>JBBBVM010000707.1:1200000-2400000 GCA_037355625.1 Petunia x hybrida | reverse complement strand
TACTTTCAAGGTGTATAATGAGAAGGAGCACATAGCTAAGGTTGAAGAGTGCTCTATGATCGAATGTGTCAAACAAGAACATGGAAGTAAACCAATTGAAGTGAAGATGGGTTCTCTCAAAGAAAGGAAGAAAGCAAAGGTTTGTCGTAAGAAGAGAAGACATAAATGCTGGAAGTGAGCTAAAAGTGTCGTCGTGCCACGACGTTAACTAAGGCGCTTCTCGGGAGGCAACCCGAGTTTGTACTTGTATTATCCTATTTATAGTGTCACGTAGTTTTATTTTTCTTTGGATTGCAGGTTCATGTAATGTCGAGTTTAAGTGTGGGGTGTCCTCACCCCTGCCTAATATTGTTGACCTGATGAGGGAAGTCTGAGTACCTCATACTATACGGAAGTTTGGAGGATGCTAGCACCAAGGACTAGAGCCTTCAGGGAAGTTTTTTCACCTCTTGTACTTTTTATTTTTAGCACTGAGGACACTGCTTAGTTTTAAGTTTGGGGTGGGGGACTTCCCAAGTTTTGAGGTTAGGGATGCATGTACCGTTAGGATTTTTTCTTTGTCACTTGACTTTATTTTTATTTGTTTCTTGCTTTAATATATGAAAAAATGAAAAAAAAATTAGAAAACTAATGAAAAAATTGCAAAAAGATTTTCTTTTTTTTTTAGTCTTTGTTAGTGGTACATGTCATCCACCCCGTGGTTTTTCTTATGACCTCGGTTCTTTTCCACGGGGAGGCCTTTGAATCGGGTAGTTTTTATTTTTAGGATTAGAATAGTTAGTATAGGTGACCCTAGACGAAAGGAATAGGTGGAATGCTAGGTGCCTTTGATTTGTTTGATACCGGTGGACTTGAACGTGTTGCATGTGCTATTTGTGGTGTCCTTTGGTTTTAAATTGTGATGCATGTCTAGAGAAAAAATAGAACGACCCCCTTGATATGCTTGAGTCCACTCGCTTGACTTTGTTGTGAACCTTTGTGCATTAGTGCTTAAATTCCCACAAGTTGCACCCTATTTGTTTGATTGAGAGTTGTGATGGAGCCATTTTGTGTAGATCGTGTGCAATGTGTGTTGTGAGGCATATTCTTATTTTTTACTCCATGTTTGCATATTGGTGTCTAGAATTTGCCCCGTGTGTGTGCAAAGCGAAATCCTAGGTTTACTCTAGTCGGGAATTGATACATGCCTTCTTTTGATTTGCCTACCCTTACATATATACCTTGGACTTGATTGTTGTGATCTTTTTGACCTTTTGTTGGCACCCACACCGCGAGCCTACCCACTTGTTCTAAATTGCTTTCTTTTGGCCCTTTACTCCTTAAGCACTTTAATTGATAATGTTGTTTTATTGTGGAGTTGTGATTGAAATATTGGGAGGTTTTTGAGTGGAACCAATGAGGGGAATATGTAATGAATTATGTAGTAGTTGATTATGAGCATTGGCAAGGTTTGGAAAGAAGTGAATTGAAAAAAAACAAATGAAAAAAAACGCTGAAAAAATTAGAAAAAGAAATAAAGAGAGAAGAGTATCCATCCTTGCTAGTGTGTGCTTAACAGAAAAAATTGCTACTTGTTGAAAAGGTGTGTGTGAAAGTTGTTGATTGGGTAGCTTTGATGAGACTTGTGCTTAATTTGTAATTGTGATGTATTAAAGTGCTTAGGGAGGTAGTCACTATTACCCATATGTACCCTACCAGCCCCTTAGCTTACATTACAACCCCTTAAAGTTCTAGTTAATCCCGACTGGAGTGAGCTTACATTAGTGGAGTCCTACACTACGGGCAAGCCTATGGTACATCGTGTGTGACATGTGAGATTGTCATGAGAGTGAGTGAATTCTTTCTATGCTATTGTCCCCGTTCTATTCTTGATATTCATTGTTGTGTGTGATATTTGGGGGACACTCTCTTGCTTCATTTTGGTAAGGGCACATGGTTTGCATGAAATAGGTGAAGTCGTGGCTTCTTGGTTGAGTAGATAGGTGTGACTTTGTGGGAGCATGGTTGCAATGAGTTGAGTTTGTGCATTTGAGCTATCTTGGGGTGGTTATTCTCGTGTTTTTGGTGTTGATAAATTGTTGGCATGTTTGTTGGACCCATAGTAGTCGTGTGTGCATTTGTTTAATGGTCGGTATCAACCATAGTCATAGGCAGACTTGTTCTACCGAGGTTGGGTAGTTAGTTGTGATTGCTCGAGGGCGAGCAAAGGTTCAAGTGTGGGGTGGTGATGTTTTGAATTTTTATGCCTATATTTCCTTAATATTTCCTCACGTTTGAGTATTTTATTCGCCCGTTTTCTAGTTAATGAATGCGATTTTGCACTGATTTTATGTCGTGTGTGTGTAGGTTGTTATGAAGTGTAATTGGAGCTTTAAAGAGCATGATCGAGCAAGAAAAGATTGGATTTGGATTGAGGATTGGATCGAACATACGAAGGCACAACGCGACGCGAGCTGCAGACGAAGGAAGCAGGAATTTGGCCTGGCGCTATAGGTGGCGCGGGGTGCCCCCAAAAGCGCCCAGCCTTTTGGCGCGGTTACTAGCGCGGGGCGCCCCAAAAGCGCCCAAGTTTCGACGGGTTCTGCCTGGGGTGGCGCATCCGGGGGCGCGGGGCGCCAGCTACAGCGCCCCTGGAGCGTTTTTGGACTTCCTATTTCGTCTAGGCTTAGGTGTAACTTATTACTAGGCCTTTGTAAACCCTATAAATACTCTTTTACTTCGTGTTTGAAGGGAGTTCAGACTTTGGAGCAATTTGAGAGCACCATACTTCGTTGAACAAGGGTTTATTCCTAATCTTTCATCTATTAATCAATTTACATCATTATTTCATCAATTCATTGCCTTGTGATTATGAGTATGCGTGGTTAATTCTTACGTTCTAGGGTTAGAGTATTTCATGAAAGTTGATGTTTGAAGATTGATTCCCATTAATTGAATCCCATAACGGGTTACTTATTCTTTCCGGGTTACTTATTCTTTCTTGATTTCACTTGTGTAATTATTAGAGCTCGATAATTATGCATTATCTATGGTTTTTAGATTGAACTCGAAAGAGGGAATTTAATTACGTAATAAGAGAGAGTAGGGCTAGTTTGTGAACCCGGGCATCGGGGAACCAATTTGTGAGTAGGATAGACATATACTTGCTCGCCTAGCTTAACTAATTACAGAATTCGTTAATGCGTGCACGTGATTCAACCCATAGACATATAGGGATTGAAGTAGCCTGCATAGACTGTGAAGAATCGAAAGGTTTTTACGGGTACATTTATTCTGTTAGTTAGTAATCCGGGATTTAAGAAGTGGAGTCTATTGGAAAACTCAAATGGATTGTTCGTAACTCTGACCCTGGACCGTCTCATTAATATTATTTACAACCAACGTTTGCTCCATTGTTTGACTAAACTTCCACCGTTTTAATCACTGCTCTTTAGTTAATAAAAACTCTCACTATTGGAAAAAGACCCCTGGATAGTAGTTAGAAATTGTTTGTTAATCGTCAGTCTGAATAGTCCTCGTGGAAACGATACTCTACTTTCACTTTATTACTTGTCGACCACGTATACTTGTGTGTGCGTTGGGAGCAACACAACTCCACGAAGAAAACTTTGGGTGAAATCACACTCAAAACGTTTGCTGAAGGAGTTAGCAAGGAAACATTATTCCAAGTGTTGCCCGAGGACATATCATACAACGTGATCCTCGGCAGACCATGGATCCACTCCATGGAGGCTATCCCATCCACTCTTCATCAAGTGATCAAGTTCCCTACACCTTGGGGGGTTCGATCAATAAAGGGAGAGCAACGAGTAGCAAGAGAATTCTATTCAATTGCTTTGAAAAGTGGAGTCGCCCTGACTGGGCCAATACAATAGCAACTAACGCAACCGGGGTCAAGCGAGGAGGTCCTCCGAGGAGGAGTTGAAAAGATCCCGGTGTGCATTCAAGAGCCTCGGAAGCAAAAGGCCGAGAGAGTTGGAATCTTTCACCTTATTGAAAGACTTTCCTGAAAAAAAGGTATATGTCGGCTCGGAGTTGGACCCGGGGTCGAAAAAAGCAATAATCGAAGTCTTTAAGTCCAACAACGACAGCTTCGCTTGGTCCCATTAGGACATGGTTGGTATCGATCCGGAGATCATGACTCACAAGCTGAATGTAGACCCAAAATTCACCCCGGTGAAGCAGAATAAAAGACCTCATGCCGGGGTTAAAAAGAAAGCAATCGAAGATGAAACTACGAAGCTACAAGAGAATGGCTTCATAAGGGAGGTGAAGTATCCCGAATGGCTAGCAAATGTGGTCGTCGTGCCTAAGAAAAATGGCAAGTGGAGGATGTGCGTGGATTACACTGATTTAAACAAGGCTTGCCCCAAAGACTCCGACCTATTGCCACAAATAGACAGGTTAATAGACTCCACGGCTGGACACAAACTATTAACCTTCTTGGATGCTTACTCGGGCTACAACCAAATCCTCATGGATCCGAAGGACGAAGAGAAAACCTCGTTCATCACTGACCGAGGTACTTTTTGCTATAAAGTGATGCCCTTCGGTTTGAAAAATGCTGGGGCGACATACCAGAGACTAGTGTGTCGCATGTTCAAGGAGTATATTGGAAAATCTATGGAGGTCTACATAGATGATATGCTTATCAAGTCAATTCGAATGGAGGATCATTTGAATCATCTGAGGGAAGCTTTTGCTGTTCTGAGGCAATATGGTATGAAATTGAACCTTGAGAAGTGTGCCTTCGGTGTAGGGTCAGGCAAATTCTTGGGATTCATCGTCTCCGAACGAGGAATCGAAGCCAACCCAGATAAGATCAAAGCTATCAAGGAGATCCCCGAAGAATTGACCAGGGTGAAAGAAGTTCAGCGCTTAACTAGCCGAATCGCTGCCTTGAGTCGATTCATCTCAAGGTCCTCGGAGCGATGCCACAAATTCTTCTCTGTCTTGAGGAAGAACAATCACTTCGAGTGGACACCGGAGTGTAAAGAAGCGTTGAGAGAATTGAAACGCTATCTGGCTAACGCGCCGTTGCTCGCCAAGCCAAAAGATGGTGAAACTTTGCTGGTGTACTTGGCGGTATTCGAGGTGTCAGTCAGCGCTGTACTGGTTCGGGAAGAAGATGGCAAGCAACAGCCCATCTATTATGTGAGCAAGACACTCCTCGATGCTGAAACCAGGTACCCTCACTTGGAAAAACTAGCAATTGCGTTAATTGTTACTGCTCGAAAACTACGACCTTATTTCCAATGTCATCCAATAGCGGTAGTTTCAACTTTCCCCTTGAGGAATATATTGCATAAGCCTGAATTATCGGGGAGGTTGTCGAAGTGGTCAGTAGAATTGAGCGAGTATGACATCACTTGTCAACCCCGAACAGCCATCAAATCCCAAGTCTTGGCTGACTTCGTAGCAGATTTTAGTGTTGTGATCCTACCCGAAGCCGAAAAGGAGAATTCAATGTCGAAAGGAACGGCTTTGGGACTATAGATACTTCACACCGATGGGGCAACTAATTCCAAGGATTCGGGATTAGACATAGTTTTAAAAGCGCCCACTGGGGAGAAAATCAGGCACTCCGTTCGGTTAAAAAAGGTAACAAATAATGAGGCAGAATACGAAGCAACTTTAGCAGGCTTGGAATTAGCTAAGGAAATGGGGGTGGAAAGAATTGAGCTAAGATGCGACTCACAGCTAGTGGTCAACCAAGTGCTCGGCGAGTACACGGCTCGGGAGCCCAGAATGCAACTATTCTTGGACCGAGCACAAAGGATTTTGGCCCAATTCCAAGAATGGAAAATTAAACAAATGCCTCGAGAGGAAAATACCGAGGTCGATGCCCTAGCCAATTTGGGTTCGGAGGTAGATGAAGCATACTCGGGGACCGATTCGGTGGTTCGGTTGCTCTCTGCGCAAATGAGAGAGATGAAATTACAAGTCAATTCGATGGACCACAAGTGGGATTGGCGGAGTAAGTTTATCTCTTACTTCGACTCGGGGACTGTCCCCCAAGATAAGAAAGAAGCTAAAAAACTAAGGACCCAAGCGGCCTCATATCACCTGATCGAGGGAAGTTTCTATAAGAGATTGTATTGCGGCCCGATCAAGTGTTTGGGTCCAGACAAAGCAAGATATGTGATGGCCGAAGTGCACGAGGGAGAGTGTGGCAATCACTCGGGGGGATAGTCTTTGGTGCGCAAAATACTTAGAGCTGGGTACTATTGGCCCACCATCAGCGCAGATGCAAAGGCCTTCGTTGAAAAATATGATAAATACCAACGCCACGCACGAATGATTCATCAACAAGCCGAACCTCTACATTCGGTCGTGTCACCATGGCCTTTTATGAAATGGGGGATGGATGTTGTTGGTCCCTTGCCGAAAGGAAAAGGTGGTGTTCGGTTCATCCTCGTTTTACTTGATTACTGTACAAAATGGGTGGAAGCAGGAGCCCTCACCGAGGTGAAACAGAAAGAAGTAATCGATTTCATTAGGAAGAACATCATCTACAGGTTCGGTGTCCCAAGGGAAATCGCTTGCGACAACGGTAAGCAGTTCATGGGAGCCGCCATCACTGATTTCTTCAAGCAGTGGGGGATCAAAAGAATTGCTTCGACCCCCTATCATCCAAGTGCCAATAGTTAAGCTGAGTCTTCAAATAGGATAATAATTGAAAATCTCAAGAAAAGGCTCGATGAGAAGAAAGGTACTTGGCCCGAGGAGTTGCCAGGTGTGTTGTGGGCCATGCGAACGACAGAAAATAACAACACCGGTGAGACCCCTTTTTCACTTGCTTATGGTATGGATTCCCTTATCCCCATGGAAGTGGGCGAATCAAGTCTTCGGTACGCTCACACCACCGAGGATGCGAATCAGCAAGCCATGCGTATAGAGTTGGACTTGCTCGAGGAGAAAAGAGAATTGGCTTTGGTTCGGCTAGTGGCCCAAAAAAGGCAGATCGAGGCATACCTTAATAGGAAGGCCAAAATTAGAGATTTTAAAGTTGGCGATTATGTGCTGAAGGCTACGAACCAATCAACAAAGGAGAAAAACAAGGGAAAGCTGGTCTCAAACTGGGAAGGACCTTACAGAGTCAAAGCAATTGTTGGGAAAGTATCTTATCAAATTGAAGATCTGCAGGGCACACCCGAACCCTTAAATTGGAACATCTCCAATTTAAAACGGTATTACTTCTGATATCGAGGTAAGCATTCCTTGATTAATCAAAGTTTACATTCAGCCTCGAGCCGATAAATGCTCCTAGGGCCTCCATAGTACATGTACTAACTTGCTTCTCGTTTCATTTTGCTTGACCTTTTCAGGAAGCGGATAAAACGATTTCCAGTGCTCGGATCTTCATCAAGACTCACACCCGAACACTGGGAGGGGGAGGAGTAAGGGGCCAGTTGCAACCGAGGTCGGCACTGAGCCTCTCAACCGAAGCCTATCTATTCGACAACCGGGGATTGACACCCAAGAAATAGATTAGTACATTGTAATTACGCCTGATAGTGGCATATTGTCAATTCGTTTTTATGCCCAAGGTCCACTTCGACTTGGCCATATGTAAAAAGCAGCCGATTTTGGCTCGTTAAACATTATCAATGAAATAAACTTGATTCCATATCTCTTTGTTTCTATAATCTTGAACTCCAAAGCTGCACGTCAAATGAATCGACTCGAGGACGAGACGTCGTTCTAAGTTTGCATCGGTTTCATTTAATTAAGTCTTACAAGCAAGTTATCTATTTTTAGTGTTCGGTTTATGCAAAAACTAACATTGAAGATGAAAAGTACGAAAACATTTCATTGATAGGCCCGAAGGCTGCAAGCTTATACATCAAAAGGACCCGAAGGTCCAAAGTATGAACAAAGAGCCCGAAAGCTTACAGACAAAAACAAAAAAGGAGAGAAGGAGTCTAAGCTTCGGGGTCGTCATCTCCCTCTTCAGAAGTCCCCTTGGCGTCTTCTTCATCATCCTCCTCTCTTTCATCGTCGCTCGAAGCTTCACTCGATGGAAGTTCATCGATAACAGCTTGAGCACGGGCTGCTTTCTCTTCGGCTTTGGCGATTTCTTCCTCCAAATTGAGCTCTCCAGCACGACATTGCTTAAGTAGCCTCAACCGAGACTTGATCACTGACCAGCATTTATCCAACTCCGCCCTCTTGGTCTTGATCTTCGCCTTGGCCTTGTGATCAGCAATTTCCTCCCGAAGAGCTTCGACCTCGGCCTCACGAGCTGGGAGTTGGGAGATCTCACTCTCCAACCTTTGAAGATGGAACGTATGACTTCTCAGCTGCTCATGATGCTTCTTGGCCATTTCTTCAAACTTGCCCCTAGCTTGAGTCAGCTCGGCATTAAGTTTGACAACTTCAGCTTCTAGCCTCGAGCGCTCGACTTGGAACCCATCACCAAGGGCTTGAATTTTTGCTTCGGAAGCAGCCTCGGCTTCGTGCAAATCGGACTGAGACTTGGATAATCTAGCTTTCAACTCAGCTATTTGCGCTTTGAAGCTATCCTTTTGCCTGTCCCAAGCACGAGCCACGCGCTGCACCTCCTCGGCCCTTGTGGTCTCAAGCTCAATAGCTCTCAACGATAGAACAAAGCCCTGGGAGAAAATTATTGAAGATCAGCGTAAATAAACATCCCAAAGAGGAATTGAAATCAAAGAGATCAGAATTACTCTGAGTGCATTGGCGGCAAGGGTACTGACTAGCTGAGCTAGAGGAAACGACTGCACAACTTTATCTTCTTCTGGGCCGAGCAAGGGCATAAGGCCCAATATATCGCCTCGAGTGCTCGACAACAAATTCGAAGAATTTGGCACCTCGAGCTTTCGAAAAGACCCAACCGAGGGTGAAATCCTCGCGGGCTCAGATTGGTTCCGAACTGCACCGACTTCAGCCTCCTTCTCGACGGCAGCAGACCCAGCCTCTCCAACTTTGCCCTTGCCTCTGGCCTTGGCAACCGCCGCCTCGATTTCCATCTCCTGATCCTCGAGGTCCACTACCTCGACTACTCTTCGAGTTACTAAATCCTCAGCAGCAACGTCATCGGGCTCATCAATCAGCCTCCGGCGCGATTCTGCCACCGCCTCGGGCCTGGGGGAAGTAGCCACCTCGATGCGAGGATTTACTGAACGAGAGGGTTTTTTGGAAACCGCTCTCTTCCTCTTCACACCTACAAAGGTCGACATGAAAGAATCTTGAGCAAGGGAATGAAGAGAAATAAAAGCCAACAAATCAACCGAGGGCGACGTATACCTTTTGAGGATCCCTGATCCGAGGATCCCTTTGCAGTCTTCGAAGGCTGTGAAGCCTTGAGCTCCTTTAAGTCTCCAACTAAGCCTACCACCGAAGCCAGTTCCTCATCTAACTCGGTATCTTCATCGTCTTTCTTCTTTCCTTTTCCTTTTTTCTTCTTCTTGTCTTTCTTTGTGTTGATGGCACGATTTGGAAAACATAATACCGAGGGAAGGAAAGTTAGCAACCAAAGCAAAAGCTTCAAAACAGCATACTAGGTGAAGCACCACAGAAAACTTACCATGCCTCTTGCACTGCCAACCAAACTCAGCAGCCATCTTCATCCACGTTCGAATTGAGCGCTCACGAGCCCCAATCATAGACTTAACCCATTTAGTCAACCCCTCGGGAGGAACGATAGCAACCTTGTTGGCTGAAAAACAAAAGTGAAGCGGGGTTAGCAGACACGAATGATCACCAAGGAAGAAATAAAGAGCGAAGGGGGCACTTACGTGTGTTGTTCCACCTCTCTGGGAAATTGGGTTCGGCGGATAAAACGCTGGTCTCCAAAAGAATGTAGTGATCACTCCAGCCTCGGTCCCCATGATCCTCGCTCTTATGGAGAAGCGCATATTTACCTCGGTTGTTTAAAGCCACAACCCTGGCTTTGTGAAAATAAGGGTAATAGAGGAAGATGAGATGTTGCAAGGTGAAATCCACCACGGCTTTAGTGCTCAGCCAATCCATGCACTGAACCACCCTCATGACGCCGGGGCCTAGCTGAGCCAAGCACAAGTTGTACGCTTGGCAGAATTCGTCGATAATCCTATGAACAGGTAGGGTGAAACCGAGGGTGAAAGGGTAAGTGTATGCAAAGGACAACCCCTCCACATGCTGGCAAACCCTACTAGTTGGGTCGGGGATAATCACCTTCACCTCGGGCCGAAACCTACAATCCTTCCAAACTCGCTCTATGTGAGCTTGTGTTATGCGAGTCGGCGTTGTGTTCACTGGTATATTCCCGTTCTTCTCCTCCTAATCGGCAGGCTGTACTTGCAGCTTAAGGTCTTTGCCGTTATCGAAGTGTGAGGGCAGTTCATCCCCAGTTTCAACTTTGGCATCGGCATCCTCTTTGCCCTCGCCCTCGGCATCTTCGCCCTCACCATCGTCATCCCTATAGATGACATCATCAGCTCCACCTACCACTATGTTGTCATTACCGACGACATTATCACCCTCTTTGCTGACATCTCTACTTATCGCGACGGTGTCATGCCTGGCCCTCTCCTTACGCCGCTTGGAGCCACTAGCGCTTGAGGTCACCTCACCACCACCCTCCGCTTCTATTACCTGCAACGCCGACACGGTGGTGATAAAATCGCCACTAGCTATAGTGGTAGCGTAGCGGGAAACCCTTGCTCTCTCACCAGAGTCACTTGAATCTTGTCTAGAGTGCGTCGCAGACATGGTTATGGACATAAAATTTTAAGGTCTTTTGAAGGCAAGAATTGATCAAGATGAAATGGAAGTTTTCTTTTCTTTTGGTCACTGTTGATCGCAAGTGTTGAAAGTGAAAAGAGAAACTTGCTGAGCGAGTATTTATAGGTGTCAAAGAGACAAGTGGCGTAAGTCATCATTATAATGTTGGGAGAAATAAATAAAGCGGCGTGACGGTTCGATCAACCAGCAGACGAGTGACACGTGCCAATGAATAGTAATCTGAAGAGACGCGAACCGTTGACAAAATTTGAAACGCTTGGATAAGATCAAGCCACGTCACTTTCCCGCGGAATTTCACTCCACTCCTCAGTAACTTCGGTAATTAACCGAGGAGTGGGGGGACTATCTGTATTGGGTAAAAATCGGCTCGCTATGAGTCGCCTCGGCAACATGATCTGATAACGATCGAGCACGTGATGACAAGCTAGAAACCGAAGCAAGTGAGCGAATCGCCGAAGTCAGGCACCGAGGTCATCACCAAAGGCGAGCCGTAAGCTGAGCTTCGCTGACATTCACCTCGATCAAGCAGACATGCCTTACCACCGAGGTCATACACTCGAACCTCGGTAAAGCGCCTCGAGTCAAGCGGCTTTGTAGCCCACTACTTCAGTCCACTACTTTTCCCATTAACTTCATCCATAAATGCTTCAGACGTGGGTTTGGCCATGACGAGTCGTGGAGAACGTGGGGGAAACTCTTGTATCTATAAATAGTACTTCATTTTATATTGTACGCATTCAGAAATACATACAGAAACTCTGGCAAATTTTATACTCACTACGATATATTGAAATCAAGTTATTTCTTCGCATTTTAGGCTTATTCTTAGCATTTTATTGACTTTGATATGGAGATTTGCTTATATTCCAACCCAAATTCGATTTGTGATCCTAAACTGATTTAGGCCCATACAATATATATCATGAGAAGTGAAGAGAAGTAGAAAGTAAGTGTAATTATGAAGTGATATGAGGGGATGCTTCTAGAGTTTGACCACTGAGTTCTGCAAGGAGCATTTTGATACTGGTGCATCCACGTGTGTGTTAGTATGGGGAGTAAAGAAGGAGCAAACACATTATTATTCAAAACCGCCAAAATAGCCCTAGTTGGCACAACCAAGTAGTAGTTCAAATGAAACTAAGGTAGTTCAAATGAAACTATGGACGACAAAACTCATTGGTTTGCCATTTATTAATAGTAGTAAAGTGTCTAATATTGTCTATTTATGTAAAAATCCCATATTTATTAAACTATACTTCAATTGTAGTTCAAAAGTAACTTCCCAATGATTTGGATTAGTCTTATAGCCTGTTTGGCCAAGTTTCTCAGAAGCCAAAAGTATTTTTTTTCAAGAAAAAAGTGCTTTTGAAGAATTTTGAGGTGTTTGGCCAAAAGAAAAAAGTACTTTTGAGAAGAAGCAGGAGCAGTTTTTCTGTTGTTGGGGAGAAGCTACAAATTTTTGCTTCTCCCCAGAAGAAGAAGCAGAAGCAGTTTATTAGTAATTTTTTAAGACAAAAATATCCTTATCAAAAATATTTATTTACCATACTATATTTAATTATTTTAACCAATATATTTCTTAAATATAATAAAACTTTATTTTCTGCTTCCCTCTTTTGGTTTAACCTTATTTCTATTGATTAAAAACTATAGTATATTTTTTTATATTTTATATTTAAACTAAATGAAAATAAAATATTAAATTAACTCTTTTATTGAAAATATATTTAAATCTTTGATACGTTTAAAAATAATATTAGTCGCATAATGAATCTTAGTAATGCACTTTTTCGTAATTTGACACTCAAAAGTACTTTTTGTAAAGATTATCCAAACACAAACTGTTTAGAGAAGCACTTCTCAAATGAGTTGGCCAAACACAACTGCTTATTCTTCAAAAGTACTTATTCAAAATAAGCAGTTTTTGACAGCTTGGCCAAACAGGCTTTTAAAGTTCAGTCTTTAGTTATGGGTAATCCCGAAATACCTTTTGCAATGTAATGAATTTTTGAGCTTCAATTCTTTCATTTCTTCTCTGTTTTAGACGAATAATGAAAATTTTGTATCTCATCCTGATGCAATTAGCCAAAAATCTTAGTTAACCTAGCCCATTAGTTGATAGGATTGGGCTAAAATTTTTGGAATCTATTTAAGAACAAGGCCTTCTAGTCCAGCCTAGGTAAGCCCCAGAGCTGTGAGACTTGATCGAGGCTGGGTCTAGTCAGCCCATGGGCCTAATGAAAGAAAACTCATTTAATTTGAAATTTTAAAATTGAAAGAAAGTAATCATAAGTGTCATAAAATTTATCTTGGCTAGTTTCTTTTGGCTTTTAGTGAATATATAGAAATTGATATTGTCATCATTTTCTCATATTTTATTACAATCTATTTGTACTTAGTAAGTATACCCCGCAACCTTTTTAGGGCTGAGTTGGGTTGTCTATTTCAGGGTCATCAAAATGTTGGGCTGGCCCAGATAAGTCCATCAAATCCCAAAGCCCACATAGACTGGGTCACGTCAATTCATATTGACAGCTCTAGTACTAATGTAGTTCTACCATTGAAGGAATAGCTATGTGATTGTAGGGAAATGTTGACTAGTCAAGGTTGTGACACAGGTAGCAATACCTTAAAGGAAAATAATACTCCTATATAAGTCAATACTATACGACTTTTTTTACTCTGAATTGTGATAATTATTTAAATCCTAATTTTATTGTAGAAATCAAATTGTCATTCAACTTTGAATAGTAAACATTCTCCGCTTTTGACACAACGATGAATCTATTATTATTGAATTTTATACTTTTATCATGAGTTTTCAAATGTCAAACAACACATAAAATTGAATATTTAATCAGCGATCTTTTATAGATATGTAGAAAAAAATTGGTTCTATAGCTCATGTAAAAGAACTGACAATTTAAAGTATAAAAATGACTAATACTGATTTAGTATTTATCTAATGACAACTAACTTAATATATAATAAACTTGTAGTCACTTGTTAGAATGAATGGATAAGGAAAGAAAATTAATGATGACCCCCTTAAAATAATTCACCTATGAATTTTAACTATCTTTACTTTTATTATCATATACTATAATATTACCAATTCGTATACTATGTCTTGTGAGATCAATTGAATTAAATTATTTAGCTAATTAGTTAATTTAAAGCCTTAAGTATTTTCTTCTCAACACCAAAGAAAATAGTTGCTTTATTGGTTAAACGTAAATCGAACTTGTAAAATTATAGTGAGTATGTTGTTGTTGATGTATTGATCAAATGAAAAAAGGGTTATACGTACCTTTGTACTTTTCGGTATTTTTTAATTTTTCCTCCAATTTTGTATTCTAACAAAAATAGCCTTACTGTTTAACTTTTAATCAACCATGCCCTCAACTTAACGGAAGGGACGCGGGGGCCACAAGATTCATTAATCAAACCCAATCCTTTTCATAACCCAACCCGGTCAAATTCATCTGGCCATCATCTTCTTCCTTGAATAAGTCAAACCTCATTGAGGAAATCAAATTCAAACAACATATGATCACTTTATGGCATGGTTCAAAGAACATGACAACCTAATTTTTTTGCAGCAGGTATGCACTATTTTCTATACCATTTTCATTTTCATGTTTGTATGAATCTTCAGAGGCGGGCAACGGTTGTTAAATGATGTCCAGTAATATTAAGGCATTTTTAATACCATGTTGAATATAGGTTTTGATGATTGACAAAGGATCTGGTGCTAAGTGAACGAGAAAAAGGTTCACAGTTGAAGTCAAGAATCGGCTGTTCGAGTTAAGTTCGAGTTCGAATTGAAGAAGGAAAAAGGAACAGCTGGAGTTGAAGTCTCAATCCAAGAAGAAGAAGGAAGAGCTTAGAAGCATGCTGAAAGGAAGCAGTTTCCTAGGCGGAAAAAGATTGGAGACTTAGGCAAAACAACTTAGGTTTCAAACAAGGAAAAGTTTTCAAACCTTATTAGAAACAGATTCCAAATTGTAAAAGGAGTTCCAAGCTAAGTCGAAGTAGGATTTCAAGAACTCTATAAATACAAGTTGTTTTGGCCAGAATACTTTATGCACTCAAGAAATCTCAATAGAGCAAATCGAGAGCAAATCATTGTGAGAAGTATTGTGTGCAAGAGCAGAAGCAAGGCAGCAGAACCTGGAGGAGTTCAAGTTTAATAGTTAAAGTCTGTGTGTCTAGTTTTCTGTTATAGGTTATCGAGTTGTAATTCTATCAGCTTGTTTAAGACACATTGAAAGTATAATTCTTTTGAGGTAGAAGGTTCAACCTTACAAGCTATAGTGAAGTTTGGAAGGTTCTAGGTACTAAGAGTTTTAGTTCCTTGATTATAAAGTCTTGTAACCTAAAACTTGCTCTATTTTCCTTTAGTGGAAGTATTTAAATCCCAGGAGTTTGGGTTGTAGTTTTTGATCCCTTGAACAAGGGTTTTTCCACGTAAAAATCTATGTGTTAATTATATTTTCAAACTTAGTTTCAGTTTCAGAGATAGGTGAAACTTGCAAGAAACCCGGTTCGTTGTGAGTTAAGCAATCAAGAAGAAAATAAGCTTTAGGAATCGAAAATCGGGTAAGAGCACTATTCACCCCTTTAGTGTCTTACTAGGTGCACCAAGTGCAATAAGTGGTATCAGAGCAAGTTGTCTCATATAAAGATTAACATCTTGAGAAAGATTTAAATCATGAGTGCACCACCGTTAATAACCAAAGGGCATCATATCAACATGCCTCCTCAGTTCAATGGTCAACACTACATGTATTAGATATCTAGGATGGAGATCTTCCTACAGGCAAGGAACTATCAGCTATGGAAAATTACGACTCATGGTCCTATGGTTCCCACAAAAACTAACAAGTCTGGGAACAAGGTCCAAAAGCCTGTAAATGAACTGAATGAAGATGATTTCAAATTACTTCAAATGAATGCTGAAGCTATGAAAAATACTTCACTGTGGTTTGGGATTTAACGTGCATAAACAAATTTCAAGTTGCTCAACTGCAAAGGAACTATGGGATGCATTTGATACTATCTACAGTGGAAAACCTTAAACAAAGTGGGGATTATCTGACACTGACACCGACTCAGCAGAAGAGGAATCTGATGACGACTCTCCATTGGCACTGATGGCTCTCAAAGAAGAACCTCATATGAAAAGAAAACTTCATACTTGTTCGTTAAGGGAACTTAATATGCTTACACTAACTTTAGCCGAAGGTATTGAAAGTTTAAAGGCTGAGAAGGAACAAGTGCTTTCTGAGAAGGACCAACTGGTTTCATTTGTGTCTGCTTTTAAAATTAAAAACAAAAACTTGGAAGAAGCTAAAACTGAATTGGAAAAAGAATCAACATCTAGTGATGCTCATGTTTTTCAACAAAATCAGAAAGTCTCAACCTTTGAACTCGAAAACTAGAAATTAAGGGAACAGGTGATTGATGAGCAAAAGAAAGTTTCTGGACTTGAACATGAAAATATTAAATTGAAAGAAGTCTCTGGTAAGCAAGTAGTTAGTGAGGCTCTAATCAACCTTGAAACTGAGCTTAAAAGAAAAATTGAAGTTCTACATAAGAAAACTGAGAAAAGCTGAGTTCTTCAAGAAAAGGTTGATAAGGCTAACTATGAACTTACCAGACTCACTTAGTGGAGCAAGTCTTTAAAAGCTTTTGAGCTGTTTGCATGAAAATCATAACAGAGGTAAAAGTGGCTTAGGACATAGGAAACCTTTACCTGCCTAGAATCCTAATAGTAAATATGTAGGACTTCCCTGCAATAAGCTTTGCTTTCTTTGTGGAAAAACTGGTCAGCATAAAAGGGAATGTAGAATTGCAAAAAGAGCAATCATAAAGAACAAAAAGTCAGTTTTACCTTACTGGGCTAGAAAAGATTTGATTCATCAATTCTATTACAAAAAGAGACCCAAGCTAGTCTGGGTTTCTGTTACTAACCCCTAATTCTGTTTTGCAGGCTGGAGCAAGAAGGAACAACCCAAGCTGGATTCTTGATAGTGGTTATTCCAGGCACATGATAGGAGATAGAAGAAACTTCCTCTCACTCGCAGCATTTCAAGGGGGGTAGTGTGGCTTTTGGAGGAGGCAAAAGTGGTGAATTGTTGGTATTGGAAAGGTTGGGAGGTCCCTCTATCATGCTATTGAAAACGTACTCTGTGTGGATGGATTGAGGCATAACCTACTGAATATCTCTCAATTATGTGATAGAGGAAACCAAATGAGCTTCACGTCTGCAGCATATACTGTGAAGAACCTACAAATTGGTAAAGTGATACTGGAAGGGAAACGATCTAATAATGTGTACAAGGCTACATTAGGTTTTTTTCCTGAGAATAATTTGACTTTTTTTAATGTGCTTGAGAATGATGCACGACTGTGGCACATGAGATTAGGTCATGCAAGCTTAACTTAATTGAATAAATTGGTGTCAAAGGGCCTGGTTCGTGGATTGCCAAGCAAAAGGTTCGAAGACTTCAAAATGTGTGATGCTTGTATGAGGGGGAAACATGTAAGATCTTTATTCAAGTCAAACAAAGTGGTTAGTACTTCTAAATCATTTGAGTTGGTTCACATAGATATGTGTGGGCCAATGAGGGTGAGGAGCAGAGGAGGTAAGAGGTTCGTGATGGTGATTGTTGATGACTACTCCAGATACACGTGGACCTTGTTTCTTAAATCTAAAGAATAAGCGTATGATATGTTCGAGGACTGGGCAAAGATCGTTCAAAAGAAACTAGGGTTCCAACTAGTGAGTATCAGGTCTGACTAATGAACTGAGTTTGAGAATGCTAAGTTTACCGAGTATTGCAATAAACATGGTGTGGACCACAACTTCTCTTTATCAAGGACCCCTCAACAAAATGGAGTAGTTGAAAGGAAGAACATGTCCTTAGAGGATATGGCTGGAACTATGTTGCTGTCAAGCAGTTTGGCAAAGAATTTTTGGGCTGAAGTAGTTAACACCGCTTGCTACTTGCTGAATCGATGTTCTATCCGTCCTTTGTTAGAGAAAACTCCCTATGAGTTGATTAGAGGCAGGAAACCCAACATTGTACATCTAAGAGCTTTTAGGTGCAAGTGTTTTGTGCATAACAATGAGAAAGAACCTTTAGGGAAGTTTGATGCTAGAAGTGATGACACCATCTTCTTGGGATATTCTTTACATAACAAGGCTTATAAAGTGTTCAACAAAAGAACCTTGACTATTGAAGAAAGTGTGCATGGTGTTTGACGAATCTAAAGCAGTTGCAAATAGAGGAGAATATGATGATCAGTAAATTGGTTTAGCTAGATATTAACTTGCTGAAGACCCTAAGAACAGGGAAGAGAATAGAGCTGACCAAAGAAATGATAAGGACCAGACTCAGGGGGAACAAGAAGAAAATCAGACAGGGGGAATTGAAGAACCAGAAGAGGACAATTCTAATGCATCTGGTCCCTCTGATGGTACCTCTCAGCAGATTCAACCTAGACCTTGGAAACATCAAAGTTCCCGCTTATTGGAGAACTTCATCTCTGATCTAAATACTGAAATTATAACTATAAGAGCTTTGAAGAACTTCAATGCATTCTATGCGTTCATTTCATCTATAGAACCTAAGAATGTACGAGAAGCACTTGAGGATCCAAATGGGTATTTGCTATGCAGGAGGAACTTCATCAGTTTGAACGCAATAATGTGTGACACCTGGTCCCTCGACCTAAGGACATGTCCATCATTGGAACTAAATAAGTATTTAGAAACAAACTGGATGAACATGGCATAGTAACAAGGAACAAGGCAAGACTGATGGTTCAAGGTTATAGTAAAGAAGAAGGGATTGATTATGATGAAACCTTTGCACCTGTTGCTAGAATGGAATCCATTGAGATGCTGATTGCTTTTGCAACTTACATGGAATTCAAGTTGTATCAAATGAACGTAAAGAGTGCATTCCTTAATAGGTATCTGAATGAAGAGGTATATGTGGTTCAACCACCTGGTTTGAAAGTTTAGAGTTTCCTAATTATGTCGATAAACTTGACAAGGCATTATATGGGTTGAAACGGGCTCCTAGGGCTTAGTATGAAAGGTTGTCTGGGTTCTTATTGAAGAACGGTTTTACAAGAGGAAAAATAGACAACACTTTGTTTCTAAGGAAGAAAGCCAAGGACCCGCTGATTGTTCAAGTGTATGTAGACGATATCATCTTTGGAGCTACTAATGAGAACCTTTGCAAGGAGTTTGCCGACCTGATGGGAAGTGAGTTTGAGATGAGTATATGATGGGTAAGCTAAATTTCTTTCTAGGCTTACAAATCAGGCAAACTCAAGAAGGCACAAAGGTCCATTAGCAGAAGTAAATTAAGGAACTCTTAAAGAAATTTGATATGAAAACTGCTAAGGACATGAGCGCACCCATAACTCCTGGAAATAAGTTAGATCTGGATGAAACTGGTGCATCAATTGATAAAACTAAGTACAGGGGAATAATTGGTTCATTACTGTATTTAACTGCAAGTCGTCCAGACATTGTGTATAGTGTGGAGCTGTGTGCAAGGTTTCTGTCAAAGCAAAATGAGTCACGCTTAACAGTTGTAAAGAGAATCTTGAGATATTTGAAAGGAACTCAAGATCTGGGCTTATGGTATCCAAGAGGTAGAAGTTTTGATCTGATGGTTTTGTAGATGCTGACTATGCTGGTCACTTGGTTGATAGGAAAAGTACATCTGGGATGGCATACTTCCTAGGTCCTTATCTTGTTTCATGGGCTACAAAGAAACATAATTCAGTAACTTTATCTACAACAGAGGCTGAATATGTAGCAGTTGCTTTGTGTTGTTCACAACTATTATGGATTAAGCAGCAATTGGAGGAATTTGGAGTAAAGTGTGGACCAGTTCCAATCTTCTGTGACAATACCAGTGCAGTCAATATAGTCAAGAACCCGGTCCAGCACAAGAGAACGAAGCACATTGATATTAGACATCACCTTTTAAGGGATAATATTGAAAAAGGCCTAATTACTATTGACATATTGGTATTTTGCACTTAATTGCAACTCTTTTGGACTAGCTTTTATCCTTTAAAATGATGTTATTTGAATCAATCTTATGTTATTATTCATGATTCAGGTTATTAAGAGAATTGATATACAAAGCCGGAGAAAATGTGAAAAAGAGCAAAAACAAGTGCACTTTGGCTACAAATTGAAGAATGTGAAGATAAGGCAGCAATTAGATCGGCGCCTCGCCGAATCAGCGGCTCAAGAGGTCAGCCATCCGCTGAAGGAAGGAAGAGTTCAAGTCAAATCAGCAACTTGAAGGGCGGATCACAGAAGCAAGTGCTGAAGACAAGCGACAACTCCGCTGAATAAAGGGCAAACCTGCCGCTGCTCACAGAAAGTTTGGATTATCTGCGAAGTCCAAGAGTCGTCCGCAATCACAAGGGCGACCCGCCGAACTTGTATCACAATTCAAAAAGAATGATCAGTAAAATAGGTTTTCGGCGTGCCAGCAGTTCATTAGGCTACTCGCCGAATATTCAGCGGCCTGGCGTAAAATAGGGCAAAATGCTTGTAAATATTAGACTAGTTTTCAAACCCATGCCTATAAATAAGTTGTTATGCCTCCGAGAAAAGAGAACCTTTTTGAGCTTAAAATATTACTTTACACACTTTTGAATATTCTTGAAAGCTAAGGAAGGGTTTCAACTTGGATTTTATTGTAAGGATTCCATTTCTTCAATATATTCTTACATGATTCTTACCATTTGATCTTCTACTATGTGTGTGTTAGACCCTAGTATGAGTAGCTAAACTCATACTAAGGGTTTATTCATGAAAACTTGATTATCTTAGCTTAAATCTTGTACTTAATCTTATAAAATAAATGGGTTAACATAAATCTAGTTCTCCATCGTACTTTCTTAACTAGGGTTTGAGGCACGACCATACTTGAATCTAACCCTACTTTACTTTCATCACCCTAGCGGGGTTGAAGGTGTAGGTTAATGAAAACTAGCGAGAATTTGGGTTATATTGGTTGCCGGCTACCCCATCTAAAGGGAAAGACCTAAAAAGGTCATCCCCGCTCGGGTGTTTGGACTAGGGTTTCTAGCACTTCATCTATGACCCTAACGGGCTTAATGAGGTAAATCCTCCTTATCCCGAGAGGGTTTCAAGGAGTACATTAGAGGTTCGACCATTGATGTTATCCATGTTATTTGTGAGGTTAATACAAGTATTTGGCTATGAGAATCTAGTTGGAGAATCCCTAGCTCATTCTCATCGTTTACATCAACCATTATTTACTTGTTTTATGTTAGTTGCTAGTTGTAGTTGTAGTTAATTAATTCTACCCTTATTCATTAGGAATATACGGACAATTCTTAGAACTCGTCACTATTCATCCTAAGATTAATAGATTGCTTTGCTAGCTCCCTGTGGAAATCGACCTCGACTCTTGTTGGGTACTATTATCTTTGACGAGTGCCCAACACCCTTCGTGGTGAGTGGATTGAGAGTGGATCAAATTTTGGCGCCGTTGCTGGGGAGCTATGGTACATCTATTAGGTTGAATACTTCGTGTTCTAGTCTTGTTAGTTGTTCCTGCCATTTTACCTGGTGCTTTGTTTTACCGTGTGTAGGTGAACTTAAGTATGAGAAGGAATCCGGATAGAGCTATGAGGAACCCCCTCTACAATCGTGCTAATGAGGGAGTTCCATTTCCAAATGCTCCAATTGCTCCAGATGATTATTATGGAGAGTCTGAAGAAGAGTGTGATGACTCTTCTTTTAGTGAGGAGAGTTATGGAATTCAAGATGTTTTTGAGGAGAATGATGACCCTCAAGTTAAAAATGAAGCCACAAATGATGGAATTCCTCATGGCAATGCTCAAGCCAATACGAGAGTTCATGTAGGTAACAGTGATAGAGTTGCAGGCAATGCAAATTGAAGAGGCAACAATATTAATAGAGGAGGCCGAGGTGTAAACCGAGGAGGCCGAGGTGCTCAAGCTAATAGAAAAGCTAATGCCAATCGGGTGAATGTTCGCAATGATAATCGGAATCAAAGGAATGCAAGGGGTGGTCAAAATAATAATCAACATATCCAAGAGTTGGAAGATTCAGAAGAGGAAGTGAATTTGGACACTTTTTCAAGTGCCATTGTGCCACCACCAACTCGTGGGAATGTGACTTTCAATACTCCACAAATGATCCTTCATGGACTTGATCAAAATGGACTTTTTAGTGGAAGCAAGCATGATGACCCAACCAAACATTTGAGGAATTTTGTGCAAACATGTCATCTCTACAAGTCGGCACATTATACGGAAGAATCTTTGCACCTAATAAGTTTTCCCTATTCTCTATCGGGGAAGGCTAAGGCATGGTTGAAGAAGTTACCAAAGAACTCAATCTATACTTAGGAGGAACTTGTGAAGCAATTCTTGGCAAAATTCTTGCCTAAAGGCAAACAAGCTTCAATGAGAGACAAGGTGTATATGTTCAAGCAAGATCCCACTGATTCATTATATGAAGCTTAGGAAGCTTTCCAAAAGGTCTTGCTACATTGCTCAACTCACGGTTTTGAAGATGATATGCTTCTACAATATTTCTACCAAGGGCTCAACAAGAACAACCAATCGGCCATGAACAAATTTTGTGGAGGTACTATCATGGACCATACTTTTCAAGAAGTCAAGGAAATTCTCAACAAAGTTGCCAAGAAATCTCAAGATTGGAAATCAAGAGCTCAAAACCCAAGTGGATAAGGAGGAATGAATCAAATGATGATGAAAAAATTGTAAGATCAAGCAGAACAAATGGCCCAAATCATCACCAACATTGAGCTTCTTAGAGGTGCCAAAGAAGAGAAGGAGAAGAAAGTGAACAAAGTAGAGAATTTTCAAGTCACAAATGCCGATCATCAAGTGGCTCCAATTGGGTATGTCAACCCCGGAGGCCAACCTCTAACCCTTCTTCAAAGAGGGCAAGAGGAGTACTTTCCGGAACAATGTTTTAATGTCCATAGTGAGGAAGAAGCCAACTTTGTAGCTTACCAACAAGGAGGTTATCAAAGGCCTTATCAACAAGGCCAATGGAGGAAAGATCAAGGAAGAAAAAATTGGAACAATAATCAAGGTGGAAGAGGAGTTGGTGCTTCTCAAAATTATGCACCAAGAGCTCCTTACAAGCAAGGTGAGAATGAAGGGAGAAGTCCTCAAGAATCAAGAGATTTATACTGGTGATATCAAGGAGATAAAGCAAACGGTAAATTCTCACGACACTTCCATCAAAGCTCTTGAATCATAAATGAGTACCCTTTCTCACCAAGTGAACCAAAGACCTCAAGAAGCATTACCAAGTGACATGGTAGTGAATCCTAAGAGGAATGGGAAAGATCATGTGATGACAATTACGACAAGGAGTTGAAAAACATGGGAAGATCCTAAATCAAAAGAAGATGGTGTTGAACTAGAAAAATAAAAAGAAGAGTAAAGCAAGGGGGAATAGTTAAAACAAGATGAGGCAATTGATGTGGAAGTAGAGATTCCAAGGCGTGAAGTTGATGATGAGGAAATCCCTCAAGAACCAAGTGCCGAAGTCACTACCCCTCAAAAAGCCAAACTAAAGAAAACTCCACCACCCAAGCAAAGCCTTCCTAGTCCAAACTCAATTCCCAAAATTCCACTTTCTTTCCCACAAAACAGTATGAAACAAAAACAAGCATCTCAAGCTAAGAAAATTTGGGATAAAATAGCATCAACATCCATAAACCTCTCTTTGGTTGATACTTTGAGCCAAATGCTAAATGTTGCAAAGCTTGTGAAAGATCTTGTGGCCAAGAAGAATTATGAAGATTATGAGCCAAGAAAGGTAACTCATCAATGTAGTTCAATTGTCTCAAAGCATATGACAAGGAAGATGGAGGATCCCTATGCCTTCAGGGTTCCATGTACAATTGGAGGGACACATTTCCCTAAGGCTTTATGTGATCTTGGAGCAAGCATCAATTTGATGCCGTATGCAGTTTACAAGACTTTGACTACCAAGAAAGTTCCAAAGGCTACCAACATGAATTTGCAAATCGTGGACCGCTCCATGAAGCAACCGATTGGAGTTGTCACCAATGTTCTAGTGAAAGTGGAGAAATTTATATTTCCGGCAGTTTTTGTGATACTTGATTGCTCGATGGACTTTGATGTCCCCATTATTCTCGGGCGTCCATTTCTAGCTACCGAGAGAGCACTTTGTGATGTGGAGAAGGGGGAACTCACTTTTCGATTCAATGGTGAGAAGGTTGTGTTTCATATATGCAAAATATTGAAACAACCTATAGAGGAGGAAGCCACTTGTTCTTATGTGGATATGGTTGTGGATGCACTTGTGGAAAAAAAGAGTGTTCTGATGAGTCAAGCAGATGAATTAGCCGCGGTGATTTGGAACATGGATAGTGATAGTGAAGAGAGTATTGCCAACTGTGTGAAGGCATTGGAAGGACTTGGCACGAAACCCTATGTTCCTAAAAAGCTGTCCCTTGATCTTGAAAACCGAACAACTCCTCCCACAAAGCCCTTTATTGAAGAACCTCTAAGCCTTGAACTCAAGGTACTCCCAAGCCACTTGAGATACACTTTTCTAGGCCAAAGCTCCACTCTTCCCATAATCATCTCTTCCCACTTAACCAAAGTGCAAGAAGACCAATTAGTTGGAGTGGTGAGAAGGAGTATTAAAGCAACTGGGTGGACTCTTGCGGACATAAGGGGAATTGACCCGGGAGTTTGCACTCAAAAGATTCTTCTTGAAGAAGGATGTAAGCCAACGGTGGAACAGCAAAGGAGGTTGAATCCTCCAATGCAAGAAGTTGTCAAGAAGGAGATCATAAAGTGGTTAGATACGGGGGTGATTGTTCACTCTTCGATAGTGAATGGGTTTCACCCGTTCAATGTGTGCCAAAAAGGGAGGGATGACGGTATTTCATAATGAAAAAGGTGAAGCTATATCAACTCGAACCGTGACCGGTTAGCGAGTATGCATGGACTACCGTAAGCTTAACAATGCAACAAGAAAAGATCACTTTCCCTTACTTTTCATTAACCAAATGCTTGATCGTTTGGCGGGCCGTGCTTAATATTTTTTTCTTGATGGATATTCGGGGTACAATCAAGTCTCAATTGAAGCAAATGATCAAGATAAGACAACCTTCACATGCCCATATGGTACTTTTGCATTCCGTAAAATGCCTTTTGGACTTTGTAATGCTCCGGCTACTTTTCAAAGGTGCATGCTTGCACTCTTCCATGACATGGTGGAAAACTTCTTGGAAGTGTTCATGGATGATTTCACCGTAGTGGTGATTCTTTTGAAGATTGTCTATCTAACTTGGAGAAAGTCTTAGAGAGGTGTGAAGAAACCAAACTTGTGCTAAATTGGGAGAAATGCCACTTTCTTGTTCAAGAAGGAATAGTCCTAGGGCACAAGGTGTCCAAGAAAGTAATTGAAGTGGAATATGCAAAAATTGAAGTCATCTCCAAACTTTCACCTCCTACAACCATCAAGGGAGTGAGAAGCTTCTTGGGACATACAGGATTTTATCCACTTCATCAAAGATTTCTCCAAGATTGTCAACCTATTGTGCAAATTATTAGAATAAGATTCTTAGTTTGATTTCAATGAGGCATGGTTGAAAGCATTTGAAGAGGTGAAAGTGAGATTGACAACAACACCGATAATAGTGAGTCCAAAATAGGATCTTCCATTTGAACTTATGTGCGATGCTAGCGATGTTGCATTGGGGGCCGTGCTTGGCCAAAGGGTTGAGAAGATGTTTCATCCTATCTACTATGCTAGCAAGACCATGATGGGGCTCAAAAAAAATTATACGGTGACGGAGTTGCTAGCCATTTATTTGGCTTTGAAAATTTTTGATCTTACTTGGTTGGATCTAAGGTCATTATGCGTACCGATCATTCCACAATCCGATATTTGATAGCCAAGAAGGATTCAAAAGCAAGGTTGATTTGATGGGTACTCTCGTTATAAGAATTTGATCTTGAAGTACTTGAAAGAAAGGGAATCGAGAATCAAGTGATGAACCACTTATCCCGTTTGGAGGAGGAGGGTCGCCCAAAAGAAACCCTTGAGATCAATGATTCTTTTCTGGATGAGAGGCTATTGGCGGTATCTTGGGAGGAAATCCCTTGGTATGCGGACTTAGCCAATTATGTTGCATGTGGACAGATCCCGGAGGATTTCTCACTCAATCAAAAGAAGAAGTTGATAAAAAATGCCCGAAAATACTTTTGGGATGACCCCTTTCTTTTCAAAGTATGTGTTGATGGAATGATAAGAAGATGTGTTGCCGAAGCCGAACAAGGAGCTATTCTTGAAGGATGTCATTCTGCTCCTTATGGAGGACATCATGGAGGTTCTAGAACGGTGGCAAAGGTACTTGAATGTGATTTCTTTTTGCCTACTTTGTACAGAGATGCTTATGATTACACAAAGAGTTGTGACCAATGTCAAAGAACGGGGGGAATTTCAAGAAGGCATGAAATGCCCCAAAACCCCATTGTGGAAGTTGAACTCTTTGATGTTTGGGGAATCGACTTTATGGGTCCTTTTCCAAGTTCTTATGGTATGATATACATCCTTGTGGCAGTTGACTAAGTATCTAAATGGGTTGAGGCAATGACCTTACCGAACAATGAAGCTAGAAGTGTCACTGCCTTCCTCAAGAAGAGCATTTTCATAAGATTTGGCACCCTTCACACTATTTTATTCTTTCTCTTTCCTCCCTTATAAAGGGCAAAAAGTGAAAAGAGGGGGAGTAGGGATTCATCACCAATAATACCGGGCTTTATATGATCCTGATCAGTCATCAGTATATTTTAATATTCTGGATCCTTATGCATCATAAGTGATGGGGGAACCCACTTTTACAGTCGGGCCTTTAGCTTTTTGTTGGAGAAATATGGGGTAAGACACAAGGTTGCTACAATTTATCATCCCCAAACGAGTGGTCAAGTGGAAGTGTCAAATTGAGAGATCAACCAAATTCTAGCCAAGTCGGTTAATGTGAACCAGACGGATTGGTCCAAAAAGTTGGATGATGCCTTATGGGCATATCACACGGCATATAAGACTCCAATTGGGATGTCATCATTCCGATTAGTCTTTGGAAAAACTTGTCATCTCCCCGTGGAGTTGGAACATAAAGCTCTTTGGACATTGAAAAAGCTCAACGTGAATCGGGAAGAAGCTTCTAAATCCCGGGTGGAGAAGTTGCATGAACTTGAAGAAATGAGATTCCTTCCCTATGAAAATGCAAAGCTCTACAAGGAGAGGATGAAGATCATTCATGACAAGAAGATATGGAATCGTGCATTCAAGGCGGGGGATATGGTGCTATTGTTCAATTCAAGATTGTATCTATTTTTCGGAAAGCTGAAATCCAAATGGAGTGGACCTTTCAAAGTGGTGGAAACATCACTTTATAGATGGGTCGAGTTGCAAGAGAAGGGAAGTTCCAAAACTTTCCGAGTGAATGACCAACGAGTGAAACACTACTTGGGATGTGAAGCCGAACCTAGAAAGGTCACTTGCATCTACCTCTTAGATCCTTGAAGGATGAGGTAACATCATCGTGCCACGACGGTAAATCAAGCGCTTCTTGGGAGGCAACCCAAGTTTTACTTCTAGTATTTTTAGTTTTAAACAATATAATAGTGTAAAAATTTCATGTGAAGTTCTGTGATGATTGCATTCGATCTTGGGGGAAGTGGTGTTAGTGAAGGGAAAATGCAAAAGAATGGAAAGTAAGAAAATCTGAAGGAAGTTGAAAAGTGGGGAAGACCGTCGAATGAAGTGCAGAAGCAAATCTGCGGCCCACTAAAAGCATTGCGGGCCGCCGGTTGAATCAGTGAAGGAAATTTTTCTGCGGAATAGAGAAGTACTCAGCCGACCATTCGGCGAGTCGCAACTTTAACTCCGCAGACTTCCCTGCAGACTGACCCACTTGTGCACACAAATGAGGACTTACGTCCTACACGCCAAGAATTCGATGACCCACCAAAATAGCGGCGAGCCGCAACTCTCATGGGCCTGGTCGGGTTACCCGACTATAAAAGGCCCCAGGTAAGTTTTTCTTTTTACTTTTCACTCCAACCCGTAAAAACCCACAACCCCATGACCGGAAACCACTATTCCGGTGCACCACCACTCCTACTAACACTCCAAATCACTCACATACATACTCAATATCACCGATTTACCACCAATCCCTCGCTTAAACTTCCGTTTCTTCTCAGATCCGGTAAGATACTCATCCCCTTGCTTTAAATTTCTATGTTTTACATGTGGGGTAATTAAGAACATCATGTTGGGGGTGGGGGTTAGTGAATAACTTTTTCTCCTTGTTTAGTTGATTTTAGGGTTTGTTCTTAGAATTTATTTCATGAAATTGGAACCCTAGAGTGAGATTTTTGATTTAAATTGCTTTAAGTGAAGAAAAGAGTAGAAGAAGAAGAGTTGAAAGAAAATAACCAAAATTGAACTTGAATAAAACCATGAACATACCTTGTTCGCTTGTAAATCTTGAAAAGTCTTGAACTTGGTGTGATTTTTGGTTGAATTTTCATGAAAATTGGTTGAAAATATGGTCTCATTCTTGAGAGAGTGTTTGAAACTGATAAGAAGTTGAAAAGACCACATGAGAGTGTATTTGGGGGTGTTAAGGGAAGTGAGATTAGAAAACTTAGAATCTGTGCACTGTAGTAAAAATTGGCCAAGGATTCAGCAAGCCGCCGATGAGGTAGCATCCCCCAAAATGTAGTGCGGAAGACACTCGGCGTGCCTGCAAGATCAAGTGCGGCCACCGGTTTCATCAGTGAGTTTAAAAATTGTGCGAGTGAGGCTTGCCCCTCGCAATCTGAAAGGCGACTCGCCGCTCCTTGTCCATAATATGTTATTCGAGTCGCCGAGGTGAATTCTACTCACAAGATAAAATATGAAATTGATTCCGCGGACCCTCAGTTCCTTCTGCGGAGCCGCCGACTCTCACAGATTTTTTTTTTAATTTCTACGGCTGGCACTGTCTTCTCGCAATTTAAGCGGTGCTCTACCGGTGCTTCTCAGCACTTGGTTCGGCGAGCCGCCTCTGCTTGTCTGCGAGCTTGCCCTTACTTCTGCTGCCCGCCGTTTTGATTGCAACCCAAAAATCTGTTTGAGATTTCCATGTGTTCCACCACCTTCCATGAACTTCATATGCAATAGTTTAATGTAACCTTAGCTTAGTTTATGAATAGAATATTGTAGCGAATTTTAGATCTAACACTTATCTTAGAATTGATCTTGCCCAGGTATCAAAATGGCACATCATCAAACACCACATAAAAGAGAAAGAAGGGATACTTCTCCACCAAATAGTTCTTCGGAGAGTGATCCTTTCGACAGTGATTTTTCTGAACGAACCATGTGAAGCAAACTTTGGCACTGATGGAGAGCATACAGTGCTCATGTGTGAAAGAAGAGTTGTACTAGACAGAGTAAGGTAATTCAACCCAACATTGTATAAAGCATTCCTTGGAACGGGATGGAGTGAGATATTCACAAGGAGATTGGGTGTAACTGCCGTGGAACTAGTAATGGAATTTTATGCTGCTCTGAGTGAACAAAATGGACCAAAATGTGTGGTCGAATGCAGGGGCACAACAGTGGAAGTTTCAGCAAGGGCCTTAAATCAACACCTCGAAATCCTAAACTTTGTTCCAGAAGTATATATGGCCAAGTTGGCTATGCGAGAGAAAATGCAAAGGAAGTGGTGGATTCCCATCATTGGTCGAGAAAGGAGGCTAGCGTGGAGTAGAGTTGTTGCCATAATCACAACCCAAGATATCAACTTTGAGGCCAAAGGTTGGAATACTATTGTTAGTTAAAAAATTCTACTAACAAGAGAGAGCCACATAGTTATATTGCGCTACTAACAAGAGAGAGCCACATAGTTATATTGTGAAGGGCAGTTATTATTGGCTTCATCATGAGTCGGATACCAATCAACCTGGGTGCTGAAATGGTGCAAGTAATGTTTGATGTGGCAAGAGTTGGTGATGGAAATTTCCCATATGCCAACACATTGACAGATTTTCTAATGGACCCGGGGTGTGACACTTTGGGGTATGATGATTATGTGTTTGCAAGAAGGGGCTTTAATTATATACTATTGAAGATGAAAACAAACCAATTCACCCAACACCTGCTGCACCCACTTATGGAGCACCATCATAAGCTGATAGATAATCATCTTCAAGAGCTCTTCCACCTCAGGTGCATCCAGCTGAAGCTGCCACTGCAAGTCTCACTCGGAAACTTAAGGAGCTGCAGGGCATGATGCAGGAGTTTGGGGTCTATTTGTGCAACATGCCTCGAATGCAACAACCTCCACCTTCATCACGCAAAGTCAATCCAACTGAATTTGACCAGCTAAGTGAAGCCATTGATGCACACACCAAGATATCTTAAAGATCAAGAAGTGAATTCATGTGTTTGCTATCACACATCGAGATATGGCAAACATCGTGAACGTGTTGTGGAGTGAAAGAGAGCAGAGACAAGAGAGGTCGAGTCAACCAACAGCCCCCGAAACTATGCACCAAATGAATATGAGAAGAATGAAAGAAGAGACACTTGGAGATTTGGGTGTGCTTATGAATAGAGAACTTGATGAAGAAATCTAAATGGAAATGGCTAGGATGGCTTCAATGGAGGAAGCTGTTAGAGCAAGAGAAAGAAGAGGGCAAAGAAGTCAACAAGCCACAAAAGATCACGTTGAATGCAAGGGCAAAGAAATTGTCCGAGATGAATAGGGAGTCCTCTCCCTTTTGATTAACCCCATTGAGGGTGGAGTAATTAATCATTTGTGATATGTCCTAAACTATGTTTTATGTTTATATGTTTTATGTTTAACTTAGGATGTTAACTTTAAATGTAGGATGTATGTTTGTGTTTAAAGTTCTTGTCTTTGTTAGTTGTGTTTATGTTCATAGTGTAATTGTTGTTAATTGCCACATGGAAAATCCAAAAACATTGAAAAAAACCAAAAACCCAAACAAACTGAAAAATTTTGAAAATCCCAAAATGAAAAGATTTCAAAGGTGCTCCTGTGAACTACGCTTGGGATGCTGCTTTCTCTCATCTGATTCACACTTGTCGCGATACGTAGGCAACCCTCATGAAACTCATTTTTACTTGGGCCTGAAACAACAAAAACCACCCCATTGTAAATACAATTTGTGTAAATAGCTTTGAATTAGTAAATAACATTCTTGGTTTTCTTTGACTCGGTTCTTTTCCCAAGAATGTAATTCTTTTGAACCGAGAACTTTTTAGGACTCTAATCATAGAAGTGCCATCCTTAGTTTTTCACTTGTTTGATACCAACACATTAGGAGCACACATGAGAAAGTTAGTGGATTGTTTATTGAGAGTTGCATCTATAACTTTAGGTTCTTTTGATGACTTTATGCATGTGTAGTGTAGGCTAAATCCTCACTTTAAGTGTATGAAAGTAGATGTTCTTATCTCTTGTCCCTTATGCTAGTGAGGTGAGTTCTTACTTAAAGCTTGTTAATTTCATATGCATGTTAGAACTTGACTTGTGTGTCCTTGAAAATGAATTGAATGCCAAGTTAGTGGTTGGATAAGATGATAGACATTTCTTTGATCCATTTGATCCTTTCAAGACACCAAATGAAATTAATCCTCAATTAGCCAACTTTGAGCCTTAATATTCTTTCTTTTGATAGCCACCCAAATAGCCCGAACCAATTCTAACTGCTTAAGAGCACTAACCTTCTCTGGGCCCTATCTCATTGAGGCATTGAAAGACGTGTAGGGGAGCAAGGAAATGAAAGCTAAGTGGCTCTTCAAAAAAGGAAGATGAGTGTATAGAAAAGTTGCAAGAGAGAAAAGAAGAAAATCAAGAAAAATAGAAAAAAAAAATAGCAAGAGAAAAATTGAAAAAGACCAAAAGAGAAAGGAGAAGCAAATGAAAGAATAAGAGCCACAAAGAAAAATCAAGAATGAAAAATTGGGAATAAGAGCTAAATGTGAAATGAAAGCTCAAAGTGAAATGATTGCAAAAGATGATGTAGTGCCCAAGGAGGGAATTTAGTTACTTCTTATCCAAAAGATACCCTACCTATATCCAATAGCCTATATTACAACCTTAGAAGTTCTATTTGATCCTCCATTAATTGACATGAAAGGAAATAACAAGTGACACTAAGGCCAAGCCTATTACATTGCATGTGCTTAACTTGCATTCCTTTTTTAGAGTGAGAGGTTAAACTTGAGGGTCCCTTTTGTTTAAATTATATTCAGAGATATAGACCCATTCTTTATGGTGAGAGCATTAAGGGACTTGAGACTTGAAGGTGCAACCAAGAGAGCCTTAGGTGAGTTGAGAGAGAAATTGTGCTACACATGCTTTAGTTACCACTAGAAGCTGTAGTAGATGTAGTTGTAACTTTGGCGCTTTTAGTTGATTGGTTGGATTCTCATGTGTAAAACTAAGTGTTAGTACCAAGCGAAGTCATGGACATCTCCTTGTCCCATTCCCTTGTTGAACTCAATCCCGGTGCTAAGAAAATGAAACATGAGATAGTTCTTAATGTTGTTTGAGGACAAGCAAACGCTTAAGTTTGGTGGAGTTGATATGTTGGTATTTTGCGCTCAATTGCAACCCGTTTAGACTAGCTTTTATCCTTTAAAGTAATGTTATTTGAATGAAACTTATTTATTCTTCATGATTCAGGTTATTCAGAGAATTGATATACAAAGCCGGAGAAAATGTGAAAACGAGCAAAAACAAGTGAACTTTGGCTATAAATTGAAGAACATGAAGATAAGGCAGCAATTGGATTGGCGCCTCACCGAATCTGCGATTCAAGAGGTCAGCCATCCGCCGAAGGAAGGAAGAGTTCAAGTCAAATTAGCAACTTGAAGGGCGGATCGCCGAAGAAAGTGCTGAAAACAAGCGGCGACTCCACTGAGTAAAGGGCGAACCCGCCGCTGCTCACAGAAGTTTGGATTATCTGCGAAGTCCGAGAGTCGTCCACAATCGCAAGGGCACCCCGCCGAACTTGCATCACAAGTCAAAAAGAATGATCAGTAAAATAGGTCTTCGGCGTGCCAGCAGTTCATTAGGCTACTCGCCGAATATTCGGCGGCCTGGCGTAAAACATGGAAAAATGAAAAACTTGTAAATGTTATACTAGTTTTCAAACCCATGCCTATAAATAGGCTGTTATTCCTCCGAGAAAAGAGAAGCTTTTACTGTAAGATTTCCATTTCTTCAATATATTCTTACATGATTCTTACCATTTGATCTTCTACTATGTGTGTGTTAGACCCTAGTATGAGTAGCTAAACTCATACTAAGGGTTTCATGAAAACTTGATTATCTTAGCTTAAATCTTGTTTTTAATCTTATAAAATCAATGGGTTAATATAAATCTAGTTCTCCATCGTACTAGGGTTTGAGGCACGACCGTACTTGAATCTAACCCTACTGTTCTTTCATCACCCTAGCGGGGTTGAAGGTGTAGGTTAATGGAAACTAGCGAGAATTTGGGTTATATTGGTTGCGGCCTACCCCATCTAAAGGGGAAGACCTAAAAAGGTACCGCTCGGGTCTTTGGACTAGGGTTTCTAGCACTTTATCATTGACCCTAACGGATTTGATGTGGTAAATCCTCCTTATCCTAAGAGGGTTTCGAGGAATACATTAGAGGTCCGACCACTGATGTTATCCATGTGATTTGTGAGGTTAATACAAGTATTTGGCTATGAGAATCTAGTTGGAGTGGATAAACCCCTAGCTCATTCTAATCGTTTACATCAACTATTATTTACTTGTTTTATGTTAGTTGCTAGTTGTAGTTGTAGTTTAAGTTAATTTTACCCTTATTCATTAGGAATATACGGAAAATTCTTAGAACTCGTCACTATTTATTCTAAGATTAATATATTGCTTTGCTAGCTCCTTGTGGAAATTGACCCTAACTCTTGTTGGATACTATTATCTTTGACGACCGCCCCACACCCTTCGTGGTGAGTGGATTGAGCGTGGATCAACTATGAATTTTTGTAAAACCGAGGATCAAATTGCTGACATCTTCACTAAAGCCTTAAACATGGTACAATTTGAAAAAAACAGGCTTGAGTTAGGGATGACTAAGATACACTGATCGAGGCAGTACCTGGTTCTCCCAATGATTGGCTAGAGAAGTATCTTTGTTTACTTGGCTTAGCTTTTTATAATTGACTCTACTTTTAAAACTTAATTGTTTTGCTTGCTAGCCTTGTTGGAACCTATTTTCATGAACTAGAACTTGGCAAATAACTTTTCAAGTAGAGGATAAGTTATGAAAAACCTGGTGCTCAAAAGTTTAGGTATGCATCCAATTTTACTTATTGAAAGTGTAACTTGTCTTACGTGGCCAATTTGTTACCATCTAACCTTATATGGTGCCGAATTACTTGTGATTAATTTAAAATTCAAATTCTATGAATCCGGTGACATCAGCTCCTATACGTAATAATGGACAGTTTCTTTTTCACATCCCATCAGCCCGTGTTCCACTTTCCGATAAAAACCGTCAGCCTTCTCTATTCTCTCACATAATTTGAAAGTATGTTATACTAAGTCATTGTTTCTAAACACAACTCTTTTCTGAAAGCTCTTCCCATTCTCTCTCTAAAACTCCCAAAGTCTCTCAACATGTCTACTACATCCAAGAACTCAACCAACGCTGCTTCTCCTAAACTTAACCAAAAAGCAAAGCAATTGGCAGCAAGCCGTTCAGTTGCCATGGCAAAGAAATTTACAATGTTAAGGTAGAAAAGGAGTCAGAGGAAGCTACGAGCAAAAAGGAAAGTGTTCCAAGTACTTTCGTGGTAGCAAGGGCTGAGACGAATCAAGAAACTACCCAAGAAGTTGAAAAGGTAAACCCTAGTTTCTCTACTGCTACAATTAATCTTGTTAGTAGCGTAGCCCTTGAGCCTGTAGGAGATTTAGGAAAAGAGATTGTGGTTGAGAGCTGAGAAAGAAAAGGAAGTGGTAGAGTTAGTTGCAAAATAAAAATCTGATCATGCAGAGGATACTGTAGGTGAAAAGGCAATTTAGGAACCTGTTCCTACGACAGTTCCTTTAAATGAGGTTACTGTGATAAGTAGGGGTGAACATAGGGCGGTTTGGTTCAATTTTACCATTAACCAAACCAAACCAAACCAAATATATTGGTTTTTCAAATATTTAAACCAAACGAACCAACATAAAGTCGGTTTTCTCGATCTCAATTTTTTTGGTTTTCTCGATTTCTTTGGTTTATTTCGGGTTTTTTCAGATGAAGTCTCTACAACAAAAAATATGCAAGTGCTGCTTTCAAATATTTCCTACAATAAAATATCTATGTATGTTCTTTATAGAAAATTAGACATCAAGAAGAATTATATATACATCTTAATAAGACAATGAAATGTAATGTACGTAAATTAGAAAACTCAAATATTATCAAGAAAGAGTACTAAGGTATTAATGATAATAACTTTTAAGTTGATGCTGCTTCATATAGCAAATGAATTAATCAAAATTTCTCTTGCATCTTATTCAGTAGAAGAAGCAAGCAGAATAAAATTCAGAAAATTAATATATTTTTGCTCTATTTGGGCTCTTTCTAGTGGGCTAATGTTGGGCTAACTTGATGATTTTATTAAAAATTATTAGCCCATGTTATAAATTATCAAAAAACAAGACAAACAAAGTTTAAAATTATATATAAAGAAGTTCATAAAGAATATTTTTTATGATAAATATTTAAAAATAATATTTATAAAATATCGGTTCGGTTTGGGTTCGGTTCGGTCATTTTTTCCGTAAACCAAACCAAACATAACCAAATATGTCGATTTTTATATTTCGAAATCCAAACTAAATCAAACCAAACCAGGAGTTCTTTTTTTTCCAATTCGATTTGGTATATTGGTTTTGTTTGGTTTACCAGTTCAGTTTGTTCACCCCTAGTGATAAGAGTGGGAGAGGAAGAAAAATCTTCTGAACCTTCTAAGGAACTTGAGAAAGGACTTGGTTTGTTCTCTGGTTCTGTGGTAGGTGATGATGCAGATTTAAGAGAAATTGATGATTATGTGGATTAAAATCAAGAGGGAGTAGGTTATACTGAACCGTTGAATTCTGTTTATCCTGAGGGTACTGGAGCAAATCCAACTCCACAAGCTAGTGAGGGTTCCTCAAGTGAAACTGAAGTTGTGATTGTAGAGGAGTAGAGGAGGAAGTTGGATAAAAGGCCTATGAAGGAGGTTCAGAAGAAGGATGAGAAAAAGAGAAGATTGTTGAAAGAAGGTGAACATGTGGGTAGTTCCAAAGTTGGTAGTTCTGGGGACTTTGATGATGGAGTCGGTGAATGTAGTAAAAAGGTTGGTAGTCATGCCAGGAGGCCTGCTGCTCAAGGTTCTATCAGGATACAATAAGAAAAGGCTGTGAAAGAACCCGAGGTACGCATGAAAGGTTCAAAGGTGAAATTGATTAATGGTGAGGATAAGGAGGAAAAACAAAGAAGAGTGGACTATTTCAGGAGATTTCCCCTGGTGAATGGTACAATTCTCACCGACCTTGAGTTGGAGGGCATGGCTCAGCTGGTGGTAAAGCTGAATGCTCAAGGTTGACTGAACCTGTTTCGGGATGAAACCCGCAAGCTTTATGAACAAGAGGTTCGAGAGTTTTACACCAATTGTGCAGTGAGTGAGGGGATAGTAACCACTATTGTGAAGGGGTTGGTAATCCAGTTTAATTGTTATGAGTTAGGTGTGATCCTAGGTGTTCCATCTCAAGGCTACAATGAGTATTTGATAAACTAGTGGCCGGCAAGAGGTGATAGTGTGTCTGCCTTGGAGGTATCTAGGAAGTTTTAATGAAGACCCAGGTTTTCTAGGGCAACCCAAGTGAAAAAGAAAGCAATGGCCCCGTTCCATTAGTTGCTGTTTGAGTTTGTGCTGAAGAACCTGTTGCAGATGTCAGACCGCCGAAGTGAGGCAAATTTTCTTGATTTGACTTATATGGACCTGCTGGATAGAGAGGTTCATATAAACCTGCCCGAGCTGATGATTAATCACATTGGGAGAGTAGTTGATATGGGTCTGGGAAAATATGCGTTGTTATATGGGTTTGTGCTGAGCAAGGTGTTTGAATTCTTTGGAGTACCTGCGGATAGGTGGACTGAGCCAGCTCACAATATGTGCTTGGGAGGAACATTATGAAAATCATGCGACTATAGGCTGGAAGGTGAACCTGCAGAGGAACCAATCAATCTAGATGAGGAACCTGTGGAAGTGCCTGTTGCATGTGTGGATATGAGATTAGAGAGTTATCGGAGACAACTTGAAAGACAGACTGAAGAGCTGGCATGGTTGAATGCAGAGAATGCAAGGCTTTTAGCTGAACTGGAGCGTGAACGAGAGGGAAACTCGCATCGTCTTGCCATGTTGCTTTCTCATTTCAATATCCTCGATATTCCCCAAGTCTGAACCAGTCCTTTCCTCACCCTCTTTAATTGGTTCTTGTTTGGCATGTTTTTAAGAAAATTTACTACTTTTGGTGATGTAATATTTTGGATGTTTGTCTGGATGTTTTGAGCCGGTTTGATGCTTATTATGTTAATATCCTTTAGTTCTATTTGCTGGTAGTCTATGCCTGAAAGAGGTCCCTGACCTGATAGGTGTAACGACCCTCAAATAGTCGTTACGGGATTTGGGACCTCGATTTGCGTGTCGACAGTCCCAAAAGCTCTGTTAGGTCATTTATGACCCGTCTGTGAAATCTGAGTCGAAACGGAGTCCGTTTGATAGGTTTTCGAGAAAAGGATCCGTTTATGAAATTCCGGAAAGGAATTTGGGGTTTCGATAGGTCGTTTTGAGTAAAAGAACCCCGATGGAAAATCCGAGCGCACCGTTAGGTCCGTCTCGTCATTTATGATATGTAGCAACCTTCAAAATTGAAAACGGACCTCGTTTGATAGGACTTTTGATAAAGTCCCCGTTTTGGAAGTTTAAAAGAGTTAAAAGAGGTTTCCGAGCTCGATTTGAGCAAATGAGCTCCGATGAGAGATCCGAAAGTTCCGTTAGGTTCGTATAGTCATTTGTGACTTGTAGCAACTTTCGGAACTGGATTCCGAGGTCGTTTGGTTAAATTTTGCTATTTTGGCGAAAGTCGAAAATTGAACCTTTGCCGTGGGACCCACTTTTTGAGTTCTGGAGGCCCGAATTGAGTTCCGTCTTGACGAGCATGTGACCCAAGTATTTTATGACTTTTGTGCAAAATTTGGGATCATTCCGAGCTTCGTAGGGTCCCGTTTCGCCCCTAAAACAGTAGAAAATCTGGTGCGACTTTTCTGTTCTGTTTTGGCGCAAATAGCCGGATAAAAGCTGATTTTTCGGCCAATCCGTAAGGAATTAGGAAAAACTCAAAACATGAAAGTTGTATCCCTTTGCGTTGCGGTTCTAATGGCACCGGTTTCAGGTCATTTGGACATTCCTATCTAAAGTTATGATTTTTTCAAAAGAAGCTGTCACAGAGGCAAAAACTGCTATAAAAAGGCCATTTCGGTTCATAACTTATAAAAATCATTTGGTGAGCTCTTGAGGCGATTTTTGGGTATTTCTTGAAGACCCAATCATACTTACACTTAAGGTAAGCCCTTTCAATCCATCTTTATGTTGATTAACACAAGAATCAAAGGGTTGATTCTAGAAAATGGGTTAGAACCCTAGATTCTTAAGAATTGGGGAAAGACATCGAGCAAGGCTCGCATGTGGAATCTAAGTGTACTTTTGGACTCACGGGAGCGTGGGGAGTCCGGAAAAGTACATTTTGTAAATTTAGGGCTCGGCCCTACCCGGGGGCATTTTGGTTATTTTTACCCTAGGATGCCTATAGGCTTAAATAGCTATAATTGAGCACTCATATGTGCTATATCTTGTCTTAATAGACCTAGTGGAGAGTCCTTCGCGGACAAGGCGAGCGGGAAAGGAGATTCTTCCCGGAATTTGAGCCCGAATTTCGAGGTAAGTGAGACTTGACCTCTATTGTGCTTGTGGACTCTTCCTTCATGCTAAAATGCTTCATGTACGCATATATATACCTAACAATGGTTAGGATTAATGATGTGAATTACTTGCTATTATTGTTTGTTATAAATAGCGAGATTGTGACTCGACCGAGGTATGTGCCGGTCTAAACGCTACGTCGAGGTAGCTTAAATTTATATCGTAGTAATGCTTGCTACGCCATGCTTAGATAGCAAGAACTTGGGACATGGCTGAGGATGTTGCCGGCATGTCATGATAAATGTCTTGCTGAGGATTTTGCCGGCTTTTGTATGATATTGGTACTTGATTTGTTCACGTGCCGAGTTGGGTAGTGCTGTCTATACGTAACCTTGGGTTGGACGACATGGGAGTAGGGATTGTACCCCCAAACTGTGGTCGGGTTAACCTCCGCCTTACGTTCAGCTAGCTTAACCAACCTGGGTTACGGTGACTGTGAAATATTATCATTATTAATATTTCTGTTATTATTTCTGTTATTGTTATTAATGTCGTGGATATTAATACTGTTAGAGGGACACTTGACAGGGGGTGTGGTGTCGCCTATACTATGAGATGTGTCACACTTGACAGGGGGTGTGGTGTGGACACTTGATCTTTGAGATGTGACACACTTGACAGGGGGTGTGGTGTGGTCACTTGATTTATTGAGATACGACGCACTTGACAGGGGGTGTGGTGCGATCGTAGACAGATTTGAGATGAGCCAACGACTACGGGTCGTTGGGCTACTTATTCATGATTGTGATAGTGACTTCGGGTCACGGTATATGGTTGATACTTAGTAGTGGTGTTGCTAGTCCATCGTAGGTCTAGGTTAGTCGACACGGGAGTAGAGATTGGACCTCCAAACCGCCGCTGAGTTGACCTATGCCTTACATTGGATGGGCATAATCCTTGAGACTTCTGGTTACTACTTGTGTGTATGGAATGTGTTACATCTATTTGTGATTTCACTACTTTATTGTATGATTACTATAGTATGTTGTTGCTTATGATGCATGTAGCGACTTGTCCCGCAAGGGTACCTTAGCGGGCCTGTCGGTGATCTTACTGGGCTTTGGCTCATAACTTACTCTGCTACGTGCGCAGGTCCTTCATCCAGTCAGCAGCCCGGACGTTAGCGGTTCCTGAGGCTTCTGAGACTTTTGATTGAGGTGAGCCGACCACACAGACCATGGTGGCATACCGCCGGAGTCACTTAGAGATAGGACTCAGATTTCTTTGATGTATATTCATACTTTATTGAGTCACTCTTAGAATGCTCCAATTCTTTTGTGGATATATTCTTTTGGACTTCACACTTTTATATTTATATATCCATTTATGATCTTTTCACATTATTGTTCTTTTCCGCATCTTGTTTCATTGGTTCGCCTAGGCAAATGTTGTTTAGGTGCCATCACGAGCCCTTGGAAATTGGGTCGTGACAGTTTGGTATCAGAGCCCTAGGTTCTAATTCGAGTCCTAGGAGTCTTGGAGCAGTGTCTGAGTAGAGTCTTGCTTATGGGTATGTTGTCGACCATACTTATGAGCGAGAGGCTACAAGGGCATGTTAGGAAATGTTTTCCCTTTGTTTCATCTCTATTCGTGCTTAGTAGCTTATATAGGTGCTGACCCTTTTTCGTGTATTGTATCAGATGGCGAGGACGCGAGCATCCTCAGCCAGGAGGGCTGCATCTTCTACACCTGAGTCTGCGGGAGAGCCATCAGCACCTACGCAGCCGTCAGCTGCTAAGAAGACTCGGACAGGTCGCCCGTCAGCCACTAGGCAGGACACGGCTATCCCTGCGGTGTCCGCAGTGACTCTGTCAGCATCTATTCCCCCTGTGCCTGCTGTTGTGCCAGGCACCGTTGTGATCTCTTCAGGAGTATATGAGACTGATGGCCTTGTCTAGCCATCAGGTCCCTGTCAGAGATGATGTTGCAGCTCCTGTTTCGGCTCCTCAGCCGACCACACCTGTTATGAGCACGCCTACTTCTGAGGCTGCTCCTGATCATATTGCCCAGCCTTCTGCTTCTGCTCCTCAGGCAGGTCCTGTTATTTCTACTCCTCCTATGGGCACTGAGGAGGTTGCCAGGAGGATAGAGTCATTCATGAAGCTTCAGCCTCCAGAGTTCGACGGTACCTCAGCTACATGTACTGCCCAGAGGTACATTCAGAAGTGTGAGAAGATTTTGACAGTTCTTGGTACTAGAGACACCTTAGGGGTGCAGTGTGCTTCTTTCAGATTATCGGGAGATGCGGAGACATGGTGGGTCTCCATGATGCGGCAGAGGTCTAGTGACCTCCCTCCTTTGTCTTGGGCCGAGTTCGTGTCTATGTTCATGAGCAGGTTCGTTCCCCAGAGTCAGCACGATGCTCAGAGGCGCGAGTTTGAGGGGTTGAGGCAGGGAAACCTGTCTGTTTCAGAGTATGACACCAGGTTCTTGTGGTTGTCTCAGTTTGCGCCGGCTATGGTGGCTCAGGAGAGGGACAAGGTCCTCCGGTTTGTTGAGGGTCTTCATCCCCGCTTGCAGGTAGCTGTTGCCCCTGATATGGGCAACAAGTCATATTTTGAGATAGTTGATGTGGCGCGGCGGATGGAGGATATCTTCGCCAGGGCTGACGCGGAGAGGGCGGCCAAGAGGTCGCGTTAGTCTGGTGGGTATAGTGGATCCGCTCAGAGGGGTCAGGGTCATCAGGGCCGTTCTCAGTCTAGGCCCTAGGCTGCTGCTTTGCCTGCCCAGGATTTTTCTTCAGAGACCCCGAGGCCTCAGTCATCCCAGAGGCGGGGTGGCTCTTCGCAGTCTGGTCCGCCGCAGTGCGGGAGGTGCCATCAGAGGCATCATGGGAGGTGTTCGTCTGGAGGTGGTCGTGGCAGAGGTGGTAGAGGCGGTAGAGGAGGTAGAGGTGATGGATGTTTTGAGTGTGGGTCTCTAGAGCACTATGTCAGGAGTTGCCCTTATGTTTCATCAGGTCGCCAGGGATCCGCAGCTATGGTACCATCTGGTCCTCAGGCCGCCAGGCCCGTTTCTCAGATTCCTCATAGACAGCAGTCTCAGAGAGCTCCGGGTTCAGGAGGCTCGGCGCAGGTCTATGCTATGACCCGTCAGGATGCTGAGGCATCCAATGATGTCATCACAGGTATTATTTCTGTCTGTGGCCGCGATGCTTATGCTCTTATTGATCCGGGGTCTACCTATTCGTATGTGTCGCCGGGATTTGCCCCTTGCTTGGGCAGGGATCTGGTCTTCTTAGATGATCCCTTTATGGTTGCCACCCCTGTCGGGTCTTCTATATGTGTAGATAGGGGTTATCGGCAGTGTATGATCTCCATCTGTGGTGTAGAGTCTTTAGTGGACCTGATGCTGCTCGATATGTCTGATTTCGATGTCATTATGGGCATGGATTGGCTGGCTTCCTGTCATGCGACTTTGGATTGCCATGCCAAGTCCATGACGATCGGGGCAGAGGGTGAGTCTCGGGTTGTATGGAGAGGTTCCAGGCCTTCTCCGAAGAGTAGGATCATTTCTTTCTTGGAGGCGCAGAGGATGATATCTAGTGGGTGCGAGGGATATATTGCTTCAGTTCGGGATGTCCGGGCAGAGGAGTTATCCCTTGATAGAGTTCCGATTGTTTGTGAGTATCCGGATGTGTTTCCTGATGATTTTCCGGGTTTGCCGCCTATGCGGGAGATATAGTTTTGCATTGATCTATTGCCAGGCACTCAGCCTAAATCTATTCCCCCGTATCGTATGGCTCCTGTTGAGTTGAGGGAGCTGAAGGAGCAGATTCAGGATTTGCTCGATAAGGGCTTCATTAGGCCCAGTGTGTCTCCATGGGGTGCCCCGGTATTATTTGTGAAGAAGAAGGATGGCTCTATGCGGATGTGTATTATTACCGGCAGCTGAATAAGGTTACTATCAAGAATAGGTATCCTTTGCCGCGTATTGATGATTTGTTTGATCAGCTTCAGGGTGCTACCTTCTTCTCGAAGATTGATTTGAGGTCGGGGTATCATCAGTTGAGGATTCGGTCCGAGGACGTTTCCAAGACTGCTTTTCGTACCCGATATGGCCACTATGAGTTTCTGGTGATGTCTTTCGGGCTTACGAATGCCCCAGCTGCTTTCATGGATCTGATGAACCGAGTGTTCAAGGCCTACCTTGACTCCTTCGTCATTGTGTTTATCGATGATATCTTGGTTTATTCGAGGAGCAGGGAGGAGCATGAGCAGCATTTGAGAGTTGTTCTTCGGACTCTGAGGGATCAGCAGTTGTATGCCAAATTCTCCAAGTGTGAATTTTGGCTCAGTTCTGTATCTTTCCTAGGTCACGTGGTGACCAAGGATGGGGTGTGTGTTGATCCGAAGAAGATAGAGGCCGTTCAGAGTTGGCCTAGGCCTACTTCTCCTACAGTGATTCGGAGTTTCTTAGGCTTGGCAGGTTATTATCGGCGGTTCGTCGAGGGGTTTTCTTCTATTTCAGCACCTCTGACGAAGTTGACCCAGAAGAATGTTCCTTTCCTGTGGTCCGATACCTGTGAGTCTAGCTTTCAGAAGCTTAAGACTCTGTTGACTTCAGCACTAGTGTTGGCCTTGCCTAGTGGATCCGGGGGATTCACCGTATATTGTGATGCTTCGGGTGTTGGCCTGGGTAGCGTTCTGATGCAGGAGGGTAAGGTGATAGCTTATGCCTCGAGACAGCTGAAGGTCCATGAGAAGAATTATCCTGTCCAAGATTTGGAGCTGTTAGCTGTCGTGTTTGCACTGAAGTTGTGGAGGCACTATCTTTATGGCGAGCCATGTGAGATATTCACCGATCATAAGAGTCTCCAGTACTTGTTCACTCAGAAGGACTTGAACGGGAGACAGCGCCGCTGGTTAGAGCTGCTGAAGGATTATGATCTTTCTATCCGGTATCATCCCGGAAAGGCTAATGTTGTAGCCGATGCCTTGAGTAGGAAGTCCATGGGTAGCCTCCCCTATCTTGATGCTGATATGAGGCCGTTGGCCCGTGAGTTGCAGGCTTTTTCCATTAGTGGGGTTCGGTTTGATGATTCTGTTCCAGGCGGGGTGCTTGCATATGTGGGGTCTCAGTCGTCTTTAGCTTCCCAGATTCGGGAAAGGCAGTTCGAGGATCCTTATCTGAGAGATCTCCGGGACAGGGTCCTGAGTGGGGGAGTGTCCTCGTTCGTGATTGGTGATGATGGTGCTTTGCGGCTTAACGGCTGGGTATGTGTTCCAGCCATTGTGGAGCTGAGGCAGATGATTTTGGCAGAGGCTCACAGTTCGAGATATTCCATTCATCCGGGTACTGCGAAGTTGTATCATGATCTTCGAGAGCTGTATTGGTGGAAAGGGATGAAGAGGGATGTTGCTGATTATGTATCTCGGTGTTTGAATTGCCAGCAGGTGAAGTATGAGCACCGGGGTGACCCAGTCTATGCCCATTCCCGAGTGGAAGTGGGAGCAGATCATTATGGATTTCGTAGTTGGTTTGCCGCTGACCGTGGATAAGCATGATTCGGTGTGGGTAGTAGTTGATCGACTGACGAAGTTGGCTCACTTCATTCCAGTGAGGACTACTTATACCTCGGAGCGTCTGGCTCGTATCTTCATTGAGCAGATTGTGAGATTGCATGGTGCTCCTGTTTCTATCATTTTTGACCGAGGTGCTCAGTTCACAGCTCAGTTTTGGAGATCTTTTCAGAGAGAGCTGGGTACTCGGGTCGATCTCAGCACTGCATTTCACCCGCAGACTGATGGCCAGTCTGAGCGGACCATTCAGATCCTCGAGGATATGTTGAGGGCGTGTGCTATTGATTTTGGAGGCCATTGGGATAGCCATTTGCCGCTAGCAGAGTTTGCGTATAATAATAGCTATCAGGCTTCTATCCAGATGGCTCCGTTTGAGGCATTGTATGGTCGGAGATGTCGCTCGCCTATCGGTTGGTTCGAGTCTGGTGAGGTCCAGGTGTTGGGGCCCGATTTGGTGCAGCAGACCTTAGATAAGGTCCGGGTTATTCAGGATCGACTCCGCACGGCTCAGAGCCGGCAGATATCGTATGCAGATCGGAGGCGGAGAGATCTTGAGTTCATGGTTGGGGACCGGGTATTCCTCAGAGTGTCGCCCATGAAGGGTGTTATGAGATTTGGGAAGAAAGGCAAGCTCAGTCCTAGGTTCATTGGGTCTTTTGAGATATTGGAGCGCGTTGGCGCCGTTGCTTATAGACTGGCTTTGCCTCCCTCTCTGTCTGTTCATCCGGTGTTCCATGTGTCCATGCTCCGGAAGTATGTTCATGATCTGTCTCATGTGATCGATATGGCTTCCGTGGAGGTAGATGGCGACTTAGCTTATTCGGAGGAGCCTATTGCTATTGTGGCTAGAGAGGTCCGTAAGATGAGATCGAAGGTGATCCCGCTTGTGAGAGTTCAGTGGGGGCATCACTCCATTGCCGAGGCCACTTGGGAGCTTGAGTCCGAGATGCGTGAGAGGCATCCGCGCTTGTTCGATGATTCAGGTATGAAATCCTTGTATTTTCTAAGCCTGAATTTGCATTTTTAAGTTTTATTGATTTCGGGTGGTACCGAGGGGTCCTCGAAATCCGTGCCAGCTCCGTGGCTAGTGTGTGGATCCTACCTTAGACTTAGGCTCGTCCGAGGACGGCCGAGAGTCTAAGTGGGGGAGAATATAACGACCCTCAAATAGTCGTTACGGGATTCGGGACCTCGATTTGCGTGTCGACAGTCCCAAAAGCTCCGTTAGGTCATTTATGACCCGTCTGTGAAATCTGAGTCGAAACGGAGTCCGTTTGATAGGTTTTCGAGAAAAGGATCCGTTTATGAAATTCCGGAAAGGAATTTGGGATTTCGATAGGTCGTTTTGAGTAAACGAACCCCGATGGAAAATCCGAGCGCACCATTAGGTCCGTCTCGTCATTTATGATATGTAGCAACCTTCAAAATTGAAAACGGACCTCGTTTGATAGGACTTTTGATAAAGTCCCCGTTTCGGAAGTTTAAAAGAGTTAAAAGAGGTTTCCGAGCTCGATTTGAGCAAATGAGCTCCGATGAGAGATCCGAAAGTTCCGTTAGGTTCGTATAGTCATTTGTGACTTGTAGCAACTTTCGGAATTGGATTTCGAGGTCGTTTGGTTAAATTTCGCTATTTTGGCGAAAGTCGAAAATTGAACCTTTGCCGTGGGACCCACTTTTTGAATTCTGGAGGTATGAATTGAGTTCCGTCTTGACGAGCATGTCACCCAAGTATTTTATGACTTGTGTGCAAAATTTGGGATCATTCCGAGCTTCGTAGGGTCCCGTTTCGCCCCTAAAACAGTAGAAAATCTGGTGCGACTTTTCTGTTCTGTTTTGGCGCAAACAGCCGGATAAAAGCTGCTTTTCCGGCCAATCTGTAAGGCATTAGGAAAAACTCAAAACATGAAAGTTGTATCCCTTTGAGTTGTGGTTCTAATGGCACCGGTTTCAGGTCATTTGGACATTCCTATCTAAAGTTATGATTTTTTCAAAAGAAGCTGTCACAGAGGCAAAAACTGCTATAAAAAGGCCATTTCGGTTCATAACTTATAAAAATCATTTGGTGAGCTCTTGAGACGATTTTTGGGTATTTCTTGAAGACCCAATCATACTTACACTTAAGGTAAGCCCTTTCAATTCATCTTTATGTTGATTAACACAAGAATCAAAGGGTTGATTCTTGGAAATGGGTTAGAACCCTAGATTCTTAAGAATTGGGGAAAGACATCGAGCAAGGCTCGCATGTGGAATCTAAGTGTACTTTTGTACTCACGGGAGCGTGAGGAGTCCGGAAAAGTACATTTTGTAAATTTAGGGCTCGGCCCTACCCGGGGGCATTTTGGTAATTTTTACCCTAGGATGCCTATAGGCTTAAATAGCTATAATTGAGCACTCATATGTGCTATATCTTGTCTTAATAGACCTAGTGGAGAGTCCTTCGTGGACAAGGCGAGCGGGAAAGGAGATTCTTCCCGGCATTTGAGCCCGAATTTCGAGGTAAGTGAGACTTGACCTCTATTGTGCTTGTGGACTCTTCCTTCATGCTAGTATGCTTCATGTACGCATATATATACCTAACAATGGTTAGGATTAATGATGTGAATTACTTGCTATTATTGTTTGTTATAAATAGCGAGATTGTGACTCGACCGAGGTATGTGCCGGTCTAAACGCTACGTCGAGGTAGCTTAAATTTATATCGTAGTAACGCTTGCTACGCCATGCTTAGATAGCAAGAACTTGGGACATGGCTGAGGATGTTGCCGGCATGTCATGATAAATGTCTTGCCGAGGATTTTGCCGGCTTTTGTATGATATTGGTACTTGATTTGTTCACGTGCCGGGTTGGGTAGTGCTGTCTATACGTAACCTTGGGTTGGACGACATGGGAGTAGGGATTGTACCCCCAAACTGTGGTCGGGTTAACCTTCGCCTTACGTTCAGCTAGCATAACCAACCTGGGTTACGGTGACTGTGAAATATTATCATTATTAATATTTCTGTTATTATTTCTGTTATTGTTATTAATGTCGTGGATATTAATACTGTTAGAGGGACACTTGACAGGGGGTTTGGTGTCGCCTATACTATGAGATGTGTCACACTTGACAGGGGGTGTGGTGTGGACACTTGATCCTTGAGATGTGACACACTTGACAGGGGATGTGGTGTGGTCACTTGATTTATTGAGATACGACGCACTTGACAGGGGGTGTGGTGCGATCGTAGACAGATTTGAGATGAGCCAACGACTACGGGTCGTTGTTCTACTTATTCATGATTGTGATAGTGACTTCGGGTCACGGTATATGGTTGATACTTAGTAGTGGTGTTGCTAGTCCATCGTAGGTCTAGGTTAGTCGACACGGGAGTAGAGATTGGACCTCCAAACCGCCGCTGAGTTGACCTATGCCTTACGTTGGATGGGCATAATCCTTGAGACTTCTGGTTACTACTTGTGTGTATGGAATGTGTTACATCTATTTGTGATTTCACTACTTTATTGTATGATTACTATAGTATGTTGTTGCTTATGATGCATGTAGCGACTTGTCCCGCAAGGGTACCTTAGCGGGCCTGTCGGTGATCTTATTGGGCTTCGGCTCATAACTTACTCTGCTACGTGCGCAGGTCCTTCATCCAGTCAGCAGCCCGGACGTTAGCGGTTCCCGAGGCTTCTGAGACTTTTGATTGAGGTGAGCCGACCACACAGACCGTGGTGGCATACCGCCGGAGTCACTTAGAGATAGGACTCAGATTTCTTTGATGTATATTCATACTTTATTGAGTCACTCTTAGGATGCTCCAATTCTTTTGTGGATATATTCTTTTGGACTTCACACTTTTATATTTATATATCCATTTATGATCTTTTCACATTATTGTTCTTTTCCGCATCTTGTTTCATTGGTTCGCCTAGGCAAATGTTGTTTAGGTGCCATCACGAGCCCTTGGAAATTGGGTCGTGACAACAGGTTAGCTGGTTGCCTATGGCACTAGAGTCAGCTTTACTTAATTTAAGTTAAGCAGGTTTTTACAACTGTGAACTTTTTGATAATGCCAAAAGGGGGAAGTTAGATGTTGTTTAGAGTAGTTTATGTTTGTGGTCTAATTCGTAAAGCTGTTATTACCCTGGTTCTTATATGTACAGGCTATTGTGCTAATACCCTCGGTGAAACAACATTGTTCGTCATCACCAAAAAGGGAGAATTTGTTAAATATAGGTATTGATGATTGACAAAGAACATAGTGCTAAGTGAACGAGAAAAAGGTTCACAGTTGAAGTCAAGAGTCGTGTTCGAGTTAAGTTTGAGTTTGAGTTGAAGAAGGAAAAAGAAACAGCTGGAGTTAAAGTTTCAATCCAAGAAGAAGAAGGAAGAGCTTAGAAGCGCGCTGAAAGGAAGCAGTTTCCCAGGCGGAAAAAGATTGGAAACTTAGGAAAAACAACTTAGGTTTTAAATAAGGAAAGGTTTTTAAACCTTATTAGAAACAGATTTCAAATTATAAAAGAAGTTCCAAGCTAAGTCGAAGAAGGAATTCAACAACTCTATAAATACAAGCTGTTTTAGCCAGAATAATTTGCGCACTCAAGAAATCTCAATGGAGAAAATTGAGAGAAAATCATTGTGAGAAGTATTGTGTGCAAGAGCTGAAGCAAGGCAACAGAACCTGGAGGAGTTCGAGTTTCATAGTTAAAGTCTGTGTGTCTAGTTTTCTGTTATAGGTTATCGAGTTGTAATTCAATCAACTTGTTTAAGAAGCATTGAAAGTAGAATTCTTTTGCAGTAGAAGGTTCAACCTTACAAGCTATAGTAAAGCTTGGAAGGTTCTAGGTTCTAAGAGTTTTAGTTCCTTGGTTATAGAGTCTTGTAACCTAAAACTTGTTGACACCCAATTTTGTCCTTCTTGTTTCAATAGCCATTTTTCTGACGAAATCGCACTGATAATCACACAATTGTCTTCACACCGACCCCTATTCAAAATCATTATTTCACACAAGCACGCCAATTAGGATATTTTTAAAGACACCGGCACAAGCTACGAACATTTACAAAATTAGCACATTCAATTGCGAATTTTTACAAACTACATTATTTTCAACAAAATTGGTTAAAATCATTTTAATTCTCATAATAATATTTTTACATTTTTCCCAAATCATTATGGCATTTTTCAAATTAATTTTACAATTTTCAACATATTTACATGTATTTTATACACATTTATGTATATTTTACACCATTTTATACAATATATATACACTTATGCACACTATACACTTCACCGCACTACCTATCCACCTCAGCACCACCTCACGCCTACGTGGGCAAATCCTGGCCATCCACGAGTTTGATCCAATGGCCAGGATTAAAATTTCCATTTTTAACTACTCACCTAACCCCAAACCCTAAGCTGATCCCCATTTATCCCCAAAGTCTCAGCCGCCTCTCCTCTTCTCTCTCTTTCTTTTCTCTCACACAAAACCTTAACGACGACACTGTCAAGGCCAGCTCCGACCGTCTTCGACCACCAAACGCCATGAAATTTGTATCTATTAACTCCCCTTGGCCTCCGCAACAAAACCCCTATGTTGATTTCCCCGACGACGAGGATTAAAATCCAAGACCTACCCTCCCGACCTCCGCCTCTGTCGTCGAAGGAAAACTCCGGTGAAGGTCCATCACAGCTTGAATGCTATCAGTCTATGAAGGAAAAAACCCTCGTGTTTACGCGACTAAAAGCGGGTCAAAGCTGGCCCGACTCGAATCCTAAATGGGTAACCCTTAACGTGTTTTCCATTTTTGGTTATTCCTATGTGATGTTAAGCTTGAGTTTGCCCAGTTCTTTCAATCTTTTGGCATTATTGATTAGCTAGAGTGAATATTCATGAAAATTTTCTAATCGTTGCCTGTTTCATTTGTTCAAACATAGAATTGATTTTTCGTATGCCTAAGTTTAGTATGATCGTGATTAGCATCTTGGACTACCTTTATTAACATGTAAATTTTAAGACCCCAGACCTCTGGAGTTAATTGTGCTCATCTCTGTTTGTTCTTATGTTCTTTCAGGATGCATGATCTACATGATTATATGTTTAAAATTAAAGTGATAATCTGATTTGGCATGGTTAGGAGTTTTTAAGATTGAATTGGAATCCCTGATTGAAAACTGCAATGGAAGTTAGTTCATATGATTGATATGGTATCGCTAGGGTTTATTAAGCCAGTCAAGGGATTTTTCGAGCCTAATTTGATTTAACACACTTTGGTATATTGATTCTTGAATCTGGATGAGTTATTGGTCAAAAGGGATGGACTGTACTTTTAAGAGGTTTGATTTACCTTAAGTTTAGGGATTGATTGGCTTATACTAGGAAAGAGTACCAAAGTGGATCCTTTTTACTTTGGGAAACAATATTTCTTTGCCTATTTTGTTACTACCCATTAGAATTAATCCCCCCACTCTCACATCTATTTAAACCATGCCTTATTCTTCACTGCACACACAGTCTTACATATTCACACAGTGAATCATAAAGCATACCAAACTTCTCTCTCTCTTTCTGTCTTTTCTGTACAAAATCTTGTTCTTTTACTGAAGAAAAGAGAGGTTTTCACTCCACTGGTGCAAGTTCTCTCCCCGCTGCACCTTCACTGCCTAATATTGCTACTTGTCACGTTAAAACTAAGGTAATTAGCCTCTCCTAACCTATATGAACATGTGAATTTGTGGTCTTCTGGTCTTGTGCAGGTGTGTTATTTGTCTGGGCCCTTCTTTGGCCATTAACAATCGTCTGTAGGTTTCCTTTGGGATGGTTCTAGCAACCATATCCTGGTTTGTCTTGTGCAGGGACTCTAGATGTTGAAAAGAGGTATAAAGAGCCTCCTAGGACTGACTAATCCCATGCAGGGAAGGAGCTCAGTATGCTCATATGCTGGGCTAATATAATGACATATTTTGGCGATATTAGACACTGCCTTTAGTCTAATTCTATGGTCCCATTGTCATATAGACTTCCTCTATCTATTATGTATTTGTTAGGACTTCCTGTGTGTAAATTGTCCTAAAATAGGTCTCATAGCAAAAGCTATGAGTTTGGCTATCCAAGGGTCTTTCCTTAACTCTCTCCTCTATGTGTTTGCATCATTACCATATTAAAACAGGGATTTGTATGCGAAAATTGAAGTATGGTCGTTGATAATGCTTCTTCGTTTAAGTAACAACATAAAAATCAGCATGATCATAGTATATGCAGGCTTAAATCTCATGTTACATTGTTTAAAGTGATATATTCTATGCGAAATCTGGAAACTTTTACAACAGGGGCTAAACGTGTAATGCTTGCCTAATCTGCAACTGTTTTTTGTAAAGTGAAACGGCCTCTCTTTGCATAAACAATTCAGGCCCAAAATTGGTTTTTTAAAACTTGGCCCTTTATGTGTTTAAACTAATTTTTATCAAGCTTTAATTTTCTATACACTAATCTAATAGTGTATAGGAGTGTATAAGTCTTGGGGTCCAATATACAAATTATTATAAGTATTTTCTAAAGTCATTATCACTTAATTATGTATTTGCATGTCTATATATACATATATACTTACGTGCGACAGCCCCTTCCGTGCATTTGTGTGCTTCGTGTACCCCATTTTAAAAAAAAACAGCCTAAACACTTATGTTTTCAAAACTGACCCGAAAATACAAATAGCCATTAAGGTTAGGGCTCGACAATTAATGTCAAGTCACACTGACCCGGAATGGCTAGCTTTTTTTTTTTTTTTACAAAACAATCATAATTTGGTTATATGCCAAAATCAAAACTATTTTTCAAAATCTGGTCGTTTGTGCAAACTAGCCCAAATATATAATTTCCATAGATAAATTGTATTAAAATATTCTCTTACAATTCTAACCCAATATTTCAATGTCTTATAAAATCTGTGGCCAAACGTGCGATTAGGCATAGGACTTAGGCCGTTTATACAAAACTTGGAAGCCCAATACTACATACACTGTTTTGCACAAATAGACTCAATGTAGTGACTGATTGTGAATTATCCTTCAAGTTAGTAATATAATTTGTAGATATGATCCAATATTTATCTATGACCTGTTAGACATCCCAAAAGTAATAGCACGGGCGGGAACCACTTTTTGTGGGACTTGGTGAAGTGCCTAACACCTTCTTCCCTGAGTCACTTTGACTTCTTACCCTCGAATCACTGGAAATGTGCTTTTTAAACAAGACCCGACCTTAGACATTTACGTGGCCTAATACACCTTAGAAGACTTATATTAGGTGGCGACTCCAATTTCAAAACTTAACCGAGTTACCTAGTCAAACCCGAACCTTGACTCGCTCTGAGTTGGGTAAGAAGGTGGGTATGACAGAATGACGACTTCACTGGGGATGCTCAAAGTCTTAATCACAAAGAGTTTCATTTTTTGGGATTTTATTGTCTATTATCTTGCTTCTTATTATTATTATTATTATTATTATTATTATTATTATTATTATTATTATTATTATTATTATTATTATTATTATTATTATTAACTAACTTGTTTGCTTTTTTGTTTTATTTATTTATTTATTATTACGTACCTTTTGAAATTTGTGATATTTATTGGCATTCTTCACTCATACTCCTCCACCCCTGGAAAATGACACTTTTGCTTACACACGGACGATTACGTGGATCTCACGGTCGTTCCACTTCAAAAAACCCTTTTGGAGGGATGTTTGGAATATAGTTGGTCCGTGGTACAACCAACAATTTCAAATGATCCCACCCCTTGGTCGTCCACCTTGGGGAACCATGTCTAGAATTATACCACTCTTGGAATGTAATATGCATGCATCATGCCGTAGGAAGGGCTTCCTGTAAGCCGACTAGTCTTCAACTTGTTCAAACAACTTGACGGGTTTTTAACCCCGAAGGAATGTTTGGACATGCTTATGTGCATTTGAGAGAAAATGAGAAAGAAAAAGAAAAAGAAGAAAAGAAAACGACAAAAAAGAGAGAAAAGAAAAGTGAGATGAAAATAAATACGCATTTTTGATTGCCTAATTGTTCTCAAAAGGGGATCCATATTAGTCATCTATTTTCTCTTTTCTTTTAGGTCATCATGAGTCAAAAGTTTCATCGTTTTGGAATGACTATGGATGCACCTCATGTGTTGACTAATTGGTGGAATAATTTATCATTGGTTGAACAAATAGAAGTACGCCAACACTTGAGGCATTTGGTTTCTCTGTTAGAAATGGAACCATGCACGGATATGATTGAAGCGTCAATGTCATTTTAGGATGAAAAACTAAATGTGTTTAGGTTTGGGAACATTGAGTTAACGCCTTTGGTAGAAGAGATAGGGGGATTCATATCACATTCGGGGTTAGACAAGCATCGGTAGAAAGGGAGTCGCATTTTGGCTCCCAGTGTCCCTACACCTGAGGAGTTTCGTGACAAATTGGGGATGGTAGCAAGTGTAACCGTAGAATTTTTACAACAAAAGAAAATACCTTTTTCCTATCTCTACAACAGGTTCGGGTATTTGGGTGCTTTCGATGACCATAAAAAAGAATTCAAATCCTACGGTGACTGGAGGAGAGCTAGATCATTTGCATTTGCCATTTGTTTCCTAGGAATAATGGTGTTTCCTGAAAGCTCGGATCACAATATATGTTTGAGGCTTATCATGGTTATTGATGCGGTGTTCAATGGGATTGATGGTTATCGCTACACTATAGTCCCTATGATTATGGCAGACATTTATCGGGCTTTGGGTTGTTGCAAGAGAGGAGCGAGATATTTCAAGGGTGTAATCTTCTATTGCAAGCGTGGTTCAAGGAGCATTTGAGAAAGGTGAAAGATGCGCAAGAATTATCCAAGCCAGCTGGTTCAAATTACTTGATTGGAGAACGGTATGGGGTTCCAAAATTCAGGCAGCCAAGCAGCACAGAAAAATGGGTAAAGTTGTTTGAAAACATAATGGAGGATTCAATTTAAAGGATGTTCACCTGGTTCCCTTCATCAGACTTTAGCATCAGCTCTGAGAAGGCATTTTTCGTGACACTTATGGGATTGCGAGGCCTCTAACCCTATCAACTGTTGACACCCAATTTTGTCCCTCTATTTTTCGCAATTTGGCTATATTTAATTAAAATTGATAATAGTAATTTTCCAAACAAAACTGCATTAGACAACATACATTTACGTGTGTAATATTATTATTAATCCTCTATTTATATAATATTTATTTAATTGTGATTATAATTACGTAATTGCATTCATTTAGGCTATTTTCTAAAATACGTGTGCTATATGTGTAATTTAACGCATTACGATATCATTTAATAATTATTTGTGGCTATTTATATCTAATTAGTATTATTTGTGGTCATCTATATTTATTTATAATTAAGTACATTTATTTATAATTATTTACAAAATTTCCTATTTTCATACTAATTATTTATATTTATAAGTATTTTAATTAAATACTAGTCATTTTGCTACTTTACAATTCCATTTCTATTACATTCAGTCCACGTCATTGCCTTTTGTCCACGTGTACACCACATAAGCCCCACCCAAGCTTACACCTCACTAATACATACTTTTTTTAGTGTGTATACAATTCGTTATAGCACAAAGTACACACATATTAGGCGCGTGTACAACTCACTCCAGCGTGTGGTACTACCCCTTAAAACGTATTATATCCTTACACCTCATCTATGCAACCATCTACATTTATACACTCAACAACCCGCGTGCCCACGTGGCCAAATCTGAGCCTTCCACTCGTTTTATCCAACGGCTCGAAATAAACCTTCCATTTTAATATATCTAAAAACACTCACCTTTCTAAACCCTAAATCATTTCTCACACTTCTCCTCAACCTTATCAGCCGCCGAGCCCTTCACACTCTCTCTCCCCCTTTCTTCTCTTCCACGTCCAAATACACCAAATCGACACCTCCATCCGCCATTAACGCCACCATCTCCGCCTTGCTCACGCATCCCTCTCTCTCCCTTATCGTTTTCGCACGGAAAAAGGGGAAACAAATCCCTCTTATCCCTCTTTCTATGGAAACTGAAAAGGAAGTAGGGGGATCGTATGAATCTCATCAAAATCATGGAGATTATCCACTAACAAGGCAAGAAAGTCGAGGATTCGGGCTTGAGTTCCACAAATCGAGCAGAAACAAACGGGTCACGCGAACCCGACCCGACTTGACGCTAAAACGGGGTAAATTCTTTCCTTTTATGTGATAAATATTTTCTCCAGATTCGCAACCGATTGGAGTTAGTTCCATTTCAGTTTATCAACATGATATACACATTTAAATTTGATTTCGGTTTGTTTTCCGGAATATATGGAAATCTTTTGATAAAGGGTATATACAAATATTGGATTGATGATATTGCTTTTGGTCAGTGTACTGATACACATATGTATATTAATATCTTGTTTAACAGTCACTATGCACTTTCCTTTCTTGGCTAAATAAAGGGACTGGATTGATTATGTATAAGCTGGTCTTGATCCTTGATTGATATTGTTTCCTTGTAGACGAAATTGACATTGTCTTCCCTAAAGTTTCCTGTTTAAATTCTGATTGATAGGATCTTACTCATGATTTGAGCCATATCAAATATTTGATTTTCTTGTTAGCTGAACAGAATTATACTTGCCTTTTATAAAGCAATTTTGAACTCCTTTCCCTTAGCATATTTCCACTATAAATACCACCTCTTTTCTAGTTGAAAGACAACCTTGGAGACACTTGAAAACAACTCTATGGACTGAAATACAGTCTACACACACACACTGAATACAGACTCTCGACACCTCTCTATACACTGATACAGCCCTAAACAATCAGAACACACTCTCTACACCTCTACAGACACTGCAATACACTGGTACATCATACACAGACCTTGCACCTTCAGACCTGCACCAGGACACACTGAAAGACACCTATTTACAGGCTGAATACACAACACTTTTCTACTCTTTGAAATGCATTGAAAGCATATAAAGAAAATTGCTTTTGTGAAGCTCTGAGCTTCTGTCTGTTAGTTGATTACTGGATCTTATTTGGTTGTTAGAAGTTGATGTAAGATCCTGGATATTCATCTCTCTTGGTTCAGATTCTCTTTGCTTCTCCTACTCTTTCCATTTTCTGTCAAATACTCTCAAGGTAACAATTCTTAGATGACTGACTGCCTTCTCTAAATATCTGTGAATGTTATGTTGTGAGTATAAAGCTTTTGTTGCATCCAACTTGGATAAAATGATATTTGGCATTGCTTTGCCTAATTGTTTTGCTGGCAGACCATAAATTGTTTGTGTATCATGCTGCCTGGGTCTGTTAGGGCCATCCTCTAACCCTTTGGTGCAGGTTTGTTCAATGTTGGATAGCTTAAAAGCTATACCACCAGTTTAAATTTTTATTGCAGGGAGTTAAGCTCTCAAAGTCCATGGCTGGATTCATTAGTTTCTTTCCAAAAGTGCATTCAGGGCACATTTCCCTTCCCTTCTCTCTTTCCTTTAGACCTCTCTATTTGATGTATTTATTTAGGGACTCCCTGCTTGTACTTAAATGCATCGTAAGATGCAAAGTCTTGTCAAACAGGGCGTGAAATCAGCTGTATAAGTGCTGCTAAGTTAGGCTACACAGGGGCCTTCTTCTCATCCCTTTCTCTTTAGTTTTTGGTTCTTGAAAGTTAATCTAAGCCTGTTTAGTTGATGCTAGCGATGCTAGAATTTGGATGCTAAGTTGACGAGACAGTTTTTTTAACTAAATTATATTAGGGAGCTGCTTTTCTGCGAAATCTGAAAATAGGCTAAAAATGCGAGACAGTTCGAAAACTGGTCTGTTTATGCAAAGTTTTTAAGTCTAACTTATGGCAGCGTGCGTCTGGGCTTAAAACCTGAATTTTCTAAGTATGATATGCAACCAGGTACGGAATTGAGCATTAGAAAAGCTAAAAGCGGAACTTGGAAACTAACTATTTTGAGAGAACTACATATGCTAGATCCACTCAAAACTAGGCTGTCTCTGCAAAGCAGAATATTTTGAAACGTGAAGGATTAAAAGCAACGCTGCTTTTCTGCAAATTTTTAACTCCCTGATCACGTTTTTCTTTAACAAAAGCAAAATCTATATTTATTTTTTTAGTTTCTCCAAGCTAATTAATAGTTTGTGAGGGATTTAAGACTTTGGGGGTCAAGTTTTTTAAAAAATATATATATTATTTTCTTATAAAAATATTAGTCAAGATATGTTACAAAATTTTCTAAATGTCATATCTATTTTCAACTTAATTGTCATGTGTCTATTATGTGCTAATTATGTGTGTATATTGTTATATGTTCGCTTACTATATCTAAATATTTTTTCCAATATGTGATGTGTTAACTATTTATATATTTTGTTTGTGTGCATGTTTATATTTATATATTTTAAATATATTTCACTCACTTTGAATTAAAACTATTTTAAACGCGACTTCACACTAAAGTCGCCACCAAAGTTAAAGGTATGTGACCAATAATGTCACAATGCCATCCTTTAGTCGCGCACATTTTTTTTTACTATATGTTTACTCCAAATTGTAGCTATATATGTAAGATGTCTGTAAATTGAAACTGTTTATAGTGGACTGCCTATTTTCATATCTTTTAACTTGTTTGCATGCATGTCCCCTTTGCTTATTTAATTTTTTGTCCTCTTAGTTTCCTTACATGTTAAAACCCAATATAGAAATCGGTCGGGAACCACGTTTAGTGGAACTTAGGAGGTGCCTAATCCATTCCTTCTAAGTTAATTTGAACACTTACCTAAATCTCTGATTAGTAGACCAACCCGGAGTTATTATTTGAATTAGAAATTAATAGGTGACCTAATACGCCTAGAATAATTTATTAGGTGGCGACTCCAAAATTCCCAACTCAAACGAGTTACCCAAGTTGGACACCACTTTACCTATTATTTAAAGTGGGGTGCGACAGAATGGCGACTCCGCTGGGGATTAAATGTTCTAACCATTACGATTTTTTATATTGATTTTATTATTGCTCTTATTATTTTATTCAATACTAACTTTTTCTCTTTGCAGGTGGGTAATCTTTTATATTTTGCTTTTTTTATATAATATGATTTTTAGTATATTATTGAATTTATTTGTTGCATTTCGTTCATACTCCTCCACTCCTGGAAAATTGACACTTACACACACACAAACGATTACGTGGATCTCACGGTCGTTTCACTCTCAAAAAACCCTTTAGGAGGAACGGTTAGAATCAAGTTGGTCCGTGGTACAACCAACAATTCTAAACGTTCCCACCCCTTGGTTGTCCGCCTGGGGGAACCATGTCCTTGTCTAGATTAGCCAACTCTTAATGAAGACTCCTTTTAGGGATCATTCATCATATCATATCTAGGACCATTTTTGACTTTGGCTCATGTCTAAGTCTACTAGTTCACCATATTTGAATGAACCGAATGGGTTTTCAACCCTAAGGGACATTTAAATGTGTTACGTGTGCATCTATTTAACATTTAACGTGTCTAATGTAGACCATTTGTTCTCAAAAGTGTGGATCATCCAATTATTTATCAAAGAAAACAGACTTTAAATTGATTTTTCTACTTTTGTATAACAAAATCAATTATTTATTTCTATAAATGAAAATCGTTATAGAAATCAATTATTTTTTTCTATTTGCATATGAAATTTTTTACATTTATACAAAACCAATTATTTTATAAAATTATTTTTGGGTTATGAAAGAAATTAATTTTCTACTTTTATGAAAACGAAATCATAGACTTTAAATTAATTTCTTCTACTTTTAATGAAGAAATATCATTTATTCATATTTACCTAAAAATGTTATTCAACATTTATACAACAAAATTATTTTTCTGTTAACTTTGGGTTATGAGAACAAATGGGATGACGCACGATACACGTTCAATTTTAAACAGCATACTCAAACTTAGGAAGACTTAACATCCTTGGTATGTTAAAGTCCATTAGCCAACTTCGTCCAAATGATGCCTATCATGCATCTTATGTGTGTTGGTTTTGTCAGGCCTTCCTCCGATACCAGAGAGGTCCCATGCATTATAAAGAGTGATATATTTTGTATTTGGTAATTATTACCTCGACACTAACCTATTGTTTTCTCGTTTAAGTTTTTACTCCCACTCCTGAGGTTGACTTGTGCATTCTAGCCGAGCATTAGTACCGGACGAGAACCAAGGGACCAGTTACAACTCCTCCCCCTTCACAAACTAGAAGAAGAGGAAAGCGAAACATCATGACTGAGTTGAATAATGCTGCTCTTAGTGACGATAACATTGGGAATAATGGGACACCCCGCAAGCTTGCCCCAGTTGAGTATAACGAACATGTTGCTACTTTAGAGCAAAGAATTAAAGAACTTGAAGAGAAACTGACAATGACCAGTTTATCCGTTGTTAACTCCGCCCATTCAGGAGAGCCTGTCGATCCAAGTGGGTCAGCCCGCCCTAACGGAAAGGACCCTATACACCCAACTGATCCACCCGTTGTTTATCAAACATTACTACCAGCCACATACCAAACAGCACTACCTGCAACTTACCAGACAGCACCACCCGCTATCTACCAAACAGCACCAACTGCTACTTACCAAGCAACCCTACCCACCAGTTATCAAGCACTACCTCCTGCACATCCTACTTACATAAACACAAACTTACCTCGCACCAACACAGCATACCCGCAGCTTTACAACCCCATGTTCACTACTGAAACCAAACAGCTCACTTCGCCAGTCAAAGACTATGAAAACTATGAATGGGCGGAGGATGAAGCCAATGATGATGGCACAAAAGAGAAAGTTCGTAAGCCAGAGGCAGCCTTTAAGAAGTTTGAGTTAGGCAAAACTGCTAAAGGTTTAGCTTATGAAGACTTGTGCATCTATTCTACTTTGAAATTGCCAGACGGATACAAGATACCAAAGTTCGACCTGTTCAATGGAACTGTAGATCATATGGCACATCTGAGAACATATTGTGACAAGTTGATTGGAGCAGGGGAAGATGAGAAAGTACGAGTGAAGCTGTTCAGTCGAAGCTTGACCGGAGAGGCTTTGAGTTGGTTCTCTAAGCAGAAGCCTGGCACATGGCTCGGTTGGGAAGATATGGCAGCAGATTTCGTAGAACGATTTGGGTACAACACTGAAATGGTACCAGATCATTTCTACTTGGAAAAGTTGAAAAAGAAACCCACAGAGACATTTAGAGAATATGCTACGAGGTGGAGAGCAGAAGCTGCGAAGGTGCAACCCGCTATGGATGAAAGGGAAATAGTGAACATATTCATCCGCATTCAAGAGGACGTCTATTACGATAAGCTGCTGCATATGAAAAATCAGAAGTTTGCTGATGTAGTGTTGATGGGAGATGACGTAGAAGAAGGGCCGAAAAGTGGAAAGATTATTAGCCTAGCTGCACTACAGGCTACTAATAAGGCTCTCCAGTCAGAAAATGTGAGTCTCTCCAAAAAAAAGAAAGATGAAGTCTCTTTTGCTGCAACCGTTCAAGACCCTGTTTTCAACCACTATTATCAAACACCACCACCATTCTATCCATACCCTCACATACCACCTGAATATTCCGTCTATAACACTCAGCCCACTCGGCCTATATTTCACACCCCAGCACCAAGCCGTCCACCATACCAGCAAAATACTCAACCCAACTACCGAAATGCACCATCATACCCTCCCAGGCCTCGCCCCGAGGCAAACCAAAGACTCAAAAGAAACTACACTGCATTAGCTGAATCTCGCACCCAATTGTTCGAGAGATTAAGAGCTGCTGGGCGTATTGTCCCAATCCCTCAAAAGGTGCCAGACAATCCTTCACCACACTTTGATTACAGCAAAAGGTGCGCATACCACTCAGGTGGACCGGGGCATGAGACGGAGAGATGTTTTGCATTGAAAGATAAGATTCAAGACCTAATAGATGAAAAGGTCATTCACTTGAAGACACCAAATGTGCACAATAATCCACTACCTAATTATGGAGATGAGAAGGTGAATATGATTGACTTCGGCGAAGAGTGCAATCTGGAAGGCACGATTGTAAAAGCAAAAACAGTGTTTGATGAACATAAGTTTGGCATGGGGTATGTCTTGGTTTGCAAAGGAAAAAGTATTACAAAAGATACAAGAGGTTATCATTCACTAGAGCAGTTTGTTCCAACTCTGAAACAAGCATCCATCTTTTCAAGCTACATGAAAACTCTCAAGGGAGAAGGACTTGCCGGAGGTGTTCACGGTATAGAAGATGAGCTGACCGGTCTAAAGGAGCTATTCATGGAAGAATATGATGCAGCTCTTGAAAAGCATACTGAAGCCCTGAACATCTAGAAAGCTGAAGCTGAACAACTGAATCTATAGCATATTCCGAGCATGCCGAGAACCTTAGTGGAGCTGGGGCATTAGTTATTTTCTTAAATAAAACATGACTCCGAGTCGTTAGCATTTGCTTTCTTTGTTTTTCAACTTCGTTGCAACATTTTTTCCTTTCGAATACTACTTCTCAAGTCTAATAATAAAAGCATTTCCTGTTTTTCACTTTTGAGCATGCATCATTCATTGTCTTCAGAATTATTTTAATTCCATTGAATCTGCGACTGTGACGTGAGGAAGCAGTCCAAAACGACGAGTACAAACCAGGCTATGGTGGTTTTGACAAAAGACATTTGAGGAACTTCATGAAAAATCTTATAGCATACAACTGAGGCAAGAGCATATTGAGGAAGATGACTTAAGGCGGAATAGCAGGAATACATATAAGGAGCATAACTAGACAACCCCAAATGGACTAAAAGCATACTCGAGCGAGTGACGCTCATGGATAGCAAAGAATGAGCACAACAAGCAATGGAATGACAAAGGCGTCTACCAAGAAAGCTAGAGCAAGACAGTTGATCCTAGAATACAATTCTCTAAATCAAGACAAAATTGACAAGATCCTTTACTCAGATACGATCAAGAGATACTACAAGTCAAGCAACATTCATCTTTACTGGATTTGAACTACGTAGCGACCTGATTCCCAAAAGGGGATACGTAGGCAGCCTACCCAAGGCACGGTCACATCATAAGAGATTTTTATTAGACACTGGGGCAGAATTTTTTGAGTTTCCCTCAAAAAATTCAAAGAATGCATTACAACACACTGGGGCAGAATTTTTGAGGGACCTCAAAAATTCAAGGAAAATACAAGCAGCACACTGGGGCAGAAATTTTGAGCTTCCCTCAAAATTTCAAGATGAAAGATCTTTGAACAGCAAATGGACATAGAAGAGATTATGTCCAAACAACACGTCGCAGTCTATGATTCAATGGAACAAATTACTCTGAAAAAAAATAATAATAATTTTCACAAAACACATGCATATCCCATTTCCTTACCCCTTTTGCTCACAGCTCGACTAAGGTTTGACGCTCGAAAGAGAGATATTACAAGAAGACAAGCATGCAAGAGCAAAGTACAACATAGCGAACGCGCAAGTCAACCTCCCAAAAAAAAAAAAATATACTCACAATTTTTCTTTGATTGCAGATTTACACAGGTACCAAGTATACCTAACAACTCTTGCAAAGCAAAATCTATCAGATTATCAGAGGATAGAATCTGCATCAGCAGATATATAGGGTCCGCGTCTGTGGACACGACATCTTTTAGAGGAGCATAGAATCTGCGTCAGCAGATATATAGGATCCGCGTCTGTGGACACGACATCTTTTGGAGAAGCATAGGATCCGCATCGGTGGATATATAGGGTCCGCGTCTGTGGACATGACATCTTTTGGAGAAGCATAGAATCCATGTTGGTGGATACATAGGGTCCGCGTCTGTGGACACGACATCAATTTGACAAGCATAGGATCCATGTCGGTTGATATATAGGGTCCGCAGCGGTGGGCATGAGATCAATTTGAGAAGTATAGAATCCATGTCGGTGGATGTATAGGGTCTGCATCGGTGGACATGACAAGCGTAGGATCCATGTCGGTGGATATATAGGGTCCGCAGCGGTGGGCATAGCATCAATTTGAGAAGTATAGAATCCATGTCGGTGGATGTATAGGGTCTGCATCGGTGGACATGACAAGCATAGGATCCATGTCGGTGGATATATAGGGTCCGCAGCGGTGGACATGACATCAATTTGAGAAGTATAGAATCCATGTCGGTGGATGTATAGGGTCTGCATCGGTGGACATAACAAGCATAGGATCCATGTCGGTGGATATATAGGGTCCGCAGCGGTGGACATGACATCAATTTGAGAAGTATAGAATCCATGTCGGTGGATGTATAGGATCCGCAGCGGTGGACATGACATCAATTTGAGAAGTATATAATCCATATCGGTGGATGTATAGGGTCTGCATCGGTGGACATGACAAGCATAGAATCCATGTCGGTGGATATACAGGGTCCGCAGCGGTGGACATGATATCAATTTGAGAAGTGTAGAATCCATGTCGGTGGATATACAGGGTCCGCAGCGGTAGACAGGACATCAATTTGACAAGAATAGACTCCAAGTCGGTGGATATATAGGGTCCGCAGCGGTGGACATGATATCAATTTGAGAGGCATAGAATCCATGTCAGTGGATTCATACGGTCTGCATCGGTGGACATGACATCCATAGAAGCTACGACGGTGGATATGTAAGGCCCGTGTTTGTGGGCATTTCAGCAATTGAAGGTATATGGTCTGCGTTTGTGGGCATAGTTCAGCAATCTGAAGCAGAGTAAGAATCTGCGATTGTAGATGATGGGGTCCGCATTTGTGGGCAGTTCAACACAGGATTCGTGCCTGTGGAAACAGTTCAACATTGAAAGCACCTTAAATATCGAAGAGACATATGATCTGTGTCACTGGATGGAAAGTATGGAGCCCATGTTTGTGGACGAGATATCAATCGAACGAGCGTAGGGTCCGCGTTTCTGGGCATACTTCAACAATTCGCAGCAGAGCAAGGTCCGCATCGGTGGGCATAGCATTGGAAAGACATTTGGATGAGACATCAATCAAACATGCATGAGACAAAACAACCACCCGGCTCAACAGGGAAGTTTACCTTACTTTATCTTTTATATCTACTGCATTTATCATGATTTTACTGCAGGGTACTCCCCGATCTCTCGACAAATCCCTGTGCCATACTCTCACGCCTGTTCCTAATATCACTACCAATCTTGCAACCGCAAAACCTCAAAAACATACAAAGCAAAGCCTAACCAAAGATGATGCCTTTTGCTACACCCTCAAGCTATCTATCTTGCCGAGTCCCAAGCTGCAATCCCATACTCGTACCTGTGATCTGCCTAATCTCCCCTTGACGATTGGGTATCAGCTTCGTGTTCCCTCCTAATTTGTGTCCATCTGCGTCAATCGTGCGTATTTTCGTACTTAATCATGCCCGTCTGCTTGAATCGTGCGCATTCATAAAATTCGCTCCCCAAATATTTCCAAGCTCATTCAAAGCAAAATTGAAGACGAAATGACTCAATTATCGAGATGAAGTGGAAACTATGTCCGTGTAAACTCCTCTTTATGGGTGTGTCGTGCACCACATCTTCATAACTAGGATGATTATAAGCCTCTTTTCCCACGCTCGATCTATCGATGTTATTTCATCTCCGACAATGCCTTTGCTTTATTCTTCATTCGTCTTGCCAAAAGGCAAAGCATACACGAATCTAAACTTTACATATTTTGATAAGTTTAGTCGTTACATCAAAAATCGTGCGTCATAAACATCTCACACAGGCAACATGCCATCCTAGAACTACGCACGGCCTGATTCTCGTGAAACCCGAGATATGTAGGCAACTCAGAGAACAGGGTTCGGCCAAAAACTCCCCAAAATTCCCATTTGCCCTTTTCAATTGTTTTGCCTTCCAGTCGTGACAAAATTGGTTATTCCGTCAATTATCTTTGCCCGAATACTCTTTCATCGTCCCCGGGCAAAGAGGGGCAGCTGTTGACACCCAATTTTGTCCCTCCATTTTTCGCAATTTAGCTATATTTAATTAAAATTGATAATAGTAATTTTCCAAACAAAACTGCATTAGACAACATATATTTACGTGTGTAATATTATTATTAATCCTCTATTTATATAATATTTATTTAATTGTGATTATAATTACGTAATTGCATTCATTTAGGCTATTTTCTAAAATACATGTGCTATATGTGTAATTTAACGCATTACGATATCATTTAATAATTATTTGCGGCTATTTATATCTAATTAGTATTATTTGTGGTCATCTATATTTATTTATAATTAAGTACATTTATTTATAATTATTTACAAAATTTCCTATTTTCATACTAATTATTTATATTTATAAGTATTTTAATTAAATACTAGTCATTTTGCTATTTTACAATTCCATTTCTATTACATTCAGTCCACGTCATTGCCTTTTGTCCACGTGTACACCACATAAGCCCCACCCAAGCTTACACCTCACTAATACATACTTTTTTTAGTGTGTGTACAATTCGTTATAGCACAAAGTACACACATATTAGGCGCGTGTACAACTCACTCCAGCGTGTGGTACTACCCCTTAAAACGTATTATATCCTTACACCTCATCTATGCAACCATCTACATTTATACACTCAACAACCCGCGTGCCCACGTGGCCAAATCTGAGCCTTCCACTCGTTTTATCCAACGGCTCGAAATAAACCTTCCATTTTAATATATCTAAACACACTCACCTTTCTAAACCCTAAATCAATTCTCACACTTCTCCTCAACCTTATCAGCCGCCGAGCCCTTCACACTCTCTCTCCCCCCTTTCTTCTCTTCCACGTCCAAATACACCAAATCGACACCTCCATCCGCCATTAACGCCACCATCTCCGCCTTGCTCACGCATCCCTCTCTCTCCCTTATCGTTTTCGCACGGAAAAAGGGGAAACAAATCCCTCTTATCCCTCTTTCTATGGAAACCGAAAAGGAAGTAGGGGGATCGTATGAATCTCATGAAAATCATGGAGATTATCCACTAACAAGGCAAGAAAGTCGAGGATTCGGGCTTGAGTTCCACAAATCGAGCAGAAACAAACGGGTCACGCGAACCCGACCCGACTTGACGCTAAAATGGGGTAAATTCTTTCATTTTATGTGATAAATATTTTCTCCAGATTCGCAACCGATTGGAGTTAGTTCCATTTCAGTTTATCAACATGATATACACATTTAAATTTGATTTCGGTTTGTTTTCCGGAATATATGGAAATCTTTTGATAAAGGGTATATACAAATATTGGATTGATGATATTGCTTTTGGTCAGTGTACTGATACACATATGTATATTAATATCTTGTTTAACAGTCACTATGCACTTTCCTTTCTTGGCTAAATAAAGGGACTGGATTGATTATGTATAAGCTGGTCTTGATCCTTGATTGATATTGTTTCCTTGTAGACGAAATTGACATTGTCTTCCCTAAAGTTTCCTGTTTAAATTCTGATTGATAGGATCTTACTCATGATTTGAGCCATATCAAATATTTGATTTGCTTGTTAGCTGAACAGAATTATACTTGCCTTTTATAAAGCAATTTTGAACTCCTTTCCCTTAGCATATTTCCACTATAAATACCACCTCTTTTCCAGTTGAAAGACAACCTTGGAGACACTTGAAAACAACTCTATGTACTGAAATACAGTCTACACACACACACTGAATACAGACTCTCGACACCTCTCTATACACTGATACAGCCCTAAACAATCAGAACACACTCTCTACACCTCTACAGACACTGAAATACACTGGTACATCATACACAGACCTTGCACCTTCAGACCTGCACCAGGACACACTGAAAGACACCTATTTACAGGCTGAATACACAACACTTTTCTACTCTTTGAAATGCATTGAAAGCATATAAAGAAAATTGCTTTTGTGAAGCTCTGAGCTTCTGTCTGTTACTTGATTACTGGATCTTATTTGGTTGTTAGAAGTTGATGTAAGATCCTGGATATTCATCTCTCTTGGTTCAAATTCTCTTTGCTTCTCCTACTCTTTCCATTTTCTGTCAAATACTCTCAAGGTAACAATTCTTAGATGACTGACTGCCTTCTCTAAATCTCTGTGAATGTTATGTTGTGAGTATAAAGCTTTTGTTGCATCCAACTTGGATAAAATGATATTTGGCATTGCTTTGCCTAATTGTTTTGCTGGCAGACCATAAATTGTTGGTGTATCATGCTGCCTGGGTCTGTTAGGGCCATCCTCTAACCCTTTGATGCAGGTTTGTTCAATGTTGGATAGCTTAAAAGCTATACCACCAGTTTAAATTTTTATTGCAGGGAGTTAAGCTCTCAAAGTTCATGGCTGGATTCATTAGTTTCTTTCCAAAAGTGCATTCAGGGCACATTTCCCTTCCCTTCTCTCTTTCCTTTAGACCTCTCTATTTGATGTATTTATTTAGGGACTCCCTGCTTGTACTTAAATGCATCGTAAGATGCAAAGTCTTGTCAAACAGGGTGTGAAATCAGCTGTATAAGTGCTGCTAAGTTAGGCTACACAGGGGCCTTCTTCTCATCCCTTTCTCTTTAGTTTTTGGTTCTTGAAAGTTAATCTAAGCCTGTTTAGTTGATGCTAGCGATGCTAGAATTTGGATGCTAAGTTGACGAGACAGTTTTTTTTAACTAAATTATATTAGGGAGCTGCTTTTCTGCGAAATCTGAAAATAGGCTAAAAATGCGGGACAGTTCGAAAACTGGTCTGTTTATGCAAAGTTTTTAAGTCTAACTTATGGCAGCGTGCGTCTGGGCTTAAAACCTGAATTTTCTGAGTTTGATATGCAACCAGGTACTGAATTGAGCATTAGAAAAGCTAAAAGCGGAACTTGGAAACTAACTATTTTGAGAGAACTACATATGCTAGATCCACTCAAAACTAGGCTGTCTCTGCAAAGCAGAATATTTTGAAACGTGAAGGATTAAAAGCAACGCTGCTTTTCTGCAAATTTTTAACTCCCTGATCACGTTTTTCTTTAACAAAAGCAAAATCTATATTTATTTTTTTAGTTTCTCCAAGCTAATTAATAGTTTGTGAGGGATTTAAGACTTTGGGGGTCAAGTTTTTTAAAAAATATATATATTATTTTCTTATAAAAATATTAGTCAAGATATGTTACAACATTTTCTAAATGTCATATCTATTTTCAACTTAATTGTCATGTGTCTATTATGTGCTAATTATGTGTGTATATTGTTATATGTTCGCTTACTATATCTAAATATTTTTTCCAATATGTGATGTGTTAACTATTTATATATTTTGTTCGTGTGCATGTTTATATTTATATATTTTAAATATATTTCACTCACTTTGAATTAAGACTATTTTAAACGCGACCTCACACTAAAGTCGCCACCAAAGTTAAAGGTATGTGACCAATAATGTCACAATGCCATCCTTTAGTCGCGCACATTTTTTTTTACTATATGTTTACTCCAAATTGTAGCTATATATGTAAGATGTCTGTAAATTGAAACTGTTTATAGTGGACTGCCTATTTTCATATCTTTTAACTTGTTTGCATGCATGTCCCCTTTGCTTATTTAATTTTTTGTCCTCTTAGTTTCCTTACATGTTAAAACCCAATATAGAAATCGGTCGGGAACCACGTTTAGTGGAACTTAGGAGGTGCCTAATCCCTTCCTTCTAAGTTAATTTGAACACTTACCTAAATCTCTGATTAGTAGACCAACCCGGAGTTATTATTTGAATTAGAAATTAATAGGTGACCTAATACGCCTAGAATAATTTATTAGGTGGCGACTCCAAAATTCCCAACTCAAACGAGTTACCCAAGTTGGACACCACTTTACCTATTATTTAAAGTGGGGTGCGACATCAACCACTAAGAGTGATGAGGCAAGCAGGGAGAAAGCAAATCGTCTCACTCATACTGGACACGAAGGCCTACCAGGTCGACTATACTAAAGACATTGTCCCAAAAGTCAAAAGCATTAGGAAATCCTGGATAGGTAGACAAGTCATGGGGGAGAAGTCATTAGCGCCAGATAGATACAACGCTGGATACGAACCAAATTATACCAGTTAGATGCATTCTAGCATGAAGGGAAATGTGGTAGTAGGGCCAGGCCGAGGGAATGACATAAGAGACCGAGAAACAGAGGCTCAAGTTCGATACCGTGAGTTCATGTTGAAAGCTGTTAAAATGGACAAAGAGAACAAAGAAGAGATCGAAGTATGGAGGAAGCGTCATTGGCGTTGGAAGGAAAGATAGAGGCCTTGGGGACAAAGCTTGAACAATGGAATTCAGAGTGTACCGAAATAGACATCTTACACTTAATTACGGCCAAGGGATATTTAACCAAAGGTATGGAGGAAGTCAAGGAGGTTGCCCGAGAAGCAAAGAGAGCCAGGCTGGAGGAGGAGCGTGTTGCTTAGTCTGGTGTCATTTTCATTTCTTTTGTATTTTTCATGTTTCCCAAAAGAGTCGTCATGTATTGAATTTCAAAAATTATTTTGGGAATTTATGAGAAAAATTGACAACAAAATGCGTACTTATTTTCTTTTGCATTATAATAAACCTAGAATGGCTATGCATCCTGGGCACGTCATAGTCCATTAGTAAACCTCATCCAAATATCAAAAGGGTCCTTGACCCGAAAAATGACAAATCTGCATCCCCGCGTAGATTCGAAGAAATATTTGTGCAAAATATTGATCATTTGCTTGAAGTGTGATCAAGACCATAGGATTATCTTGATCTTTTTTTATTTTGTTTTCAGACTATGGCAGCAAGAGGCACACTTCACTTTGAGACCGTCTTCCAAGCTCCTCACTTGATCAGACTTTGGTGGGAAGATTTGGCAGCGGTCAGCAGAATTCATGTTCAAAAGATGTTGGGGGAATTGGTAGCTCTTAAGGCTTACACTGCTATGCCTGGTCTGGTCGAAGTTGATACACATTTCTGGGATTACAAAAGAGCGGTTTTTTATTTCAATGGTTTGGAGTTGGCACCGATGTTAGAAGAAGTTGGAGGTTTGGCAGGGTTAGAACCTGGGCCTGGGACCATGATTTACCCCCGAGACGTGGAGCCTAAGGAGTTCATTGAGCTGTTGCAAGCTCTCTATGACCTATATGTCAAGGGAGTGCGTGATGGAAAGGTTACCTTGGAGTTCTTATATTCTAGATTTGGAGATCCAACTCTTATACACAATCTGACAGGGCATGGGAAATTCAAGATTGGGAATGGACCGAGTCCACTGCTTTCATCATTGCTTTTCTAGGAAGCGTGGTCTTCCCCGAAAGAGAAGGAAAGATCGACATAAGGTTGAGAAGGGTAGTTGAAGGATTGCGTAAAGGTTCCCACAAGCACCAAGTAAGTTTGATTCCAATGATCGTGGGAGAAATCTATAGGGCTCTGACCAAGAAAAGGAACGGATTTCTTTGAAGGGTGCAACCTCTTACTGCAAATGTGGTTGATAGAATACTTGCACAAGGTCACAATTAGTCTGATAGCACCGAGGGCAACAAGGATTGGTGGCATCCTCTCACATAGCACTCGCATGGCTGGCACAACAGTATGGGAACACCCTGCAAACGTGCTAGGATGGTACGCCAAATTCGAAGAGTTACAAGAGGTGCAATGGGTAATAGAGGATTGTGCTTGCTTCACTGTGTCTGTGCAAGGCCAAGACGCTACCTTATTGATATTGATTGGATTCCGAGGAACTCACCACTATGTTCCCATAAGGATCCTCCGGCAAGCAGGAATGATGCAGCAAACCCCCCGGCTGACAAAAGGAAGGAGTTTCAATATTGACATAAAAGACATTGAACACCCGATGATTGGTACGATATTGACCATGTGGGGAGGCAGGGTAACTACGCAGTTTTGCTGCAGCCGAGACAACAAGGTGAATCCTGGCACCACAGTGACCTATCCTCCATGGCTCAATGAAGATAGAGGGAAAATCCAATGAAAGACCACATTGAAAAGGAAAGTTGAAGCTCCAAATGTTGTTGAGAAGTACAAGAGAATGCGACACAAGTTCGATCAAAAGAGGAAGGAGTTAAGAATAGCACAAGAAAGGGAGATGAGAAGGCAGCATAGGAATAAAATCAAGGAGATGAACTCAAATCTTGGATAAGCAAGACAATGGCAGCCAGGCAAGTCGCTGGAAGTTTGCAAGATCTGCTCAAAGGTTGGGGAGAATACTTCAAATCAGTACCATAACCAGAGAGAGACAATGGGAGTGGAAATCTGCGAGTTCTTCGCAAAAGCCTTGGGTGACATGCAAGCTGGGAAAGACCTTATGGAGATATTTGCTGCCCCCCCAGGGAAAACTTAGCAAATGGACCCAAAGAAGAGATTGAGGAAAAGGAAGAGGGAGAAGATGTTGGAGCTGATGCTTGATCCGAGAGCCTTTTTGATGCAGGGCAAATCGAGCAACCATCCAAGACCAAGGAAGAGCATCTCAAGACCATTTTGAGCCGTCTCAAGACCTCCCAGGAAGAGGCAGACCGCCCATAAAAGGAGGCGGACCGCCTAGTTGAAGATTGGAAAAATTCGGCTAAGTGTCAAATTGAGAACTCTCTGAACCTTGAAGGGGCGGACCGCCCCTGTGCAATGGGCGGACCGCCCACTACACTGTGCAACTCCACAAGCTTCTGCAGAGGTGAAGCGCCTCCCCTATGGGGTGGACCGCCCACTCTTGCTTTGTTTGACGGGAATTCTATTTTTAATGCTTTGTGATTCCTATTCTAGCCCTACGTGGCTTCTATCCTTTTAGCCCACTTTAGGGGTCTTTTAGACTTTATATTACATGTGTAAGGCACCTATAAAAGGGCCCTTAGTCTTTCATTTTACTTAGATTACCTTTGATGAATGATGAACAATTTCAAGAGTTGTATCTCTTTGAATTTATGAAAGAAACCCCTTTTGGTTTGAATCCTCTAGTGGAGCTAGTTGAACGTCGAACCCCCCGATCATTCTATTTGCGAGTCCCAAGTGTGAATCGAGGGTAATTGCATAGCGTTAGGCACATCTTGGCCCGATACGAGGGTTTCACGAGACAAGTTCCTCGTGGATACCTGGTAGGGAGTTCGAGACGTGTCTCGCTCCTATCATTTTTTGTGTCTTTATTTTGATCCTTATCATCTTGGTATCAGAGCAAGGCTCGGGATTTGTTTTTACAAACCCTCGACCCTTGATTTTCATGCCTAAGTTGGTTTCTATCTTAGTTTCTTGTTTGTTATTATTGAAAAGAAGAAAATATAAAAAAATTGAAAAAGTTTAAAAAATACCTAAAATTTGATCATGTGTTCTTGGATTGATGGACCCATTGTGTGATTGATATCGGGGTTTGTTCCTTGTTGAAAACCCGTCGATTTGGTACCAAAAACTCTTGATTTGGAGTTGTAAAACAAGATTTGGAAATTTGAACACTTGTTCTTGAAAACCCTTGCTATGAACTTGATGAAATTTGAGATTTGATTGTTTTTGATTGGGTTTTGATAAAAATCATTGGGGTTTGATTATTGTGGTTGAAAATACGATTGGGTACCTTCGGATTGATTAAACATCGTGAAATTTATTGGATTTTTTGGTGCTAAAACCAAGAAACACGAAGTTGGACTGTGCTGAAGAACACAGTAGGCGGGGCGCCTAGTGAAAGAGGCGGACCGCCCACTTAGTTGTGAGCTCTCTGGACTTTGGGAGGTGGGGCGCCCAGTAACAGAGGCGGACCGCCCACCTCCCTTTGCTGAATTTCGGGCGGACCGCCCAATTGAAAGGGGTGTGGCGCCTGGTTTTGTGAGGTGTTGGCTTAGGTAGTTTTTCCTAGGTTCTGTTATTTCTTTGCTTGCATACCATCTAACTAGTACTTCTTTAAGTAACTTTCCTACTTAATTGGTACTAGTCTTTGAGCTTTTAGGCAACTTGTGCATAGTTAGGAGAGTAGAATTCGAAGAAGACCCGTAGAATCCTTTGACTCAAGTCCTCACTTTAAAGAGCTTATCATCCAATTGAGTCACATAAACTCCACTCACCCCAGAATACACTTGACTTGTGGATTGAGTAATTGAGTTGAGGTTTGTTGATCAACTACGTGAAGCTTTTAGATTCAAGCTTGAGTGAAATATCCACCACCACTAAACGAGTAAACGGAGTGCCATACAAGTGAGGGTGTGAGTGAGGTGATTTCACGAACGTTTGTTCATTTTGTAGGTACAATGGCAAATAAGGGAGATGATCCCATGAAGAAAGCCTTGGAAACTATCATGTCCAAGTTGGAGGACATAACCTTGAGGCTTGAGAACGTTGAAAAGAGGACCCCGAGCGTCCAAATTGAATCCGGAGAAGGGACAAGCTGAGGTTCTACTGTGACTCCCGGACACTTTGCGGAGATAGCCAAGAAATATGAGCTAAAGAATGATGTGGATCCACAAGAGCGTGTGTTGGGCAATCCCCAACAAGTGGGCATTCCCCACAACTTGGGCAATCCCCAAGGAAATGCTCCACTTCCAAGACCCGTTAGATATGTTCCACCTCTTGAGCAAGTTGTTGAAGCTCAAGAAGGGGAGGAAACCGGGTATGGTGATGATGCCTATGGGTATGATGCTCACTGTCAACCTAGCGAGCAATGAATTGGGGTCAAAATGTGGATAGGGAAGAGACTGAGGTCGAGGGCCACTCATGAGATTTGATGGAGGGAATGCTAGGAGGATTATGGTGCTTATGATGACCACTATGGAAGCCAACCGGAGCCTTACCGTGGAGGACGTGATAACAATAATCTCAATAGTGTTAAGCTCAATCTTCCAACCTTTAATGGAACTTGTGATCCGGACAAATAAATGGAATGGGTACTACTCATGGAGAGAGTATTCGACACAAATGAAATGACCGAGGAGAAGAAAGGCACCTATGCTATTTCAACCTTTGAGACCTATGCTTCTACTTGGCGGGAGTCCATGAAGAGGTCAAGAAGAAGGATGGGTATGCATGTGAATATGACTTGGTATGAGTTGAAAGGTCTTATAAATACCAAGTATGTGACTCCAAGGTATCGTCAAGAGCAACTTAAGAAGCTTTATGATCTAAAGCAAGGTGTCAAGACGGTTCATGAGTACTATGATGAATTTGAGAAGACCCGGATGGCTTTGGATATGGATACCGAAGGTGAAGAACAAGCCGTGATCCATTTCAAGAATGGCTTGAGCTATGGTATAGCCTCTCAATTGAGGTTGCCTGCTTATCTTTCACTTCAAGATATCTTTGAAGCCGCAATTGAAGCCGAGAATTGGCTTAAAGAAGAGAAGACCACTCACTACAAGGGCAACACTCCTACTCCCATGAGCAAGCCAAAAGAGTGGAAGACTCCAAGTACAAACTCTCCAAGTGCAAGTGGTGCAAGTGCTAGTAGAGATGTGAAGAAGCCCTATGAGAAGTCTACACCACATGTGGGAGGTAATTCTAAAACTCACTTGAGCAATCCTACTTCTACTTCTACTCAATGCTATAAGTGCAAAGGGTATGGACATTTTGCTAGATTGTCCTACTCGAAAGACCATGATTGTGGTAGGTGATTTGGTGTACAAGCAACATAGTGAACCCGAGGATGAGGAAGTTGCTTGTAAGGAGGCTATAGAGGAAGGAGAAGATCCTCAATTGTTCTTGGTAGTTAGGAGGAGCTTGAGTACCATATTCATGGAAGAGGAGGTATTAAATGATCAAAGAAAAAACCTTTTTCATGCTAGATGTCGTGTGATGGGGCAAGTGTGCTCAATGGTTATTGATTCAGGAAGTTGTGCCAACATAGTGAGCCAAATCTTGATTTCCCAATTGAAATTACCCACTCTAAAGCATCCAAACCCATATCGTTTACAATGGCTAAGTGAATGTGGTGAGTTGAAAGTGGTGAAACAAGTGTTGATAGAGTTTAGCATTGGGAACTATAAAGACAAGATCATGTTTGATGTGGTCCCGATGCAAGCTTGCCATATTTTATTTGGGAGACCATGGCAATATGATAGGTGTGTGGTACATGATGGCCGGACCAACTCCTATACGGTCAAGAAAGATGTAAGAAAGTATGTGCTTAAACCTTTGACTCCAAGGCAAGTAAGAGAAGACTACAAGCGTATGAAGGAGTTAAGGGAAGCGGCTAAAGCAAAGTCACCTATTGTACTTTAGCCCGAAGCAAACAATCTTATTGTCTTGCTATTGCATGATGAAAATGAGAGTCACTCCACTCCAAATGAGAGACAAAAGGAAGAGAGATGTGAGGGAGTGACCGGTGACAATACATTTGAGGACGTGCCATTGGAGCCTCAACCATGTGCTTGGAAGGAAAGACAAAAAGAGGGAAATCTTCAAAGTAAGCTTCATGAAGGAGGAGTTGCATATGACACTTCAAGCCTTGTGAGTGAACAAGGAAGTACTTCCAATGTAAGTGTTGCTTCACCTTTTCATGAGCCTACTAGTTACTTATCTTGTGATGACTCAACACTAGTTGTTGCTTGTGATTCCTCTATTAAATATGTCACTAATGAAGAGTCTAGTAGTCAACTTGTGAGTACTTGTTTATCACTAGCGGAGGGAAATACTAAGCCACATCATGATGTGAGCTCATTGTTCAATGAACCTCTCCCTAGTGTAGATTTGATAGTTGACTTTGATTGTGACCTTTGCTATGACACACCACTAATCTTTGACAAAGGGGAAGATGAGATAGTTGATCATACCCTTATTGATATGCTTCTATTTGGTGGACCTATGTGTTATGGTGAGGATGGTAATGACCTTGAGGAGTCCAAATTGCATGAATTGGACAAGGTTGTCTATGATGACTCCTCAAGTGAGAGTAATGAACCTAGTCTTGATATCTTGCCTATGCTTGATCATGACATTGAGATGCATGCTTTTACTAATCCATTATTTGAAAGAATCCTCATGTGTGGTAGTGACTTGTATCAGACTAGGGTTGGTAGTAAAATGGAAACTCCGTGGTATGAAGGGTTTGACTCCTTAGGCAACCCATTGTATGAGAATTTGAGTGACGTAAATGACTCTTCGAGTGACCCTACTATTGCTTGTTGGGGTTATGATGAAGAAGAAGCCATTATCAATACCTTCCTTGAGAGCTTGTCTTTTGAGAAGGGTTGCTTAGGTGATGAAATTGGAGGTGTAGAGGGATCCCTTGGTGTGAGTAAGTATGCAGTAAAGAAGGGGAGTGGAGTAATTGATGTTACTTGTAGGTTGGGATATTTGACTCACTCCACTCCACATGTTGATCACACTTTGAGGATGGTTTGGTGTGTTGATCGTGAGCTTAAGGTTCAAGGGGATTTTGATAGCTTGATCTTGCATTTTCCATGTCCCCATGACCTATTTGCTCATTATTGTGTTGAGTGCATGTTTTCATTGAACCAAGTACTTGATGATCTCCTTGGAGACTTGATATTTGTGCTTATTATTGTTGCTTGGTTATACCACAAGAGTGTGTTTTCCACACTTCTTGCACTAACCTACTTTTGAAGTAAAAGGTTTTGTGTTTGCTTGTCGTTGCTTGTAGGTCCTAAGCTCCATGCTAAGGCAAGGGAGATCTTGGAAGAAGCCTATGTCAAAGTGACATTCAAGAAGGACAAAGAAGGAGAGCATTGGTCACCCCGAGAAGTTGATGATGCCATGAGAGAGCACGCCTTGATTTCGAGGATGAAATCTTCTCAAGAAGGGGAGGATGATGCGGGGAAAATCGAGCAACCATCCAAGGCCAAGGAAGAGCATCTTAAGACCATTTTGAGCCGTCTCAAGACCTCCCAGGAAGAGGCGGAAAGGATGCGGACCGCCTAGTTGAAGATTGGTAAAATTCGGCTAAGTGTCAAATTGAGAACTCGCTAAACCTTGAATGGGCGGACCGCCCCTGTGCAATGGGCGGACCGCCCCTGTGCAATGGGCGGACCGCCCACTACACTGTGCAACTCCACAAGCTTCTGCAGAGGCAGAGCGCCTCCCTATGGGGCGGACCGCCCACTCCTGCTTTGTTTGACGGGAATTCTATTTTAATGCTATGTGATTCCTATTTTAGCCCTACATGGCTTCTATCCTTTTAGCCCACTTTAGGGCTCTTTTAGACTTTATATTACATGTGTGAGACACCTATAAAAGGGCCCTTAGTCTTTCATTTTACTTAGATTACCTTTGATGAATGACGAACAATTTCAAGAGTTGTATCTCTTTGAATTTATAAAAGAAACCCCTTTTGGTTTGAATCTTCTAGTGGAGCTAGTTGAACCTCGAACCCCCCTGATCATTCTATTTATGAGTCCCAAGCATGACTCGAGGGTAGTTGCATAGCGTTAGGTAAATCTTGACCCGATACGAGGGTTTCACGAGACAAGTTCCTCGTGGATACCTCGTAGTGAGTATCGAGACGTGTCTCGCTCCTATCATTTTTCGTGTCTTTACTTTGATCCTTATCACTTTTTGCTTGGCACAAAGTCCAGTCGTCCTTAGTCGAGTCATTCTTCTTTTCAAGTTGTCCCTTTTGTTTAGTCGAGTCGTTGTCTTTTCCTTTTTCAAACTAGTGATTGTAATAAAGCCAAGCAAATCAAATAGAATTTCGTTATTTTGAGTTTTTAGACTTGTGTTGATTATGCTCGAGCAAACAAAACGACGTATTCGGTGCAAACATTACTTCGAATCATCGATAGGCCTACCTCTGGCATAAAAGAGGTTCCCTGCATAGTAGGACGCGAATTTACGATTTTAATTCTAATGCCTTATTCACACTGTTTCCTTTGCTTGTTTTAAAGGTTATTTTAGTCCCAAATCCCTAAAGTTTGGTTTGTGCATTCTGGCCACGCTGCAGTACCGGTTGAGATCTAGAGGATCAATTCCAACACCTCCACTTTACCTACTAGGACAAGGACGAGATGAAATATCATGGCTAAGTTTGACAAAGTTGATAATGCTGGAGGTACTCCTGGAAAGCAAGGTTTTGTCTCATACGAGGAGTATGCTAAGCTGGAGCAAAGGATGTTTGAGTTGGAGAACAGAGTTCATCCTGTCCATGCTGATGGAACCACTGATCCAAACAAATCCTTTCTCCCTCACGACAAAGATCCACTGCTCCCTGAGAAAGACATCCCCATACCCCACTTACATCGCACCACCAAAAGCACCACAAAACAATCTCCCTACCTTCACTGTCGAAACCAAAACCGTTTCCTCACCGACCAACGATCACGACATGTACGCATGGACAGGGGAAGACTCAGATGGCACTAAAGAGTAAGTAATGTGGCTGGTGGAAAAGTTCAAACAATTCCAAGGCACCCAAAAAAACTAGGGGCTTGGCTTATGAAGACCTCTGCATGTATCCCAGCTTAAAGCTGCCAGATGGTTACAAGACACCCAAGTTTAACATGTTCAATGGCAGTGATGATCCGATGGCCCATTTGAGGTCTTACTGTGACAAGTTGGTTGGGGTTGGACATGATGAGAAGATTCGAATGCAGTTATTCAACCGTAGCTTGACAGGCAATGCACTGGTATTGTATTCTAAGTAGCAAACAAAGAAGTGGACAAGCTGGGAAGCAATGGCTAGAGACTTTGTTGACAGTTTTAGGCACAACAATGACGCCATGCCTGATCGTTTCTATCAGGAGAAGCTAAAGAACAAGCCTACTGAAACCTTTAGGGAGTTTGAAACTAGATGGAGAGCCGAAGCTGCTAAGGTCCAACCTCCTATGGAAGACACAAAGATAGTGGCCACTTTCATCCGCATACAAGAAGATGTCAACTTTGACAAAATGCTAAATATGCAAGACAAGAAGTTTTTGGATTTGATCAAGATTGGTGACATATTTGAGGATAGATTGAAAACTGGCAGGATTGTTAGCTTGGCTGCACTACAAGCCACTAACAAGGCATTACAAACTGATAGCACAGGGACATCGAAAAAGAAGAAGGATGATGTTTCCTTCGTTACTGCATCACTTGACCACTCTCCTACCCATAACCACTATTACCAAACACCACCTCCATCATACCCATATTGAAACGACCTTAGGTAGTCATTTCGGGAGTTAGGGCTCCGATTGGCGTGCTGATAATTTTAAAATATTCGTAATATCCATCAGGACCAGTCTGTAAAACTTGAGCTAAATCAGACCTCGTTCGGTAGGCATCGGAAGAAGGTTTCAGTTTTTATTGTCGATAAATATTAAAAAGAGATTTTCGAGCTCAGTTTTGGCGAATGAGCTCCGATTCGAAATCCGAAAGCGCCGTTAGGTTCGTATGATTATTTGTGACTTTTTTGATTTTTTGAAAGTGAATTTCGATGTTGTTCGACTAGTTTCCGCTAAAATGCCGAAAGTTAAATAATTTGATCTTTTTCCATTTAAATTCACATTTTGAGTTTTGGGAATCCGATTTGAGATCCGCCTTAGCGAGTATGCTACATATATTTTGTATAACTTGTATGCAAAAGTTGGAATTATTTCGAATATCGTAGAGTACATATTTAATTTTTACTGTAGAAGCGAATTTTAAAAGAAGAAGAAAAAAAAAGAGAAAATGACAAAATTGGAAAAAATGTAAGGCGGTGGCATGGCTAAGGGTCCCTTAGCGTATAAGAACATAAAAATGAGCAGAAACAAGAGAAGAGAAATAGTGAAAGCAGAGAAATGAAAAAAATGCGAGAAAAGGGGCAGGAGAAAAGTAGAATTTTCACCCTGAAACATTCAGGTAATGATCCTAATATATTATTTGAGTTTATTATGTGTGTTTGAATATATTTTAACGGTAAAACTTAGAATATTAGACATCGTTTTAATAAGTTTAACTCATAGTTTAAATGGTCAATTGGAGGAATCGATTATATATTCGTACTCAGTGAGTTATGGGCAACATATAAATGTAATTTATTTAGGGTTTGGTTATATGACTTTGAACCCTGTAGATAGGCCTGGCCTGCGTATTGCGTATGCGAATAGGGTATCAGGTTCCTAACCGGATTGCCCTAATATGTGAGGAATGAAGCCTTTAGCCTAATTTGATATATTTTTCTGCTTATTGAATAGAGTGGGATCGTTCGGCAATGAAACCAAAGGACAAAGCGGTTATTGAGTGGCTGTGCTAACTTTGTAACAAGGTAAGTATTTATATCCATTTCTTTGGAGGCACCTGGCCTCGTGGATTTTTCTACCACGTGTTCCTTACGTGTGTAGCTTCCGATAGGCGTACTCCTTACGCCTTAGCTTTGGATTTACATTGTATATTATATGTTATGCCCTGTTATTGGTATTACATTGAGCATATGAGCATTGCACTCTGGTTTTGAGCATTGCATATACTTCTCGGTTGGCGATGAGAGTCCCGCACCAGTGAAGGGTCATTATTGCATATACTTTCCGGTAATCGATGAGAGTCCCGAGCCGATGAAGGGTCATTATTGCATATACTTCACGGTAATCGATGAGAGTCCTGAGCCGGTGAAGGGTCATTATTGCATATACTTCCCGGTAATCGATGAGAGTCCTGAGCCGGTGAAGGGTCATTATTGCATATACTTCCCGGTAATCGATGAGAGTTCCGAGCCAGTGAAGGGTCATCAAATCATATACTTCCCGGTAATCAATGAGAGTCCCGAGCCGGTGAAGGATCATTATTGCTTATACTTCCCGGTAATCGATGAGAGTCCCGAGCCGGTGAAGGGTCATTATTGCATATACTTCCCGGTAATCGATGAGAGTCCCGAGCCGGTGAAGGATCATCATTGCATATACTTCCCGGTAATCAGTGAGAGTCCCAAGCCGGTGAAGGATCATTATTGCATATATCTCCTGGTAGACGATGAGAGTCCCACGCCGGAGATAGGTATCAGGCATATGCGACTGCATTGCATCGTACCGCATTCATCCCATCTCATTGCACCGCATACTGATTATTGTGTTTATTGTGTTGTTTTTATGTATGCGGTATGTATACTATGTCGTGGACATATCTTAGCTTGCCTATATATTTCTGGCTCATATTCTGGGTTGCGGGGATCGGGTTGCACGCTGCAACGGTATAAATATATGGATCGAGTTGCACGCCGCAACGGTATAAATATATGGATCGAGTTGCACGCCGCAACAGGATGAATATATGGATCGGGTTGCACGCCGCAACGGTATAAATATATGGATCGAGTTGCACGCCGCAACAGGATGAATATATGGATCGGGTTGCACGCCGCAACAGGATGTATTTCTGATTGTTGATGTGTTCGGGATACCTATATGTTTTGGCTATCTTACGTTCCTGGTTGTTGATGAGTTTGTCATTCCATACGTGTTTCTAGTTATTATCTGGCTCTGCCTTTTTATAATTTAAATAAGTGGAATTTGGTTTATCTGTTTCTTTTCTCCCTGGCTAGCTATCCTATGCTTTGAGGTGGCTAGTCTGCCCCACTTATTGAGTCCTTTTGACTCACCCTTGTTTGTTGTTTGTTTCTTGTCTATCTATTTCATTTCGGCAGGTTCGGTTCAGGATTGAGTTCGCCACGTTGTGAAGGAGTGAAGACGACTTCAGCTGTCAGGGTAAGCCAGCTTTTATTCCGGATGGCCACAAGTTTATTAGTTATTGTTTCAGTTGCATTTTGTTCCCTTCAGGAGGTATTTGTCTTCTTTGATACTCTTAGATGTCTAGTCTGGATAGCCCTAAACCTAGTATGTTGGGTAGTCAGCTGTAATTTCTTTTGTACAGCTTAGAAGTATCACTATGTCTGTGTTTTTTTAGTCTTATCCTTATTTATAAATTTTTATATTTATTTTCCTAATTTAATTGGTAAGGGTTCGCCCGATGGGTCTAGGGAAGGATGTCGGGTGCCCGCACGGCCTAACTGGATTTCGGGTCGTGTCAGTTGGTATCAGAGCCCGGTTCAGTGTCTATTCAGACTAAGACAGTGTCTAGTAGCGTCTCGCTGATTGGTAGGTAGACGTCCGTACTTATCTACGAGAGGCTATGATGGCATTTAGGAAGTTTCACTTCCTTCTTTTCTGATCGTGCGTCGGTCTAGGATGCAAAAGTGTTTTCATTGATTCCTTCGTGGTAATTGCGAACCCTCGTGCGACAAATCAGCAAACGGTAAGAGTTCAGGACGAAGTAGTCTAGCCTGGGGCTAGAGCTACTCAAGCCTCGAGAGTTGTGGATCGTGCTGACGATCCAGTTGCGTAGGCCCCAGCTGTACGAGCTCGCGATGGGCAAAGGAGCAGGGCCTTGTGGTTCCCCTGGCTCTCTACGATGCTTTTACGAGAATTTTGGCGACGCAGATACCGCAAGAACTTATTATTCGCTAGGCAGCTTATCTGGTCGCCGCACATACAGATGTTCGGACTTAGAGAGCTCTTGTTCCAGTCCTTGATATTGCCCCAATAAAATATATTTCACAGGCAGCATGTGTTGCGCCACTAGTTATTCTGGCTGGTTAGCCAGCCGAGGTAACAGTTCGGTCCGAGTGCCCAAAGAGGTTGCATTATTTTACGCGGTTGAACCTTCCGATATTCTTAAGCAATGCATCAGATAAACCTCGTGATTCTTTTTAAAATAAAATGATGTCAGCATATCCTTCAGGCTCTTAATTATATGGAGCAGTATGGTGTTGATTATTCTGCTTTCCAGTTTCAAGCTCCAACCCTGGATTGGTGGACCGCTCTCTTATTAGCTAACTTGGTTCGATTTTTCTTCTAGATTCGTGGAAAAGTTCCTTTTGAGTAGCGAGCGAGATGAAAAGTGTTGCCAGTTTAGTGGATAGACAGGGTAGCCTGTCGGTTAGTCTGTTGGTTTCAGAATATGAGATTGAATTCTATAGAATGGCTGAATATGCATTAGAACTATTCCATGAGCCTTTCGAGAGATTCAAAGATTTATTGATGACCTTTCTTTTTCCTTGAGATCCCAGATGGCTCGAGAGATTAAGGTCGGGATTTCATTTGATGTTGTTGTTGATATTACCCGAAGGTACGAGGCATACTATAAGTTAGAGCGGGAAGAGTTAGAGTGGGAGAGCAAGAGATCCCGTGGCCCTAGTGGGCAACCATGCCTCATTTAGAGGTAAGAGTTCTGATTTGGGAGGTCACCTGCCAGGTTATCTCAGCTGGTAGAGCGTGATTCTTAGAGTGCGCCAGTAGCTCGTCAAGACCAGATTCAGTCTTTTCTGTACAGCTATCAACAATCTTTCCAGCTTTCATTTTTCAGCAAAAAGGTTGTATCATTGTCGTGAGTCTGGCTATCCTTTGAGGAGTTTTCCCTTACTCCGACAAGTAGGCACTCGTCTTTTCTCTCGTCATTAAGCATCTGCGCAGTCGCAGGGGATTTCATTTAGATCTCAATCAGCCAGAGAAATGCCACCATCCAGTAGAGGTTGAGAGTGTGGTGGCAGTGGTTCTTCAGAAAGTGATTGTCAGGATAGTGACTCAGCTCAGCTATAGAGGTAGTTCTATGAACTGCTAGTCTGGCAGGATGCTGAGGCATCTGATGTAGTAGACCCAAGTATTTCCTCCTCCCTCATATGTGAGTAAGATTTGATTCTTCTGATCGATCTGGAAATGAATTGTCTCATCATATTTCCATGGTTTCCTTAGATGTCATTTCTATTAAGAATCGATTATGGTAGAGGGGTGAGCTTCTAGCATGATTTATTTAGGGAATTTGTGAGACCCTACTAGTTTATCTGATTTAAATGTGAAAGATTTGGGAGTGAGTGTCAGTATTGTTTGCTTGGCATCTTGTTACGCCACCTTCTTTTATTATGTCAATTCAGTTTACCTCTCTCCTCGAAATTCAATGTTGGTAGGAGAATTGGATTCTAATTCGTCACCATCAGAAAGTGTTATCATTTCTTTCGGTGCAAAGTGATTAGTAGGTAATATTCGATCTACGTATCTCTTTTTGGGTTCAAAACGTTAGTAAAGTCATGTTATCCCATGAGCTTATCTGGATTATAAAAGGGTTTCTAGTAAATTGTCAGAGTTTCCTTCTTATTGGAAGGTTAAACTGGCATGGATGTTGTTCTATAAAGCTCATTTAATGTCTATTTCTTCAGTTGCGATTCTTCGGTTGGCCTGACTCATAAGTAGTCTAGCTCTGGTAACCAAATAAATAAGAAGATCAGCTTCCTAAAAGATCTAATTATTTCTATCCTCAGTTTATTGTCATCTCTTCTTCTTCCGACACTAATGAGCTTGGGCGGTCAGTAACCTATTGTGATGTTCCCTATGTTGAGCCAGAGTGCGTGTCAAGGTAGCCGGGTAAGCACATTGTTGTTTTTCAAGGCTACTAAGGGTAATGAGAGACATCATTTGACCTTTGATTTGATCCATCAGGCGGTGGTGCTTATAGAAAATCTATGGAGTTGTGAACTCGAGAGTTGCAGCTGTTTGGCAGCTTGAGAGAGTAATTTGGCAGCTCAGGTCTGAGCCGCGTTCTCTATTTAGCTAAGTCTTCTTTAATCCAGCAGATTGTGCGAGGATGACTATTTCTATTCAAATTAGTTGTATGAGTTTATGCTCTAAGTAGAGGAGTCTTCCTCCAGTTTATACCGAATCCTAATATTAAATCTCTAAGGCGTTGTTCAAGCGTGAGCTAATTCTTAGTTCCATCGACTTGTTCTATACCGTAAAGTATATCGACGAGGTGACTTATCAGCAGAATCATGTTAATCCATCCAAAATTTCGTGTATCTTTGTTTCGAAAATGTAGAACTCTCTTCTCGTGATCGAGGAAGGATCAGCTTAGTCAGAATAAGCTGGGCAATGACATTATGATATTATCCAGCTATATTTTTATCCAGGAGTTTGATGTGCGTGCTATAATTCTGATCCTGTAATAAGAAGATAATGCCCGTGGAGTAGTTTATAAAGGTCGTGCAAGTTCTCTTGTTATCTGTGTGAATGTTGCTTTACACGGAAGCTCGTTCGAGGACGAACGAGAATTTAAGTGGAGGAGAATGAAACGATCTTAGGTAGTCGTTTCGGAAGTTAGGACTCCGATTGGCGTGCCGATAATTTTAAAATATTCGTAATATCCATTAGGACCTGTCTGTAAAATTTGAGCTAAATCAGACCTCGTTCGGTAGGCATCGGAAGAAGGTTTGAGTTTTTATTGTCGATAAATATTAAAAAGAGATTTTCGAGCTCAGTTTTGGCGAATGAGCTCCGATTCAAAATCCGAAAGCGCCGTTAGGTTCGTATAATTATTTGTGACTTTTGTGATTTTTCGAAATGAATTTCGATGTTGTTCGGCTAGTTTCCGCTAAAATGCAGAAAGTTAAATAATTTGATTTTTTTCCATTTAAATTCGCATTTTGAGTTTTGGGAATCCGATTTGAGATCCGCCTTAGCGAGTATGCTACATATATTTTGTATAACTTGTATGAAAAAGTTGGAATTATTTCGAATATCGTAGAGTACAGTTTTAGTTTTTACTGTAGCAGCGAATTTTAAAAGAAAAAGAAAAAAAAAGAGAAAATGACAAAATTGGAAAAAATGTAAGGCGGTGGTGTGGCTAAGGGTCCCTTAGCGTATAAGAACATCAAAATGAGCAGAAACAAGAGAAGAGAAACAGTGAAAGCAGAGAAATGAAAAAAATGCCAGAAAATGAGAAAAGGGGCCGGAGAAAAGTAGAATCTTCACCCTGAAACATTCAGGTAATGATCCTAATATATTATTTGAGTTTATTATCTGTGTTTGAATATATTTTAACGGTAAAACTTAGAATATTAGACATCATTTTAATAAGTTTAACTGATAGTTTAAATGGTCAATTGGACCCCGATAGTGGAATCGATTATATATTCGTACTCAGTGAGTTATGGGCAACATATAAATGTAATTTATTTAGGGTTTGGTTATGTGACTTTGAACCCTGTACATAGGCCTGGCCTGCGTATTGTGTATGCGAATAGGGTATCAGGTTCCTGACCGGATTTCCCTAAGATGTGAGGAATGAAGCCTTTAGCCTAATTTGATATATTTTTCTGCTTATTGAATAGAGTGGGATCGTTTGGCAATGACACCAAAGGACAAAGCGGTTATTGAGTGGCTGTGCTAACTTTGTAACAAGGTAAGTGTTTATATCCATTTCTTTGGAGGCACCCGGCCTCGTGGATTTTTCTACCACGTGTTTCTTACGTGTGTAGTTGCCGATAGGCGTACTCCTTACGCCTTAGCATTAGATTTACATTGTATATTATATTTTATGCCCTGTTGTTGTTATTGCATTGAGCATATGAGCATTGCATTCTGGTATTGAGCATTGTATATACTTCCCGGTTGGCGATGAGAGTCCCGCACCGGTGAAGGGTCATTATTGCATATATTTCCCGGTAATCGATGAGAGTCCCAAGCCAGTGAAGGGTCATTATTGCATATACTTCCCGGTAATCGATGAGAGTCCCGAGCCGGTGAAGGGTCATTATTGCATATACTTCCCGGTAATCGATGAGAGTCCCGAGCCGGTGAAGGGTCATCATTGCATATACTTCCCGGTAATCGATGAGAGTCCCGAGCCGGTGAAGGATCATTATTGCATATATCTCCTGGTAGACAATGAGAGTCCCGCGCCGGAGATAGGTATCAGGCATATGCGAATGCATTGCATCGTACCGCATTCATCACATCTCATTGCACCGCATACTAACTATTGTGTGTATTGTGTTGTGTTTTATGTATGCAGTATGTATACTATGCCGTGGACATATCTCAGCTTGCCTATATATTTCTGGTTCGTATTCTGGGTTGCGGGGATCGGGTTGCACGCTGCAATGGTATAAATATATGGATCGGGTTGTACGCCGCAACGGTATAAATATATGGATCGGGTTGCACCCCGCAACAGGATGAATATATGGATCGGGTTGCACGCCACAACAGGATGTATTTCTGATTGTTGATGTGTTCGGGATACCTATATGTTTTGGCTATCTTACGTTCCTGGTTGTTGATGAGTTTGTCTGGCTCTGCCTTTTTATAATTTAAATAAGAGGAATTTGGTTTATTTGTTTCTTTTCTCCCTGACTAGCTATCCTATCCTTTGAGGTGGCTAGTCTGCCCCACTTATTGAGTCCTTTTGACTCACCCTTGTTTGTTGTTTGTTTCTTGTCTATCTATTTTGTTTTGGCAGGTTCGGTCCAGGATTGAGTTCGCCACGTTGTGAAGGAGCGAAGACGACTTCAGCTGTCAGGGTAAGCCAGCTTTTATTCCGGATGGCCACCAGTTTATTGGTTATTGTTTCAGTTGCATTTTTTTCCTTTCAGGAGGTATTTGTCTTCTTTCATACTCTTAGATGTCTAGTTTGGATAGCCCTAAACCTAGTATGTTTGGTAGTCAGCTGTAATTTCTTTTGTACAGCTTAGAGGTATCAGTATGTCTGTATTTTTTTTTAAGTCTTATCCTTATTTATGAATTTTTATATTTATTTTCCTAATTTAATTGGTAAGGGTTCGCCCGACGGGTCTAGGGGAGGATGTCGGGTGCCCGCACGGCCTAACTGGATTCCGGGTCGTGTCACATATGTTCCACCATCGCCCGCTTATCCAGTCTACAACACACATCCCATCTTCAAAAATCCACCTCCACAAAGACCACCATATCCACAAAGCCCAAACAATAGAAATACCAACCCCTATCCGCCAAGACCTCGCACAGACAACAACCCAAGACCCAAAAAAAAGTACACCCCATTAGCCGAATCCTGCACCCAGCTATTTGAAAGACTCAAAGCAGCAGGCCACATACAACCCGTCCCATTCAAAATGCTCGATAGAATGTCACCCTTCTTCGACCAAACCAAAACCTGTGCCTACCACTATGGGAGACCTGGTCACGACACCGAAATATAAGACCTAATCAATCAAAAGGTGATCCAGTTTAAGGCACCAAATGTACACAATAATCTCTTGCCTGATCACGGTGATAATAGGGTGAACTTGATCGAGTTAGATGAAGAATGCAACATAGAAGGAACCATTGTCAAGGCAAAATAAGCAACACCAACATCTGCTTCTATAGCCCAAGCAGCTAAAGCACTGGACCCTATCGAAGTAGAGATGGCTCCAAAATTCTACGTTGACGTAGTTCCTCCCTACAATGACAAAGCAGTGCCATGGGATTGTGAAATAGAGAAAAAGGCAAGTCGGCAGCCGAGACCGTTGCAGCACAAGGGATGACTAGATGTGGGAGGATCTACACTCCCAAGCATCTTGTTCAAGGTAGACAAGGCACCAGTGAGGAGGAGTTCGAGGAATTGTGGAAGAAAGTTCAAGCAAAAGAATACTCTGTGTTTGAACATTTGGCCAAGACTCCCGCACAAATCTCTGTTCTGGGTTTACTTCTCAAATCAGAAAGCCGCTGAAATGCCTTGATGAAGGTGTTAGATGAAGCACATGTCCCGGTGGACACCACAGTTGAGAACTTGGCTAGCATGGTTGGGCAAGTCATGGAATCCAATCGAATCGCCTTCCACGAAGATGAGCTACTACCAGAGGGGTTGAGTCATAACAAGGCCTTACCATCAAATGCAAAGATTGGTTTGTGGGAAAAGTTCTTATCGACGGAGGGTCTGGCTTGATCATATGCCCGTTTATCACTCTGAAGAGTATGGAGATTGATCAAAGCAAGATTAGAGAAAGTGACATGAAACTAAAGGCATTCGATGGTTCACAAAGAAGCACCATTGGGGATATCAACTTAACCATCATGGTCGGTCCCGTGGAATTCATTGCTGAGTTTCATATCATGGATGTCTCTGCTTCTTATAACTTGTTGCTGGGAAGACTTTGGATTCACATGGCTGGAGCAGTCCCTTATACCTTGCACCAGATAGTGAAGTTCGAGTGGGACAGCAAAGAGGTAGTAGTATTTGGCGAAGGGAGAAATTCTATTTACAATGAACAAACCATACCAGCAATTGAAGGGAACACTCCTGACGGACATACCTTCTATACTATGGAACTCGTGGGAGCAGTACAGGGTAGCCGAGGAGGATACCACAAAAACTACAACAAAAGTTGGAATCCCAATGAGAAGAACATTGACACAATCCAAGGAGGATATACTGCACACTTCACTCCTAAACTCATCAATGCACCACCAGGGACTGAGGAGAAAAGGAGATATTTCTACAGTGCTATTGGGATGGCCGAGGCAAAGGCTATGAAGGGAGAAACTTGGTCTGGGAACCCGTGATATCTGACTGGGGTGTGCCTTCACGTGAATTTCACAAGACCATACCTGCCAAAATAGAGAATCAACCTGAGTACTCACCCAATGGTCGTCCTGGCTGGAAGCGTATTTTTGAAAAAACAAGGGGAAAGCAAGTATGGCTACCAAAAATATCCAAAACTGAACCTATGGAGGTAGTGATTGAGGAGCCATGCATACTCCTACATCCTGCGAAGTGGCCTGGAGACTGGTTTATAGGCATTATGATAAGGCAAGGCTACGAACCTGGAAAAGGCTTGGGAAAGAACTTAGATGGCATGATTGAACCAATTCAAATTGTGATGAGGATTGAGGCCCGACAACGAGAAAGCCGGCATAGGGTACATTGTGACTTATGAGAAGAGCATGGAAGAAGCATCGCTAGACTTCAAATACTACAAAAGAAGCATCAAAATTCTCCTACATATTTTTGTCTCGTCTGGCTACTTGGATGGTCGTAAAGGAGAGGTATCTATAGCTCAAGAGGTTGAGCCAAAGATTGCTGATGCTGAAGAAGACTTTCTGGAAGGCATGCAAAAGATGTTCCTATCTGACGAAGACTGCTGTGTGATCCTAGAAGAGCATGTTGAACCTCCTGGCCTTGCAAAAGCTGAATCTGGAGCTGTACCGAACAACTGGACCAGCAACCTGGCCCAAGCTTATTGCGGACCTTAGTAAAGCTGGGGGATAGAACTTATTTCTATGCTTTCTAAAATAAAACCCGACCTCGAGTCGTGGAACTTGCATTTTTCTTTTTATTTTCCTTTTTCTTTTAAAACATGTCTCCCTATAAACTTTGTTTTGCAAGGATTCATAAATAAAAACATTGCTATGTTTTCCTTCTTATTCTGTTTTAATCTTTTAATTATGCAATATTTCACTTTTCAGCATTCAAACTAATAATTTCATTGAGTTTGTGACTGCAACGTGTAACGAAACTACAGAGCTTGAGGAACCTGATTTTGAATATGATGAGTTTGATGAGGCAACACAAGAGGAAATTGAAAGATTTGAAAATAAGCTTAGCCCAAACCTAGAAGAAACTGAGGTGATAAATCAAGGAGATGATAAACAATAAAAGAAATAAGGATCAGTGTACATCTCACCGTAGAGGATAGAAAGGAATATATCAAATTTCTTAAAGAATATGAGGATGTGTTTGCATGGTCGTATGATGACATGACTGGCATAAGCACGGATGTGGTGGCCCACAAATTACCTATCAATCCAGGCTTTCTGCCAGTCAAGAATAAAGCCCCAACTTTCAAGTCATCGACTTTGGTGAAAATCGGAGAAGAACTAACCAAGCAGCTCAATGCAGGGATTTTGAAAACAGTCAATACCCGACTTGGTTAGCCAACATCGTCCTAGTGCCAAAGAAAGATGTGAAACTCAGACTTTGCATAGACTACAGAGATCTTAATAGAGCAAGCCCAAAAGATGACTTTCCTTTACCAAATATACACATCTTAATTGATAATTCCACGAAGCATGAACTGCAGTCCTTCGTGGATTGTTTCGCAGGCTACTATCAAGTACTTATGGATGAGGAGGATGCCGAGAAGACAACTTTTACTACATCTTGGGGGACCTACTGCTACAAGGTGATTTCGTTTGGTTTGAAGAATGCTGGGGCAACTTACATGAGGGCAATGACTATGATGTTTCATGATTTGATGCACAAAGAAATTGAAGTATACGTGGATGACGTGATCATTAGATCAAAGAAAATCTCAGAACATCTGGATAATCTGCGTAAGTTTTTCAATCGATTGCGTAGATATAATTTGAAGCTGAATCCAGCTAAGTGTGCTTTCGGTGTTCCAGCGGGAAAGCTTTTGGGTTTCATAGTCAGCAGAAGAGGCATTATGTTAAACCCAGCCAAGATCAAAGCCATCAAAGAATTGCTACCGCCGAAGAGTAAGAAAGAGGTTATGAGCTTCTTGAGATGACTCAACTACATTAGTCGGTTCATAGCTCAATCCACAGTCATCTGTGAACCAATTATCAAGTTATTAAAGAAAGATGCAGCTATCGAGTGGACGGAGGATTGCCAAAAAGCATTTGACCGGATAAAGGAGTATCTGTATTTCCCACCCATGCTGGTTCCACCTGAACCTGGGCGACCTTTGATCTTATACTTGTCAGTGGTAGATTCAGCATTTGGATGCGTATTGGGACAACATGACTCAACTGGAAGAAAGGAGAAACCAATATACTATCTGAGTAAGAAGTTCACTACTTACAAAGCCAAGTACACACTGCTGGAGTGTACTTGCTGCGCATTGACCTGGGTGGCACAAAAGTTGAGACACTACTTGACATCCTATGAAACATTGCTGATATCAAGGATGGATCCCGTCAAGTATATCTTCCAAAAGCCGATGCCTACAGGGAAGTTGGCCAAATTGAAAATGCTACTCAGCGAGTTCGACATCACTTTTGTCACTCAAAAGGCGGTGAAGGCTCAAGCCTTAGTAGACCATATGGCCGAGAATCCTGTAGATGATGATTATGATTCTCTACACATCTACTTCCCCAATGAAGAAGTTATGTTCGTAGGGGAAGACATCACGGAGGAATATGATGTTTGGAGATTATTCTTTGATGGAGCGGTAAACTTTAAAGGAGTCGGCATCAGAGCGGTACTGAACTCCGAGACTGGTCAACATTATCCTATCACAGCTAAACTGAGGTTTCCTTCAACCAATAACATGGCAGAATACAAAGCTTGCATCCTAAGTCTTAGAATGGTGGTAGACATGAACGTACAAGAGCTGCTGGCAATTGGAGATTCTGATTTGTTGATCCACCAAGTCCGAGGAGAATGGATGGCAAAGAATTCCAAAATATTGCCGTATCTCGAGTGCATAAAAGAGCTGAAGCAAAGTTTCACCAAGATAGACTTCCAGCATGTACCTAGGCTGCAAAATAAATTCGTAGACGAATGGGCCACCATATTTTCCATGATCAAGCATCCTGACAAGAACTATATTGATTCAATACGTGTGGCAGTGAGAAAGTAACCAGCATATAATTATCACGTTGAAGAAGAACTGGATGGAAAACCTTGGTTCTATGACATTGAGAGATTTCTCAAAGATGACACTTACCCAAAAGATTCAACAAACCTCCAAAAGAAGACGTTGAGGAGATTAGCGAGTGGTTTCTTTCTGAACGGCGAGGTCTTATACAAAAGAACACCTAATTTAGGTTTGCTAAGATGTGTAGATGCTAAAGAAGCTGCAAGACTGTTAGAAGAAATACATTCTGGGACGTGGCGGCCCGCACATGAATGGCTTTGTGCTCGCAAAAAAGATCTTAGAGCTGGATATTTTTGGATGACAATGGAGCATGATTGCATAAAGCACGCAAAGAGGGGTGTCATCAATGCCAAGTCCACGGAGACATTATTCGAGTACCTCCTAATGAGCTGAATGTTATGGGATCACCTTGGCCCTTTGCCGCCTGGGGAATGGATGACATAGGACCTATCAAAACTGCCGCCTCGAACGGTTACCATATCATATTGGTAGCTATTGATTACTTTAGCAAATGGGTGGAAGCTGCATCATACAAGTCAGTGACAAAGAAAGTGGTAGCAAACTTCGTTCGTGACAAAATGGTCTGCAGATTCGGCATCCCCGAGTCTATAATCACCGACAATGGGTCTATTCTCAATAGTGACTTGATGAAAGCAACTTGTGAAGATTTCTAGATCAAGCACCGTAATTCTACTGCATATAGACCTCAGATGAATGGAGCAGTCGAGGACGCCAACAAGAACATCAAGAAAATACTGCGCAAGATGATAAAAAATTCAAAGCAATGGCATGAGAACTTACCCTATGCATTATTAGGGTACCGCACCACAGTAATACGAGCAGAGCTCGAGATACCATCTCTGAGAATCATTCAAGAAACACAATTGAAAGATCCTGAGTTGTCAAAGAAAGGATGGAGCAGTTGGCGCTCATTGATGGCAAGAGGATGAATGCAATATGTCATGGACAATTATACCAAAAAAGGATGACAAAAGAATTTAACAAGAAAGTTCGTGAAAGGTCCTTCGAACCTGCGCAGTTAGTGCTAAAGAAGATATTTCCTAATCAAGAAGATGCAAGAGGAAAGTTTGCACCAAATTGGCAAGGGCCTTACATGGTTCACCGAGTTCTGACCGGAGGAGCACTAATATTGGCAGAGATGGATGGAGATGTTTGGCCGAAACTGATCAAGGCAGATGCCGTCAAAAGATACTATGTCTGACAGTTTGTATTAGTTAATGGTTTTACTATTCTGCAACATATCATGTATTGTGGAACTACGTTACGATCTGATTCCCCAAGTGGGATGCGTAGGCAACCTACTCAAGGTTCGATCGCATCAATACAAAAAATTTATTTTTCCCAGGAAGCAAACTCTGGGGCAGAATTTTTTTTAGGAAATCTCAAAAATTCCAAAAGGACAGACAAGAACAGACACTGGGGCAGAAACTTTTGAGACCCTCTCAAAAATTTCAAAAAGGAAGCTAAAATGAAAAATTGGGGCAGAATTTTGAGGTCCCCTCAAAATTTATTCAGCGGAGAATCCTGGAACGACCCGAGGAATAGCGGCCACGATTCACATAATGATGTTTGTGATTCAATGGAATAAAATATTTTTCCTCTTACAAAAGCTTTTTCAAAATATGTGCACTATTTTCTTTATTTCTTTATATATCCCCATTAGCTCGGCCAAGGTCCCAACATTCAGGAGAAGAAGGCGCGAAGCAAGCCAAGAATGCATAAACTAAACCATTCCCCCCCCCCACAACTCACAAATCTTTCTTTGAACGCAGGCACAGGAGTACACAGCTCGATACGACAGGCACACATCTCTTGACGAGAGGTTTTTAGCTTTTCTTCACTATGCTTTTATTTTGCAGGATAGACAGCCCTGAGAGTAAACAGCCCGATGAGAAATTTTGGCATGAAAAAGGGTAGACATCCCGGAGGATAGATAGCCCGATAAAAGTTTGGCATGACAGAGGGTAGACAGCCCGATGAGAAAGTTTGGCATGCCAGAGGGTAGACAGCCCGATGAGAAAGTCTGGCATGACAAAAGGGTAGACAGCCCTGAGGGTAGACAGCCCGATGAGAAAGTTTGGCATGAAAGAGGTAGACAACCCGATGAGAAAATTTGGCATGATAGAGGGTAGACAGCCCGATGAGAAGGTTTGGCATGACAGAGGGTACACAGCTCGATAAGAAAGTTTGGCATGACAAAAGGTAAATAGCCTTGAGGGTAGACAGCCCGATGAGAAGTTTGGCATGACAGAAGGTAGACAGCCCGATGAGAAAAGTTTGGCATGACAAAGGGTAGACAGCCCTGAGGGTAGACAGCCCGATGAGAAGTTTGGCATGGCAGAGGGTAGACAGCCCGATGAGAAAAGTTTTGCATGACAAAGGGTAGACAGCCCTGAGGGTAGACAACCCGATGAGAAGTTTGGCATGGCAGAGGGTAGACAGCCTGATGAGAAAAGTTTTGCATGACAAAGGGTAGACAACCCTGAGGGTAGACAATCCGATGAGAAGTTTGGCATGACAAATGTCACGACTCAACTTAGGGTCGCGACGGATGACCAATTCTAAGTGTCGATCATCACTAATCCTGCTGATAATCTACTAACCATGAATATAACTGATAAACGGAATAAGCATAAACCTAGCTGATAAGAACTATGCAATGCAAAAAGCTGACAAGGCTAACATAAGCTGACATACAAAACATACTGATAGAACCACACAGGGACATATCTACAGGCCTCTAAGAGTGCTGAACTGAATATACAAAGGACGGGAAAAGGCCCCGCCATACCCAAACTGGCTGACTTTACACATACCAAAAGATAAGTAACTCCGGGAGTAAGCGGAGTGACTCCAATAGCTGATAGATGGCCTACTAACGTGGTCCAAGCATCGATCTGTCTGCACCTGCGCGGCATGAAACGCAGCGGCCCAGAAAAGGGCGTGAGTACGATATGTACCAAGTATGTAAGGCATGAGCATATAATATATCACAGCCGAATGAAACTGTAAGGCTGGAATATAAATATGTAAATATGAGCTGGAGCATAGCAATATAGCTGAAAATCAGAAGAACGTACTAAACATGATCTGAATTTAAACTGAAGTCTAGCTGAATCTGAAACTGAAGACTGAGCTGAACTATACTGATAAATAACTGTAATATGACTGATAACTGGTAACTAGAAACTGGAACTGATAACTATCAAATGATACTGACGCTAAGAACTGGTGGCTGATAACCGAGAACTGATAACTGGTACTGAGCTAAAACTGAACTGTTATCTGAACTGGTACCTGTCTGGTGTTATGGGCTGTATCCCCCCAGATCAGGTAACTGAAAACCTGAACTAGCCTCATGTATAATCATGCAGTGCATACTGTGGCTATATACGCGTATATAACAAACCTGGTGGGTGTTATGGGCTATATCCCCCCAGCCAGTAATATCTAGCCTCTCTGGTCAGAGTGTGTGAATGACACCCCGTCACACTAGGTGTTTCAACTCCCGCCTGAACCAGAGGGGCTGTATCCCCCAGACGGGTAGTATCACACGCGACCGGACTGTGTGTCCAATGTCCAGCCTCTATGGGGGACTCTAAATCACACATAACATGATCACAATATAAGCATAAGCATGTATGAGGCATAACACATGTGGAAACAATATATATGGACTCGAAGGAATGATAAGAAAACTCTGGATTGAATTATAGACACAACCTGAAACTTAGAATTTGTCTAACTCTTCGACTTTTATAAAAATTTCGGCAGAGTTTTCTCTGAAACTGGATGATCCGCAAAACAGAACCAACACTATACTATACACGGGAATGGATACCCGGATAAACTGATAACATAAATATGTTAAATGAATAACAAGATGAGACAACTGGATGACATAACAAATCCGCAGATAGAATGTCTGGACAACACCACTGTCCTGAATTTCAACCTAATTTTCAGAGTGTAGATCAAAGTTATAGACTTCATAGTCTTCATAAAAGTTTTAGATATATGTCTTAGGGTTCTGGGGATTCTTAAAGAATCTAAATATCAATTTTGTACAAGGAGTTATGATCAATATACTAACAACTGTCCAAAGCTCAAAACAATTTTCCAGATTTTGAAACGTTTTGTCTTGCTGATTTGGACGTCTTTCACCTTGGATTTTAGTACCAAATTAAGTATATACTAGGTTTCCTTGGTACCATACAAGTTTCTCAGAAGAAATACTAAGTTTAGAACTAAGAAAAGCTTCAAAAGCTAAAAGATACATGCCTTGCCAAAAGAAAGGTTTAGTCTTACATACCTTTGATGTTTCTAGCTTCTAAACTTTGTTTCTTTTGAATTCCACACCTTCTAAATCTTAAACAAGCGATGACATAGAATTTAGGTACTTTACTTAGCTATGAAGTAATTCTAAAACTCAAACTATAGAAGAAATTGAAGGTAGCATAATGTTACCCTAATCGCGTAGAGCGTTTTGACGTAATCCGTCTTCCGTTTCGAGTCACGATTGATGTTGTTTCTTCAAAATCAAAAAAAATGGATTAAAACTGAAGTAAGGTCTGTTAATGTCGTGGGGTTTCTGAAAAATTTCGAGAAAGTGAAGGTTTTCTCTTTTATAACAAAAATATTTCATTTCTAGCCCTCTTTTGCGCTTATGTCCCTTTTTCTGGTCTGACTTCTGATACTCATATCTTTTTATCCAGACATTGTATAAACAAACCGTCAAAAGTTTTGGAAACTACACTCCAAGAACTTCAATTTGGTATATCATATGTCTCCAAAAGAACTTATAAAACAGACAGAATTAATTGCTGAAAAAGCTCCGTTACAAGGCAATTCCTTAGTCGATTTTTCTGCAACTTAAGTCTGATTTTTCCCAAACTTTATATTCAACATATAAACATCTTATATGATAATATTATGACTTTAAACTCACTTAAATCATTCTTAACATGTCATTTGAATGATATACGTCACTTTAGACATACGAGGTGTAACAATCTTCCCCCGTTAGGAACATTCGTCCTCGAATGTTAAATGAAGTATGTAGAAGCATTAAACAAGGATCTGTTACATACCTGAAGTAGTGAAGAGATGTGAATATTTGGCTCTCATGTCATTTTCAGCTTCTCGAGTTATTTCTTCTACATTATTGCTTTGCTATAGCATCTTAACTAAAGGAATGTCTTTCGTCCTTAGTCGACGAATCTGTCTATCTAAAATTACAACTAGCACCTCTTCATAAGTTAATTGCTCTGTGATCTGAACATTATCTACTGGTACAACTCTAGAAGTATCTCCGACATATTTTTCTGAGCATGGAAACTTGAAATACTGGATGGACCTCCTGAAGGTCTGCTGGAAGGTCTAATTTGTAGGCAACACACCCAACTCGCCTGATAATCTGATATGGACCAATGAATCTAGGGCTAAGTTTCCCCTTCTTTCCAAATCTCATAACGCCTTTCATAGGTGATACTTTCAGGAATACCCAATCGCTAATCTGAAATTCTAAATCTCGACGTCAATTATCTGCATAGGACTTCTGTCTGCTCTGCACTGCTAATAATCTTCCCTGATCAACTTGACTTTATCAACATCCTGTTGGATTAAATCTGGACCTATCAATTGAGACTCTCTAACCTCGAACCATCCTATAGGAGACCTGCATTTGCGCCCATACAAAGCTTCATATGGCGCCATCTGTATGCTGGAATGATAGCTATTATTATATGCAAACTCTATCAACGCTAGATGATCACTCCAACTGCCTCCAAAATCTAACACGCAAGCTCTAAGCATATCTTCTAATGTCTGAATGGTCCGCTCAGCCTGTCCGTCTGTCTGTGGATTAAATGCTGTACTCAGATTCACCTGTCCCCCTAAACCTATCTGGAACGATCGCTAGAAATTAGCTGTAAACTGTGCGCCCCTGTCTGAAATGATAGATACTGGAATACCATGTAGGCGTACTATCTCTCTAATATAAAGTCTAGCATAATCCTCCGCTGTATATGTAGTTTTAACAGGCAAGAAATGAGCTGATTTAGTAAGCCTGTCAACTATAACCCAAATAGAGTCATACTTGCTCCACGTACGGGGCAAGCCTATAATGAAGTCCATATTCACTGCTTCCCATTTCCATGATGGAATCTCGATTTCCTGTAACAAGCCACTAGGTTTTTGATGCTCGACCTTAACCTGCTGGCAGTTAGGACACTGAGCCACAAATTCTGCTATGTCACGCTTCATTCCGTCCCACCAATATATCTTCTTAAGATCATAGTACATCTTAGTCGAACCTGGATGAACAGTGTATCTGGAATAATGTGCCTCTGTCATAATTTGTCCACGTAAATCTGCAACATCAGGAACAGAAGGTCTATCTTTATACATGAGAACCCCATCAGTAGTAACCCTGTATGGTGACTCTGGTTTTCTTCTGTCTATTTGTCTGTATTCAACTAGAACTGGATCCTCATACTGACGATGTTTTACTTCTATCACTAGGCAAGTAGTGCCTGCATTCTGAACTGCAACTCCTGCTTCCTCTGAATCTATTAATCTGACTCCCATGCTGGCCAACTGGTGGAGTGCATGAGCTAACTGTCTTTTTTGTGGCTGCAAGTAAGATAAACTACACATGGACTTATGACTAAGGGCATCAACTACAACATTCGCTTTACGTGGATGATAAAGAATTTTCATGTCATAGTCCTTTAGCAACTCTAGCCATCGCCTTTGTCGCAAGTTTAGCTCCTTCTGCTTAAATATGTACTGGAGGCTCTTGTAGTCTGTATAAATATCAACATGAACCCCGTACAAATAATGTTTCCAAAAAATGAATGACTGCTGCAAGCTCCAAATCATGAGTAGGGTAGTTCTGCTCGTGCCTTTTCAGCTGCCTGGAAGCATAGGCAATAACTCTTTCGTACTGCATCGAAACACAACCAAGACCAATTCGAGAAGCGCCACAGTAAATGACATAGCCCTCAGATTCCTCTAGATGTGTAAGTACTGGAGCTGTTATCAACCTGTTCTTTAGTTCTTGAAACTGTGCTCACAAGAATCAGAGCACTGAAATTTAGCTGTTTTCTGTGTCAATTTGGTGGAGCTGCAATGGAGGAAAAACCTTCTACGAAGCTTCTGTAATAACCTTCCAAACCCAAAAAACTATGTACTTTCAGTTAGCGTCGTAGGCCTGGGCCAATTCTTCACAGCCTCGATCTTCTGGCCATCTACTTTAATTCCTTCTGCTGAAACTATATGGCAAAGAAATGCCACTGAATCTAACCAGAATTCACACTTTGAGAACTTAGCATATAATTGCTGGTCTCGAAGAGTACCCAATACTGTGCATAGGTGCTCTGCATGCTCTGATTTAGACTTTGAATAGATGAGAATATCATCAATAAATGCAATCACAAATAAATCCAAGTAAGCCCTGAGTACGTTGTTCATCAGATCCATAAATACTGCAGGGGCATTAATGAGTCCAAACGACATCACTAAAAACTCATAATGGCCATACCTAATCCTGAATGCAGTCTTAGGTATATCATATTCTCTTACTCTAACCTGATGATAGTCTGATCGCATATCTATCTTCGAGAAGTACTTGGCACCCTAGAGCTGGTCGAACAAGTCATCAATCCTGGGCAGAGGGTATTTATTCTTGATTGTGACTTTATTCAGTTGTTTGTAATCTACGCACATGCGTAGAGAGCCATCTTTCTTTTTCACAAATAATACCGAGGCTTTCCACGAGGAAATGTTGGGTCTAATGAGGCCTTTATCTAACAAATCCTTCAGTTGCTCCTTAAGTTCTTTCTGTTATGCAGGTGCCATCCTGAAGAACATGCCCCTGATGGCGTGCTGGTGCTGAGGAAGCTAATGTTGATCTAGCTGGCTGGGCTGCACAACTACTACCCCTAGTCAGGCAATCTCTCATGAAATGGTCTGCCTTTTGATAAATATAACGAGTATCAACACCTAACTTACATAGTCTCAAGTGTCATCTACCATAATCTGGACATCTGGGATATGTCTGACTGGCCGGTATAGAAGTACCACGGCGCTGAAATCTTGAAGTCCGTGATGCCTGACTAGCTCTGGACTGAGGAGGTCTATCAAATCTCATGCCACGAGACTCTGGAGGTATACTAGCTGGTGGTTGTCTAACACTCTGCTGCCTACTCGCTCCGGATGTCTCTCCGAATGAACCAAACAATCTATCCCTCTTATGTAACCCTCTAATCCCTGTCAGTTCTCTGTTTCTACTTTCTCTCCTCAAGTGATAAAGCAAATGCCTGGATACGTGATATAATACCTGGCTGCATAGCAATAATCATACACCCATTCACCAGACGTGGACCTAGTCACACTACATACCTGTGAATTCTGTCCTCCATACTGGTTACCACAGTAGGGTCGAACCTTGCTAAGAAATTAAAGCGATAATTATACTCTTCTACACTCAAACTTCCCTATCTCAAGGTCAGGAACTGATCATCACGTGCTCTCTATGTCTCTATAGGCATATAAAGAGGAAAGAAGGTATCCAAGAATTCCTACCAAGTCGCCGGAGTAGCATCAGGCCCTCTAGATAGCTCCCATGTCTGATATCACCCTGCTGCTAGGTCATACAATCTGAATGCAGCCAACTCTACTAACTCTGTGTCTGACACGTGCATGATCCTCAATACCCTAGTTATCCTCACTAGAAAATCTTGAGGGTCCTCTCCTGTACGATATCCAGTAAAGACTGTAGGCTCTAGCCTGATAAAATCATTGATCCTGGATCCAACATTTCCTTAGGCATCTGCACTATGCTGTCTAGACTGAGCAACTACAACACTGGTCAATAATCTGATGGCATCCCTCACTTCCTGTCCCTGGCTATCAGGCTGAGAAGCTGGCGGTATGTTAGCTGCAGTGCCTCTAATATCATCCTGAACTGAGGGGATCTGTAAGGCCTCAGACGGAGCCTCAGGTCTGGACTCCTCACTCTTATCCTCCTCAAGTTGCACTCTACTAGTACCCTGGCCGGCAATAGCCTTGCCCTTCTGGGCAGCTGTTAGTTTCTTCGGCAACATCGCTTTGCTGAAAACACTATTATTAGAGGAATGAATTCTGTAATCATAACTCTATCACATGATCTAGAGAAGAAAGAAAGACAACTGTCCTGAAGTGCCCTGTAGCCTCCTGTTCATAAGTATGGCGCGCAACATACTCCTGAACAAGACTCTACTAGACACGGCCTGTAGACACCCTAGGACTAAACTGCTCTGATACCACTTTTGTCACGACCCAACTTAGGGTCGCGACGGATGACCAACACTAAGTGTCGATCATCACTAATCCTGCTGATAATCTGCTAACCATGAATATAACTGATAAATGGAATAAGCATAAACCTAGCTGATAAGAACTATGCAATACAAAAAGCTGACAAGGCTAACATAAGCTGACATACAAAACATACTGATAGAACCACACAGGGACATATCTACAGGCCTCTAAGAGTGCTGAACTGAATATACAAAGGACGAGAAAAGGCCCCACCATACCCAAACTGGCTGACTTTACACATACCAAAAGATAAGTAACTCCGGGAGTAAGCGGAGTGACTCCAATAGCTGATAGATGGCCTACTAACGTGGTCCAAGCATCGATCTGTCTGCACCTGCGCGGCATGAAATGCAGCGGCCCAGAAAAGGGCGTGAGTACGATATGTACCAAGTATGTAAGGCATGAGCATATAATATATCATAGCTGAATGAAACTGTAAGGCTGGAATATAAATATGTAAATATGAGCTGGAGCATAGCAATATAGCTGAAAATCTGAAGAACGTACTAAACATGATCTGAATTTAAACTGAAGTCTAGCTGAATCTGAAACTGAAGACTGAGCTGAACTATACTGATAAATAACTGTAATATGACTGATAACTGGTAACTAGAAACTGGAACTGATAACTATCAACTGATACTGACGCTAAGAACTGGTGGCTGATAACTGAGAACTGATAACTGGTACTGAGCTAAAACTGAACTGTTATCTGAACTGGTACCTGTCTGGTGTTATGGGCTGTATCCCCACAAATCAGGTAACTGAAAACCTGAACTAGCCTCATGTATAATCATGCAGTGCATACTGTGGCTATATACGCGTATATAACAAACCTGGCGGGTGTTATGGGCTATATCCCCCCAGCCAGTAATATCTAGCCTCTCTGGTCAGAGTGTGTGAATGACACCCCGTCACACTAGGTGTTTCAACTCCCGCCTGAACTAGAGGGGCTGTATCCCCCAGACGGGTAGTATCACACGCGACCGGACTGTGTGTCCAATGTCCAGCCTCTATGGGGGACTCTAAATCACACATAACATGATCACAATATAAGCATAAGCATGTATGAGGCATAACACATGTGGCAACAATATATATGGACTCGAAGGAATGATAAGAAAACTCTGGATTGAATTATAGACACAACCTGAAACTTAGAATTTGTCTAACTCTTTGACTTTTATAAAAATTTCGGCAGAGTTTTCTCTGAAACTGGATGATCCGCAAAACAGAACCAACACTATACTATACACGGGAATGGATACCCGGATAAACTGATAACATAAACATGTTAAACGGATAACAAGATGAGACAACTGGATGACATAACAAATCCGCAGATAGAATGTCTGGACAACACCACTGTCCTGAATTTCAACCTAATTTTCAGAGTGTAGATCAAAGTTATAGACTTCATAGTCTTCATAAAAGTTTTAGATATATGTCTTAGGGTTCTGGGGATTCTTAAAGAATCTAAATATCAATTTTGTACAAGGAGTTATGATCAATATACTAACAACTGTCCAAAGCTCAAAACAATTTTCCAGATTTTGAAACGTTTTGTCTTGCTGATTTGGACGTCTTTCACCTTGGATTTTAGTACCAAATTAAGTATATACTAGGTTTCCTTGGTACCATACAAGTTTCTCAGAAGAAATACTAAGTTTAGAACTAAGAAAAGCTTCAAAAGCTAAAAGATACATGCCTTGCCAAAAGAAAGGTTTAGTCTTACATACCTTTGATGTTTCTAGCTTCTAAACTTTGTTTCCTTTGAATTCCACACCTTCTAAATCTTAAACAAGCGATAACATAGAATTTAGGTACTTTACTTAGCTATGAAGTAATTCTAAAACTCAAACTATAGAAGAAATTGAAGGTAGCATAATGTTACCCTAATCGCGTAGAGCATTTTGACGCAATCCGTCTTCCGTTTCGAGTCACGATTGATGCTGTTTCTTCAAAATAAAAAAAAATGGATTAAAACTGAAGTAAGGTCTGTTAATGTCGTGGGGTTTCTGAAAAATTTCGAGAAAGTGAAGGTTTTCTCTTTTATAACAAAAATATTTCATTTCTAGCCCTCTTTTGCGCTTATGTCCCTTTTTCTGGTCTGACTTCTGATACTCATATCTTTTTATCCAGACATTGTATAAACAAACCGTCAAAAGTTTTGGAAACTACACTCCAAGAACTTCAATTTGGTATATCATATGTCTCCAAAAGAACTTATAAAACAGACAGAATTAATTGCTGAAAAAGCTCCGTTACAAGGCAATTCCTTAGTCGGTTTTTCCGCAACTTAAGTCTGATTTTTCCCAAACTTTATATTCAACATATAAACATCTTATATGATAATATTATGACTTTAAACTCACTTAAATCATTCTTAACATGTCATTAGAATGATATACGTCACTTTAGACATACGAGGTGTAACAACAAAAGTTAGACATCCTAGAGGGTAGACAGCTCTGTTGCACTTGGTGCACCTATGTAAGACACTAGAGGCGGGGAGGGTGAATAGTGTCCTTACCCGATTTTTAAATCCTAAAACTTGCCTTTGATCTTTATCGCCTAACATACAAAGAACCAGGTTATAGGTTCCTTGCAAGTTTCACCTATCTCTGAAACTAAACTTAATGCGGAAACGTAAATAACACCGAGATTTTTACGTGGAAAAATCCTTGCTCAAGGGATAAAAAACCACGACCCAAACTCTAGGGATTTCAACTCTTCCACTAAAGGAAACCCCGAGCATTTTTTAGACTACAACGTAATGTAATCAAGGAACTAGAACCCCCTAGTACCTAGAACCTTCCAAGCCACACGTTAGCTGGTAAGGTTAACTCTACTTCAGCACAAAGAGTAATCTTTACTATATGCTTCTAAACAAGCTGATAGATTACAACTCAATAGCCTATAACAAATAATTAAGACAACAGAATTAACTATGAAACTGCTTCTTCACAAAGTTCTGCTGCTTAGCCTTTGTTCTTGCACACAAAATCTCTCACGATCTGATTGCTCTTTATTTGCTCTGTTGAGATGTCTTTTGTGCATAATGATTCTGTCCAAATTAACTTGTATATATCGAAGTTAGACTTAGCCGGATCCAACTAAGTTTAGAATTCTTTTTCCACTTTGGAATCCGTTTCAAACAAGGTTTACCCATATTGCCTTATTTAAAACCTAAGTTAATTTGCCTTAGTTTCCAATCCTTTTTCGTTTAGGAACCGCGTCTCTTTTCAGCACCGCTTCTCGCTACTTCTTTTTCCGGTAGGATTGGAACTTTGACTCCAGCTGTTATCTTTCTCCTTCTTCAACTTTAACTCGATCAACCCGTTGAACAGCCCAGTCTTCTCACTTCAACTGTGAACCTTTTCATGGTCCACTTAGCATCAGGTCCTTTGTCATCTTCAAAACTCATCCTTCAATAAATTCCCCCCTTTTTGATGATGACAAACAATGTTGTCTCACCGAGGGTTTATACGCTCAAGAACCTGTAAAATTTCAAATACTAACCACGAACTAGGGCAATACAGTTAGGTAAAAATAGGTCACAAACATACAATGAACTAACAACATCTAACTTCCCCCTTTTGGCATCATCGAAAAGTTTCAAAGTTGTTAGAACCTGCGCAACTTAAATTAAGTCTAGTTGACTCTAGTGCCAAAGGCAGCAAGCCAACCTTTAAACGTCAGGAACCTGTTTCAGATAATAAATACTAGCAAGATAGGATATTTGTATCAACAAAAGTGCCAAATCGGCTTAAAAACATCCAAACATCATCCAAATATTACAAATCAAAATATAATATTGTCTTAAAAACAGGCCATAAAGAGAACCAAGAGGGGACTAGGGAGAGGAACTAGTTCAGAATTGGGAAATATCAGGGATGTTAAAGTGAGCAAGCATTAAGTCAAGGCGACGCGAGTTCCCTTCTTGTTCACGCTCCAGCTCTGCATCCAGCCTTGTGTTTTCAACATTCATCCAGGCCAGCTCATCATTTTTCCTTTCAAGCTGCCTCCTGAACCCCTCAATCCTCCTGTCGATTCTAGCGTTCCTTCTTTCATCTACATCCTCCTCCACATGCTCTGGTTCATCAGCAGGTTCACCATCCAACACATAGTCACAAGAATTCAGAATGTTCCTCCCAAACACGTCATTGTGGTCCGGCTCCGTCCACTTACCAACAGGTACCCCAATGAAATCAAACACCTTGCCCAGAAGAAACCCATAGACTAGCGCATGTTTGCCCAACCCCATGTCAGCTACCCTACCAATGCGCTTGATCATCAATTCAGGCAGATTAATACGAACCTCGCGATCTAGCAGGTCCATATAAGTCATATCCAGAAAGTTGGCCTCACTTCGCCTCTCTGACCTCTGCAACAAGTTATTCAGCACAAATTCAAATAGCAACTGATAGAAGGGTTGCATAGCCTTTTTCTTAACTTGTGTTGCCCTTGCCAGTCTAGGTCTCCCTGAAAATTTCTGGGTCACCTCCAAAGTAGGCACACCATCACCTCTAGCCGACCACGAGTTTCTCATGTAATAACTGTAGCCCTGAGAAAGAACACCCAAAATCTCACCAAGCTCCACACAATCAAACTGGATCTCCAGCCCCTTAACTATGGTTGTAACAATTCCCTCACTTACTATGCAGTTTGAGTAAAATTCTCGAACCTTTTGCTCTCTCAGCTGTCTTGTTTGATCACTGAACAGGTTCAACCAACCCTGAGCTCTCAACTTAGCACCAAGTTGAGTCATCCCTTCCAGCTCTAGGTCAATGAGAATTTTACCCTTCACCAATGGTAACCCTCTAAGGTAAGCCACCCTCCTTTTCTTGTCTTCCTTGTCATCACCAATCACCAACTTTGTTTTGGAACCTCTCCTACGAACCTCAGATTCCTCCATAATCCTTTCCTGCTGCTCTCGAATAGAACCACGAGTAGCAGGTCTCCTCGCATGACTCACCGTCTTTCTACTGCTTTCTCCCATACACTCAGCATCACCAGAACTGCCAATTTTGGAACTACCCACAAATTCTCCTCCCTTCACCAACCTTTGTTTGTTCACAGTTTGTTTCTGTTCCTGAACAACAGGCCTCTTACTCAATCTCCTCTGTTCCTTCACCACCACAATATCAGTCTCACTGGAGGAACCTTCACAAGCTTGAGAAGTGGGATTGGCCTCAGGCAACACAACATTTAAAGGTTCAGTAAAACCTATACCTTCTAAATTTTCTTCCACATAATCATCAATATCTCTCAAATCTGCATCATCACCTGCCACAGAACCAGAGAATGAATCAGGTTCTTTCTCAGGTTCTTCGGTAGGTTCAGCAGATTTTTCCTCTCCCTTGTCACTAATGGTCTTTTCTACCACATGAACTGTCTCAGGAACAGGTTCCTCGACAGTGTTCTCAGTTTCCTTTACAACTACCTCAACCCCTGTATCAACGACCTTTTCAAGATTTTCTACAACCACCTTCTCCTTATCACTTACTTCAGCAACTACATGCTCTCCTAAATCTACAGGCTCAGAAGGTAAACTAGCATCTACAACAACAGTACCAGTAGGAGAGCTAGGGTTTACCTTTTTAGTTTTTTGATGATTTTCTTGAACCGTATTGACGACCCCTTCATCCGTACCAGCAACTGAGACACTTTCCCCCTTACTAGCTGCTTCCTCCGTCAACTTTTGCTGCCTTAATTTCGCGAACTTCTTCGCCATCGCTACAGAGCGACTCGCGGCTAGTTGCTTTGCCTTTTCATTTAGTTTCAAAATTTTGAGTTTAGGAGAAGTAGGTTGAGAATCCATTTTGGAACTGGTCGACATTTTTACAGAGTATTGTTTTAGAGAGAGAAGGAAAAGTTCAGAGATATTTTTTCTCTTACACTGATAGAAACAATGTTTCTCTGATCACTTAGTAGAATAGAGACGGTTATAGGGCGTATCGGGATGGGGAACGGGTGATGGGATGTGAAAAAGCTGTTATGGCATTATTATGTCTAAAAGCTGACGCCATCCGATTCAAAGAATTTGAAATTTAAAAGTTAACCACTAATCCGGCGCCAAGTGAGGATGATTGTAACAACTTGGCCACGTAAGACAAATTTATACTCAGTAAGTAACGTAGAATGTGTACCTGAATGTTCATGCACCAGTTTCTTCAATAGTATCCTTTATTTCAAAAATTTTGCCAGTATCTAAGTCATGAAAACAGGTTCCAAACAGGTCAGCAAGCAAAAACAATTAAGTTTCATATGTAGAATCAACTAAACAAAGTTAAGCTAGGTAAAATACGGAAACTTCACTAGCCAATCATTGGGAGAACCAAGTGCTGGCTCGTTCACTGTATCTTGGTCATCCCTAGCTCAAGCCTATTCTTTTCAAATTGTACCCTGTTCAATGCCTTAGTGAAGATATCAGCAATTTGGTCCTCAGTCCTGCAAAAATTCATAGTAATTAGGCCTTTCTCAACATTGTCCTTTAAAAAGTGATGCCTAATATCAATGTGCTTTGTTCTCTTGTGCTGGACCGGGTTCTTGGCAATATTGACTGCACTGGTATTGTCACAAAAGATTGGAACTGGTCCACACTTGATTCTAAAGTCCTCCAACTGCTGTTTGATCTATAATAGCTGTGAACAACACAAAGCAGCTGCTACATATTCAGCTTCAGCTGTAGATAATGCCACTGAATTTTGCTTCTTTGTAGCCCATGAAACTAAACAAGGACCTAGGAAGTGTGCCATCCCAGATGTACTTTTCCTATCAACCAAGTGACCAGCATTGTCAGCATCAGTATACTCAACTAGATCAAAACATCCACCTTTTGGGTACCATAAACCAAGATCTTGAGTTCCTTTCAAATATCTCAAGATTCTCTTAACTGCAGTTAAGTGTGACTCCTTTGGTTTTGACTGGAACCTTGCACACAACCCCATACTACAAACAATGTCTGGACGACTTGCAGTTAAATACAGTAAAGAACCAATCATTCCTCTGTACTTAGTTTCATTAATTGAAGCACCAGGTTCATCCAGATCTATCTTCGCTCCAGGAGCAATGGGTGTGTTCATATCCTTAGCAGACTTCATATCATACTTCCTTAAAAGCTCTCTGATGTACTTCTGCTGATGGATCATTGTGCCTTCCCGAGTTTGCTTGATTTGTAAGCCTAAGAAGAAATTCAGCTCACCCATCATACTCATCATAAATTCACTTCCCATCAGGTCAGCAAACTCCTTGCAGAGGTTCTCATTAGTAGCTCCAAAGATGATATCGTCTACATATACTTGAACAATTAGCAGGTCCTTGGCTTTCTTCCTTAAAAACAAAGTATTGTCTATTTTACCTCTTGTAAAGCCATTCTTCAATAAGAACCCAGACAATCTTTCATACCAAGCCCTAGGAGCCTGTTTCAAATCATACAGTGCCTTGTCGATTTTGTAGACATGATTAGGAAACTCTGTGCTCTCAAAGCCAGGTGGTTGAACCACATACACCTCTTCATTCAAATAACTATTAAGGAATGCACTCTTCACGTCTATCTGATACAGCTTAGACTCCATGTAAGCTGCAAAGGCAATTAGCATTCTAATGGCTTCCATCCTAGCAACAGGTGCAAAGATTTCATCATAATCGGTTCCTTCTTCTTGACTATAACCTTGAACCACCAGTCTTGCCTTGTTCCTTGTTACTATACCATATTCATCCAGTTTGTTTCTAAATACCCATTTAGTACCAATGATGGACCTGTCCGCTGGTCGAGGGACCAGGTGCCATACCTTGCTTCGTTCAAACTGATGAAGTTTCTCTTGCATAGCAATCACCCAATCTGGATCCTCAAGTACTTCACGTAAATTCTTAGGTTCTATTGAGGACATAAACGCAAAGAATGCACAGAAATTCTTTAAAGCTCTTCTAGTAACAACTCTAGTATTCAGATCGGACATGAGGTTCTCCAGTGGATGAGAACTTTAATACTTCCAAGGTTTAGGATGAATCTGGTGAGTGGTGTTTCCAGGAGAAGCTAAGTCATCTAAGTCTTCTTCATCTTGCTCTTCAGTTCCCCCTGTCTGATTGCCTTCTAGTTCCCCCTTAGTTTGATCTTTATCATCATGAATATTTTTAACCCCATTCAGATTCTCAGGGTCTTCAGTAGGTTCATCTCTTGCAAGACCAATCTCCTGATCACCATCTTCTTGTCTGTTTGCAACAGCTTCAGATTCATCAAATACCACATGCACACTTTCTTCCACAGTCATGGTCCTCTTGTTGAACACTTTATAAGCTTTACTTTGTGAAGAATATACCAAGAATATGGCTTCATCACTTCTTGCATCAAACTTCCCTAGAGGTTCTTTCCCATTTTTATGCACGAAACACTTGCACCCAAAAGCTCTGAGATGTGCAATATTAGGTTTCCTGCCTCTAATCAGCTCATAAAGAGTTTTCTCTAACAAAGGATAGATAGAACATCGATTCAGTAAGTAGCAAGTGGTGTTGACTGCTTCAGCCCAAAAATTCTTCGATAGACCGCTTGACAACAACATGGTTCTAGCCATGTCCTCTAAGGACCTGTTCTTCCTTTCAACTGCACCATTTTGCTGAAGGGTCCTTGGTGTAGAGAAGTTGTGATCCACACCATGTTTATTACAATATTCTGCAAATTTAGTATTCTCAAACTCTGTTCCATGGTCGGATCTTATACTTACTAGTTGAAGCCCCAGTTTCTTCTGATTGATTCTTACCCAGTCCTCGAACATATCATATGCTTCATCTTTAGATCTGAGGAACAAGGTCCATGTGTATCTGGAGTAGTCATCAACTATTACCATCACGAATCTCTTACCTCCTCTGCTCCTTACCCTCATTGGTCCACACAAGTCCATGTGAACCAGCTCAAGTGGTTTAGACGTACTAACCACTTTCTTTGACTTGAATGAAGATCTTACATGTTTCCCCCTCACACACACGTCACAAATCTTGATGTCATTGAACCTCTTGCTTAGCATTCCACGGACCAGGTCCTTTGACACCAACTTATTCAATTGAGTCAAGCTTGTGTGTCCAAGTCTCTTGTGCCACAATTGACTATCATTCTCCAGCACATTCAGACAAGTCAAGTTATTCTCAAGAAGAGAACCTAATGTATCCTTGTACACGTTGTTTGCTCGTTTCCCTTCTATTATCACTTCACCAGTCTGCAGGTTCTTTACAGTGAAACCTACAGATGTGAAACTCACTGAATTTCCTCTATCACATAGTTGAGAGATACTTAGAAGATTGTGCCTTAATCCATCCACACAGAGTACATTGTCAATAGCATGATTGAGGGATCTCCCAACTTTTCCAATACCAACAATTTCACCGCTCTTGTCCCCTCCAAAAGCCACACTACCCCCTTGAAATGCTGCGAGTGAGAGAAAGTTTCTTCTATCTCTTGTCATGTGCCTGGAACACCCACTATCAAGAATCCAGCTTGGGTTGTTCCATCTCACTCCAGCCTGCAAAAGAAAATCAAGGGTTAGTAACAGGAACCCAGACTAGCTTGTGTCCCTTTTTGTTATTGAATGGATGAATCAAATATTTTATAGCCCAATAAGGTAAAACTAATTTTTTATTCTTTTTCACTGCTCTTTTTGCAACACTGCATTCATTCTTGATATGTCCATTCTTACCACACAAGAAGCAGAGTTTGTTGCAAGGAAGTCCTACATATTTACTATTAGGGTTCGAAGCTGGTAAAAGTTTCCTATGTCCTAACCCTGTTTTACCTCTATTATGATTTTCATGCAACCAATTCAAGGCTTCAGAAGACTTGTTCCATTTAGTGACTCTGGTGAGCTCAGAGTTAGCTTTTTCAACCTTTTCCTGAAGAACCCGGTTCTTATCAGTTTGCTGATGTAGAACCTGATTTTTCTTTTTAAGCTCAGCTTTAAGGTTTATTTTAGCTTCACTAACTCCTTGCTTACCAGACACTTCTTTCAGTTTTTGATTTTCAAGTTCGAGTGCAGAAACTAGCTTCTTCTCACAAAGCACCTGTTCCTTTAATTGACGACCTTCTAATTCAAGGGCTGAGACTTTCTGATTTAGTTCAAAAACTTGAGCTTCACTAGCAGTTAATCCCTTTTTAAGATCAGATTTAGCTTTTTCCAAGTTTTTATTTTTCATTGAAAAATCAGACACAACTGACATTAGTTGGTCCTTCTCAGAAAGTGCTAGTTCCTTCTTAGACCTCAAATTTTCAATTTCTTCAATTAAAGTCAGGGCAAGCAAATTCAATTCCATAGGTGAGCAAGTATGAAGTCTAGATTATAGTTCATCGAGACTTACCTCAGGTGGATCATCATTGGAAGGTTCATCATCAGCCATCAGAGCCAATGGAGAGTCATCTGCAGGTTCTTCTTCTTCTTCTTCTTCATCACTTTTGCTTTCAGAAGGACCCCATGTTGCATAGAAAGCCTCTTTCTTCTTTCTCCTTAATGCTCTGAAGTTGGGAGGACGTTTGGTCTTCTTAGGTTCATTCTCCTTTGTAGCTCCAGACCTTTTCCACTCAATATCCCACAATGGGCAGTCCTTTATGGCATGATCCTTCTTGTTACACTTAAAACACCCTGAGTAGTCAGGATTTTCAGTTATGTTGTTCTTGGCAGGAGTGGCTCTGGTTCTTCTGCTTTCAAGACTTAAGGACTTTCGAACTGCATTGACCAAAGCCATCTCATGCTCAGACACTTCATACTTAGAACCTCCTGTTGCCTCTAGAGCTAGGTTCTTCTCCTTCTTGGGTTCCACCTTCATTCTTGACTGTTTCATTAGCTCATGGGTTTTCAGACTACCAACAAGTTCATCTAGTTCAATCTTGTCCAGTTCCTTGGACTCAATGATAGCTGTAACCTTCGACTCCCATGAATCAGGTAGAATCCTGATAACCTTTTCTACTAAGTCTTCATTGGTCAGAACCATACCTAGTGACTTCATCTCATTTGTTATGATTGTGAACCTGGTCATCATGTCCTGGATGGACTCAGATTCACCCATAGCAAACAACTCGAACTTTTTTTTAAGCATCTGGATCCTTGACTTCTTTACACGTGAAGTTCCTTCATGAGCAATTTGTAGAGCATCCCAAATTTCTTGGGCAGTCTTGTATGATGAAACTCTGTTGTATTCATAAGGACCAAGTCCACATATGATGAGCCTCTTAGCATTTGCATTCTTCTCCACCATCTTGAAATCAGCATCCGTGTATTCAGATATCTCCTTAGGGACAGTTTGCTCGTTAGGTGGCTGCCCAACAGTTCTGCTTGGGATAAGAGGTCCATCCTTGGTAATGATCCATAGCTGAAAATCTTCAGCTTGAATAAAATCTTCCATTCTGCTTTTCCACCATCCATAGTATTTGCCATTGAATTGAGGAGGCCTATTGACAGATTGTCCTTCCGTGATTATTGGTGGTGCACTCATTGTTCAGATCCTTCTCAAGATGTTAATCTTTCTTCGAGAGAACCTGCTCTGATACCACTTGTTGCACTTGGTGCACCTATGTAAGACACTGGGGGGGTGAATAGTGTCCTTACCCGATTTTTAAATCCTAAAACTTTCCTTTGATCTTTATCGCCTAACTTACAAAGAACCAGGTTTCTTGCAAGTTTCACCTACCTCTAAAACTAAACTTAATGCGGAAACGTAAATAACACAGAGATTTTTACGTGGAAAAATCCTTGCTCAAGGGATAAAAAGCCACGACCCAAACTCTTGGGATTTCAACTCTTCCACTAAAGGAAAACCCGAGCAAGTTTTAGACTACAACGTAATGTAATCAAGGAACTAGAACCCCCTAGTACCTAAAACCTTCCAAGCCACACGTTAGCTGGTAAGGTTAACTCTAGTTCACCACAAAGAGTAATTTTTACTATATGATTCTAAACAAGCTGATAGATTACAACTCAATAGCCTATAACAAATAACTAAGACAACAGAATTAACTATGAAACTGCTCCTTCACCAGGTTCTGCTGCTCAGCCTTTGTTCTTGCACACAAAATCTCTCACGATCTGATTGCTCTTTATTTGCTCTGTTGAGATGCCTTTTGTGTGTAATGATTCTGGCCAAATTAACTTGTATATATAGGAGTTAGACTTAGCCGGATCCAACAAAGTTTAGAATTCCTTTTCCACTTTGGAATCCGTTTCAAACAAGGTTTATCCATATTGCCTTATTTAAAACCTAAGTTAATTTGCCTTAGTTTCCAATCCTTTTTCATTTAGGAACTGCGTCTCTTTTCCGCACCGCTTTTCGCTACTTCTTTTACCGGTAGGATTGGAACTTTGACTCTAGTTGTTCTCTTCTCCTTCTTCAACTTTAACTCGATCAACCCGTTGAACAGCCTAGTCTTATCACTTCAACTGTGAACCTTTTTATGGTCCACTTAGCACCAGGTCCTTTGTCATCTTCAAAGCTCATCCTTCAACAAGCTCGGTGAAAGGAATGGCACGGCAAAGGGTAGATAGCCTGAGAAATTTAATGGCATAGTGTGTGATGGACAATTTGACATAATGAAGAGGTATACAACCCATCACGACGAGCACACATGCAGATGATGAGAAACATTGGAAAGGCCATCCAATAAAAAGAAAAGTCTATTTATACATTTACATACGCACTACTTTTGCAAAACTCATTTCTATTGCAGGACACACAATCCGACAATGCAAGGACACTACAATCCAGCACTTCATAAACACTTATAATTCCTAAAGACATCTTCTAAGAGTCGCGACAAAATTGGTTGTTCCATCAACGTCTTTGCCCGAAGACTCTTTCATCATCCCCGAGCAAAGAGGGGTAGCTGTTGACACCCAATTTTGTCGCTCCTGTTTCAACAACTATTTTTCAGACAAAACCGCACAGAGAACCACACAATTGTGTTCACGCTGACCCCTATTCAAAATTATTATTTCACACAAGTACGCCAATTTGACTATTTTTAAAGACACCGGAACAAGCTACGGACATTTACAAAATTAGCATATTCAATTGCGAATTTTTACAAACTATATTATTTTCAACAAAATTGGTTAAAATCATTTTAAATCTCATAATAAAATTTTTACATTTTTCCCAAATCGTTATGACATTTTTCAAATTAATTTTACAATTTTCTACATATTTACATGTATTTTGTACACATTTATACGTATTTTACACCAATTTATACAATATATATATATACACACTTATGCACACTATACACTTCACCCCACTACTTATCTACCTCAGCACGACCTCATGCCTACGTGGCCAAATCCTGGCCGTCCATGAGTTTGATCCAATGGCCAGGATTACAATTTCCATTTTTAACTACTCACCCAACCTCCACACCCTAAGCTGATCCCCATTTTTCTCCAAAGTCTCAGCCGCCTCTCCTCTCCTCTCTCTCTCTTTTTTCTCATGCAAAACCCGAATGACGACAATGTCAAGGCCAGCTCTGGCCATCTCCGACCACCAAACGTCATGAAATTTGTATCCATTTACTCCACTTGGCCACCGCAACAAAACCCTATGTTGATTTCCCCCTACGACAAGGATTAAAATCCAAGACCTACCACCCTCGACCTCCGCCTCTGTCGTCGAAGGAAAACTCCAGCAACGGTCCATTACAGCTTGAATGTTATCAGTCTATAGAGGAAAAAACCCTCGATGTTTATGCGACTAAAAGCGGGTTAAAGCTGACCCGACTCGAATCCTAAATGGGTAACCCTCAACCTTTTTCCCTTTTTTAGTTATTCCTATGTGGTGTTAAGCTTGAGTTTGCCCTGTTCTTTCAATGTTTTGGCATGATTCACTAGCTAGAGTGAATATTCATGAAAATTTGCTAATCGTTGCCTATTTCATTTGTTCAAACATGGAATTGATTTTTCGTATGCGTAAGTTTATTATGATCGTGATTAGCATCTTGGACTGCCTCTGTTAACACGTAAATTTTAAGACCCCTAACCTCTGGAGTTAATTGTGCTCATCTCTGTTTGTTCTTATGTTCTATCAGGATGCATGATCTACATGATTATATGTTAAAAATTAAAGTGATAATCTGATTTGGCATGGTTAGGAGTTTTTAAAAGTAATCGAATTGGAATCCTTGATTGAATACTTGGAATGGAAGTTAGTTTCTATGATTGATATGGTATCAGCTAGGGTTTATTAAGCCAATCAAGGGATTTTTCGAGCCTAATTTGATTTAAAACACTTTGGTATATTAATTCTTGAATCTGGATGAGTTATTGGTAAAAAATAATGGACTGTACTTGTAAAGAGGTTTGATTTACTTTAAGTTTAGGGATTGATTGACTTATACTAGGAAACAGTACCAAAGTGGATCCTTTTTACTTTGGGAAATAATATTATATTCCTTTACCTATTTTGTTAGTTACTGCCCGTTAGAATTAACCCCCCTCACCCTCACATCTATTTAAACCATGCCTTATTCTACATTGCACATACAGTTTTACACATTCACACACTGAATCATAAAGCATACTGCAAACCTCCCTCTCTCAATTTTTTCTGGACAAAATCTTGTTCTTTTATTGAAGAAAAGAGAGGCTTTCACTCCACTGGTGCAAGTTCTCTCCCTGTTGCACCTTCACTGCCTAATATTGCTACCTGTCCTGTTAAAACTAAGGTAATCAGCCTCTCCTAACCTATATGAACATGTGAATGTGTGGTTCTCCGGTCTTGTGCAGGTGTGCTATTTGTCTGGGCTCTTCTTTGGCCACTAACAATCATCTGCAGGTTTCCTTTAGGATGGTTCTAGCAACCATACCCTGGTTTGTCTTGTGCAGGGACTCTAGATGTTGAAAAAAGGTATAAAGAGCCTCCTAGGACTGACTAATCCCATGAAGGAAAGGAGCTCAGTATGCTCATATGCTGGGCTAATATAATGACCTATTTTGACGATATTAGACACTGCCTTTAGTCTAATTCAACAGTCCCATTGTCATATAGACTTCCCTATCTATTATGTATTTGTTAGGACCTCCTGTGTGTAAATTGTCCTAAAACAGGTCCTCATGGCAAAAGCTATGAGTTTGGCTATCCAGGGGCCTTTCCTTAACCCTCTCATGTATGTGTTTGCATCATTACCATGTTAAAACAGGGATTTGTATGCTAAAATTGAAGTCTGGCCGTTGATACTGCTTCTTCGTTTATGTAACAACATGAAAATCAACATGATCATAGTATATGCAGGCTTAAATCTCATGTTACATAGTTTAAAGTGAGATATTCTATGCAAAATCTAGAAACTTTTACAACAGGGGCTAAACGTGTAATGCTTGCCTAATCTTCAACTGTTTTTCGTAAAGTGAAACTGCCCCTCTTTGCATAAGCAATTCGGGACCAAAATTAATTTTTAAAACTTGGCCCTTTATGTGTTTAAACTAATTTTTATCAAGCTTTAATCTCCTATACACTGATCTACTAATGTAGAGGAGAGTAAAAGTTTTGGGGTCCAATATACAAATTATTATAAGTATTTTCTAAAGTCATTATCACTTAATCATGTATTTTCATATCTATACATATATATATACTTACGTGCGACAACCCCTTCTGTGCATTTGTGTGCTTCGTGTTCCCCATTAAAAAAAAACAGCCTAAACACTTATGTTTTCAAAACTGACCCCAAAAAAATAAATAGCCATTAAGGTTAGGGCTCCACAATAAACGTCAAGTCACACCGACCCGGAATGGGTAATATTTTTTTTACAAAACAACCACAATTTGGTTATGTGCCAAAATCAAAACCATTTTTCAAAATCTGGTCATTTGTGCAAACTAGCCCAAATATATAATTTGCATAGATAAACTGTTTTAAAATACTTTCTTACAGTTCTAACCCAATATTTCAATGTCTTATAAAATCTATGGCCAAACGTGTGATTAGGCATAGGGCTTAAGCTGTTTATACAAAACTTGGAAGCCCAATACTACTGTTTTGCACAAATAGACTCAATGGCATGACTGATTTTGATTTTAACCTTCAAGTTAGTAATATAATTTGTAGATATGATCAATATTTATCTAAGACCTGTTAGACATCCCAAAAGTAATAGCTCCGGCGGGAACCACTTTTTGTGGGACTTGGGGAAGTGCCTAACACCTTCTTCCCTGAGTCACTTGGACTTCTTACCCTCGAATCTCTGGAAATGTGCTTTTTAAACAAGACCCGACCTTAGATATTTAGATAGCTTAATACACCTTAGAAAATTTATATTAGGTGGTGACTCCAATTTAAAACTCAACCGAGTTACCTAGTCAAATTCGAACCTTGACTCGCTCCAAGTTGGGTAAGAAGGTGGGTATGAGAAAACTCACACAGTTTTCCTTTAGTGGAAGTGTTTAAATCTCAAGAGTTTAGGACATGGTTTTTGATCCCTAGAGCAAGGATTTTTCCACGTCAAAATCTCTGTGTTATATATATTTCCGTACTTAGTTTCAGTTTCAGAGATATGTGGAACTTGCCAGGAACCTAGTTCGTTGTGAGTTAAGCAATTAAGAAGAATGCAAATTTTAGGCATCGAAAATCGGGTGAATAGAACATACCATCACATGATTCTGCAAATCAAATTTGAAATACTTCGAAAGAATTCTTTATAATGACCTGATATTTTATAAGTAATATTTTTCTTGATTATTTCGTTAGTTTTGATACATTTATTTTAACTGTTATTATAGAAAAATTATTTATATAAATTATGAGTTGAAAAAAAAGTCAGAGATATAATTAGGAGTAAGTTTTGGACCAATTAGATATTACCCTTGCTAATTGGTATTTAAGTGAAAAATAAATAAAATAATACTAATAGTTGAGAAGTAGGGTTACTCGTGCTTCTTAACTGCATTTACATTACGTCTTGGATTAGAATGTAGTTGGAAGAAAGTTCGGCTGAAGCTTTTTGCAAAAGTGGCTTCAAAAGTTTATAAGAAATTTACTAGTGTTTCACACTAGTTATGGTGGTGCTATGAGCTCTCCGTGAAGGTTCTTGACAAGTATTGATTTTACCACTTTGGTATAGAACTTGTCAATAGAAGATTGTACTTATTTTCTGCCATCTATATCGGAATAGTTTGAAAAGGGGGAAACGTCATAATAACGAGCACCTTTTTATTCGTAATGTTTAGTAGAAACTAACTACTGCTTATGTTTTCTTATTTCTTTTACTAATAGTTTTGTTAGTATTTAAGACAATCCCTGAATAGTGATAAATGTAATCTTGAGCGAGGTGTTGCAAGGCTAAGTATATGATTACCCTACATTTATGAGTTGGAGTCAAAAGTTATGGAATCTTTAAATATTTTTATGTGAATTGGGTGAAACTTAGTCTTGGGGTTGTATCTGTCTTCTTCTTCACAAAGTTGAGTTTATCTCACGGCCATATTATGCGATATAATGGCTACTTTTTCAAGACAGATTTTGAACGGCGCCTACTGCTTTGAGTAGAAAATTATTTGGTACTTAGAATTAAAAGTATTATTTTAATAGTATTAATTGTGGATAAAACTTTTTACATATTCGGTCTGCATATGTATTAAATTAGTAACTTGTTTAATTCTCTAGCTCATGTATATAAATAGAATGGTGTTTCGGCCTAAGTACTTGAGCCAATAGCCTAAGTTAATTATGTATTCTGTCCTTTTTACCTAGAGCAAGACCGTTTGGTGGAGATTCGGCAGGGAAAAATAATTGTTGAGTAGTGGTTTGCTTCTTCAGATAGAGGTAGGTGGTTCTATCCCTTTCTTTGATGGAATTTGTCCACGCGGGATATTGTACATACGTTCCTTGTATGTGCACTGCCCTAGGTGTAACCGTTTACACCTTTTCGTTCTGTTTAAATCTTTACTTGCTATATATGTTGTTTTCCTGGATTGTGTTTGCTCCTGGTTGTTGCTTAAAGTATTTCAAGTTATATGCAAGTTTGACCTGGAAATTTATGATTAATTTTCTATGTCGGAGTTGGTCCAATTGATAATTTTTCGGAGTTGGTCCATTTGATAGCCTCGGAGTTGGTCCACTATCTATTTTAGAGTTGGTACATTGGATAGCCTCGGAGTTGGTCTACTATCAAATCTTTTCGGAGTTAGCCCACATATTCTGCTGGTTTATGAATTGAGTTTAATTATTGGTTCTTGAATGAGATTTATTGATGTTGAATGGTGTGATTGGATGAACTATTAGAATAGCGAATTATGACATGTTCCTTTTTCTCCCTCCTCTATTCTGTTAATTTTTTGCTTAGACTATTTTCCTATCTTTCATAGGAACTAGTCTACCCACCTACTAAGTCCTTTTGACTTACGTTGTTTTCTTTATTGTTTTCTTATTATTTGTTCGGGCAGATATTGTTCCGAGCACCAACGAGCCCCGTGGCTAGAGTTGAAGATTTTTCTATTGATCAGCGGTGAGCCAACCATCTTCATTCCGTGGTGGCTCACCTTTCCATTATTTCAATCCTGTCATTTATTATTTCAGACATTCAGGATATTTTATTCCGTATTTATCTTATAGATGTTCATGGCTTATGGTAGAGGACTAGACCTTTCATTTGTATTGTGGGATATTCCGCGTATTTCAGTAATAAAAATCACAGCTTGAAGTTTATTATATTATTTCTTTAATATTATTGAGATTAATTATTAATATAGTGAGTGAGTTCGTCCGATGGGGTTAGTTCGGGTGCCCTCACGACTATTCAGGATTTTGGATCATGAAAATTGGTATCAGAGCTAAGATCTAGTGTCCTGATAAGTCATGAACAATATCGAATAGAGCCTCGCTGATCAGTACAAAGACGTCTGTACTTATCTACTAGGGGCTATTGTGGCATTTAGTGAAAATTTCCCTTCTTTAATTCCTTATCTCATGCATTGAGTTTGAAAGCGAAGGACTTAATTTTTCTAATGTTCGTCCTCACTATGGCAAAGGTTCATTGTACTAGCCAGACTTTGACAAATTTGGAAGCATCATAATGAAGTCAAGAAATTTTATATGCCAAATGCAAGGTTCATATACTCAAAGTGAGATTATGATTTTAGATTGCTTTGACTTCAATAAATCAATAGGGGCATAAAGGAATAGCTTCGGCTATATCGCGGTTTGATAAGTTTCATCGAGATTATTCTTGCATTTTAGGGATTTCATAATTTAGAGCATTACTCGGAGGAATGAAGCTGCAAGGAAATTTCTCTTGATAGCGGTATAAAATTAGACTCTTGCAAGTTTATAAATTGCATAAGTGAGGTTCTTGGAATTAGAAATGTGAAAGAGAAGCTAGTAGGCCCATATAAGGTATTTGGTGTGGTGGTTTTCAAAGTAGTTTGTAAAAAGGAAAGTTACATTAGTAGAATTCTCTGATCTAGGCATGGGATAGTATTTGTTTAAGACTTAAACGAAAATTTTCTAATGTCCTTTCCATTGATGAAGGGTTCATCAGAAGATTCAAATTTAAGCGATGTGCTACGACTCTTGAGGGATATATTGTTTCATCCTTTGGTTTATGTCTGTATATCTTAGTAGGTGTTGTGCTAGGCACAACTTGAGTTTCGAGAGCTTGACGAGACACTGATGGTATAATAGCAAGGTTGTACAAGGTCATAGTGTAGTTTCCTTGCAGAAGTTATCGATGGTTTTCGGCATCGAGTAGAGGAGCCTATAGTAGGTAACTAAGTTGAACTAGACTTGTGCGGATGTGATAGTTATCTTTGGACCGAGTTTCTTTGGTTTCGATATATCTCCATTCTTTTCTATAGGTGCTGGTGTGAATAGCGTGCACCTTGGTAATCTTTGGATACTTATTAGAGGTTGTTGGATATGGAATGGGTTTTGACCGGCGTGTATAGTCTTAGCTCAGGGATTGGATACTTTTGTTGGTTTGTTTCTTCTCGATATGGTTGGCCTTCTATTTTTTTCGAGATGGGTATTAAATGTTAGTATTCTATCAAATGATACAAGAATTGGTTGAAAAATAGGTATCAAATATTTGGCGTACCTTGTGTTGCTTTGGGATTCTCTTATAAAGTTTTGTTTGTTGATTCGGTTCTGGTGGTGTTTTCTCGAGGAATTGTTAAGTATTCTCCTAGTAGATAAATTGATATTGGTATTGTTTCTATGTCCAGATGACTTTTTGCATCCATTACAGTTTGATTGTGTTTTTTTAGAATCCACTCGAGATATGGATAAATTAATTTGAGATTCGCATGTTGAGTATATTAAGGATGGTTTTAGGACTCTAAGGTATAATACGAGTTTCTCATTATGTCTTTGAAGCTTGCAAATGCTACGGTTATATTTTGTGGGTTTAAGGTATTAAGTTATCAAGCTTTGCTTGGGTTCTTTGATGCTTGTAGTCAGTAATGACATCTCATTGTATCTCATAAAGGTATCAAGGCTCGTAATACAGTAATTGAGATAGTTCAAAGTTGGTCATCTACTTTTGCATAGGGATTCGCAGTTCCTTGGATTTTGGCAGATATATATATTGGCTTGTTAAGGAAGGTGTTCAATTTTGATAGTTTTGAAACATGTATTGAGTTTTCGGAAGCTCAAGACTAATATTCCCTGATCCACCATATCTTCATGGAGTCCCTATCTATTGATTTTATTCTTATTATTCGTGAGTTTGCTGATGTGTTTCCAGAGGATTTTCTGGGTGTTCCTCTTGATAGAGAGATTGAATTTGGCACAGATGTTGTTCCAGGCATGCAGCCTATCTCTATTCCACCTTAGCATATGGCTCATGCCGAGTTGAGAGAATTAAAGGAGCAGCAATAGGATTTACTTAGTAAGAGTTTATCAGACCTAATGTTTCACTTTGGGGAGCCCCAGTATCATTTGTTATGAAGAATGATGTTGTTGAGCATGTGTCCCGATGCTCAAACAGTCACCAGGTCAAGTACGAGCACAGAAGACCCGCAGGTTTATCTCAAGCATTACCTATTCCCGAGTTGAAGTGGGAGATGATAACTATGGACTTTGTTGGTTTGCCTAGGACTTTGAGACAACATGACTTGGTTTGGGTGGTGGTTGATAGACTTACCAAGTGTGCTCACTTTATTGTAGTAAAGACTACCTATTCGGCGAAGAAGTTGGCTCAGATTTTCATTGAGCAGATTATCCGGTTGCATGGTACTCCATTTTTTATTATTTCTGATAGAGGCTCTCCATTCACGACACAGTTTTGGCAGTCATTTCAGCGAGAGTTGGGCACTAAGGTTCAGCTTAGTACTGTATTTTATCCACAGATAGATGGTCAGTCTAAGCGGACTATTCAGATATTGGAAAACATGCTGAGAGTTTGTGCGCTGGACTTTGGTGGTCATTGGGATGGCCATTTACCCCTAGCTAAATTTGCTTATATAAATAGCTACCAGTTTTTGATTCAGATGGCACCATTTGAGGCTTTGTACGGGCATAGCTGTCGCTCTCCAGTAGGATGGTTTGAGTCTTGCGAGGTGATTGCTTTGGGTCTAGATTATTCAGGATTGCTTACGGACCGCTCAGACTAAACATATATCTTATTCAAATTAAAGGACTCGGGACCTGGTGTTTACGGAGGGTGATTTGGTTTATATAAAGGTATCACCGATGCAAGGTGTGATGAGATTTGGGAAGAAAGGCAAGCTGAGCCCTCATTTTATTGGCCATTTGAGATTGTTCAGTGTATTGTTAATGTTACTTATAAGCTTGCCTTACCTGATTTGATGCAAGTCAATCCAGTCTTTCATGTTTCTATACTTCAGTTCATGACCCTATTCACGTTGTTGAGGCGAATACTATTCAGTTAGATGCGAACATAGCTTATGAGGAGGTTCTGATTCCTATTGTGAAAAGGGATATTCGCAATTTGACATCAAAAGAAATTTCCTTGGTAAAGGTGCAACGGTGAAACCATCCACATTAAGATGCTGCTTGATAGATTGAGGCGAGTATGCGAGAAATATATCCACACTTGTTTGGGACTTCAGGTATGTGTCATGACACTTGATTGGTTGCGAGTTGCTTATGTCTTTTGTCTATTGCGTCTTGTGTGGCCAAGTGGGGCCTAGATTCTATATGCGTGTTTACATTATAAATTTTTGATTAATCTGGCTGGGTATGCATCCCAAGAATAATGTTATTAACTTATTTTGGATTAGTATTTATCTGATTTACACGAGGGATGCTGTCAAAAATTTTGAATGTTCAAAAATTGCTTTGAATAAAGTCCATGATAGTTGGTCGATGATAGTCATTTAGACGAACTTCAAGTATCATTCGAGGACGAATGATAGTTTAAGTGGGTGAGAATGTAATGACCTGATATTTTATAAGAATTATTTTTCTTGATTATTTCGTTAGTTTTGATATATTTATTTTATTTGTTATTATAGAAAAATTATTTATATAAATTATGAGTTGAAAAAAAAGTCAGAGATATAATTAGGAGTAAGTTTTGGAGCAATTAGACATTACCCTTGTTAATTTGTATTTGAGTGAAAAATAAATAAAATAATACTAATAGTTGAGAAGTAGGGTTATTCGTGCTTCTTAACTGCATTTACATTAGGTCTTGGATTAGAATCTAGTTGGAAAAAAGTAACTTTCGGCTGAACATTTTGCAAAAGTGACTTCAAAAGTTTATAAGAAATTTACTAGTGTGCTAAGAGCTCTCCGTAAAGGTTCTTGACAGGTATTGATTTTACCACTTTAGTATAGAACTTGTCAATAGAAGATTGTACTTATTTTCTGCCATCTAAATTGGAATAGTTTGAAAAGGGGGAAACGTCATAATAACGTGCACCGTTTTATTCGTAATGTTTAGTAGAAACTAACTACTCCTTATGTTTTCTTTATTTCTTTTACTAATAGTTTTGTTAGTATTTAAGAAAATCGTTGAATAGTGATAAATGTAATCTTGAGCGAGGTGTTGCAAGGCTAAGTATATGATTACCCTACATTTATGAGTTGGAGTCAAAAGTTATGGAATCTTTAAATATTTTTAGGTGAATTGGGTGAAACTTAGTCTTGGGGTTGTATCTGTCTTCTTCCTCACAAAGTTGAGTTTATCTCACGGCCATATTATGTGATATAATGGCTACTTTTTCAAGACAGATATTGAACGGTGCCTGCTGCTTTGAGTAGCAAATTATTTGGTACTGAGAATTAAAAGTATTATTTTAATAGTATTAATTGTGGATACAACTTTTTACACATTTGGTCTGCATATGTATTAAATTAGTAACTTGTTTAATTCTCTAGCTCATGTATATAAATAGAATGGTGTTTCGGCCTAAGTACTTGAGCCAATAGCCTAATTTAATTATGTACTCTGTTCTTTTTACTTAGAGCAAGACCGTTTGGTGGAGATTCGGCGGGAAAATATAATTGTTGAGTAGTGGTTTGCTTCTTCAGACAGAGGTAGGTAGTTCTATTCCTTTCTTTGGTAGAATTTGTCCATGCGGGATATTGTACATACGTTCCTTGTATGTGCATTGTCCTAGGTGTAACCGTTTACACCTTTTCGTTGTGTTTAAATCTTTATTTGGAATATATGTTGTTTTCCTGGATTGTGTTTGCTCCTGGTTGTTGCTTAAACTATTGCAAGTTATTTGTAAGTTTGACCTGAAAATTTATGATGAATTTTCTATGTTGGAGTTGGTCCAATTGATAATTTTTCGGAGTTGGTCCATTTGATAGCCTCGGAGTTGGTCCACTATCTATTTTAGAGTTGGTACATTGGATAGCCTCAGAGTTGGTCCACTATCAAATTTTTTCGGAGTTAGCCCACATATTTTGCTGGTTTATGAATTGAGTTTAATTATTGGTTCTTGAATGAGATTTATTAATGTTGAATGATGTGATTAGATGAACTATTTGAATAGCGAACTATAACATGTTTCTTTTTCTCCCTCCTCTATTCTGTTAATTTATTGCTTAGACTAGTTTCCTATCTTTCATAGGAACTAGTCTACCCACCTACTAAGTCCTTTTGACTTACGTTGTTTTCTTTATTGTTTTCTTATTATTTGTTCGGGCATATATTATTTGCGTTGTGGGATATTCCGCGTATTTCAGTAATAAAAATCGCAGCTTGAAGTTTATTATATTGTTTCTTTAATATTATTGAGATTAATTTTTAATATAGCGAGTGGGTTCGCGCGATGGGGTTAGATCGGGTGCCCTCACGACTATCCAGGATTTTGGGTCGTGAAATTCTTTTAGTTGAACATTCTGCTAAAAATCTAATCAAGATCCGTTGGTTATTTTATTTGATGGAGAAGAAAAGATACAGTGAGGGGGTGGGAGAGGATACTCACAGTTTGAAGGACGTCCATTTAGCAGCAGGTCATGCAATGCAGATATACCTACATAATAGAGTCAATTAGCTTATTACTATGATACTGCAATCCTAAACAATAAGACCTGAAGCAAATAGAAAAAAATTCAAAGGAAAATAGGTGAGGGAAAAGCTACAACTAGAATATTAGATAGCAAGAACAGTTCATACACGCAATTCAACAAATAATTGTACCATACAGTAAATTAGAATTAACAACACTGCTTGAGTCGAGACAAACCAAATTAAAATCGGTACAAGGCGATAATGGAGCTTAGTTGCACGGCGAAATCAAGGAGTGAAGTGTAGTGCCAGTCTAAGAAGGAGAAAAGACGAGTGGCTTTGGCGTTTGGGTGGTGGTGGAGGAAGAAATAGGAGGAGAAGAGGGTGAGGTGGCATGTCATGTGGCATCCACCTCAATCAAATGGCAGGCCATGTAGGATTTTAATGGCCATGGTGGAATTCCATCTAAATGAGGGGTGTTTGTGCTTACTTTGCTAACGATAAGGGCAAATTCATCGGATAGTACAACGGAGGGTAAATATAGACAATTTATGATAGTAGAGTGGCAATTTTGGCTCTTTTCCGTTAATAATATGCTTTACATTTCTCCTGTAAACATACTTTTTCCTCTTCTATTACCTTTTTGTTGTAAAAATTATTCTACCTACCTGTATATATATAAGAGTTGCATCTTAGGACCCTGATTGGTGTGATGACAGTCTTAAAAGCTCCGTAAGGTCCATTTGGACCTGTTTATAAAATTTGAGCTGATTCGGACCTCGTTTGTTGTTTTTTGAGGAGGTTTCTGTTTCAGTTGTCGGTAAAACTTAAAAGAGGTTTTCGAACTAGATTCGAACAAATGAGCTTTGATTTGAAATCAGAAAGTTGCAATAGGTTCGTGTGGTTAGTTGTGACCTGTGAGTTATTTTGAAAGTGAATTCCGAGGTCGTTCGGACAATTTCACTAAAATTCCGAAAGTTAAGAAATTGACCTCTTTCTGTGGGAGCCGTATCTTGAGTTCTGGAGATCCGATTCAAGTTCCATCTTCGTGAGCATATAAGAAAATCCTTGTATGATGTGTGCATCAAATTTGGAGTTATTTCGAGCCTTTTAGGGGCCCGTTTGGACCCAGATCTAAGACCTACAGCTGCTGGTACAAAAATCTGCACTGTAAGCAGCTTTACAGGCAGGTTAATGGGTAATATTGAGATGCAGTTTTCTCCAAAAATACTGAGAGCTAAGGGAAGATATTTATATTGAATTAAAGCCCCATGTGTTTAGTTTTTAATGCAGCAAACCATTTGTCAATACGACATCGAAGTATAGAGATACAAGCATCCGAAGTCAGTTAGTTCAAGCCCCAAGCAGGCAACTTACCCACCTACTTGGAGACGTAAGGCGGTTAAGGATCATCACTTATATTTAAGTGCTTTTTTGCTTTTATTAAGATATTTTTCGAACAGAGCATACCTCAGAGCACCTATAAACCCTTTCTAAGCATATCCCAAAAGTTCATACACAAACCAAGGGGAAACCTCCTAAGCTATTCACTAAAATTATTGTAGAAGTGAAGGATAGCACCTGTATGGTGTTGTATTAAAGTTAAGGATTGTCGTAAGCTAAAGGAAGCTTTGATTTCGAGTTGTGACTGCTACCTAAGGTAAGTAAATCATCATCTTCCTTGTTCTTAAAAATATCTTGGTAATTGTTAAGGTAAATGATTGGAATAAACATGAACTAGTGAGTAGAGTTGCTATTTGAAAATTGTTAAGTTTGGGGCTGTTTGCTTGCTATTTTTGAATTATATGGGGCTTGATCCTTTGATGGAAATACTTTTAATCATATTGTGAGTAATTTTAACATAAGGTAAGGAAGTCTATAAAGGATGATATGGTGTATACGGATTCCAATCTGAGCTTGCCACTCGTCGTGAAATAGTTGTGGATTGTTGTTGTTATATGGTATCTTGTTATTGATATTTATATGTTGTTGGATTGCTCTAGTTGTTGTTGTTGGTATATGGTACTAAAGGAAGCCCTCGTTACAGGGGAGATGCTGCTCGAATTTATGTAAATGAGCTGCTAGGCATAAGTTACGGACTTGGTCTTTACTTAGAACTGATTATGAGTCTCCTTATGCTATTGTAGATTATGTTTAGTTGTTTGAAGAGTTGCTTTGAAGGTATTAAGTACTCAACAGGGTTAAGGTAAGTATTTTATTCTATTCCTTTGACGGCCTTCGGCCTTGTGGAACTTCTACCTGCGTGTTCTTGCGTGTGAACCTGCTGTTAGGCGCACTTACTATGCCATAGCTTGTTTATTTCTTGATTTTGTTATTTATTGGATTGTGTTTCTTTAGATGTAGCATCTAGTTAAGTACTAAGGTATACTGAGGCTATCGTAAACATCAATTTTTAAGCTTAAGGCTTGATTATGGTGAGGATAGAAGTTATGATGTGATTATGGAAATGAAACTTGGGAAATAGAAGTATTCGATTAAGTTATGAATCTTTGTAGGATTGTAGAGTGTGTTTACTACGCCAGGGCTTGGTCTGCATTGCATTGCATCCTACATTTCATGATTAAACTTGGTAACATATTGGGAGCAAGAGTATTCCGCTCAAGGGGTAAGAGTATTCCGCTCAGATTGTATATTATACCGCAGTTTCTCGAGCCGGGGCAGGATAATGTTTAGTGTTATATCTCATGGTGTCGATGAGAGTTCTGCACGGATGAGGGTTATCAGTCATTTGGGCACATGTGACCCAATTGTATCATAATGCATTCATCTCATGTTCATTACACAGATTGTTGAACATTATGTGACTGGTTGTTTATATATCTCTGGTTATTATTTTCTCCTCTATTCCTCTGGCTAGTTTATCTGTTCTTGGAGGTGGCTAGCCAGCCCCACTTACCGAGTCCTTTCGACTCAATATTTTATTCTTCAGTCTCTATTAATTTTGTTTCGGCAGTTTTTGCTCCAGGACTGAGTTCGAGGCGTGATTCAGGAGCGGAGCGGAGGCGTGTTCAACTGTTAGGGTGAGCCAACTTTTGTCTGTGATGGCCACCAACTCTAGTTCTATCATATTATTCATATTTTGCTCCATTTTGGAGATAATATATATATGTATATATATTCCTTGTACTCTTAGATGTCTGGTCTGGATAGCTCTAAAGTTAGTATATCGGGTTGTTTGATGCGGTTCCTTCTATACAGTTTAAATTTATATATAATTATCTATATGTTTTCTAAGCCTTATCACTTCTCATTGACTTAGTTTTGTACTTAATTTGTTATTTCGACTAAAAAAGGTTCATCCGACGGGTCTAGGAGAGGTTTTCAGGTGCCCGCACAATCTAGCTGGAATCCGGGCAGTGTCAGTAGGTATCATAGCCTAGTTTAGAGTTTATCCAGACTAAGACAGTTTCAAATAGAGTCCGGCTGATGGGTACGATGACGTCCGTACTCATCTACGGGAGGCTATGGTGGCATTTACGAAGTTTCCCCTTTTTTTTTCTCCGTTCGTACGTCAGTTTCTTACTTGAGACTAAATTGTTTAGTTAACTAACCCGCTGATAGTGTTAATTTGTGTATTATCTCTGCAAGAAGAAGGATATTCAAATGCAACAAGCGAGATGTTTGCTACTCTGTGTGGTGAAGATAAGGGTGATGACCGAGGTGAACGTGAAATTCAACATCAGGCTTTAGCCCAGCCTAGGGCTGGACGGGTTCAGATGGCAAGAGGTGTGGATCGCGATAATGATTTTGTGAATAAGGGCCAGTCAGAGGTTGTAACAGTAACTGCTATACCTCAAGTTGTCCACCCAGGCCAGGTAGTGGTTCCGCCTAGGAACCAAAAGAGGGTACGTCCTCGTGATCAACATTAATTCATTCATCGTCAGCGTAATTTAGGATATTATCTCTATTATGACCCGGGCCATCATAAGAAAGATCGTCTCAGACATCAGCAGGAAGATGGTCAGAGGCCCCCTGGTTTTAGGGGTCATTCTAGTACCTCATAAGGGCTGAGGGTTTTCATTTCCAGGGAAGGCCACCTGTTGAATCAGTTCAACCCTCGGTGCATGATCCTTATAGAGCGCCAAAGCCTCGACAGAATCAGCCTCAGTTTCCTTTCCATCGTCATCAGCAGTTTGTTCAGTGTTATTATGGTTTGAGGTATTTCCGTTATCGCGATCCTGGTGATCATAAAAAGGAATCTCCTCTTCTGCAGAAGGGGAATGACAGCCCTTTCCCTCGAACCCAGACATCGGTCCAACCGTAAAGGCAATTATATGAATTATCGATCAGGTAGAATGCCACGGTGTCCAATGCAATAGACCTAGGTAATTTCTCTTTTCCTAATCTGTAAATATAATCTTTGCTTCTTGAATTTATTTGAGGTTCATATACTCTAATATATCTATGTGATTCATTTGGAATGTTGTTCCAATTGAGGACTAGTTATGGTAGAGGGGTAGATTTCGATCGTTTTATATCTATTGATGGTAATGAGACCCTAATTATCCCCCAAGTCCGAAAGAAGGAATTTCGGAATAGGTGCAGATTTATTGAGCTAGCATTGTAGTATTCCACCCTCGACGGTCGTGCCAAGTCGGTTTGTCTTTCTTTCCAGTTCGGTATCATGAGTATGGTAAGTTCTTCATTTTCCACCCGCAGAGCATATCATCTTCTTTATGCGTAAAAAGTTATCAATAGATAAAATTTGATCTGTGAATCTCGCTTTGGTTCGAGATACCAGTATGATCATTTCATCCTGTGAGTAAGATTTGATTCTTTCGGCCGATCTTGTATTTACCTGTCTTATTATGTTTCCATGATTTTTGGGCATGTTGTTTCTGTTAGGATCTGTAGTGGTAGTGGGGTGAGTTTCTTATATGTTTTATTTGAGATTGTGAAACCTCGGTTGTTTATCTAGGTAGGGTGTGAGTGATTCAGAAGCGAATATTGGTGTTGTCTTCTTGGCATCGCGATGTGTCACCTCCAATTGATGTGTTAAAAGTCAGTTTGTGAAACGACCTCGGTTAGTCGTTTCGGAAGTTAGGACTCCGATTGGCATTTCGATAATTTTAAAATATTTGTAATATCCATTAGGACCTGTCTGTAAAATTTGAGCTAAATCAGACCTCGTTTGATAGGCATCGGAAGAAGGTTTCGGTTTTTATTATCGATAAATATTAAAAAGAGATTTTTGAGCTCGGTTTTGGCGAATGAGCTCCGATTTGAAATCTGAAAGCGCCGTTAGGTTCGTATGATTATTTGAGACTTTTTTGATTTTTCGAAAGTGAATTTCGATGTTGTTCGGCTAGTTTCAGCTAAAATGCCGAAAGTTAAATAATTTGATCTTTTTCCATTTAATTTGCATATTGAGTTTCGGGAGTCCGATTTGAGATCCGCCTATGCGAGTATGTTACATATATTTTGTATAACTTGTATGTAAAAGTTAGAATTATTTTGAATATCGCAGGATACCGTTTTAATTTTCGTCGCGAAAAGAAAATAAAATAAAAAGAAAAATACAAAAAGACAAAAAAAAGGAAAGTAAAGGAAAGGGTCATATGCGGTGGTGCTAAGGGATATACATATCCCCTAGCTTTCATCCAAAGAAAGAACATAAAGCAAAACAAAACGAAACAGAAATTGGAACGGAGAAAAGTAACGAGAAAAATGCCAGAAAATGAGAAAAGAGCCGGAAAAATAGTAGAATTTTTACCCCAAAACATTCAGGTAATGATCTTAATGCATTATTTGAGTTTATTACATGTGTTTAAATATGTTTTAACGGTAAAACTTGAAATATTAGACATCGTTTTAATAAGTTCAATTAATAGTTTAAAGGGTCAAATGGACCCCGATAATGGAATTGATTATATATTCGTACTCAGTGAGTTATGGGCAACATATAAATGTAATTTATTTGGGGTTTGGTTATGTGGCTTTGAACCCTGTACATAGGCCTGACCTGCGTATTGCGTATGCAAATAGGGTATCAGGTTCCTAGCCGGATTACCCTAAGATATGGGGAATGAAGCCTTTAGCCTTATTTGATATAGTTTTCTGCTTATTGAATACAACAGAATCGTTTGGCAGTGAATCCAAAGGACAAAGCGGTTTTCGATTAGCAGTGCTAACTTTGTAACAAGGTAAGTGTTTATATCCATTTCTTTGGAGGCACTTGGCCTCGTGGATTTTCTACCGCGTGTTCCTTACGTGTGTAGCTGCCGATAAGCATACTCATTACGCCTTAGCTTTGAATTTACATTGTATATTATATGGTATTCCCAGTTGTTGGTATTGCATTGAGCATATGAGCATTGCACTCTGGTTTTGAGAATTGCATATACTTCCCAGTAATCGATGAGAGTCCCGAGCCGGTGAAGGGTCATTACAGCATATACTTCCCGGTAATCGATGAGAGTCCTGAGCCGGTGAAGGGTCATTACTGCATATACTTCCCGGTTTGCGATGAGAGTCCCGCACCGGTGAAGGGTCATTATTACATATACTTCCCGGTTGGCGATGAGAGTCCCGCACTGGTGAAGGGTCATTATTGCATATACTTCCCGGTTGGCGATGAGAGTCCCGCGCCGGTGAAGGGTCATTATTGCATATACTTCCCGGTACTCGATGAGAGTCTCGAGCCGGTGAGGGGTTATCATTGCATATACTTCCCGGTAATCGATGAGAGTCCCGAGCCGGTGAAGGGTCATTATTGTATATATCTCCTGGTAGGTGATGAGAGTCCCGCGCCGGAGATAGGTATCAGGCATATGTGACTGCATTGCATCGTACCGCATTCATCCCATCTCATTGCACCGCATACTGACTATTGTGTGTATTAAGTTGTGTTTTATGTATGCAGTATGTATACCATGTCGTGGACGTATCTCAGTTTGCCTATATATTTCTGGCTCGTATCCCGGGTTGCACGTCGCGACAGTATGAATATATGGATCGGGTTGCACGCCGCAACAGGATGTATTTCTGATTGCCGACAGTTCGGGATATCTATATGTTCTGTCTACCTTATGTCCCTGGTTCTTTATGATTCCATACGTATATTCAGTTATTAGCTGGCTCTGCCTGTTTATAGTTCAAATAAGATGGATTTGGTTTATCTATTTTTCTTCTCCCTGGCTAGCTATCCTATTCTTTGAGGTGGCTAAACTGCCCCACTTATTGAGTCCTCTTGACTCACCCTTGTTTGTTGTTTGTTGTTTGTTTTTGTCTATCTATTTTATTTCGGCAGGTTCGCTCCAGGATTGAGTTCGCCACGTTGTGAAGGAGCGAAGACGACTTCAGCTGTCAGGGTGAGCCAGCTTTTATTCCGGATGGCCACCAGTTTATTGGTTATTATTTCAGCTGCATTTTGCTCCCTTCATGATGTATCTGTCTTCTTTTTTACTCTTAGATGTCTAGTCTGGATAACCCTAAACCTAGTATGTTGGGTAGTCAGCTGTAAATTCTTTTTTACAGCTTAGAGGTATCAGTATGTGTGTATGTTTTTTAAAGTCTTGTTCTTATTTATGAGTTGGATTTATATTTATTTTCCTAATTTAATTGGTAAGGGTTCGCCCGACGGGTCTAGGGGAGGATGTCGGGTGCCCGCACAGCCTAACCGGATTCCGGGTCGTGTCAGTTGGTATCAGAGCCCGGTTTAGAGTCTATCAAGACTAAGACAGTGTCTAGTAGAGTCTCGGTGATGGGTACGTAGACGTCCGTATTTATCTACGAGAGGCTAAGATGGCATTTAGGAAGTTTCACTTCCTTCTTTTCTGATCGTGCGTCGGTCTAGTATGCAAAAGTATCTTCGTTAATTCCTTCGTGGTAATCGTGAACCCTCATGCGACAAATAAGCAGACGGTATGAGTTCAAGACGAAGCAGTCTAGCCTGGGGCTAGCACTGACAAATCCCGGAGAGTTTTTGATCGTGCTGATGATCTAGTTACAGAGGTCCCAGCTGTACGAGCTTGCGATGGCCAAGGGAGCAGGGCCTTGTGGTTCCCTTGGCTCTCTATGATGCTTTCACGAGAATCTTGGTGACGCAGATACCGCAAAAACCTATTATTCGCTAGGCAGCTTATCAGGTTGCCGCAGATGCAGATGTTCGGTTTCAGGGAACTTCTAATCCAGTTATTAATATTGCCGCAGTAAAGTATGTTCCGGAGGCAGCATGTGTTGTGCCTCTAGTTATTCTGGGTTGTTAGCTAGCCCGACTAATGGCTCGGTCCGAGTATCTGAAAAGGATGCATTATTTTATCCAATTCAACCTTCCGATATTCTTAAGCAATGCATCAGATAAACCCCGTGATTCTTTATAAAAATAAAATGATTTCAGCGTATCCTTCAGGCTTTTGATTATATCGAGCAGTATGGTGCTGATTATTCTTCTTTCCAGTTTCAAGGTCCAGCCTTTGATTGGTGGACTGCTCTCTTATTAGCTAACTTGGTTCGATTTTTCTTCTAGATTCATAGAAAAGTTCCTTTCAAGTAGCGAGCCAGATGAAAAGTGTTGCCAGTTTGAGTGGATAGGACAGGGTAGCCTGTCGGTTAGCCTGTTGGTGTTTCAGAATATGAGATTGAATTCTATAAAATGGCCGAATATGCATTAGAACTAGTCCATGAACCTTTCGAGAATGTTCAAAGATTTATTTATGACCTTTCTCCTTCCTTGAGATCCCAGATGGCTCGAAAAATTTAGGTTGGGACTTCATTTGATGTCATTGTTGATATTTTTCAAAGGTATTAGGCATACCATAAGTTAGAGGGGGAAGAATTAGAGTGAGAGAGCAAGAGATCCCACGGCCCTGGTGGGCACCATACCTCCTTTGGAGGTAAGAGTTCTGATTATTTTGGAAGGTTACTTGCCAGGTTATCTCAGCTTGTAGAGCGTGATTCTCAGAGTGCGTGAGTAGTTCATCAAGATTAGACTCAACTTTCTCTTTATAGCTATCAAGAATCTGTCCAGTTTCCATTTTCAATGAAAAGGTGTTATCATTGTCATGAGTCTGGTTATCCTTTGAGAAGTTTTTCATTACTCCGGAAAGTAGGCAGTCGTCATTTCTCTCATCATCTGCCACCTGCACAGTTGCAGAGATTTCATTTAGATCTCAATCAGCAAAAGAAATTCCACCATCTAGTAGAGGTTGAGAGCGTGGTGGCAGTGGTTCTTCAGAAGGTGATTATCAGGGTAGTGGCTCAGCTCAGCTGCAGAGGCAGTTTGATGAACTGTCAGTCTGGCAGGATGCTGAGGTATCCGATGTAGTACACCCATGTTTTCCTTCTTCCATTATATGTGAGTAAGATTTGATTATTCCGATCGGTCTGGACTTCGTTTATCTTACCATGGTTTCATTGGAAATTGTTTCTATTAAGAATCGGTTGCGGTAGTGGGGCGAACTTATGGTATGATTTATTCCTGGCATTTGTGAGACCTTACTAATTTTTCTAGTCTAAATATGAGAGATTTGGCAGTAAGTGTCGGTATTGTCTGCCTGGAACCTTGTTGTTCCACCTTCTGTTATTATGTCAAATCAGTTTACCTCTCTTATCGGAATTTCATGTTGGTAGGATAATGGGATCCTAATTCTTCACCATCAGAAAGTGTCATTGTTTCTTCCGATGTAAAGTGGTTAATAAGTAATACTCGATCTATGTGTCTCCTCTTGGTTCGAGACGCTAGTAGAGTCATGTCATTCTACAAGTTTGTCTTGGTATAAAAGGGTTTTCTGGTAAATTGTCAGAGTTTCCTTCTTATTGGGAGGTCAAATTGGCATGGATGTTTTTCTATAAAGCTCATTTAATATTTGTTTCTTCAATTGTGATTCTTGGGCTACTTTGACTCGTAAGTAGTCTAGCTCAGGTAGCTAAGTAAATAAGAAGATGAGCTTTCTAGAGCTTTAATTATTCCTATCCTCAGTCCGTTGCCATCTCCTCTTCGTCCGATACTAGTGAGTTTGGGCGGTTAGTAGCCACTCGTGATGTTCCCTGTGTTGAGCCAGAGTGCGTGTCAAGGTGGCAGGGTAAGCACATGGTGGTTCTTAAAGGCTACTAAGCGTAATGAGAGGCATCATTTGACCTTTGATTTGATCCATCAGGCGGTGGTGCTTATAGAAAATTTATGGAGTTGTGACTCGAGAGTTGCAGCTGTTTGGCAACTCGAAAGGGTAGTTTGGTAGCTTAGGTCTGCCTATGTTCAGCTTTTAACTAAATCTTCTTTAATCCAGCAGACTGTGCGAGGATGGTTATTTCTATTCAAATTAGTTGTATGAGTTTATGCTCTAAGTGGAGAAGTCTTCCTCCAATTGATACCGAATCATAATATTAAATCTCTAAGGCGTTGCTGAAGCGTAAGCTAATTCTTAGTTCCATCGACCTGTTCTATATCGAAAGGTATATCAAAGAGGTAATTATCGGCTGAATCATGTTAATCCATCCAAAGTTCCGTGTATCTTTGCTTTGAAAATGTAGAGCTCTCCTCTCATGATCGAGGAAGGATCAGCTTAGTCAGAATAAGCTGCGCAATGGTATTATCATATTATCCAGATATATTTTATTCCAAAAGTACGATGTTCGTGTTATAATTCTGATTCTGCAATCATGAGATAATGTCCGTGGAGTAGCTCATGAAGGTTGTGCAAGTTCTCTTGTTATCTATGTGAATCTTGCTTTAGACTTAGGCTCGTTCGAGGACGAATGAGAGTTTAAGTGGAGGAGAATGAAACGACCTCGGTTAGTCGTTTCGGAAGGTAGGACTCCGATTGGTAATTAAATAATTTTAAAATATTTGTAATATCCATTAGGACCTGTCTGTAAAATTTGAGCTAAATCAGACCTCGTTTGGTAGGCATCGGAAGAAGGTTTCGGTTTTTATTATCGATAAATATTAAAAAGAGATTTTCGAGCTCGGTTTTGGCGAATGAGCTCCGATTTGAAATCTGAAAGCGCCGTTAGGTTCATATGATTATTTGAGACTTTTGTGATTTTTCGAAAGTGAATTTCGATGTTGTTCGGCTAGTTTCAGCTAAAATGCCGAAAGTTAAATAATTTGATCTTTTTCCATTTAATTTGCATATTGAGTTTCGGGAGTCCGATTTGAGATCCGCCTTCGTGAGTATGTTATATATATTTTGTATAACTTGTATGCAAAAGTTGGAATTATTTTGAATATCGCAGGGTACTGTTTTAATTTTCGTCGCGAAAAGAAAATAAAATAAAAAGAAAAACACAAAAAGACAAAAAAAGGAAAGTAAAGGAAAGGGTCATATGCGGTGGTGCTAAGGGATATACATATCCCTTAGCTTTCATCCAAAGCAAGAACATAAAGAAACACGAAACGAAACAGAAATTGGAACAGAGAAAAGTAACGAGAAAAATGCCAGAAAATGAGAAAAGAGCCGGAAAAATAGTAGAATTTTTACCCCGAAACATTCAGGTAATGATCTTAATGCATTATTTGAGTTTATTACGTGTGTTTAAATATATTTTAACGGTAAAACTTGAAATATTAGACATCGTTTTAATAAGTTCAATTAATAGTTTAAAGGGTCAAATGGACCCCGATAATGGAATTGATTACATATTCGTACTCAGTGAGTTATGGGCAACATATAAATATAAATTATTTGGGGTCTGGTTATGTGGCTTTGAACCCTGTACATAGGCCTGACCTGCGTATTGCGTATGCAAATAGGGTATCATGTTCCTAGCCGGATTACCCTAAGATATGGGGAATGAAGCCTTTAGCCTTATTTGCTATAGTTTTCTGCTTATTGAATAAAATGATCGTTCGGCAGTGAATCCAAAGGACAAAGCGGTTTTCGATTAGCAGTGCTAACTTTGTAACAAGGTAAGTGTTTCTATCCATTTCTTTGGAGGCACTTGGCCTCGTGGATTTTCTACCGCGTGTTCCTTACGTGTGTAGCTGCCAATAGGCGTACTCATTACGCCATAGCTTTGAATTTACATTGTATATTATATGGTATGCCCAGTTGTTGGTATTGCATTGAGCATATGAGCATTGCACTCTGGTTTTGAGAACTTCATATACTTCCCGGTAATCGATGAGAGTCCCGAGCCGGTGCAGGGTCATTACTGCATATATTTCCCGGTAATCGATGAGAGTCTCGAGCCGGTGAAGGGTCATTACTGCATATACTTCCCGGTAATCGATGAGAGTCCCGAGTCGGTGAAGGGTCATTACTGCATATACTTCCCGGTAATCGATGAGAGTCTCGAGCCGGTGAAGGGTCATTACTGCATATACTTCCCGGTTGGCGATGAGAGTCCCGCCCCGGTGAAGGGTCATTATTGCATATACTTCCCGGTTGGCGATGAGAGTCCCGCGCCGGTGAAGGGTCATTATTGCATATACTTCCCGGTAATCGATGAGAGTCCCAAGCCGGTGAGGGGTCATCATTGCATATACTTCCCGGTAATCGATGAGAGTCCCGAGCCGGTGAAGGGTCATTATTGCATATATCTCCTTGTAGGTGATGAGAGTCCCGCGCCGGAGATAGGTATCAGGCATATGTGACTGCATTGCATCGTACCGCATTCATCCCATCTCATTGCACCGCATACTGACTATTGTGTGTATTAAGTTGTGTTTTATGTATACAGTATGTATACCATGTTGTGGACATATCTCAATTTGCCTTATATATTTCTGGCTCGTATCCCGGGTTGCACGTCGCGACATATGAATATATGGATCGGGTTGCACGCCGCAACAGGATGTATTTCTGATTGCCGACATGTTCGGGATATCTATATGCTCTGTCTACCTTATGTCCCTGGTTGTTTATGATTCCATACGTGTTTTCAGTTATTAGCTGGCTCTGCCTGTTTATAGTTAAAATAAGATGGATTTGGTTTACTTGTTTTTCTTCTCCCTGGCTAGCTATCCTATTCTTTGAGGTGGCTAAACTGCCCCACTTATTGAGTCCTCTTGATTCATCCTTGTTTGTTGTTTGTTGTTTGTTTTTGTCTATCTATTTCGTTTCGGCAGGTTCGCTCCAGGATTGAGTTCGCCACATTGTGAAGGAGCGAAGACGACTTCAGCTGTCAGGGTGAGCCAGCTTTTATTCCGGATGGCCACCAGTTTATTGGTTATTATTTCAGCTGCATTTTGCTCCCTTCATGATGTATCTGTCTTCTTTTTTACTCTTAGATGTCTAGTCTGGATAACCCTAAACCTAGTATGTTGGGTAGTCAGCTGTAAATTCTTTTTTACAGCTTAGAGGTATCAGTATGTGTGTATTTTTTTTAAAGTCTTGTTCTTATTTATGAGTTGGATTTATATTTATTTTCCTAATTTAATTGGTAAGGGTTCGCCCGACGGGTCTAGGGGAGGATGTCGGGTGCCCGCACAGCCTAACCGGATTCCGGATCGTGTCAATTTGTCTCTCTCCTTAGGTTCAGCGTTGGTAGAATTATGAGATTCCTTCGCTACCATAAGAAAGTATCATTGTTCCTTCTAGTGTTAAGCGATTAATAAGTTAAGATTGATATATGCGTGCCACCATGGAGTGAGAAACAAGTAATGATATTTTATGATATCAGCTAGTCTCTTTTGTAGGTGAAATTTTGAGTGTGTTCTTTGGAGACTTGTTGGCGCTTCTTTCTGATTAGAAGGGTGGATTGACATGAATTTTGTGCCATAACTCTTTACTCCACTCAATGTATATTTCCTCCAACACGGTTTCCTGGCTAGCTTGACTTAGAAGTAGCCTAGCTCCGATTGTTATAAAAAGTGATCTTTCAAAAGCTCTAGTAATTGTAACCCTCAGTCTAAGTGCTATCCTTCCTTCTTCTAGCACTAGTAAGCTTACGCGAATTCGTGTCGCTCATGGTGTTCCTTATTTTGGCCTAGGATGTATGTCAATGTAATTAGGTAGCAGATTGCTAGTGTCCCAAGCCACCTAAGGGCAATGGGAAGCATCGGCTGACTCGTGAATCGAGCAGTGGTGCTTATGGTAAAGGCGCAGAAGTTGTGAACTCGAGAGTTGTAGTTCCTTGGCAACTTGGGAGTGTCCTTTGGTAGCTCAGGTCCGAGCTGCGTTCTGCTTATATTCTCGCTAAGTTTTCCTTGGTCGAGTGGATTAAGGAAGGACAACTTGGAAATCCTTATTCCTAATTGGTTAGGTGGTCGAATTCTAAGTGGAGGAGATTTCCTCCAACTTTAGATGCCAAGGGTAAATCTTTAAAGCATCATCAAAGTGTAAGTTGAGTTTCAAGAAACAAAAAATGTATTGGTAAGGTGGCTTATCGACTTGATTTACCAGCTTCTATGCTAGTTCTGAAACGACCTCGATCAGTCGTTTCGGAAGTTAGGAATCCGATTGGCGTGCCGATAATTTTAAAATATTTATAAGGTCCATTAAGACCTTTCTATAAAATTTGAGTTAAATCAGACCTCGTTTGATACGTATCGGAAGAAGATTTCAATATTTATTGTCGATAAATATTAAAAAGAGATTTTCGAGCTCGGTTTTGGCGAATGAGCTCCGATTCGAAATCCGAAAGCGCCATTAGGTTCGTATGATTATTTGTGACTTTTGTGAACTTTCGAAAGTGAATTTGGAGGTCGTTCGGCTAGTTTCCGCTAAAATACCGAAAGTTAAAAGAATTTGATCTTTTCCGTTTTAATTCGCATCTTGATTTTCTGGAATCCGAACTGAGATCCGCCTTAGCGAGTATGCCACATAAATTTGGTATAAATGGTATGCAAAAGTTGGAATCAATTTGACTATCGTAAGATACCGTTTTAATTTTCGTTAAGAAAAGAAAATATAAAAGTAAAAAAAATAAAAGAAAAAGGAAAAAGAGAAAACGATAAACATGAAAAGATAAAATAAGAAAGAGGCGGTGGGTCATATAATCCCTTAGCAAGCATTAAGCAGCATAGAAAAATCGAACAGAAACAGAAAATGCAAAAGTTAATGCAGAGAAAGAAAAATGCCAGAAAATGAGAAAAGAGCTGGAGAAAAGTAGAATTTTTACCCTAAAACATTTAGGTAATGATCTTAATATATTATTTGAGTTTATTACGTGTGTTTGAATATATTTTAACGGTAAAACTTGAAATATTAGAAATCATATTAATAAGTTCAATTAATAGTTTAAAGGGTCAATTGGACCCCGATAATGGAATTGATTATATATTCGTACTCAGTGAGTTATGGGCAACATATAAATGTAATTTATTTGGGGTTTGGTTATGTGGCTTTGAACCCTGTACATAGGCCTGGCCTGCGTATTGCGTATGCGAATAGGGTATCAGGTTCCTAACCGGATTGCCCTAAAATGTGAGGAATGAAGTCTTTAGCCTAATTTTATAAAGGACAAAGAGGTTTTCTATTAGCAGTGCTAATTTTGTAACAAGGTAAGTGTTTATATCCATTTCTTTGGAGGCACCTGGCCTCGTGGATTTTCTACCACATGTTCCTTACATGTATAGCTGCTGATAGGCGTACTCATTACGCCTTAGCTTTGGATTTATATTGTATATTATATGTTATGTCCTGTTATTGGTATTGCATTGAGGATCTGAGCATTGTACTCTGGCTGTGAGTTGGCATCTACTTCCCGGCTGTCGATGAGAGTCTCGCGCCGGTGAAGGGTTATTATTGCATCACATTGCATTCATATGCATTATATATCATTCATATACATTACATTGCATATCATATTTTATCGGGTGCAGGAGTATTCCGCCCAATGATAGTGCATCAGTATTCTGCCTCTGGTTGATATCATATTAGGTGCAGGAGTATTCCGCCCCAGGAGCAGGAGTATTCCGCTCTTATGTCAGATACTGAGTGCAGGAGTATTCCGCCTCAGCTTTACATTATATCGGGTGCAGGAGTATTCCGCCCCAGGAGAGTGTAGGAGTATACTGCCTCTGGTTTATATTATATCGGGTGCAAGAGTATTCCGCCCTAGGAGATGGAGTATTCCGCTCCAGTTGATTATCAGATTTGATTCCCCTCGAATGCAGGAGTATTCCGCTTCGGGATGGGATTACGGGCACATGTGACCCTCTGCATCGTAGTTCATTTCATCTCATTTCATTTCATTTCATTTTATTTCATACCATTGTGTAGACTTGTGGTACATAACTACTGTTCTGCTTATACGTGCATTGCTTATTTATTGATATGTTTCTGGCTTATATTCCTGGTTGAGTTTATGATTCCATACATGTTTCTGGTTATTATCTGGCTCTGCCTTTTTATAATTTAAATAAGAAATTTGGTTTATCTGTTTCTTTTCTCCCTGGCTAGCTATCCTATTCCTTGAGGTGGCCTAGTCTGCCCCACTTATTGAGTCCTTTTGACTCACCATTGTTTGTTGTTTGTTGTTTGTTTCTTGTCTATCTATTTCGTTTCGGCAGGTTTGCTCCATGATTGAGTTCACCACGTTGTGAAGGAGCGAAGACGACTTCAGCTGTCAGGGTGAGCCAGCTTTTATTCCGGATGACCATCAGTTTTGTGTTTATTATTTCAGTTGTATTTTGCTCCCATCAGGAGGTATCTGTCTTCTTTCTTACTCTTAGATGTCTAGTCTGGATAGCCCTAAACCTAGTATGTTGGGTAGTCAGCTGTAATTTCCTTTGTACAGCTTAGAGGTATCAGTATGTCTGTATTTTTTTAAAGTCTTGCCCTTATTTATGAATTGTTATATTTATTTTCCTGATTTAATTGGTAAGGGTTCGCCCGACGGGTCTAGGGGACGATGTCGGGTGCCCGAACGGCCTAACCGGATTCTGGGTCGTGTCAGTTGGTATACGAGCCCGGTTTAGAGTCTATCAAGACTAAGACAGTATCTAGTAGAGTCTCGCTGATGGGTACGTAGACGTCCGTACTTATATACGAGAGGCTATGATGGCATTTAGGAAGTTTCACTTCCTTCTTTTCTGATCGTACGTCGGTCTAGGATGCAAAAGTATTTTCTGCAATTCCTTCGTGGCAATTGTGAGCCCTCGTGCGACGAATCAGCAAACGGTAGGAGTTCAGTACGAAGTAGTCTAGCCTGGGCTAGAGCTACTCAAGCCCTGAGAGTTGTGGATCGTGCTGATGATCCAATTATGGAGGCCCCAGATATACGAGTTTGCGATGGGCAAGGGAGCAGAGCCTTGTAGTTCCCTTGGCTCTCTATGAAGCTTTACGAGAATCTTGGTGACGCAGATACCGCAAGAACCTATTATTCGCTAGGCAGCTTATCAGGTTTCCGCAGATGGAGACATTCGGTCTCAGGGAGCTCCTGTTCTAATCCCTGATGCTGCCCCAGTAATTTATGTTCCAGAAGCAGCATGTGTTGTGCCTCTAGTTATTCTGGCTGGTTAGCTAGCCCGAGTAGTGACTCGGTCCGAGTGTCTGAAGAGGCTGCATTATTTTACCCAATTGAACCTTCCAATATTTTAAGTCATGAATCAGATAATCCCTGCGTAAAATTTTAAAATACAATGATGTCAGCGTATCCTTCAGGCTCTTGATTATATCGAGCGGTATGGTGTTGATTATTCTGCTTTCCAGTTTCAGGGTCCAGCCTTGAATTGGTGGGCCGCTCTCTTATTAGCTAACTTGGTTCAATTTTTCTTCTAGATTCGTGGAAAAGTTCCTCTCGAGTAGCGAGCGAGATGAAGAGTGTTGCCAGTTGAGTGAATTAGACAACGTAGCCTGTCGGTTCGCCTGTTGGTTCAAGAATATGAGATTGAATTCTATAGAATGGCTGAATATGCATTAGAACTAGTCCATGAGCCTTTCGAGAGATTCAAAGATTTATTGATGACCTTCTCATTCCTTGAGATCCCAGGTGGCTCGAAAAATTGAGGTTGGGACTTCATTTGACGTCGTTGTTGATATTGTTCAAAGGTATTAGGCATACTATAAGCTAGAGGGGGAAGAGTTAGAGCGGGAGAGCAAGAGATCCTGTGGCCCTAGTGGAAAACCATGGTACCTCATTTGGAGGTAAGAGTTCTGATTATTTTGGGAGGTCACCTTCCAGGTTATCTCAGCTTATGTCACGCGATTCTTAGAGTGCGCCAGTAGTTCGTCAATATCAGACCCAGTTTTTCTCTTTGTAGCTATCAACAATCTGTCCAGCTTCCATTTTCACTGAAAAGGTATTATCATTGTCGCGAGCCTGTCATCTTTGTGGAGTTCTCCCTTACTCCGGCAAGTAGGCAGTTGTCCTTTCTCTTGTTATCAGGCATTTGTACAGTCGCAGACGATTTTATTTAGATCTCAATCAGCCGGAGAAATGCCACCATCCAGTAGAGGTTGAGAGCATGGTGCAGTGGTTCTTCAGAAGGTGATTATCAGGGTAGTGGCTCAGCTTAGCTGCAGAGGCAGTTATATGAACTGCCAGTCTGGCAGGATGCTGAGGCATCCGATGTAGTACACCCATATAATTCTTCTTCCATTATATGTGAGTAAGATTTGATTCTTCCGATCGGTCTGAACTTCGTTTATTTTACCATGTTTCCATGGCTTCCTTGGATATTGTTTCTATTAAGAATAGGTTGCGGTAGAGGGGTGAGCTTCTGATATGATTTATTCCTAAAAATTATGATGACCCAACTAGTTTATCTGGTTTAAATGTGAAAGATTTGTGAGTGAGTATCGGTATTGTTTGCTTGGCATCTTGTTGTGCCTCATTCTGTTATAATGTCAAGCCAGTCTACCTCTCTTTGGAACTCAGTGTTGGATCCTAATTCTTCACCATCAGAAAGTGTTATCGTTTCTTCCTGTGCAGAGTGATTAGTAAGTAATATTCGATCTACATATCTCCTCTTGGTTCAAAATGCTAGTAAAGTATGTTATCCTATGAGCTTGTCTGGGTTATAAAAGGGTTTCTGGTAAATTGTCAGAGTTTCCTTCTTATTGGGAGGTTAAATTGGCATAGATGTCATTCCATAAAGCTCATTTAATGTCTATTTCGTCAATTGCGATTCTTCAGTTAGCCTGATTCATAAGTAGTCTAGCTCTGGCAGCCAAATAAATAAGAAGAAGAGATTCCTAAAGCTCTAATTATTTCTAGCCTCAGTCCGTGGCCATCTCTTCTTTGTTCGGTACTTGTAAGCTTAGGCGGTCAGTAACCAATTGTGATGTTCCCTGGTTGAGCCAGAGTGCGTGTCAAGGTAGCCGGGTAAGCACATTGTTGTTTTTCAAAGCTACTAAGGGTAATGAGAGGCATCATTTGACCTTATATTTGATCCATCAGGCAGTGGTGCTTATAGAAAATGTATGGAGTTGTGACTCGAGAGTTGCAGCTGTTTGGCAACTCGAAAGGGTGGTTGGTAGCTTAGGTCTGCCTATGTTCAGCTTTTAGCTAAATCTTCTTTGGTCTAGCAGACTGTGTGGGGATGGTTATTCTTATTAAATAGCTGCATGAGTTTGTGCTTTAAGTGGAGGAGTCTTCCTCTAAATACTGAATGGTAATACTAAATCTCTAAGGCGTTGATACCACTTTTGTCACGACCCAACCTAGGGCCACGTCAGAAACCTACAATGAGTGTCGATCATTGCTAAACCCACTAATAATCTATTAATGATAGAGATAAGCTGGCAACCTGATTATGTAGATGTACCTATCTGCTGAAAGCATAAAGTCTGGAAAGATGACATGACTTTAACTTGCTGGCAATTAGAACACTGAGCCACAAATTCTGCTATGTCATACTTCGTTCCGTCCCACCAATAAATCTGCTTGAGATCATGGTACATCTTAGTCGAACCTGAATGAATAGTGTATTTGGAATAATGTGCCTCTATCATAATTTGTCCACGTAAATCCGCAACATCAGGAACACAAAGTCTATCTTTATACATGAGAACACCGTCAGTAGTAACCCTGTATTGTGACTCCAGTTTTCTTCTGGCTATCTGTCTGTATTCAACTATAACTGGATCCTCATGCTGACGTTGTTTTACTTCATGAAAATTTAGAGTTAAAGGTCTAGTGCAGCTTATCGTCCATCCATCATTGGCATATCTCCTTCAGACCTCAACTCTTTGAGAAGTTACTTTAGCGTTATAAGTGCACATGTAATCAACTTTGTTGTTGGTATTCTGCCTCAGCTCATGGTCCAACTACATGTCTCTTTTATTTTCACTTTTTCAAGTCATAATATTTCCAATTCAAAGGCAATACCCTGAAGTAGATGTTCAGTCTGAAGATCATTCTTGGTCTGCATCATGCTATCCAGTAATATTTGCATGATCCTTATCCTTATATGATATACCATGTTCAGATGAACCTTTGACATACATTAGGATATGAGTAACTACATTCCCACAAGGAGCTTGCGGAACAACACTAAAATCAACTGAGATGTTGCATAGTGCGTTCATAAAAATAATATAGCTTGCATCAAATCTTCTATAGTGTATAATGACAAGGTACTTCAAAAGTTCCCGTATTGCATCAAGTGTGAGCTAATTCTTAGTTCCATCGACCTGTTCTATATCAAAAGGTATATTGGAGAGGTGATTATCGGCTGAATCATGTTAATCAATCCAAAGTTCCATGTATTTTTGTTTCGAAAATGTAGAACTCTCCTCTCATGATCGAGGAAGGATCAGCTTAGTCAGAATAAGCTGTGCAATGGTATTGTCATATTATCCAGATATATTTTATTCTAAAAAGTTCGATGTGCGAGTTATCATTGTGGATCGAGTTTATCCAGCTTGTACCATATCTTTCGGGGGTCGTGAGACACTATAGATCTTCTAATCCTAGATATGGTTGATTTTGATGTCATTGTTGGCATGGATTGGTTGGCGTCCTGTCATACCACATTAGATTGTCATGCCAAGTCTCTTCAGCTGTCTCTTCCTTGTTCAGCACCGGTGGTGTGGCAGGGCTCTTATTTGCCACCCATAGGACATGTTATTTCTTTCGTGAAGGCAAAGCGGATGATGGATAAAGGGTGTTCAGCGTATCTTGCCATGGTTCGAGATACCACGGTGGAGATTCCATCTCTTGATTCTGTTCCTGTCGTTAGGGAGTTCCCTGACGTGTTTCCAGATGATTTTCCAGGACTTCCTCTTGATCGAGAGATCGAGTTTGGCATTGATATTGTGCCAGGGACTCAGCCTATTTCTATCCCTCCTTATCGCATGGCCCCATTAGAGTTGAAGGAGCTGATGGAGCAGTTGCAAGATTTGCTTGATAAGGGGTTCATTAGGCCGAGTATTTCTCCGTGGGGTGCACCTGTTCTATTCGTGAAAAAGAAAGATTGGACTATGCGGATGTGTATTGATTATCGTCAGCTAAATAAGGTCACCATCAAGAACAAGTACCCATTGCCTCGCATTGATGATTTGTTTGATCAGTTGCAGGGTGCAGAATTCTTTTCTAAGATCGATCTGCGATCTGGTTATCATCAGCTAAAGGTTCGGGAGTCAGATATCTCGAAGACTGCTTTAAGGACTCGTTACGGCCATTATGAATTCCTAGTTATGTCTTTTGGGCAGACTAGTGCCCTTGCAACCTTTATGGATCTCATGAACCGGGTGTTTAAGCCATTCTTTGATTCCTTTGTCATTGTCTTCATTGATGATATTCTTATTTATTCTCATAGCCACGAGGAGCATGATTATCATCTAAGGGTGGTTCTTCAGACCCTCCGTGATCGTAAGTTATATGCCAAGTTCTCGAAATGTGAGTTTTGGCTTGATTCTGTGGCATTTTTGGGTCACGTGGTATCTAGTGAGGGTATCAAGGTTGATTCGAAGAAGATTGAAGCAGTGCAGAAATGGCCTCGTCCTACCACTCCGACGGAGATTCGCAGCTTCCTTGGGTTGGCAGGTTATTATCGGAGGTTTGTGGAGAAGTTCTCTAATATTGCAGCTCCTCTGACTCGCCTGAAGCAGAAGGGAGATCAGTTTCGATGGTCCGATGAGTGAGAGGCAAGCTTCCAGAGGCTTAAAGCCTTATTGACTTCAGCTCCAGTGCTTTCCCTCCCTTCGGGCACCAGTGGATTTGTAGTTTATTGTGATGCATCTCGTGTGGGCTTAGGTTGTGTTCTCATGCAGCACGGGAAGGTAATTGCTTATGCTTCCAGACAGTTGAAGCCGAATGAGAAGAATTATGCGACTCACGATTTAGAATTGGCAGCTGTGGTCTTTGCTTTGAAAATATGGAGGTATTATCTTTATGGCGAGCCTTGTGAGGTGTATACGGATCATAAGAGTCTGCAGTATCTTCTCTCTCAGAAAGATCTTAATGGCCGGCAGCGGAGGTGTCTTGAATTAATTAAAGATTATGATCTCACCATCCACTATCATCCTGGGAAGGCGAACGTGGTAGCAGATGCTTTGAGCAGGAAGTCCATGGGCAGCATGGCTTTTCTTTATGCTGATATGAGACCATTGGCCCGAGAATTGCAGTCCCTTGGCGAATTTGGCGTGAGATTTCTTCTTCCAGACTCAAGTCGAGTCTTAGCGTGTATTGCAGCTCAGTCTTCCTTGGTCAATCAGGTTAAGGGAAGACAGTTTGAGGATCCTCATCCGCAGGAGTTGCGTGGTCGTGTCCTAAATGGAGGAGTTCCCTCCTTCGAGCTTGATTCAGATGGAATTCTTCGGTTTAATGGTCGACTCTGTGTTCCTGATGTTGGGGATTTGAGGCAGTCGGTGCTCGGTGAAGCTCATAGCTCGCATTATTCCATTCGTCCTGGTATTACAAAAATGTATCACCACCTCCGAGAGCTATACTGGTGGAAGGGGATGAAGAGAGATGTATTTGATTATGTATCTCGTTGCTTGAACTGTCAGCAGGTTAAGTTCGAGCACCGGAGACCAGCAGGGTTAGCTCAGGCATTGCCCATTCCCGAGTAGAAGTGGGAGCACATCACGATGGATTTTATAGTTGGTCTGCCAAAGTCCCTGCGGCCCCACGATTCAGTCTGGGTCATTGCCGACAGACTGACTAAATCAGCTCATTTTATCCCTGTAAAGACTAGTGATTCAGCTCAGAGACTGGCTCGGATTTTCATTCCGCAGGTGGTTAGATTGCATGGTACTCCTGTATCTATTATCTCAGATCGTGGTTCCCAGTTTACCTCTCAGCTCTGGCAGTCTTTTCAGAGAGAGTTGGGACCCAGGTGCAGCTTAGCACAGCATTCCATCCTCAGACTGACGGTCAGTCTGAGCGGGTTATTTAAATTTTAGAGGACATGCTGAGAGCTTGTGCATTGGACTTCGGGGGTTACTGGGATGATCATTTGGCGTTGGCAGAGTTTGTTGAACCCCAAAAATTACCCCGAAAGGATAAATTCCGGAATATCGACAGGATGGACTAACTCTTTTGGAGTTTTGGAGTCGCCACCCAATTTAAGGAAAACAGGGAACCAAATTAGCAAATGCGTGCAAAAACTCCGTTTTAGGAAAAAAAGACGGTCTTTCCGAGATTCTAAGTAAGAGGTTTTATTAATCTAGGAAGAAGGTTTTTAAGGCACTTCCAAAATTCCGTAAAATACGGTTAATCCGGCAGGTTTCCAAAATACTTGCAAAATATGCTTTTCTAGAAAATTTATCTAAAATAATTAATTGAAATAAAATTTGTTTATGAAAACTATTTTAATTTGCACGCATTTTGCTAATTTGCCCCAGTTTGCAATAAATTAAATAACGACTTCAAAAAATAAAAGGATAATGCACATAAAGTAAAGCGATATACCAAGCAATCAAATATTATTGACAAATAGAATAATTCATACATTTTATTTACATAAATGTCTAAGGAAAGGAATGCGAAGTTAAAGATAGAACCCGTGATATTGATCAACTCGCGGGAGCCTTGGTTTTTCTAAATTTCTAAGTCTTATTTCTGAATGCTCGAGTCCGACTTCAATCCAAACGACTCCAATGCAACGGAAGTTAGCCAAAAAAAAACGTTCCCGAATTGCTCGTGCCAAGATGTACCTCGCAATAAAAATGGGAATTTAAACTAAATTAGTTCAATAATAAAGTGTCACAATTAATAAAATAACAATAATAAAATAATAATAATAATATAATAAAAAATATATATAATAATAATAATAGAATATATAATAATAATAATAATAATAATAGAAATATATAATAGTAATAAAATATAATAATAGTAAAAGGGGTTTGTTTTTGCAAAATTTAGGCTCAGGTGCGTATCGCGCGTCCAATAGAGGCTCGGGATTTGGTACGGTTGCAAACACGGAGCCCGGGCCGTGTTGCCGTGCCAAAGCACCAAACCCACTACTCTATTCAACTTGCGTAGCATTAAAATGCACTCATCATCGCCTTCTGCTTTAGGGACGTGGGAACGGGACGGATCAAGTGTAATATCATGTTCAAAATCCGTCAATTCATTATCCGTCAATTCCTTGTGTAGGCCTCAATACGTGTATACGTATTTTTTCATTGGCCAGGGGTGTAGTATCGTGTTCATATCAGTGTCAAACTCTTACGATCAGATAAAGATTATCCAGAACAGTCGAAAATTCCCAGGTCTCCACGGTCAAAGCAAACAGTCAAGGCAATAGTGGAGCACCCCCTCCGTGGCATTGTCACTGTAAAACGCCAAACCTCTCAAGTGACGTTATTTCAATTACCAGTGGATAGAACAAACAAACAAAGACAGGGACAGATCCATAATGCAAACGGGTAACCGGAAATAGTTAGATACTCCGGTGAACAAAACTAACAGAGGAGAGCAACTCTCAAGTAAACAACAGATCAGGGCAAGATCAAAACGAAGATTCGGGACCTTATTAGGCCCAAATTACAACAATCCAGTAACAAAGAACCATGAGTTAACATCGTAGAGAAACAAATAGACCCCGAATAATTTTAATCGCAGTAGAGAAAAGATTCCGGCGAGAGGGAGCGATGGTCTAACGGAGGAGGAGCAACGCCGATAGGTGGCGTCGCTACCACTCCTTCCTTTTCAGTTTCAGACTTGTCTCCCCTGTTGCTTTTCCGGCGACAAACAATGTTCCATTTCCCTTTTTATCTTTCGATTTCACGACAGAAATAGGATAGCTCAGATCTCGTTCCCACTGGTTTTGATTTCGTGTGTGTGTGTCCCTCACTGTGTTGTCGTGTTCAAGAAGAAAGGGGCCTTTTGGGGTGTAATGGTGAGGAAAAATGAGGGGGGTGAGGGAGCACGGCTGATGTTGTTGTTTGTGAGGGTGCCGCGGCTGCTCTAATGTAATATGGGTGTTTTTAGGAAGAAGGTAAAGGGGAGATGTGTATATGATAAGAGGGGCTTTTTTAGATCTGATTTTTGTTCTCATGGTGTAAGGGTTTTTGGGATCATGGAGGAGATAATGGGGAATAATGGTTGCTCTGTGGTGCCGCGGCTGTTCTCTTCTTTTTTTTGGGTGTAGGGTTTTTTTCTTTGTGTGATAAAAAGAAGATGATTGAATAGTTGGTTGGGGATTTTGTGTGTTATATGCGCTTTGCGTAAATAAGCTGGAATTTAAATGAAGGAGCAATTTTGACCCCAATTTAGGATTTAAATGAGAAAATCGGGTGATTGCACGGGTAGGGTAGAAGTTAGGCTATGCATTGCAAAATTTGGCCCTTTTACTCAGAAATTAACCAATTATATTTAATTTTCAAAATTATCCTCAATTATAAAATATTGCCATAATTTATTAAATTTGAAAAAAATTCGGGACAAAATTGGGTGTCAACAGCTGCCCCTCTTTACCCGAAAAGGATGAAACAGTTTTCAGGGTAAAGAAAGTTGACGTGAAACCCAATTTTGTCATGGTAAAGCCAAGACTCTGATTCCTGGGATCAAAATGCGAGGCTTATGGACATGGCCGAGCTGCGGTTTCCGAGTTGCCTACATATCTCGGGCTGAAAGAGAATCAGGCCATATGTAGTTCGACGCGATTTGAAAATCAAAGACGAGATAGTAACGACTACTCAAGCGCGGGAAAAGAGGCTTGTAATCACCCAAGTTATGAAAATGTGGTCGACGACACACCCATAAAGAGGGGTTTACACGGACATAGCTTCCACTGCACCTCGATAACTGAGCCATCTTGTCTTCAATCTCAAACCTCAGACTCAAGTTTAACAAGAGACTTACCTCTAGGGTGGATGACTTATGCAGATGCGATTCTTCAGGTCTTCGTTGACGAGTCTAGCTCATATCAGCGATTGGCCCGGTTCGTCGCTAAGAAAAGCTCCATGTTATGCTCCAAACGCTGCCGCGGTGCTGCTAAAAATCCTGTAATAATCTCAACAAACGGTAAACGTGCAACTGCTAATAAACTGTAATAATTGAAATAATAAATAAATCAAGTGATAACAAAAATAATAAATGCGGGTGGTGATATCATCAAAAGTTCTTCCTTCGATCAACTGACAAAGTACTCCGCCCGGAGAACCTCTAAGCTGATCTGTTAACCTGAAAAGTAAAACAAGACGTAATACAAAGAAAATGCGAAGGCATAATTTAAAGCAAGTGCAAAGCAATTTGAACAATCTTGACAAATCAACTGGCAAGCCGGTCGGGCACGCAGCAAGGAGGGTCTTGGGGTTGATTGTCTACAAATCAGCTGGTGATCCGGTCCGGCATAAAGCAAGGAGGGTCTCAAGGCTGATCTGTTAATCTAAAAGTAAAGCAAGTCATAATATAAAGCAAGTGCAAAGGCATAATTGAAAGCAAGTGCAAAGGCATAATTGAAAGCAAGTGCAAGGCAATTTGAACATCTTGACAAATCAACTGGCAAGCCGGTCGGGCGCGCAGCAAGGAGGGTCTTGGAATTGATTGTCTACAAATCAGCTGGTGATCCGGTCCGGCACAAAGCAAGGAGGGTCTCAGCGCTGACCTGTTATACTAAAAGTAAAGCAAGTCATAATATAAAGCAAGTGCAAAGGCATAATTGAAAGCAAGTGCAAAGGCATAATTGAAAGCAAGTGCAAAGGCATATTTGAACATCTTGACAAATCAACTGGCAAGCCGATCGGGCACGCAGCAAGGAGGGTCTTGGAATTGATTGTCGAACAAATCAGCTGGTGATCCGGTCCGGCACAAAGCAAGGAGGGTATCAGGGCTGACCTGTTAAACTAAAAGTAAAGCAAGTCATAATATAAAGCAAGTGCAAAGGCATAATTGAAAGCAAGTGCAAAGCAATTTAGCGTGAAATGTAAAGCAATGCCGAAGCGATTTAGCAAATCAACAGGCGTGAAAGTCCGACAAGAGAGAAGCCCCGCCTGGTGGTCAACCTGAAAAATGTAAAGTAAGGCATCAATTTTAAAGCAAGTGCGAAGGCATAATTCAAAATAAGTGCAAAGAAAAGCAGTGCGGGAATGTAGAGCAATGCAAGAGCCATTTGGCGAATCAATAGGCGCGATAGTCCAACAAAGGGGATCCTCGTAGCCGATGGTCAACCTGAAAGAGCAAAGCAAGGCGTTAGTTTCAAAGCAAGTGTGAAGACATAATTCAAAGCAAGCGCAAAGTAAAGTAATGCGGGAATGTAGAGCAATGCAAGAGCCATTTGGCGAATCAATAGGCGAGATAGTCCAACAAAGGGAATCCTCGTAGCCGATGGTCAACCTGAAAGAGTAAAGCAAGGCGTTAATTTTGAAGCAAGTGTGAAGACATAATTCAAAGCAAGCGCAAAGTAAAGTAATGCGGGAATGTAGAGCAATGCAAGAGCCATTTGGCGAATCAATAGGCGAGATAGTCCAACAAAGGGAATCCTCGTAGCCGATGGTCAACCTGAAAGAGTAAAGCAAGGCGTTAATTTTGAAGCAAGTGCAAAGACATAATTCAAAGCAAGTGCAAAGTAATGTGAAAATGTAGTCGGTGCGATAGCCATTGATAAATCAATTGGCGAGACAATCCGGCAAGGCTGCCCTTGTGCGGATTATAGCCTGAAACAAAGCGATGCCCTATTTGGCTTAGTTTCGAAAATACAAAACAAGCCTCTGCTTTGTCGCCTATTAGGAATAAAAGTCACAGGGGTAGAAATTCCGCCTGTTCGGCAATAACTCATGACAAAGCATAATGCTTTAAGTCATGGAAAGGGATTGCGACGCAATCTGCAAGACAACTTTGAATGCGAGTTCAACAAATCGTTCATCTATAATGTGAATGATCCTTTCATTGCCAGCTTTCATGTTCCTGCTCTCAAAGAAAAATCGTTAGCTTTGGGGAGAAAAGGGGAAGCGTTTGATTTGTGCAGACTTCATCCTGATCCTGCTGCTTCTGCTGCTTCCTCTTCTTCATTGGACTTGGATTTGCAAATTGCTTTCAGAAACTTGGCTCATGAACTCAAATAGCATAGACTTTAAAAAAATAGAGGCAAGATAAAATGTTTTAATGCAATATAGCGGGTGAAATAAGCATGCAAATGAAGTCAAAGATGCATTTTTGAAAATTTTGCCTTGACTTAAACTTGTAACATATTTTAAAACAAACTGAACGTCCTTTGGCTTAAACTTTGCACTGTTTGCTTAACCAATTTCAAAATTCTTGCCAACTCATCTTTAATACCCAACGCCGCTTCTTGCAAAATTCTGCCCCAGTTATAATCTTCCGCATCTCCAACTCATTTTTGCAAAAATTGCCCCAGTTGTCCTTCTTGGGGGAAAATAATAACTTAGGTGCTAAAGGGTCGAGCCCGATGGGGGAGCCTACGTATCCCTCCTTGGGAATCAGACCGTGCGTAGTTCTGCATCACTGCTTCAACGCCATATACCAACAAATAAAAGCTGCCCCAGTTGAAGTTCTAACAGATAGTGCGATATCCAAAGAGCGCAGACAATAACTTTCAGTGCATCGTTTTCAAATTGTTCAGCTGTTTTGCCATACGTTACAAGCAAAGCTTTGGCAAGTTTATCAATTTTGTTTTGAAACATAAACAAATGCAAGCGTAAATAATATTATAAAAATGAGATGCATTTTAATTCAACTTTCATAAATTCAAAATGAGTTGATTCAGATTAACATAAGCTTTAAAGGTACAATGCAATTCAGGGCCTCAATCTGAATTAAAATTGAAAATAATGCTACTAAGTTCAATTGCCAAGTTCTTTCAAACAATGCCATTAGCTTCTGGTGCTGCATTGTTCGCGAACTAGAGCGTCCACCATCAATCAAATCTCGAATCCCTTGCATGGTGAATGGTCAGCCACTTCACAAATCCAACATTTGCTAGAGAAATAAACAAAACAAAAGAAACCTCTCAAAGGGTAACTAAGATAGTTTGCATGTCATTCATAGGATTGCACACAAGCAAGCAACACCTAGTATTTAACGCATTTTGAGCAAATAAAGCAAGACAGGCAATTAACATGTTAACACAGCTCATGCTCTCCACAGCATATGCACAGAATTCTAAACCCAAATGCCTAAAACCCGAAACAATCCTCCATAGCTTTTGCAAACATCCACGCTCCTCCAAGCACAACTCCCAATTATTTCACAACATCCAATACCAGACTGCAAATCATGAAAGGCGCCAATTGGCCTTTCAAAAATAAAACCTCACTGGTCCTCGGCTTTGGACAAGCCTCTCAGCTTCCTAGGTTTTGCAAGGCTCACCGACCTTGTTCATAGGGCTCCTCACTGGTCCTCGGCTTTAATCAAGCCTCTCAGTTTCCTAGGTAGCCAAGACCGCACTGGTCTTCAAGGAAGGACCCCACTGGTCATTCAAAGACACAGGGGCTTCGCTCTCCTAGTATGCGACAAGCATACTTCAATTTTTACAAAGTTGCAGCTGGATAATCAACATGGGCCTGCACACACGCAAAGCCATTCACAAGAGGGACCCCACTGATCCATTTAAAGACACCAGGGGCTTCGCCTCTTAGATCTCACTACACCAAGCCATCTCCAAAACACAAACCAACCAAATAACCTTCCCCCAAACTAAGGTGTATATGCATGCATGACCTAATCTCCTTCTAAGAGTGGGTTAACGGTTGAGGTTAACAGGTGAGTGGCAAGCGGTCTCGCAGTAGAATTACTCCTACGATGGCCGCCGGTGTACCAACTCGTCACAGGGTTCTTTAGTGGAAGAAAGTGCGGGTACGCATGAGCGTACCTCACGGATATTTGGGGTGAAAATGCAAGAGGTTCCCAGGAGTGGGGGAAGTATAAACGGAATGCCAGTTTATATGTGCACAAATAAGAGTGTAGTGACATGCTTTTCGTGGCACACAAACAAATAGATATAATAAAGCAAAAATAAATTAAACATGCTAGTTGCAAATAATTGGAAACCTTTATGGTAAAAACCTTTATTTCTCCCCAGCAGAGTCGCCATGCTGTTGAACCCCAAAAATTACCCCGAAAGGATAAATTCCGGAATATCGACAGGATGGACTAACTCTTTTGGAGTTTTTGGAGTCGCCACCCAATTTAAGGAAAACAGGGAACCAAATTAGCAAATGCGTGCAAAAACTCTGTTTTAGGAAAAAAAGACGGTCTTTCAGAGATTCTAAGTAAGAGGTTTTATTAATCTCGGAAGAAGGTTTTTAAGGCACTTCCGAAATTCCGTAAAATACGGTTAATCCGGCAGGTTTCCAAAATACTTGCAAAATATGCTTTTCTAGAAAATTTATCTAAAATAATTAATTGAAATAAAACTTGTTTATGAAAACTATTTTAATTTGCACGCATTTTGCTAATTTGCCCCAGTTTGCAATAAATTAAATAACGACTTCAAAAATAAAAGGATAATGCACATAAAGTAAAGCGATATACCAAGCAATCAAATATTATTGACAAATAGAATAATTCATACATTTTATTTACATAAATGTCTAAGGAAAGGAATGCGAAGTTAAAGATAGAACCCGTGATATTGATCAACTCGCGGGAGCCTTGGTTTTTCTAAATTTCTAAGTCTTATTTCTGAATGCTCGAGTCCGACTTCAATCCAAACGACTCCAATGCAACGGAAGTTAGCCAAAAAAAAACGTTCCCGAATTGCTCGTGCCAAGATGTACCTCGCAATAAAAATGGGAATTTAAACTAAATTAGTTCAATAATAAAGTGTCACAATTAATAAAATAACAATAATAAAATAATAATAATAATATAATAAAAAATATATATAATAATAATAATAGAATATATAATAATAATAATAATAATAATAATAATAATAGAAATATATAATAGTAATAAAATATAATAATAGTAAAAGGGGTTTGTTTTTGCAAAATTTAGGCTCAGGTGCGTATCGCGCGTCCAATAGAGGCTCGGGATTTGGTACGGTTGCAAACACGGAGCCCGGGCCGTGTTGCCGTGCCAAAGCACCAAACCCACTACTCTATTCAACTTGCGTAGCATTAAAATGCACTCATCATCGCCTTTTGCTTTAGGGACGTGGGAACGGGACGGATCAAGTGTAATATCATGTTCAAAATCCGTCAATTCATTATCCGTCAATTCCTTGTGTAGGCCTCAATACGTGTATACGTATTTTTTCATTGGCCAGGGGTGTAGTATCGTGTTCATATCAGTGTCAAACTCTTACGATCAGATAAAGATTATCCAGAACAGTCAAAAATTCCCAGGTCTCCACGGTCAAAGCAAACAGTCAAGGCAATAGTGGAGCACCCCCTCCGTGGCATTGTCACTGTAAAACGCCAAACCTCTCAAGTGACGTTATTTCAATTACCAGTGGATAGAACAAACAAACAAAGACAGGGACAGATCCATAATGCAAACGGGTAACCGGAAATAGTTAGATACTCCGGTGAACAAAACTAACAGAGGAGAGCAACTCTCAAGTAAACAACAGATCAGGGCAAGATCAAAACGAAGATTCGGGACCTTATTAGGCCCAAATTACAACAATCCAGTAACAAAGAACCATGAGTTAACATCGTAGAGAAACAAATAGACCCCGAACAATTTTAATCGCAGTAGAGAAAAGATTCCGGCGAGAGGGAGCGATGGTCTAACGGAGGAGGAGCAACGCCGATAGGTGGCGTCGCTACCACTCCTTCCTTTTCAGTTTCAGACTTGTCTCCCCTGTTGCTTTTCCGGCGACAAACAATGTTCCATTTCCCTTTTTATCTTTCGATTTCACGACAGAAACAGGATAGCTCAGATCTCGTTCCCACTGGTTTTGATTTCGTGTGTGTGCGTCCCTCACTGTGTTGTCGTGTTCAAGAAGAAAGGGGCCTTTTTGGGTGTAATGGTGAGGAAAAATAAGGGGGGTGAGGGAGCACGGCTGATGTTGTTGTTTGTGAGGGTGCCGCGGCTGCTCTAATGTAATATGGGTGTTTTTAGGAAGAAGGTAAAGGGGAGATGTGTATATGATAAGAGGGGCTTTTTTAGATCTGATTTTTGTTCTCATGGTGTAAGGGTTTTTGGGATCATGGAGGAGATAATGGGGAATAATGGTTGCTCTGTGGTGCCACGGCTGTTCTCTTCTTTTTTTTGGGTGTAGGGTTTTTTTCTTTGTGTGATAAAAAGAAGATGATTGAATAGTTGGTTGGGGATTTTGTGTGTTATATGGGCTTTGCGTAAATAAGCTGGAATTTAAATGAAGGAGCAATTTTGACCCCAATTTAGGATTTAAATGAGAAAATCGGGTGATTGCACGGGTAGGGTAGAAGTTAGGCTATGCATTGCAAAATTTGGCCCTTTTACTCAGAAATTAACCAATTATATTTAATTTTCAAAATTATCCTCAATTATAAAATATTGCCATAATTTATTAAATTTGAAAAAAATTCGGGACAAAATTGGGTGTCAACAGAGTTCTCTTATAATAATAGCTACCAGTATTCCATTTAGATGGCTCCATTTGAGGCCTTATATGGTCGTCGATGTCGTTCTCCTATTGCCTGGTTTGAGTCTCGAGATGTCGAGGTGATGAGTTCAGATATGGTTCGTCAGTCTCTTGATGTTGTTCGTGTTATTCAGGATCGTTTACCGACCGCCCAAAGTAGGAAAATTTCATATTCAAACCGAAGTAGCCGAGAGTTAGAGTTCGAGGTCGGGGACATGGTATTTCTGAAAGTGTCACCGATGCGAGTTGTAAAGAGATTTGGTAGGAAAGGAAAGCTTAGTCCCAGGTTCATTGGCCCTTTCCGTATCAAGAAGCGTATTGGTAAGGTAGCGTATCGGCTCGACTTGCCAGCTTCTATGCCAGTTCACCCAGTTTTCCATGTATCGATGCTCCGGAAGTGTATCCGAGATCCTTCCGAAGTGATCGAATTAGACCCTGCTCAGCTAGATGTGAATCTAGCTTACGAGGAGTTCCCAGTTGCTATAGTTGCGCGTGATGTCCGGAAACTTAGTTCGAAGCAGATTCCGATGGTTCGAGTGCGATAGAATAATCGTCCTCGTGAGGAGGACACTTGGGAGCTTGAGTCCAGTATGCGTGAGAGGTATCCTTACCTCTTCGACGATTCAGGTTCGATCTTGGTCTTTAAAGCCTTAAAGCTCTTATCATTGTATATGATTTTGGTTTCGTAGTAAATGTCATTGAAAATTGGCGTAAGCATTCTCATTAGAGGTGTAAAATCTATTTTAGACTCTTGCTCGTTCGAGGACGAACGAGAGTCTAAGTGGAGGAGAATGAAACGACCTCGGTCAGTCGTTTCAGAAGTTAGGACTCCGATTGGCGTGCAGATAATTTTAAAATATTCGTAAGGTCCATTAAGACCTGTCTGTAAAATTTGAGCTAAAGCAGACCTCGTTTGGTAGGCATCGGAAGAAGGTTTCAGTTATTATTGTCAATAAATACTAAATAGAGATTTTTGAGCTCGGTTTTGGTGAATGAGCTCCGATTCAAAATCCGAAAGCGCCGTTAGGTTCGTATTATTATTTGTGACTTTTGTCATTTTTCGAAAGTGAATTTCGATGTTGTTCGGCTAGTTTCCGCTACAATGCCGAAAGTTAAATAATTTGACCTTTTTCCTTTAAATTCGCATCTTGAGTTTCGGGAGTCCGATTTGAGATCTGTCTTCGCGAGTATGTTACATATATTTTGTATAACTTACTTGAAAATTTGGGATCATTTCGATTTCTCTAGGGTTCCATTTTAGTTTTAATCGTCGTAACGAATTTATTTTTTTTTTAAAAAAAAAGGAAAGTCGGCTAGCTTTGGGATTAATATCCCTTGGCTTCATTTTAATACAGAATCATGGAAAACGAACAGAGAACAATAATATAGTAACGCAAAGAGAAAAAAGGAAAACAGGAAAGAGAAGGAGAAAAAAATAGTGGAATTTTTACCCGAAATCTCCAGGTAATGATGTTAACTCATTATCTTAACTTATTATGTGTGTTTGAATATATTTTTACGGTAAAAATAGGGATATTAGACATCACCCTAATAAGTTAAATTGATAGTTTAAAGGGTAATTGGACCCTGTTACATGTATTGATTATATATTCGTACTCAGTGAGTTATGGGCAACATATAAATGTAATTTATGTAGGGTTTGGTTATGGGACTTTGAACCCTGTACCTAGGCCTGACCTTCGTATTGCATATGCGAATAGGGTATCAGGTTCCTAACTGGATTGCAGACACAAGGAATGAAGCCTTTAGCTTTATTTGATATAATTTTTCTGCTTATTGAATAGAGCGGGATCGTTTGACAGTTAATCCAAAGGAAAAAGCAGTTGTTGAGTAGCAGGGCTAGCTTTGGAATACGGTAAGTGTTTATATCCATTTCTTTGGAGACATCTGGCCTCGTGGATTTTCTACCACGTGTTCTTTACGTGTGTAGCTGCCGATAGGCGTACTCATTACGCCTTAGCTTTGAACTTACGTTGCATAGTATATGTTATGCCCTGTTGCTGATATTGCATTGAGTATCTGAACATTGTACTCTGGCTGTCATTATTGCATATACTTCCCGGTAATCGATGAGAGTCCCGAGCCGGTGAAGGGTCATTAGTGCATATACTTCCCGGTAGTCGATTAGAGTCTCGCGCCGGTGAAGGATCATTATTGTATATATCTCTCGGTAGACGATGAGAGTCCCGTGCCGGAGATAGGTTTCGGGCACATGTGACCCCATTGTGGGTCATCAAGACACATCATTGCATATCTTTATATGCATTTTTTTTAGCTGTATAGATTTATTGCATTAATTATCTGTGAATGATTTATCTGGTTGAATGCTATGGCTTCTGTTTCCCTGACTAGCGTATCTATTTTTTGAGGTTGCTAGTTTGTCCTCACTTATTGAGTCCTTATGACTCATCCCTTATTTGTTCTTGTGTTTTCTTTTCGTTCGACAGATTCTGCTCCAAGACCCAGCCAGTAGCGTTGTGATTGAGGAGTAGTACGTTTTCAGCTGTCTACGGTGAGCCATCTTGTTCGTTGTGGCCACAAACTTCAGATATTACAGTTTTCCTTACTTTTGCTCCCTTCGGGAGGTGTGTATATCTTTTGGCCTTCTTAGATGTCTGATCTGGAAACCTCTAAAACTGTGTATTCTGGGTAGTTAGTTGTATTACTCAGACAGCTTGTATGTTTGTCTATCCTTGAGAGTTATCTTATGTTGTTAAAATTTGGTTCATTTTCATTTCAAGGTAATTTTTCACAATTTATATTGATTCAGTCAATAGGGTTCGCCCGACAGGTTTAGGGGAGGTGATCGGGTGCCCGCACGGCCTAACCGAGAATTCGAGTTGTGTCAGTTGGTATCAGAGCGAGGTTTAGAGTCTTTCCAGAATATGACAGTGTCTAATAGAGTCTCGCTGATCAGGCGGAGACGTCCGTACCTATCTACGAGAGGCTATGGTGATATTTAGGCAGTTTCCCTTCTTTCTTTCCTCGTCGTGCGTGAGTCTTCTGATCTGAAATTAAATATTTTTTTTATTCTCCACAGTAAATGGTGAGAACGCGCGCAAATGTTCAGCGAGAGGCGGAGGAGCCAGCGATCGCCCCTATGCCAGCTTCTCCGCGAGGTGGTGGTGTTGGCCGCGGTAGAGGTCGTGGTCGAGGCAGAGGTAGAGTTGCCCAGGCCTCGAGGATGGTGGATCATGTTGATCCTACTGCAGAGGTTCCGGTAGTTCCAGCTTTTGCTGGGCAGGGGGAGCAGGGCTTATTCGTTCCCCCCGCACTTCATGACGCTTTTATGAGATTCTTAGCGACGTAGATGCCCCAGGGACCTCCTTTTCCTCAGGCTGCTATAGATGCTCCTATTCCTCAGGCTGCTATAGATGCTCCTATCCCTCAGGCTGTCGTAGATGCTCCTATCCCTCAAGCAGCCCTGCAGGCTGCGGTAGATATTGGTTCTCAGGTTCAAGGAGCCCCCATTCTAGCTCCACATGTAGCTCCAGCAGTTCATGTTCCCGGTGGTTATGTTCTATAGGTAGCGAGTGTTGTACCTCCGATTGCTCAGGCTGGTCAGCCAGTCAAGGTAGCAGGTCAGGTTGATAGTCCGGCAAGGTTGCATTATTTTACCCGCCGAAGTTCTCTGGTCAGAAATTAGATAAGCTTAAGCCTCGTGAGTTTCTTGATCAATGTCAGCGTATCTTAGAAGCCCTTGGATATCTTGAGCAGTATGGAGCTGATTATACTGCCTTCCAGCTTGAGGGTCCGGCTTTAGCTTGGTGGACCGCACTCCGATCAGCAAGGCAGGGCTTACCTAAGCTGACCTGGAGTGAGTTCTCCCATCGATTCATGGAGAAGGTTTTCCGTCGCAGTCAGCAGGATGAGGAGAGGAGACAGTTTGAGAGGATTGGACAGGGTAACCTGTCAGTCACGGAGTACGAGCTTTTGCTTTCAGAGATGTCCAGCTATGCTCCAGATCTCGTGCAGCAGCCCTATGAGCGGGTAAGACGTTTTATTGATAGGCTTTCTCCTTATTTGCGGCCCCAGATGGCTCGTGAGATTGAGGCTGGTATTCTATTTGATGTCGCTGTTGATATTGCCAGGAGGTATGAGGCCTATCATAGTTTAGAGATGGAGGAGTTAGAGTGTGAGAGTAAGAGATCTCGTGGTCTAGGGCATTCTAGAACCTCGTATGGAGGTAGGAGTTATCAACAGCTGAGTAGGCCTCCTGTCAGACCAGCTTAGTTTCCAGCGCGTGGTATTTAGGACGTGCCAGGACCTCGACGGGGTCATCCCCAACTTCCTCCTAGTAGTCATCAGCAGTTCGTGCAGCGCCAGTATGGCCCAGGGTGTTTCCATTGTCGTGAGCTAGGGCATCATAAGAAAGATATCCCTTATCTTTATCAGCAGGGTAGTAGCAGTTCTTTCCCTCGCCCTCCAGCGCCTATGCAGCAGCAGCCTCAGGGTGCCCATTCAGGGTCTCAGCCAGCTAGAGGTGCACCACCATCTGGTAGAGGTCGGGGTCGTGGTTCACGTGGTCCCTCCAGGGGTGGATCTCAGGGTGGTAGATCAGCTCTGCCGCAGAGACAGCTATATGAACTGCCGGCCAGGCAGGATGCCGAGGCATCACAAGCTGTTGCTATAGGTATTTTATCTGTTTGTGGTCGAGATGCATATTCTTTGGTGGATCCAGGAGATACATATGAATATGTAGATCCTTATTTTGCTTCGGGTTTTCATGTTGATTATATGTGTCTTCGTGATCCATTCTGTGTTTCTACTCCTATTGGAGACATTATCATTGTGGATCGAGTTTATCCAGCTTGTACCATATCTTTTGGGGGTCGTGAGACACTAGTAGATCTTCTAATCCTAGATATGGTTGATTTTGATGTCATTATTGGCATGGATTGGTTGGCGTCGTGTCATGCCACATTAGATTGTCATGCCAAGTCTCTTCAGTTGCCTCTTCCTTGTTCAGCACCGGTGGTGTGGCAGGGCTCTTATTCGCCACCCATAGGGCATGTTATTTCTTTTCTGAATCCAAAGCGGATGATGGATAAAGGGTTTTCAGCGTATCTTGCCATGGTTCGAGATACCACGGTGGAGATTCCATCTCTTGATTCTGTTCCTGTTGTTAGGGAGATCCCTGACGTGTTTCCAGATGATTTTCCAAGACTTCCTCTTGATCGAGAGATCGAGTTTGGCATTGATATTGTGCCAGGGACTCAGCCTATTTCTATCCCTCCTTATCGCATGGCCCCATCAGAGTTGAAGGAGCTGAAGGAGCAGTTGTAAGATTTGCTTGATAAGGGGTTCATCAGGCCGAGTATTTCTCCGTGGGGTGCTCCTGTTCTATTTGTGAAAAAGAAAGATAGGATTATGCGGATGTGTATTGATTATCGTCAGCTAAATAAGGTCACCATCAAGAACAAGTACCCATTGCCTCGCATTGATGATTTGTTTGATCAGTTCCAGGGTGCAGAATTCTTTTCTAAGATCGATCTGCGATCTGGTTATCATCAGCTAAAGGTTCGGGAGTCAGATATCTCGAAGACTGCTTTAAGGACTCGTTACGGCCATTATGAATTCCTAGTTATGTCTTTTGGGCAGACTAGTGCCCTTGCAACCTTTATGGATCTCATGAACCGGGTGTTTAAGCCATTCTTTGATTCCTTTGTCATTGTCTTCATTGATGATATTCTTATTTATTCTCGTAGCCACGAGGAGCATGATTATCATCTAAGGGTGGTTCTTCAGACCCTCCGTGATCGTAAGTCGTATGCCAAGTTCTCGAAATGTGAGTTTTGGCTTGATTCTGTGGTATTTTTGGGTCACGTGGTATCTAGTGAGGGTATCAAGGTTGATCCGAAGAAGATTGAAGCAGTGCAGAAATGGCCTCGTCCTACCACTCCGACGGAGATTCGCAGCTCCTTGGGTTGGCAGGTTATTATCAGAGGTTTGTGGAGAAGTTCTCTAATATTGCAGCTTCTCTGACTCGCCTGGCGCAGAAGGCAGTTCAGTTTCGATGGTCCGATGAGTGTGAGGCAAGCTTCCAGAGGCTTAAAGCCTTATTGACTTCAGCTCCCGTGCTTTCCCTTCCTTCGGGCACCGGTGGATTTGTAGTTTATTGTGATGCATCTCGTGTGGGCTTGGGTTGTGTTCTCATGCAGCACGGGAAGGTAATTGCTTATGCTTCCAGACAGTTGAAGCCGAATGAGAAGAATTATCTGACTCACGATTTAGAATTGGCGGCTGTGGTCTTTGCTTTGAAGATATGAAGGCATTTTCTTTATGGCGAGCCTTGTGAGGTGTATACGGATCACAAGAGTCTGCAGTATCTTCTCTCTCAGAATGATCTTAATGGCCGGCAGCGGAGGTGGCTTGAATTAATTAAAGATTATGATCTCACCATCCACTATCATCCTGGGAAGGCGAACGTGGTAGCAGATGCTTTGAACAGGAAGTCCATGGGCATCATGGCTTTTCTTTATGCTGATATGAGACCATTGGCCCGAGAATTGCAGTCCCTTGGCGACTTTGGCGTGAGATTTCTTCTTCCAGACTCAAGTCGAGTCTGAGCGTGTATTGCAGCTCAGTCTTCCTTAGTCAATCAGATTAAGGGAAGACAGTTTGAGGATCCTCATCTGCAGGAGTTGCGTGGTCGTGTCCTAAGTGGATGAGTTCCCTCCTTCGAGCTTGATTCAGATGGAATTCTTCGGTTTAATGGTCGACTCTGTGTTCCTGATGTTGGGGATTTGAGGCAATCAGTGCTCGGTGAAGCTCATAGCTCACGTTATTCCAATCATCCTGGTATTACAAAAATGTATCAGGACCTCCGAGAGCTATACTGGTGGAAGGGGATGAAGAGAGGTGTAGTTGATTATGTATCTCGTTGCTTGAACTGTCAGCAGGTTAAATTCGAGCACCGGAGACCAGCAGGGTTAGCTCAGGCATTGCCCATTCCCGAGTAGAAGTGGGAGCACATCACGATGGATTTTATAGAGTATCTGCCAAAGACCCTGCGGCGCCACGATTCAGTCTGGGTCATTGTCGACAGACTGACTAAATCAGCTCATTTTATCCCTGTAAAGACTAGTGATTCAGCTCAGAGACTGGCTCGAATTTTCATTCAGCAGGTTGTTAGATTGCATGGTACTTCTGTATCTATTATCTCAGATCGTGGTTCCCAGTTTACCTCTCAGTTCTGGCAGTCTTTTCAGAGAGAGTTAGGGACCCAGGTATAGCTTAGCACAGCATTCCATCCTCAGACTGACGGTCAGTCTGAGCGGGTTATTTAAATTTTAGAGGACATGCTGAGAGCTTGTGTATTGGACTTCGGGGGTTACTGGGATGATCATTTGGCGTTGGTAGAGTTCTCTTATAATAATAGCTACCAGTCTTCCATTTAGATGGCTCCATTTGAGGCCTTATATGGTCGTCGATTTCGTTCTCTTATTGCCTGGTTCGAGTCTCGAGATGTCGAAGTGATGAGTTCAGATATGGTTCCTCAGACTCTTGATGTTGTTCGTATTATTCAGGATCGTTTACCGACCCCCCAGAGCAGTCAAATTTCATATCCGAACCGGAGGAGCCGAGAGTTAGAGTTCGAGGTCGGGGACATTGTATTTCTGAAAGTGTCACCGATGTGAGGTATAAAGAGATTTGGTAGGAAAGGAAAGCTTAGTCCCTGGTTCATTGGCCCTTTCCGTATCGAGAAGCGTATTGGTAAGGTAGCTTATCGGCTCGACTTGCCAGCTTTTCTGCCAGTTAACCCAGTTTTCCGTGTATCGATGCTCCGGAAGTGTATCCGAGATCCTTCTGAAGTGATCGAATTAGACCCTGCTGAGCTAGATGTGAATCTAGCTTACGAGGAGTTCCCAGTTGCTATAGTTGCGCGTGATGTCCGGAAACTTCGTTCGAAGCAGATTCCGATGGTTCGAGTGCGATAGAATAATCGTCCTCGTGAGGAGGACACTTGGGAGCTTGAGTCCAGTATGCGTGAGAGGTATCCTTACCTCTTCGACGATTCAGGTTCGATCTTGGTCTTTAAAGCCTTAAAGCTCTTATCATTGTATATGATTTTGGTTTCGTAGTAAATGTCATTTAAAATTGGCGTAAGCATTCTCATTAGAGGTGTAAAATCTATTTTAGACTCTTGCTCGTTCGAGGACGAACGAGAGTCTAAGTGGAGGAGAATGAAACGACCTCGGTCAGTCGTTTCGGAAGTTAGGACATCGATTGGTGTGCAGATAATTTTAAAATATTCGTAAGGTCCATTAGGACCTGTCTGTCAAATTTGAGCTAAAACAGACCTCGTTTGATAAACATCGGAAGAAGGTTTCAGTTTTTATTGTCGATAAATATTAAAAAGAGATTTTTGAGCTCGGTTTTGGCGAATGAGCTCCGATTCAAAATCTAAAAGAACCGTTAGGTTCGTATGATTATTTGTGACTTTTGTGATTTTTCGAAAGTGAATTTCGATGTTGTTCGGCTAGTTTCCACTAAAATGCCGAAAGTTAAATAATTTGACCTTTTTCCTTTAAATTCGCATCTTGAGTTTCGGAAGTCCGATTTGAGATCCGTCTTCGCGAGTATGTTACATATATTTTGTATAACTTACTTGAAAATTTTGGAATCATTTCGATTTCTCTAGCGTTCCATTTTAGTTTTAATCATCGTAGCGAATTTTTTTTTTTTAAAAAAAGGCAAGTCGGCTAGCTTTGGGATTAATATCCCTTGGCTTCATTTTAATACAGAATCATTGAAAATGAACAGAGAATAATAATATAGTAACGCAAAGAGAAAAAAAGAAAGGGGAAAGAGAAGGAGAAAAAAATTGTGGAATTTTTACCCGAAATCTCCAGGTAATGATGTTAACTCATTATCTTAACTTATTATGTGTGTTTGAATATATTTTTACGGTAAAAATAGGGATATTAGACATCACCCTAATAAGTTAAATTGATAGTTTAAAGGGTAATTTGACCCTGTTACATGTATTGATTATATATTCGTACTCAGTGAGTTATGGGCAACATATAAATGTAATTTATTTAGGGTTTGGTTATGGGACTTTGAACCCTGTACCTAGGCCTGGCCTTCGTATTGCGTATGCGAATAGGGTATCAGGTTCCTGACTGGATTGCCCTAAGACATAAGGAATGAAGCCTTTAGCTTTATTTGGTATAATTTTTCTGCTTATTGAATAGAGCGGGATCGTTTGACAGTTAATCCAAAAGGAAAAAGCAGTTGTTGAGTAGCAGAGCTAGTTTTGGAATACGGTAAGTGTTTATATCCATTTCTTTGGAGGCACCTTGCCTCATGGATTTTCTACCACGTGTTCTTTACGTGTGTAGCTGCCGATAGGCGTACTCATTACGCCTTAGCTTTTAATTTACGTTGCATAGTATATGTTATGCCCTGTTGCTGATATTACATTGAGTATCTGAGCATTGTACTCTGGCTGTAATTATTGCATATACTTCCCGGTAATCGATGAGAGTCCCGCGCCGGTGAAGGATCATTATTGTATATATCTCCTGGTAGACGATGAGAGTCCCACGCCGGAGATAGGTTTCGGGTACATGTGACCCCATTGCATCATGACACATCATTGCATATCTTTATATGCATTTTTTTTAGATGTATAGATTTATTGCATTAATTATCTGTGAATGATTTATCTGGTTCACTGCTATGGCTTCTGTTTCCTTGAGTAGCGTATCTATTTTTCGAGGTTGCTAGTATGTCCTCACTTATTGAGTCCTTATGACTCGTCCCCTATTTGTTCTTGTATTTTCTTTTCGTTCGGCAGATTCTGCTCCAGGACCCAGCCAGTCACGTCGGGATTGAGGAGTAGTATGTTTTCAGCTGTCTACGGTGAGCCATCTTGTTCGTTGTGGCCACAAACTTCAGATATTACAGTTTTCCTTACTTTTGCTCCCTTCGGGAGGTGTGTATATCTTTTGGCCTTCTTAGATGTCTGATCTAGAAACCTCTAAAACTGTGTATTCTGGGTAGTTAGTTGTATTACTCAGACAGCTTGTATGTTTGTCTATCCTTGAGAGTTATCTTATGTTGTTAAATTTGGTTCATTTTCATTTCAAGGTAATTCTTCAAAATTTATATAGATTCAGTCAATAGGGTTCGCCCAACAGGTTTAGGGGAGGTGATCGGGTGCCCGCATGGCCTAACCGAGAATTCAGATCGTGTCAGTTGGTATCAGAGCGAGGTTTAGAGTCTTTCCAAATTATGACAGTGTCTAATAGAGTCTCGCTGATCGGGCGGAGATATCTGTACCTATCTACGAGAGGCTATGGTGACATTTAGGCAGTTTCCCTTCTTTCTTTTCTCGTCGTGCATGAGTCTTCTTATCTAAAATTAAATATTTTTTTTATTCTCCGCAGTAAATGGTGAGAACGCGCGCGAATGTTCAGCAAGAGGCAGAGGAGCCAGCGGTCACCCCTATGCCTGCTGCTCCGCGAGGTGGTAGTGTTGGCCGCGGTAAAGGTCGTGGTCGAGGCAGAGGTAGAGTTGCCCAGGCCTCGAGGATGGTGGATCATGTTGATCCTGCTGCAGAGGTTCCGGTAGTGCCAGCTTTTGCTGGGCAGGGGGAGCAGGGCTTATTCGTTCCCCCCGCACTTCATGATGCTTTTATGAGATTCTTAGCGACGCAGATGCCCCAGGGACCTCCTTTTCCTCAGGCTGCTGTAGATGCTCCTATTCCTCAGGCTGCTGTAGATGCTCCTATCCCTCAGGCTGTCGTAGATGCTCCTATCCCTCAGGCAGCCCCGCAGGCTGCGGTAGATATTGGTTCTCAGGTTTAGGGAGCCCCCATTCTAGCTCCACATGTAGCCCCAGCAGTTCTTGTTCCAGGTGGTTATGTTCAAGAGGTAGTGGGTATTGTACCTCCGATTGCTCAGGCTGGTCAGCCAGTCCAAGTAGCAGGTCAGGTTGATGATCCGGCAAGGTTTCATTATTTTACCCGACTTAGTCCTCCGAAGTTCTCTGGTCAGAAATCAGATAAGCTTAAGCCTCGAGAGTTTCTTGATCAATGTCAGCGTATCTTAGAGGCCCTTGGATATCTTGAGTAGTATGGAGCTGATTATACTGCCTTCCAGTTTGAGGGTCCGGCTTTAGCTTGTTGGACCGCACTCCGATCAGCTAGGCAGGGCTTACCTAAGCTGACCTGGAGTGAGTTCTCCCATCGATTCATTGAGAAGTTTTTCCCTCGCAGTCAGCAGGATGAGAAGAGGAGACAGTTTGAGAGGATTGGACAGGGTAACCTGTCAGTCACGGAGTACGAGCTTTTGTTTTCAGAGATGTCCAGCTATGCTCCAGATCTCGTGCAGCAGCCCTCTGAAAGGGTCAGACGTTTTATTGATAGGCTTTCTCCTTATTTGCGGTCCCAGATAGCTCGTGAGATTGAGGCTGGTACTCTATTTGATGTCGCTGTTGATATTGCCAGGAGGTATGAGGCCTATCATAGTTTGGAGATGGAGGAGTTAGAGTGTGACAGTAAGAGATCCCGTGGTCCAGGGCATTCTAGTACCTCGTATGGAGGTAGGAGTTATCAACAGCTGAGTAGGCCTCCCGTCAGACCAGCTTAGTTACCAGCGCGTGGTTTTCAGGACGTGCCAGGACCTCGACGGGGTCATCCCCAACTTCCTCCTAGTAGTCATCAGCAGTTCGTGCAGCGCCAGTATGGCCCAGGGTGTTTCCATTGTCGTGAGCTAGGGCATCATAAGAAAGATTGCCCTTATCTTTATCAGCAGGGTAGTAGCAGTTCTTTCCCTCGCCCTCCAGCGCCTATGCAGCAGCAGCCTCAGGGTGCCCCTTCAGGGTCTCCGCCAGCTAGAGGTGCACCACAATCTGGTAGACGTCGGGGTCATGGTTCAGGCGGTCCCTCCAGGGGTAGATCTCAGGGTGGTAGATCACCTCAGCCGCAGAGACAGCTATATGCACTGCCGGCTAGGCAGGATGCCGAGGCATCACCAGCTGTTGTTACAGGTATTTTATCTGTTTTGTGGTCCAGATGCATATTCTTTGGTTGATCCAGGATCTATATATTCATATGTATCTCCTTATTTTGCTTCGGGTTTTCATGTTGATTATATGCGTCTTCGTGATCCATTCTGTGTTTCTACTCCTATTGGTGACATTATCATTGTGGATCGAGTTTATCCAGCTTGTACCATATCTTTTGGGGGTCGTGAGACACTAGTAGATCTTCTAATCCTAGATATGGTTGATTTTGATGTCATTATTGGCATGGATTGGTTGGCGTCCTGTAGTGCCACATTAGATTGTCATGCCAAGTCTCTTCAGTTGTCTCTTCCTTGTTCAGCACCGGTGGTGTGGCAGGGCTCTTATTTGCCACCCATAGGGCATGTTATTTCTTTCCTGAAGGCAAAGCGGATGATGGATAAAGGGTGTTCAGCATATCTTGCCATGGTTCGAGATACCACGGTGGAGATTCCATCTCTTGATTCTGTTCCTGTCGTTAGGGAGTTCCCTGACATGTTTCCAGATGATTTTCCAGAACTTCCTCCAGATCGAGAGATCGAGTTTGGCATTGATATTGTGCCAGGGACTCAGCCTATTTCTATCTCTCCTTATCGCATGGCCCCATCAGAGTTGAAGGCGCTGAAGGAGCAGTTGCAAGATTTGCTTGATAAGGGGTTCATCAGGCCGAGTATTTCTCCGTGGGGTGCTCCTGTTCTATTCATGAAAAAGAAAGATGGGACTATGCGGATGTGTATTGATTATCGTCAGCTAAATAAGGTCACCAGCAAGAACAAGTACCCATTGCCTCGCATTGATGATTAGTTTGATCAGTTGCAGGGTGAAGAATTCTTTTCTAAGATCGATCTGCAATCTGGTTATCATCAGCTAAAGGTTCGGGAGTCAGATATCTCGAAGACTGCTTTCAGGACTCGTTACGGCCATTATGAATTCTTAGTTATGTCTTTTGGGCTGACTAATGCCCCTGCAGCCTTTATGGATCTCATGAACCGGGTGTTTAAGCCATTCTTTAATTCCTTTGTCATTGTCTTCATTGATGATATTCTTATTTATTCTCGTAGCCACGAGGAGCATGATTATCATCTAAGGGTGGTTCTTCAGACCCTCCGTGATCGTAAGTTTTATGCCAAGTTCTCGAAATGTGAGTTTTGGCTTGATTCTGTGGTATTTTTGGGTCACGTGGTATCTAGTGAGGGTATTAAGGTTGATCCGAAGAAGATTGAAGCAGTGCAGAAATGGCCTCGTCCTACCACTCCGACGGAGATTCGCAGCTTCCTTGGGTTTGCAGGTTATTATCGGAGGTTTGTGGAGAAGTTCTCTAATATTGCAGCTTCTCTGACTCGCCTGGCGCAGAAGGCAGTTCAGTTTCGATGGTCCGATGAGTGTGAGTCAAGCTTCCAGAGGCTTAAAGCCTTATTGACTTCAGCTCCCATGCTTTCCCTTCCTTCGGGCACCGGTGGATTTGTAGTTTATTGTGATGCATCTCGTGTGGGCTTGGGTTGTGTTCTCATGCAGCACGGGAAGGTAATTGCTTATGCTTCCAGACAGTTGAAGCCGAATGAGAAGAATTATCCGACTCACGATTTAGAATTGGCGGCTGTGGTCTTTGCTTTGAAGATATGAAGGCATTATCTTTATGGCGAGCCTTGTGAGGTGTATACGGATCAGAAGAGTCTGCAGTATCTTCTCTCTCAGAAGGATCTTAATGGCCGGCAGCGGAGGTGGCTTGAATTAATTAAAGATTATGATCTCACCATCCACTATCATCCTGGGAAGGCGAACGTGGTAGCAGATGCTTTGAGCAGGAAGTCCATGGGCATCATGGCTTTTCTTTAAGCTGATATGAGACCATTGGCCCGAGAATTGCAGTCCCTTGGCGACTTTGGCGTGAGATTTCTTCTTCCAGACTCAAGTCGAGTCTTAGCGTGTATTGCAGCTCAGTCTTCCTTGGTCAATCAGATTAAGGGAAGACAGTTTGAGGATCCTCATCTGCAGGAGTTGCATGGTCGTGTCCTAAGTGGAGGAGTTCCCTCCTTCGAGCTTGATTCAGATGGAATTCTTCGGTTTAATGGTCGACTCTGTGTTCCTGATGTTGGGGATTTGAGGCAATCAGTGCTCGGTGAAGCTCATAGCTCACGTTATTCCAATCATCCTGGTATTACAAAAATGTATCAGGACCTCCGAGAGCTATACTAGTGGAAGGGGATGAAGAGAGGTGTAGTTGATTATGTATCTCGTTGCTTGAACTGTCAGCAGGTTAAGTTCGAGCACCGGAGACCAGCAGGGTTAGCTCAGGCATTGCCCATTCCCGAGTGGAAGTGGGAGCACATCACGATGGATTTTATAGAGTATCTGCCAAAGACCCTGCGGCGCCACGATTCAGACTGGGTCATTGTCGACAGACTGACTAAATCAGCTCATTTTATCCCTGTAAAGACTAGTGATTCAGCTCAGAGACTGGCTCGGATTTTCATTCAGCAGGTGGTTAGATTGCATGGTACTCCTGTATCTATTATCTCAGATCGTGGTTCCCAGTTTACCTCTCAGTTCTGGCAGTCTTTTCAGAGAGAGTTAGGGACCCAGGTGCAGCTTAGCACAGCATTCCATCCTCAGACTGACGGTCAGTCTGAGCGGGTTATTTAAATTTTAGAGGACATGCTGAGAGCTTGTGTATTGGACTTCGGGGGTTACTGGGATGATCATTTGGCGTTGGCAGAGTTCTCTTATAATAATAGCTACCAGTCTTCCATTTAGATGGCTCCATTTGAGGCCTTATATGGTCATCGATTTCGTTCTCTTATTGCCTGGTTCGAGTCTCGAGATGTCGAAGTGATGAGTTCAGATATGGTTCCTCAGACTCTTGATGTTGTTCGTGTTATTCAGGATCGTTTACCGACCCCCCAGAGCAGTCAAATTTCATATCCGAACCGGAGGAGCCGAGAGTTCCTCAGACCAATGTGATTCAGGCTAGGGTGCTGCTAATTTATGCTTTGATAACTGGTATAATTCTTAATTTGGGAGAGCTTATACGGGAGCAGATGGTTCGGACACGACAAAACATGCAAGGTCCTGAGGTACACAGATGATGTGATGGATACTGATACTCCACCCGAGCATGATATCACCGCGGTCCATGATCCTATGGCGGTGAAGGTTGATAAAAGAACATTGCCTGAGCGAATTGAGGCAGAGTTGGCCAAGTTGAGGCAGGGGCAAGTGGCCGCGTTGGCCATGTTGAGGGAGGAACAGGAAGCTCGAGATGGATTGTTTCTTAGTCAACTAGAGGCTCGTGATGCAGCACTGATGAGTACACTTTCAGAGTTCTTTTCCTCCATATAGAGTGCTCGGGTGACGCGTTCCATTGGCGTCCAGACTGAGGAAGAGTCCAGTCCTGATATTGTTGATTTGAGTGCTACTGATGGCACTTCTATAGATCTGGCTCTTAGTACTATTGAGGAGGGCTTACTGATTGATATTGTGGACGCGTTTGGCGTCACTTTGGTGGATCCTGTTGCTGCTCATACCACGAATTCAGACCAGTCTAAGGCACCTCCAGACTCGGCAGATTGAGGGAGTTATCTTGATACCCACTCTTGTTCCTTATTTTTATTTTTGTGCAGTGGGGACCATGTACTATTTTAAGTGTGGGGTGGGGTATCATGACTTGTATTGTATTTTTTTTACTGCTTTATTTTTTTAGATCAGTGGCAGAATCTTCGGGTTTTCTTCAAGCCACGGTTCTTTCTCGAGGATGCCTTTTGTTTTGAACCGGGTGTTTTTAGATAAAAATGAAAAAAAAATTAATTTATAAAAAAAAATTAGAAAATAGGAGTAAATAAGTGGTGAAGGACATGTGCTTCCTTTGTGACTTGTTTGATACTATCATATTTAGTCCTTTACATGCAAGTTGAACTTCCCTAAATATTTTTTTGTGTGAGTTCTGTATTGGATTGATAGGCACTCTTGTTAGTGACTCTTCGGCTCAGGTTTCTGACTCTGCTGGCTGACTAAATAACATGACTTTGTCTCGCTCGTTCTTGTTAGGAGTTAGAATTTTTCCTTCTTGAGTAGTTCTGGTGCCATGAGTGGTGAAGTATCAGTATTTATTCTCGTGCTTGCATTATTGGTCTAGAACTTGCCCTGATTGTTTTTCGAGGCAAAATCCTAGGATGTACTCGGCTTTGGAAATGATAGTAGGCCTTCTTTGGCCCGTTTAAATTTTTTCTCTAGCCTTTCCTTGATGACATGATCCCAATGAGCCCCTTTGAACCTTTATCCTGTTTATTGGCAACCATATTAAAAACTTTTACCTGTTTTTGTACTGAATTTCCTATCTTTTGAACACCGTACCTCCTAGAGAACTTACAAAAAAAATTGCATAATGAGCTGAAAAGCTTAAGTTGGAGTAAAGGGTGGTGAAGTTTAAGTTGATGATTCTGAGAAGAAAAATTATTGTTGAAGGAAAAAAAAAAGAGATGAGAAAAAACAAGAGAAAAATTGTGAAAAAAAAAAGAAAAAAGAAGAAAAATTGAAAAAAAAATGATGATGAAAGCAAAGGAAAGAAGGAAGTGAATAAAATAAGGAGCAATTCGGAGTTGAATTGAAAGAGAAGGAAAACTTTGGTTAGAAAGAAAGTGGTAATTGAGGTTTAAATTAGTTTTGTAAGTGCTTAGGGAGGTGTAGTCACTATTATCCATATATTTATCATACCCTTCCCCTAGCCAACATTACAACCTTGATAAAGTCCTATTTGATTCTAGGCCGAGTGTACCTACATTAGTGGAGAATTACAAGACGGGAAAGCCTATGGTACCATTGTGTGGCACTTGAATCTCTTTGTGAGTGTGAGCGAATTCTTTCTATCTTAGACATCCCTTAAAATTGATTTGATCTATATATCTTTGAGTGATTGGGACTAGGCCTTGATTGGTGAAGGCACTTGTATTATGAGATATAGGAGCTTTTATTAGGCTACCTAATCTTGAACAAGCGGGCATGTCGTGAGTAAGTTGGGAGTGGAGTCGATTCTTAAGGCTTGGATGTTACCGCTTGATTGTTTTGATAATTCTTATTTTATATGTGCGAAACTTAAACATGGGGGAAGTTGTGTGCTTGTATGTTTGGTTATTAATTGTTGGTATCAACCAAAGTCATAGATGCACTTCCTTAGAATTTTTGACTTAGTAGGATGAGTTTAATTGGGAAAAGATGTGGATTAGTTTGTTCGAGGATGAAAAAAAGCTAAGTGTGGGGTGTTGATGTTGGACGTATTTCCTATATTTTTAGCAATGGTATATAACACTTTTAGATAGTTTTCATAGCAATACATGCCCAACAATGCTAATTTGTGAGGTGATTTTAACTTGGTGTGTTTGAATGACTTAGGTATGAATTGGTGGAATTTGGAGCAAGATGACTACATTTTTTGGAGAAGTATGAAGTCAAAAATTGAAGTAGAAAAATGAAGAATGCTAGTGTAAAAAGTCAGCGGACTAGGAGCTTTGTAAGCTCATTGTATGAACCTTACAATAGGCGTACATTATGAGAAGCTGTGAGACCTGAGAATTGAGCATACAAGGATTCTTACATTGTAATGGATGCTGTACGACTGGGAACTTTCCTACCCGAGTTTGGACTAGCCTAGGGCGTTAGTTACTCTTATTATTCCATATTTAAACCCTTGTAAACATATCATTAGACTTTCTTTACGTACTTTTGGAGCAAGAAACATAGTAGAGGCTAGAGCAATCAAGATTCATCAATTGAGTTGTAATTCTTCTTTTCTCTTCATTATTTCATGAATTTTAGATTATTTTGTGAGAAAGCTACCATACCTATGAGTAGCTAAACTATATTATTCTAGGATTATGGGTTAACCATGAAAGTTGTCATCTGAAGTTGATTGAAATCCATTAAATTTATCAAATTGAGTTGTTTATTTAATTCTTCTTTGAATTACTTAATTTCTTGGCCAGTTGTTAAGTACTATCTATGAACCTAAGGTTGAACTCGAAAGTGGGAACCGTAGGTTGCAATAAAATTAAATAGAGCATGTTCCTGAACCTGAAGATCGGGAACTAGTTTTGCAGTTAGGATAGAAATATACCTAACAGCCACGCTCAGTTAGTATATAGGAGAAGTACATGCATTCTTGTTAACTCTAATTCCATAGACATATAGGCGTTAAGTTAGCTTGAATAGGTGAGCAGGGTATCGAAAGAGCCCGGTGAGTATAATCAACCATGTGATTAGGAACCCAGATAAATAAAGTTAATTCAATTAGCGGAGGAGTGCAACTGGATTGGTGAATATCCCATGATCCTGGAATATTTCCTCTCTTGAAATTGTCTTGCATTCAATTTTTACTTCATTTACTTTCTGTTAATTAGTTTAATTAAAACACATTTGGTTGAACTCTCTCTAACAATATTTGAATTAGAGCTTGTCTAGTTAATAGTTAATCGATAGTCCTCGTGGGAACGATACTTTCTGATCACTTTATTACTTGATCAACCGCGTATACTTGCGTGTGCATTTGGAACGATACTTATCTATCATGAATGAGAATAGCGATGTTCAAGTGAGGTTAGACGAGCTTATGGTGCCAAATATAAATAATTTAGATATTTAGGCTCATTGGTTCAAAAGTGTGAAATGGTAGATAAAAATATCACCCATAAATTACTATCGCATGGTTGAAATAATGAAGTGCTACTAGGGAGCTATGTGATGGAAGAATGCCTATTAAGGTGAATGTAAGACATACTGAACAATTATAAAAATAAAAATACTATATCAGTGAAAAAAAAAATATCCATTAGGGAAAAAAATAAATATCCAACATATCAACAAGATGATTATTGCGGAAAAGCGATAATAAAATGGACATTATCGGTCACACAAGAATAGAAGTGACCACATTTAATAGAAGGTGCAAATAGCAGACATTAGGATTAAATGAGAAAAAGTCTCTTGAGATGATTTGGGTCACCCGCGTCGGCCTCTAGATATAACAGTTAAAACTATGTGAAACTACGGAATAATGTGCCATGCAAGGAGAAGGTAGTGCTAAAACCACATAAAAGGAACTTGTTTCAAAACCATTCCTTGAAATCAGCTAAGATAGGATTAAATGGAAGAATAAGATATGTATAGAAGATATGTACTAATTGGTAATAATAGTGTATTTTTACTCTATATTATTATTATTATTATTATTATTATTATTATTATTATTATTATTATTATTATTATTATCGTCTCTTGTATATCTAACTTATTTTTTCTCTTTTATTTATATTTCATATAAGGGTGATTTGAGTTGACCTTAACTAGAGAAATATGATCAGTAAAAAAGGGTCCCGACTTGTTTGGAATTAACACATACTCGTTGTTGTTATTATTGTATTTGTTAGTCATGTATATTCTCATTTTTATTTTAAATGTTACAATTGAATTATTTTATTTCTTACAACCATACATGCACGGGTAAGTATTAGTCAGAGTTGGCGAGAATACCCCTCTAACGAAGTGCAAGATATGGTAGGCAGATTGTGAATTTCTAACCAACTTATCGTAATGTGGAATTTTCATTTTTAATGGGAGTAATTCGACGAATATGATTTGGCCACTGTATATGCACATGATTATGATCAATGATCAGTCCAAAATGGGTTCAATTGGTAATAGTAGCCTAAATGTCGATTAATAGAGCTGACATGTTAGACATCTTCTTTCTCTTTACTTTTCGAAAAGTCTAACTTTAGACCGGGCCAAGCTTTTGAGTTATTTAAGTAACTTTGGGTTAAGGTCGTTGTGCTCTAGCCACCTCTTTAGAAGGCTGGTGGGCAATTCCCCTCTTGTCCGTGTTGGCTTAAATCTAGTTAAGACAATCAATTGAATTTATTATAAGGGTAACAAGCAATATTTTGTATCAAAGCTATGGATTGATAAAAAGACATGAATAAGACAAGTAATAGCCGAATAAGAGTAATGTTGTAGTGTGTATTTCTGAATGAATTGCAAAGATCATCACAAGGCTACTTATAGCTTATACTAAATACAATGGTAATTAAGGCATTAAATAACCCATAATTGCTCTTGCCCACGTTCAGATCATGGCTTACCCATGATCACCCCATTAAATGTTAGATTAATGAGTGACCGTTTTGGAGCTGTCCACCTTCTGATACATAACCGCTTCCCCGAGGTTTAAGCTACTTGCCTCAGGCAAGTAAATATTCCACCGCTCAAAGTAAGACCTTCTCGAGGTTTGCCTTGAACCTTGACCTTGAGGATTTTCCTCGGGAGTAAAACCTCTCGCTTCTTGACTGAGTCACATGTCTTGGCATAAACATATCTGGAACCATGCATCCGAGGTGCCACATGCATAAGTGATTTTTCACCCTATACAGATAGTCCCCCCACTCCTGGGACAACAGACAGAGTTTTTGAGGAGTATAATGGATTTAGACGAGAAATCGACGTGGCCACACATGCACCCTGCGGTTTGAAAAGGGCGGTTGTCATTTCGAATTCCCGTCCATCACAGGTGGCAGCCGCTGAAAGGCCATGGCCCTTCGTTCTTCCTTCCCCATGTAAATGCAATGATGACTTCTTCCATTAAAAATAACCAACTTGATCGTCTTCCTTTCCACTTCTAAACTTACAAGCAACAGTAAAAAATTTCACAATAATCTTCTTGAATCTTTGAGTTTGAAAAAACATCTTCAATCTTCCTACCCCAAAAATGTCAACCCACTATATTCAAAGCTCATCAGGCTGCTCTAAGGAACAAACCCCTGCCGGCGACACCATTATCGTTGGCGATGAGCTGGTAATCCAGAGCCTCTTAACACTATTATACTGACCGACAGCGACACTGAAATGACTTCGCAGTCGAGTAATTTAAACCAAAGGCGGCGCAAGGCCACTGCTAACCGTGCTCCTGCTGAAGAAACCATCGTTGAAGAGGAGAATGACGTCATGCCTGGTGGCGGAGGAGCAAATATAAATGTGATGGGTGACACCGAGTCGGGAGCTTCAAAGCCAAAGAAGAAAAAATCTGCCTTTAAAGAGCTCGAGCCCCGTCATGTTATCCCTTTAAAGATTGATCTCACCAATGACTTCAAAATGCAAGACCAAACGGTTGTTGACATTGAAAAGAATAGAAATGTCCCGGTTCAAATTACTCTGAGCTTGATCACCCAAGCCAATGTTGCCTTGGTTTGGGAAGAGTGCAACTAGGGCCCCGAGGTCCAATTGGTGTCCCAACATCGGAGAGTCGCAGCTCCGATAGCATGGTAAGACACTCTTTCGTGTATACCTATCCCTTCACGATAGGATTCAGGCTGCCTGTTCACGAGGTAATTGACACCTTCTGCCGAACATACAACTTATGTTTGGTTCAACTTGGCCCCGGGCTCTGGAGGGTCGTTCAATGCCTTGACTTCTTAAGTTGGAAGGCTGGGGTTCCCTTTACCTTTCATCATTTGGTTTCTCTCTTTTACTCCACGCTACACAAAGGTAGGGTTGCTCAACTCAATAAACGAGGCAAGTACTCGTTGACTATAAAGAGTGAAGATACAGAAGACCGTGGGTGGAGTGATCGCTTTGTTCTCATCCTGACTATTCTTTTGTCTCCCAAGCCTGGATTTCATGAGGTGTGGAACAAAACACCTATGTAAATACTTTCGATAGCCCTTGATAATCTTTTACTTCCCTTCGTAACTTCTCATTTTTTAACTCTTGCTTTGATTTCCTCAGCTGAAACAATTCCAATCGTTCCCTCAAAGGATCTGACCGCTTGGGTGCAAGCGACAATTGATATCAAATCACGGCCAGAGAGATTGTGAATGGTCTTTGTGTGGGTAAAAATACGCCACCTATTTTTATGGGAATATGAGTCCATTTGTCCTTAAACCGGATGTTTGGTCAAAGACTTTGACAGCCTTTCCTTCATACAAGGTTTTTAATCCTTCTCCCCCGCTTAGGACAGAAAGGGGAAGTAGTTCTACCCTTGCTGGCGAGACTAGACTTATCCTACAAGTCACCGGGAACTGAGGATATACGCCCGCTCCTAGAGCCAACGACCGTTTAGGCGGTTTGGTCACAGGGCACAGGGAATACATCCCGCCGCCTAATGTTTACAGTATCCTAGTTAGGGTTTTGTATACCAACACCTTGAGTTGTTGGCCCATGGTCTTATTAGTATTTTTATTTTACCTTATTTAGAACTGGATATCACTACTATAAATACCCCTCCTTGCATTATATTGTACAAGACACAATTCGCCATCAAACTCGGAATACTCTCAAGGAATAAGAATTAGTTTTCTTTCTCTATTATTTCTTGTGTAATTACGTGTCTTTACTTTCATCGTATTTATTTACTTTTTTCATCGTAATTTACCGTATTGCTTGTGACCTTATTCGTAATTTAACCTAGACGTACAAATTTAGGCATAAACAGTTTGGCACCCACCGTGGGGCCCAGGCAATTGTAGGTATTCTACGAAGGAAAAGGCGCAATCATGTCTGACGACGATAGCAGCGTTCCAAAGAACACCACAGATGCAGTAGACGAGTCTGCGAAGGATTCCAGGAACCCCATCATCCAACGAAAGGATCATGTCGAGCAGCCAAAAGATTCTTCTCATGAACCAATTCCTATTGCTAGCGATGGTGAAGGCGATCAATCGCCATGAGGTAATTCAGAGTTCAGAGATTTCCTCTTGGACATCCTCAAAAGTGGGTCAGAGCGGAACTCGAACAACATTGTTGAAGGTATATCCCATAGATTGGGAGGAATATTTGCTGGTTCGTCTCAAAGGCCATTATCCCCGCAAGAACCGATGCCCCCGAAAAACTCGCCAGCATCGATTCCAATTCATAGGCTCAACCAGGATACTGCCCCTGCAGGCTCATCAACAATCAACAACCAAGATCTTAAAGGAGCCCCTGTCATTCAAGATCTCATAAAGGAGATGAAGGTCATCCACGACCGGATCGGTAACGCACCGGGTGCTCCACCCCAAGTTACCATGGTAGATGAGCAGAAGTTCTACAAACATGCTTACAAAGCAAGTGCTGCACCATTCCACATACCAAAGCACTTCTGCTTGCCGGATAACTTGAAGTATGACGGAACGACCGATCCAGACGAGCATACCGCTGCTTACTGCACGGTTGTGAAGAGTAACAAGATTACTAAAGAGGGAATCCAGTCTACTCTGGTGAAGAGATTTGGCTCGACTATGACCAAAGGAGCCCTTGCTTGGTACACTCAACTACCAATGAGATCCATGGAATCATTCACTCAGATGCAAGACCTGTTTAAGAAAGCGCATTCTTGTACCCGTAAGAGGGAGAAACACATGGAAGACATCTTCGAGATACGATAACGTGACAACGAGTTGCTAAAGGATTACCTCGATAGATTTCAGAGTGAACACATAGAGCTCCCTCCAATCGCTGATAACATCATTTTGGTAGCGTTCGGCAATAGTTTGAATTAAAAGGGGTCTTTAGCTACCCGTGAATTGCAGCGTACTTTGACTTAATACCCAGTGTCCACATGGAGTGCGTTACATCAGAGGTATACTGAGAAACTTTGTTTGGAGCCGGATCATTCTCATAACCCCGAGGACGAGCGAAGAAAGAGATTGGGAAGCCTGTCCCAAGAAGGTGAGGGGGATGGTAGAAGGGTGAAGCCAAAGGTTCAAAATCAACGGGTTGCCGGGCGGCAGAATAATTTTCGAGCATTCGGATCCCCGGAAAAGCGGACTGAACCCCCGAATTTCAGGGACTTTAGTCTTCGTGTCAATGCTATGGACCTAGTCGACAATCACTTTGGTAAACTGGGCCCTAGGGTTCGATGGCCACCTAACGCGAAAGGATCTACAGGAAGAAACACAACGCCCTATTGCGATTTTCATCACAGCGGGGGCCATGCAACGATCGATTGCAAAGCTTTGATGATCGAGATTGAGAACTTACTAAAGGAAGGACATCTCAAAGAGATGCTGGAAGAAGGGCCCCGCCATTTTAAAAGTTCGGAGTCTGAGAATCTGAAGACTATTAACATAATCTTCGTAGACGGAGGGCCGGACACGGCCCGAGGGACTGTAGTGACCGAGATAACATTTGGGTCCATCCAATTCGACTTGGATGAGCAAGCAGACCAACAAGGTGAGCTCGTTGTACCTGTGGAAGTATTCGGCGTACATATCCACCGGGCTCTTATCGATTCGTGGAGTAGTGCTAATATTATGCGGGGGGAGGTATTGTACAAATTCAGCCATTGTCCTTAAATATCCTCGAGTACTCGAAGCATAATGGGTTTCAACAGATTCCAGGAAGCATCCACTGGAGAACTAGCTCTACCGATTCACAAACCGAGCGTGACGAGCGTAACCACTTTCCAGATGATGAATTGTAATCTCCTATATGATGTAATCCTGGGATGGCCATAGATACAAGATGTCAGAGGAGTGCCCTCAACACTTCATCAGGTCTTCAAGTACCCGACACTGGACAGAGTCACCGACCTACGAGATAAGCGACCTCTCCTTGAGGAGTGTCGCCTTACTTCAGACGGGGTTATATCTGCCGAGTTGGAAGCTATTGCGGCCATAAAGCGAGAAGTTAGAGAGGAACTCAACGAACTGCGGGATCGACTGGCGGCAATGGATCAACTAGTCCCGAGCGCGACTGAGTTGATACATCGTCTTTCTGAGGTGCTGCGGAAGCAAAGAGGACTCCTGTGCCTGATACAAAGTTACTTAACAATGGCTCGGATGAACACTCAACTCCTACAGATTCCAACGATAAATGAACCAGAGATCGGTGAACACATACTGTTATATAACTGAGATAGCATGGAATGTGGTCCTTGTACGAGAAAAGAATGGGAAGAAGTTTCCTGTAAAATACGCCATCAGGATGCCGCATCGAATAGACAAGTTCTTGCCCTTGCCACTCCAGTTCATAGCAACCGTGGTATGGCCATATGAGAGTTGTGCTCACACTTTCAGGAACACTCGGTCAATATGGTCTCTTCGACACCGGTACAAGCCATTTTGTCTAAACCCAGTGTGTCTGAAGATATGACAAAGTGGGCTGAAGAGTTGGGAGAGTACGACGTCATCTATCAACCCTGTATAGATGTCAATGTCGCAGGCGTTGGAAGGTTTTACCTCAGATTTGCAGAAGAACTAGAACGGAAGGCTGAAGAGTCACTCAAGAATAAAGCAGTGATCGAGTACGGCCGTTGGGAGATTTGCACTCTATGGATCAGAACGCCATCTGGAATGGTCTACCATCAGGCCACAAAAACTGATGACAATGAAGCAGAGTATGAAGCCATAATTCAAGCTCTTGACTTAGCCTACACACTAGGGACTAGGAAGATCAGCATGTACAATAAATCTCAGCTGATGATTAATCAACTAAAGGAAATCTTCGTACCTAAGGACATCTGCGAGCCAGATTGAAAGAAGAAAATTAGGGCAATCCTGAAAAATTTTCATGCGTGGGAATTCATCCACCAAGAAGAGATCTCAGGAGACGCCGGAGCATCTGAGAATTTTTATGATTGGCAGACGATAGTTGAGCTAACCCACACAAGCCTGATGAACCTTGAAGTTCCAGATACATGATCTTTCGCAGGGCAGCGTGATGCGCTGGTCAACTATCTGAGCAAAGGAAATCTTCCTGAAGACAAGTCAGAAAGCTTCTACTTGCGGAAACGGGCAGTTCACTATTGCTTGGTCAGCGAGAGGTTGTACCACAGGGTCGTCCACGACTCGGGGAATGACTTTCAAGGCTCAGCACCCTTAAATAGGGAAGCACAACCAAATGCCCCCGAATCATTCAAGGATCAAACATGAAGTACTTTTACTTGAGAAAGTATTTTCTTTGCCTATGTTATTTCCTTTAACTACGGTATTTATCAGACTTATTACCGGTTTTCACCCACAGCATCTCAGGCTTCGCGCCTCCATTATCAATAAAACTACTATCTTACTTAGTCAGTTTTACTAATATATTTAGATCCATCTATGATCCAACTATTCATAGTCCCGACCAGATCCAAGTTGAAGTCATACGCTCACTTTTCGCTAAAAAAAGTAGAGTGCACTACTCACTTAGAGCTAGACCACGTCTAGCTCAGCCACCAGGCATTAATCGAGCGTTGATCTCGCTAAATCAACAGTTGTACCTATACACCAATGGGGATGCCTATCCGCGTAGTGCCAGAAAGTCTTAAATACTCGAGTCACTAAGCGAAGACGTTCTGTCTCAGAACACAAAAGGACCGTTACTACACGGGCTAAAGCCGTCCCATTGTTGGTGCAAACATCCATCTGCTACGGATGCAACCTAACCACCGTCTATCGTTGCACAACAGACGTAATTGCTCAAGGCAGGCACACAGACGCACGTTCTTAAACAACTAGAATAGTCAGGATGACCAGAAGCCATCTAATATCTAGGTGCACAAATATACTGCTTGGTCACACATTATGAAATGTATAATAACACAAGTACGTATGAAATATTGGTAAACATTCGTTTTATTAATAACAAACAGCCCTTAGACTCATAATATATATTTAGTTCTTTTTGAATACAATATTTATTTATAACAATTGTAGAAAAAAAAAAGGAAATGGAAGACAAAAAACAAAGAGATCCTCAGGATTAACACAACTGAAGATCCTTCATCTGGATTGTAGCAATAAGCCGTAAACAGTCCGGAGTTCTTCTTTTCTTTTTTGCAGCTTAAGATATGTCGGCCCGGGCATTCCGTCGAAGCATACGACAGCTGAAACTATCAAGGCCCGTCTGCTTGATCAAAGCAAGGGATCCCAGAAGCACCTGAGTACATGCCTAACCTTCCCCCATCTCGTCCGTTGAACTTGAAGAGAAACTAGAAAATAGCAACGAAGCTTGACCATCCACTTCAACCTCAACTGGTCAAACCGGAGTGCACAGCCCTGCAGATCTTCAAGCACAAAAAGAAGTTAAACGAGAGCGGAAAGGCTTGAGCTAGGAACCTACCACAGGGGAGCCTCTTCCCTCGGGTATCCCATAGCTAACAGCCGATGGAGCGTTACAATAGCAGTTCAGCTAAAGCAGATAACCAAGGTAAAAGCCATGAACCACGGAGGACTCCGAAGCTCAGTGACACCTTAGCCACCCACCGCTGTGAAGCTAAATCCTCTTGCATGCCCTGAAATGGAGCCAAGCAATGGATCACCAGCCCGGTACCATTGAAGGAGCAACCTAAGCACCAGAGAAATCCTGGCGGAGAAGCTGCATGACAGCTGAAAGGGCTAAGCGTCCTGACCCCGCATGACAAGAAGAATATCACAGCAACCATTGTGTTAGAAGATGAGCACACTGTAATCAGTGCACGTGAAACAATGAAGACATCCCGAAGAATATCGTTAAAATCCCGATCAAACTTCATAATTCGGGTGACTTTATCCGTTTCCTTATGGACAAAGAAAGAAAAGGAGGTAACTGTAGGTGAATTTCCTCCTATAGTTCTCTCATGCAACATCTATTCGGAACGAAGAAGATTTTCTGGGAATGTCAAACCAGGGTCAAAGGCGAACATTTTGAAGGGAAGAAAAGCTTCTCACTGTCATAAGAAATTGATAAAGAAGTGAATCTTTTTCTAACGAAGATTTTATGATTTTTCCACTATCATGAAGTCACTATTTATAGACAGAAAGGATAAGGATGGAGCACGAAACGGTCAAGCGTCGTTATTACTATAGATGTGAAACGATTCGGAGCAGTTAATGACAGTTTCTAAAAATGTGCATTATTTATCTGTTTGAATTATCGAGCAATTTTTATGGAATAAACAAGAAGTTTGCTTTAAGTAATTCTATTAGATTAAAGTAAGTTATGATTAGGCAATTTCGCCTGCTTGTGAAACCTGCGGGCCTTAGGACGCATTGAAGAATTCGCGCAAAGCTGGAATGATCCCATTTCGAGATCAAGCACCGACAACGCATGCAAAAATGCGACACATTCCACGGTGCATAAGAACTTGATAAGAGTTCTATGTAATACGAATTATTACTATACTAGGTAACTTACCCGCGCATCGTGCGGTCTCAAAAACCCTCTAATTAACCTTATAAAATGACCCTTTCCTAATATCAAATATTACCATATTCAATATTATTAGTGTAAAGACTAAAAATGTGAGAATACATCTTCGTTAATTAAATAAAAGGGTTTGATCAGTTTTGTGTCATTTATATATTCTACAGCAATACATCGCTGATTGATTAATAATAATTAAGTATCTTTAATTTCTTTCTATTCTTTACAGCTAAGACTATAAAATATTCAACTTTTATTCTCAAGGAATCTCATATCAATAGGAAGATCTTCTAAAATCAGTCCTGATTTTTTAATACACGCTCACACAGTGCGAACATTTTGTAATTTCTTAACCGCTTTATTCATTCTTAATCTTTTCCCGCGAAAACCCACAAGTCAAGCTTCAATCTATTTTTTTAACCTTGTTAATTACATCAGTGAACAATGTCTGTACCATAGGTCGAGTTCTTAGTTCTTAACAAATATAAAATACTCAGAAGCCGAATATGATTATCTAAAATTTGTAAAATTGACCAATGAAGTGAATATACTTTTATATAATCTATTAGTTAGAGCATCTTCAAGATCATCAGGTAAATATCACTTCAAGCATTATATTCAATGAGAATAAGCAACTATAACCAACAGATTGAATCATGAATCTGTATGAAACCCTTGTCGTAGGATTTTTTAAAGATTAATTACATGATAGAACGGTTTGCATGTGAGTTTTAACCATATAGCGCGGTGCATATTATAAAATGAATCAAAAGAAATGAAACAACTAAAATATGTGACTTAATTTCATTGACTAATACTTGTTGTTCCAATTATTACAACTCACTCGAACAAATAGTAGCACCCATTTTTGATATCAGGTTAACTAAATAAATGAAAATTTTATTAATCTAATAGTATACAAAATCAAAAAAGAAAAAATTGATGCAACCCTATCAGTTCTTCATCTGCCTATCTATATATACGGAGCTATGATCTCTTGATTTCATCACATGCATACTGCTGAAGGGCTTTTTGCATTTTCCCGATTATATGAGTTTGGCCTCAGATGGCTACACTTTCCTGTATTAGTAAGTTGTAGCAATCAATTGTGTAATCTTTAGCATCTTTTTAAAAGTCGATTAATATCCAACTCCTTATAAAAGAAAAAGATGACATGCAAATAAATAAATAAATAAATAAATAAAATAGTAATATCAAGTGCCCGATAAATAAAAAGCCAAGTAGCATACCAGATTAATAAAGTGGATATGGACTTCACAATGCATTCCTCAAACTGAAGAAATTCCTGTGCGAATTTTGGATCAAATTAATATAAGGGTCTTTCTTTTCTAACTTGATCAACTTAAAGTACATCTTCATGTTTCATTTCGAAAGGCTCTATCCCATTTATCAACAAAGTTCTAGTAATATTTCTCTCATGCTTGCCAATTTCACCAAGCACCCCTCTAAGAAAATCATCTTATTAGGTTCCTCAAGATTTATAACAGACTAATCATGAGAAATTCCTTTCCTCCTTATATTAGATCTCTTTTTAGTTTTCAGTTACGTTCTTTATCTATGTTTAATGTGCAAATTATTGGCAGAATTCATGGGTCAGGTTGTGACTTTTGGCCATCTTCAATATACATGTTAGAAACGGTTAGAATTAATTATTTTTTAGCAAACAGACAGACTTAATTCTTTTTCTTTTTCCAGCCAAGGTTAGACTTAATTCACTAAAGCAAAACGTGGGTGTAAGTTTTCCTTTAAGACTTTGCTTTGATTTGAAATGTATCAAAAAGGCCAAAAAAGAGGAATCCTTGGCCATAGAGGCATGCCACATCACTTATCTATGTTTCTCAATTAGAAGATACTAGGGAACTGGACCGCGCTCGCGCGGTCGTATGATGCTATTGATAATTCATAATTTAAATGCGCATGAATTAAGTTGTTTTGTACTATGAGTTTTTGTTACTTTGTATTCTATATCAACAATAAATAGCACAATTTTTATTGAAGCAATAATAAGTAATATGTGGTATAGTGAAATCTTTCTATGGTTGTGTAATGAAGATAAGTACTTTAGTATAAGCGAAAGATTTGGAATTTCTGTAGTAAAGGCAGCTGGTCAAAACTGTAATATTCTCGTGTTGTGCGTATGTTCGTTTGCAGCCTTGAAGATACTATCCGGGTCACTGCTTAAGTTCTTTCCAGTTGTAGCGATGGTGGTCAAGAACTTTTCCGTTTCGTCATTGTCTATGTTTGCGAAGGCAGTAACTTGGGGCTGAATTGATGCCAAATAGTCCATTGTAGACCATCAAGCTCTTTGTCGTTACCTATTCATAAAAGGACCAAATTTTCCATATCATATATATGTATATTTTCAGTTGTTCGTCCTAAATGAAGTAATTTTACCTTATTTATTGCTGCGTGGCAGTTGTTCTTGTTGATGCTTCAGTCTTCCTATTATTGTCTCTGTGCTCACCTGTGCAATGGGAAGATTGAGTATTTATTTTTGTAACAGATAATAATTTAAAAGAATATAGGGAATAATTGTTCATTTCCTGTATGGTAGGTGTTGTTTTCCTGTGCCGTGTTCACTTCCTGCTCTAACATGAATTTAATCCTTTTGTGCTTCTGGAGGCTTATGATTATCTTAGTAATGTTTGTGCTTTCCATGTCTCGCTGCTTCATCTATAGCCTTTTTCTAGTTGCCATGTTAGACCATAGTTTTTTTATTTTTGAGGTTGCTTCGATTCTCTTCTCGCAATCAAAGGCTAGTACTCGTAAGGCATACCATCATCCTCAATTTATGTCACTGCAAATGAAATCATATATTCTGAATATTTCTAAAAGTGTTCAATAATCAGTGATTGGCGTGTTTTACAATTAAGCATTTCTTCGATCGTATAGCCTATAAAGTCATAAAAGCCAAAGATAGAAGTACCTTGTATGTTGCATTTGTCGGGAAACAATATTCTTGATGTATTCTGGGTTCTCTGTCTCATCATCAACATTTAGTATGGCCAGTCCTTCTCTTGTTGTTACGCGGGAGACAGCTACATATAATTGACCATGGGTGAACACTTGTTTTGGTAGATATACTCCGACACGTTTAAGAGACTGTCCTTGGCTTTTATTGATTGTCATTGCGAAACATGGCGCTAAAGGGAGCTGTCGTCTGTTTAGTTTGAATGGCCATCTTGAATCATTTGGAGACATGATAATTCTTGGAATAGTGACTCTTGAGCCGATGTTCTTTCCAGAAATGATGTTGGCGCTGACGGACCAATTTCCAAGATGCGTGACAATCAATCTTGTCCCATTGCAGAGGCCTTCACTTTGGTTTAGATTTCTGAGAAGCATAACTGGAGCACCAACTTTTAAATGTATTTCATGATTCGGGATACCGGGGAATGTTAAACTATTCAAAAACTCTGTTGGGTACAACATATCTCCATCGTTAGTGCTGACGCTTGCTTTACATACATTGTCGGAGCTAAAATATGTTCTTCCTTGACCCGGTATCATTTTCATAATTGTCTCATTCAACTCCTGAACCATTTCATTTTTGGGGGTTAGTATTGTTCTTTCTTTTAGATATTCTGGGTCGTTGTACTTTTCCAGAAGTGAAGGATAAATTGCCTCTACAATGGATCCAATTTGATCATCAGATGAATTAATGCATATCTCAGGTGGTAGCTTAATAAGCTCCTTATTTATATCATCATAAAAGGATCCATCTCCAATCTGTAACAACCATTTGTCGAAAGCAGCAATTTTAGAGGCATTGGACTCGCTGACTTTTCCACTGCATAGTCGCATATTTTGCTTTAACTCATAAATGGTGAAAAATGGCCATAAATAAGAAGAATTAAGTGATGCGTCTACAATATCAGCTCGTGTACCCTTAGAGATAACTGGAAGTATTTGACGGAAGTCACCACCACACACTACTGTAAGACCTCCAAAAGGTCTGTCAGAGCTATTGTAATACCTGAGTCGGAGGATATCTCTCAATGTCTTGTCTAAGGCTTCAAAACAATATTTATTTCCCATTGGCACCTCATCCCAAATTATCAAAGATGTTTTTAAAAGAAGGTCAGCAAGGTGGCTTCCTTGTTTTATTTCACAAGTGGACTCTGCGGTGACGTCTAAAGATATATGAAATCGTGAATGAGCTATTCTTCCATCTGGTAATAACAAAGCTGCTATTCCAGACGTAGCAACAGGGAGCACTATTCTTGATTCTGATATGAGCTTTGCAATTATTGTATTCCATAGAAATGTCTTTCCAGTTCCACCATGTCCATTTACAAAAAATAGTTGGCCCTCTTCCTTCTAAACTGATGTTAATATTGCTTCATAAGCTGTCTTTTGGCAAGTATTTAAGACAGCGTATGATTTCTCATTCAGTATCTTTAGATCCTCTTTGTCATAATCCAACTCCTCACTGATAAGACGATTTCCTTGGTTGGTTATTAAGCCGGATCTAGAAGTGGCATTCCATCAATATCTTTCAAACATTTTCCCGTAGGATGCTCTCAATTTCTAATAAAGTATATGCTTCAATTTGTTTTTCAGTTAACTGTAAATCTTTCAATCCAAATCTTTTCCTTTGCATTGTTGTTATATCTTCTGATAAGATTTGAAAGTTTGTATTCCAAAGTCTCCTTGTATCTGTAACCTGACAGTGAGTAAGTATTGTTACAAATAGATGTCTCAGTTCATTACCTGTCGCCCAAAGTGCAGCCTCAACCAAGCATTCATTCCACTCTTTATCATCATCTAGTAATCCTAATGCGTAGCAGGCATCTCTGTAAGTTTTATACAGCACTCCATTTACTGTTCGGATGCTTTTGTATGAAGTGCATCCCTTTACAAAATTCAGCAACATTCTCAAATAAAAGCGTTCACCACTTGCAGAATGTGCAAAGTAAATTCTGCCAACTGCGTTGCCTTTTTTCCTTTTGGTCCAAGTTTTCCCTTGTGCATCCCAGAACCAACGCGTAGGGAAATCAGAATATGTAAGCTGACGTGCATCACTATAGCTCTTGTTGGCCTCGAACCATTCTGTAAATTTTGTTGTTTCTATGCCGGGTTTGCTAAGCACACTGTCTGCTCGCTCCTCTTCTTCAAATATTATTGTATTTTCACCCTCTAAATGGAATGGTAATCGTTCAACTGACGGCTCTCTGTGATGTATGTCAAATTGAAATATTCTCCAGCAAGCTTCACAAGCGGATATATATCTGCAATCTAGATATCTTTTTATCTCGTCAACTTGTGCTCCGCTATCAGTAGATTCTATTGTTGCAGTTGCTCTATCAGACCCTTTATTGACATACTTGAACAGGTACTTGACCGACCTGGAGTAATTGCAATACTCGATATTTATATGTGCATCAAATTTGACAATCAAGTTCCTGTTGTAAGGAACAACATATCTATTGTCCAAGCAAGCTCCATTTCTCTCCACTTGAGAACCTGTATTCCTTCTTCTATAAATAGGAAAGCCATCCGCGTCAAAAGTTGTTCGGTCATTGAATTTCTTTGCAAAATTCTTAGTGCACTTCCCATTCACCATACATGGGCATTGGGGTCCATGAAGCATGTAGTTCTTCACAGCATTATAACCATCAGGATCAACTACTGAATCGGGTATTTCTGCTGATATTATTCTGTCAATATGATCCGTTGAGGGATTTTTTAATGTATGATGCAAGAAGAGCAGTATGTGTGCATGAGGAAGTCCTCTTTTCTGAAATTCAATTGTATATAAGCCTGTAGAATTAATAGTTTAAGTTCAGGTTAGGATATAGGTATGGTAAATATCAAACAATTATATTAACTGTAGAATAGAAGCAACGTACAACAATAAAGCATGTTACCAACCGTATAAGTTGTAGTTCTTTTATAACTGCATGGTTATTGTTTGCATTAATTTAGAGAATATTACCCGAATGGTAAAAGGCTAATAAAATAAGGATATGCTGCATAGTATATGATTTTTCCGAAAGTACAGAGTTGGGAAATGCGCACATACAGTTTTTGTATTTTCTCAAATTTTTGTTATTGTACTAATCTGTGCTAGTTGTCTATATAGAAATTATAATTCTATCCCGTCGACTTAATTACCTAATTTTTTTAGTTTCAATCTTCTGACGTTCTGTGTTGTCCAAACTCTAATCAGAACTACATACCCAGTAACAATAAAAGGATTAAAATGTCAGATAAGAAGAAAACCAAAATTACTAAAATACATGCAATGAGAATGTATTTGCACGAGACTTACATGCTATTACTTTCCCAAAAGGCTGTTCTTTTTTCAAATATTACATTAGTTGAAACAACTTAATCTGGAAAACTCTTCATATGATGTCTACCCAGTTCGGATCATTCTCTTGGCCAATTAAGCGTAGCATGTCATTTATTTCGGGCCACTTAGGGTTGCAAGTGAAAGTAATGAACAAATCCGGATATCCAGCCCACCTACAAATGGCCATTGCATCTTGATAATTCTGTACTCTATATCGAGGCCCCCCAGTGAATGACGAAGGTAAGATAATAGTTTTTCCTATCAATGAACAGTCACAGTCACCCCGTATAACAGCATCCATTAGTCCTGATGAAAGAGCAGCTCTGAATTTTTTTTGATTATTGCGGATAAAACTCAAATTTCCTTCTTCCATTGCCATGTAACCATCAACGATGTACTGCTGTAATAGTCTACCAGCTTGTAGAAGAGTGTGGCCCTCATTAAGCCTTTGTTGTATCCTGAAAGAACAAAATTGTCTCATTGTCAATTTTTTTCTCTTGTATTTTTTCTCCTTTACATCTGCCATAGGAATTCCAAGTCTTTAGCCGTCTTCGCCATATGGGTGTATTAGTGGATAATTCATTGACATGAAACTTGGGTGCAACTCTGTTATTCTTTGAAGTCCCATTTTACGGTGTTCTACAATAACATCTCGATGGGAGTTTTCTTCAGTAAGATCACCAACTATTAATCCTGCAACTTCAGAAGCTGTGGGCATATTGTATTGTTGTCCATCTCCTCTCCTGTCGGATAAGATCCGTAGACGAAAAGTAGTCTGTGGATGTTCTTTATATCTATCTCTTGCCATCCGAAATGATTTCACCAAAATATTATGCTTGTCTAGCATTTCAGATAAGTCTCGCACAATTTTATCATCGACTTCACTTTTTTTATTCTGTCGCCCAAGAATATTCATTCTATTGCTTATTTCGTTTTCAGTATCATATATATATAGTTGAGCAAACTGCGGTCTGCTTCCAGTTTCCGGCAATAAAGAACCAATGCGATGATAATTCTGACCGCTTATTCTGAAAACATATGGACCCTTCCCACAATTGATATTTCCATCAATGCGGCCTCCCATAGATGTAAATGCAAACAGCGAGTTGTAAGTTCTGATATTCTTTCGAAAGTTAGTACCCAATTTTCCAGAATCTCCTCCCAAAAGATATTTGAGATAGGGTGGTGGTTCACTCGATAACGGCAGCCTCACACGTCCTTCCATACAACAAAGTGAGAATTCAGGTTGTCTTGTCTTGACAGTTTTCTGTGTTCGTTCTTCATACCACAAAATAGCACCACAATGCGGGCATGTGTGAGTAGGGGGACCAAAATTCCAATTTGTAGTGTAGAGACCTATCAAATTAAACAGGTTTAAGTATCAATATAAACATGTTGTACCAGATTTCGTAATAGGTTAAAAGATAATTATCTACCTGAATGATGAAGAATCTTTTTCCTTTTCCTGCTATTACCAAGATCTGTGATAACTGGTTCAGCTTTTCCTTTGTTTGTAGTTGCATCATGTGTTGTGATACATGTCTCTCCTGGAATATTAACACAAACCCACATAAATCCTTAATATTTGTAGGGTCATTACCTATCAAATTAAAGAGGCTTAAATAATAATATAAACATACTCTATAAACATCTTGTACCAGATTTCAGAATAGGTTGAAAAGATAATTATCTACCTGAATGATGAAGGAGCTTTTTCCTTTTTCTGCTCTTAGGAGGAGATGTGTTAGTTGGTTCTGCTTTTCTTTGGTTTGTACCTGCATCATGCTTTGTGATACATGTGCGTCCTAGAATTTTGAATGTTCAACTTTCACATCTCAACATAATATGTAACAGCCATAGGTAAAGAATGGATACCTTTTTGTTGAATTGACACGTGCAATCTTGCAAAGTGTCTTAACTTCATCAAAGTTATGAATCTTCGCACGAATTGTAACATCAATATTATCTTCTTTTGAGGACGATGCACGTATTTCTTTTGAAGTAAAGTGACCTTTCGTTGCAATCTGGCATAATCGCATCTACATTTATTAGCAAAAGCTAATTCGTCATTCACCCTGTTACCCTGTACCATGTATGTGTATCTGTTAAATTTGATTTTTATCATTCTCATGTGCCGAGCTAAAGCAGGAAGAAGCATCTGCAGGCTGGACATTTCCAGCGAAATATTCACTCCGTCACTAAATTCTTTAACAACATCAGAGAGCAATTCCATTAAACCTGTTAACACGTTTCGGAATAGTACAATTAGTTTACATTTTACTAAGGTCAATTATTAAAGAAGATCAGTCTCCGCGAAATATTGAAACACAATGTAAATAAGTAAAAGTGACTTTATATGTTTATTACAGCCATAAAATGATAATGCATTTATCCTTTAATAAGGACATCTAAAGGCAACCTATTTGAATATTATAGAATTGCAAAATTGTGATTCTCTTGCGAAGCGATCCAAGTACCATCAAGATAGCTATAGTAAGAATATGAAAACCTAATTATTGCATAGCAATTTCAAAGGAAGAAGGAACAAACCTAAATTGAAGTAGTCAGACGGAGTGATTAGGTTACCACAAAAGGTGCGCTTCTGCAATTATTTTCTTTCTGTTATTATGTTAATTGTTGCCCTTAGGAGCTTTTTTGTGTTTCGGTAAAGGAGAGTTAATTGAACGTTTGAATAGTAGAAATAGAGAAGATGTTTCAGTAGAACTTTCAAATAAAGGGAAAAATTTGGATATTCCATGTGATTAAATATGAGCTAGTTGTTGGGAAAAGGGTAAGTGCTAGGTGGGAGAGAAGGGAAACGGGAAGTAACTGAAATGTGTGTTGTTAAGTTAGCTTTGATTGTCAATTAAGGAAATCACTCAATTCTGAATTTTAGTTAGGCTTTACATTGAATGATATATATGCTAATCAATACTGAGCCGTTAGAAATGAACTCCTTAACTCCTCATTAGCACTATAAAATTGTTAAGTACTGTATTAAGTTTGGTTACGAAATCATAAAGACATATAGTTTCTGAACCTAAAGGGGGAGAGAGGTTCTAGATTAGGCATAACTACTACTGTGTATCAGGTGCAACTCAATGTATACTTTTGGATGGTAAATTTCAACGGAATGGAAGAAGGCTTCATGAAGAGAAAAATTAAGTGAAAAACTGGGCTGGGAGAAGAAGAGTATTGGTATTGAATTGGTAGAAGTTTACATTATATTTCATATTATTTCAACCGTTTCATTAGCAGCACATATTGGTACCAAAATTTTATACAATTGGTGTTGACTCTCCCTTTTATGGCCCTTGCGTGGAAGAGAGCAGGTAAAAAAACTATTCTATCTCTATGTGGTTACGATATGGTGCTATGGAAGCCTCTAATAATTGACGATAAATATTCCGAGTCGCTGCTGTTGTGGGCTTAAACTATTCTTTGATTTCAACAAAGCCAATCTTCATCTCCATCGGGATATCTTAACCCACTCTGAGAGTACACCAAGCAGAGAAAAGGAGACACACTGCTTTATCAACTTCTACTGCAATATAGTCTAAGAGACAAATCCATTCCCACTCATTATTCAATGTGGTGTTGAGAGTGAACCCATGAATGGAAGTCTACTCTCGATATCAACAATTCATAACACACTTTCATAGAGCAGCAAGTACTATTGGATATCTGAACAAAAAAAGAAGTGAACTTTTCTTGAAATTGTTTGAATCGTTCTGAAAACCAAACGTAAAGTTGGAAAACCGCCAGAATTTACATAATCACTTCAAACCATAATTAAATGAGAATTGCGCCTCAATTTATTAGGAACAACAAAACAACTTTATCTCGCGGATAAGTTAAAAAGTACCAAACAATATTAACTAGGCTAAAAAAACTACAGAAGGTTCACAAACAACACTAAACATTCACTTCTTGTACTCGGTGGTGTCTTCATCACTAACTTCATCGTCATCAGTGACTACATTTCTGCGCTTCCTCTTATTAACAGCTTCAACAATAGGTTGGTCACCCTCAGAATCTTCCAACTTATTATCTGGTTCGTGAATGCATTTTAAAGAAGAAATTAATATAACATATTTATTAAAGATATCCTCTTGGCAAGGTCATGTGGCATGCCTCTAAGACCAAGAATCCATCATTTTCTTCCATTTTGTCAAGTGATGCGGCATGCTTCTATGGCCTAGGATTCATCCTTTTTGGCCTTTTTTCCACCTTCTTTCATTTCTCTCAATTTACTCTACATCGGGTTATGCAGCATATTTGTTCTTTAATTTCTCAAGAAACTCTTCCTCACCTCTATCTACACTTTTGGAGTATGCCACTTTTTATGTTTTATTGTTTTCATGTATGTTTAGTTCCTATTTTATTTCTTGCACGAGTAATTTTTTTCTTTTTGGATTCATATAGCAAACTGATAAAATGATCCACATTAGTATATGGTTCCAGTTCCAACCAAATCATTCTAATAGTGAAAGGAAAAAAAATATGGAAGTGATTCAAATGTTCAAAAGCAGAAGAACATGATAACAGCAGTGATGCAGATGCAATGGATGGAAAGTCAAGAGCCATTGAAGATGCCCATAATCCTGTCGAGAGTGTACTTTTTTTAAAATATATTGTTCTGATCTATTGATTCTATAAGATCTTGTACCAGGCTGGAAAAAAACACTTACTAAAAGATGATTTACCTTATGCTGGCTACCACCGTTAGCAACCTGTTGATGGGGTTCACTTCCAACAACCATGACAGTCTTCCCCTGCACAAGCAATAATAAGGGAGTTCATATCAAAAGCAAAAGTAATAATTCAATTACAAAAGGTAAACAATCAAAAATGCAGTACCGTATCTTTTTTTCTATTGGTGTACTGCAATTCCAATTCATCATTCGGGATTAAAAGCTTTGTTACTGTAAAGTTCTCATCCCCGTCTTTCAAGTTGTAGCTGCTCAATTTTAACTTGAAAATAAAATCTTTACCACAAAGGCTTTTTAATTGTTCCGGTACATCATCACCACCTAAAGCCAGCTTGTTGAATAGTTTGTGAGCTAATGTGTCGAGCAACTTCTCGGCAATAGGATTAAACAGGACAAAAGTAGTTTCTCCATTATTGTCCTTCACAATTACATGAACTTTGTACCTTTGTATATAGAAGAAGACATTAGTAAAAATCTAAAAATATAAAGGTATTTTGAATAAATAAATTTTTAAATTATGGCATACCGTAAAATAAAAGTATTGTGAATAACTATAACGACACTTACATCACAAGAGGAAGCTTGCACTCTTTATCACAAATAGGGCATGTATAGAGACCATTAACAGGTTTGACCTTCTTTTTGCATGAATTGCATGATACATAGTACCACCCACAACGATTATCTATGTCGGTAATTGTCGCCCTTACAGTACAAACATATTCCTAACATTTAAATGAAATACCAATTAGATCGGAAAACGATATTCTAACACTAAGAATCAAATAACATAATAAGAGTTATGTAAACAACCTGGAGTTCAGCACTCCAGTCACATTCCAAAAGCTCTTTAATTTTCATCCTATTGAAAAACATCTCTTCTTCAGGCGAAATGTTGTTACCAATAGAGCTTTCAATAGGTTGTATGCCCTTAGAAGTCGCAGCAAACTTCTCAACCAAAGATGATACATAATCTATCTCTAGATTCACATATATTTTGGTTGCACTTGTGGTGGAGAAACTAATCTCACCTACCAACAACAAATGCAGTAAACAATAAAATTTAACGTTTCTCCACAAAGTTATAACTTCAATATAGTAAAAAGAATTTGATAAAGTAACGAAAATTACCTTTGAACTGTTTAACGGCGGTCGAAGTTACAATGACAATGTAAGGTTCACCATCCTTATTGTACAAATAAGGATAAAACTTCTCACCAAAATCTTCCCATAAAGTAACCTTCGCTTTCACCGAACTATCCAAGAATACAATAGAACACATTTATCATGGAATTCATTCGAACAACATTAACGAACAAATCAGTAGAATTTAAAATTTTTAATGATTCCAAAATATACACAATAACATTCCAACACAAAATGATCTTACTAATCAGTTATAATTTCAATATCCCGCTTTCTCCACTTGGCTCCAACGGTCTCCATTTCTTCAATGCCACATAAGCAACCAATGACGTCTTCAATATAAAATGAAAAAAAGAAGGCAGGTTAACAGTGTAATGACTCACGAATAGAGTAGACAATCACACAAATAAATATTATTCAGGTACAGGTATATACCTGATAAAACAGTATTATCGTTCACCCTTGCATCAACCATTTCAAAATTAATAAATTCGAAACCATTTGTAGGGATACTAATTATAGCTTCATCAATCCTCTTCAGAGAGGTTGTGACAAAGAAAGTAATTTTGAACTCACTACTAAGCGGTCTGTATGTACCCACATTTTCAGTAACCTTAAAATTCTTGATAACAAATATTGAGCCTTCACTCAACATGTGCCTGTATTTTTTAACCTGATGTTTCCTTACTACAGCATGCATCAAGTCCTTCTGGTATAAGGATGGAAAGATCATTAAGCGCACAAACACAAAATAAGTTAAAACGGAAAAAGCAATAAACTCAAAAGCAGAACAGGTGTAGAATACCTTTTCGTCTATTAAAACCATATCCAAACTTATTAACTCTCCATTCTTTTTGGTGTTGACGGAATTCCAAAGCCGACAAATACGAACTTGGATCATCCAATCATCCCGATTACTATTCAAGTCACTAAGAAAAGAATATGCCATTATTATAGGAGAGTGAAGTGCTAGAACAATGATTATAGAGGAAGCTAAGTGAAAGATGCAATTTCCTCAAGTCAGGCGCTTCATTTTTATAATGCATAAAATCAATAAACTTCATTGCAGACCATAATTACCACAGTGAATTTAAAGAAGTAAATGGCAAATTGAAGGGAGTATGTAACTGATAAGCACAACGGCTACAAAAATTTAAACATACCGTTAGGAGATCGTGGATTTGAGCAGCAGACGTTACAAATTTTTCCAATTCCCTTATGTTGAATGAGGTGCAATTGAAGAGATGATGAACCTGGGTTTTAGGTTTTGTACTTGCCTTTCTGTGTGTCCTTTAAGTAGGGCAATTAGATTTGTGGCCCACAGACAACTTAATTAGATTGCTAATGAAGCCCTTACAATCAATCAATTAAGAAAATTAGTGGAGGAGTGGGGGATTTGTTTGATTATTTGGTGAAAGGATTTCTGACTTTACATGCTAATGAATTACATTCATTATGCCAGCTTCCACAATTAGTCAATAAGGCAGCTGTTAGTTTTTTTAATAACTATGCCTGTGTTTGTTTGTATTTGTATTTGAATAGGAAAAAAGGAAATGAGGTAAAACACCAAAATTATGAGAAAAAAGATAATTATGAATCTTGGCCTATGAGAAGTGCCACGTCACTCTCTTATAATCCTCAATTAGTATATAGATAGATATAGAATAGATAGATATAGATATAGATATAGATTTGGTTCAATAAAAATTTTAGAAAAAACATTACCGATGGTCCGATGCTGATGTAAGTCCTAGGTTGAGCCATCTATCGGTTTGTTTCTTTTCTGTTAAAAATAAGAAGATTCATTGCCACCTACGTGTCCCATGATTTAAGTAATGAATTTGTGTTTCATTTTCTTGGTGTGATTTGTTGCATATTATTGGTACTACATTTTTTGTATAGGATACAAATAATCTCAGTAACTATCATAAAGTGAATTAGTACTATATTTTCCTTGTAAGTTTTATTAGTCGGATATATCGTTACAATTCTATTCATTTTTTTTTTGAATTTTTGTTTCTTCTTTGAATTGGATTGCGTATTATTTGTAAGAAGAAAAGAAAATTATCTTTTCTATTATGCTGATAGTATACAATTAATCTAACTTTTGCCGCGGCTTTTATTATTAAAATACTCTTTGATTAAAATTTCACATTACATAATTGTTTCCTCTATATATAAGTGTTAACTCCTCCTCTCCAGTTAAGAGGTCTATACTTGATCACCTTTAAGAAGACTTACGTTTCATATATTTTTAATCCATTTCATTTGTTTTATATGTACTTTCCTCATCAGTTTCATTTTTATTTTTACTGATTATATAATGTCTTTCATGCTTTGTACAATAAATCTCTACATCAAAAAAATTAATGAAAATTAAAAAATTTCGCGCAGGTTTATTAACTAGTAGGGATGGGGAAATATATTTACATATTCTAAAAACTATTCAGAAGAACCCTTCTCCTAAATATGGACATTCACCCCTAGCTAGTTTATTTCTTTTTTCCTAGTTTATTTTGTTTTCTTTTTCATCCATGTTTTTGTAGTTTTCGAATATAACTTGGAAAGATGGAAGGATAAGGTAGCATCAATATCTCGATCTTATAAATTATTAAAATGATTTAGTTAGCCCAAAATGGTACTATAAAATTCACCTAATCAGCACTTTTGGATGTCTATATATTTTTTACTTTAAATTTGGAAAGTAGAGAGGATATTGAGCAATATATATCTCAAGGAAATCATCTCTAACTAGCCATTAAAAGAATAAGATATGATTTTATATGATTCTCTTCTGCCTTTTTGTCAATAGTCCTCAGTCAGCATGTTTGTATAATGAGAAGGATATTGATATATTTGATATCACATGAATGGGGTAAATCAATTTCTTAAGAATCTCCAGAGATTCGTAACCACTATACATTTTACATAACAACATGGTCCTCTAAAAGTTGATTATAGACTTATAGTTAAGAATAGAAACATATCAATGTTCACAAAGTAACTTTTGAAGAATTCCAGCCTCTTCGAATGACATGACCAGCATAACTCGTAGGATCTTTAGAGAGATCTGATTAGAAAAGTAAAAATAAAAAATGACGATAGGTAAAAAGATGTTTAGGATTAATTTTTAATTTTTCGAGAAAAACAATATAGTAGAGAACTTCTTATTTTTTCTTGGAACATGCATTTTTTCAAAAAACATGAAGGGAAATCGTAATAGGCTACTTCATTTTCAACCTGCTTAAAATTTACGTAATGGATATCTATGCACCAGTTGCTGAGACGGGCCACTCTTGCACAGCATCTCTAAATTCTCCTTTTTTTTTTTCTTTTTTCTTTTTGGGAAATGAACATACTTGTCTAAGTTGTTTGACTGAACACCAAGTAAATTTTATTCTGTTAAGATATTGTAGCAATGATCTAATTTTGCCACAAATATATATATAAAAATTAAGGAGAAAATCCCATGTCTCTAACTACTTCAGAATCCGTAAAATATAAGTAAATCAATACCAACAATATAATAAAAGTAAATTAATGCGTTAGCGATTCCTATTTAAAGGCTCCTGCGAGTGTGTTATTCTTGCACTCTCCCCCCTTCACTATCCTAGTCCATTCAAACAAGTCAGGTATTTCATCACGTATTTGTAAACCTTTATATTCATTTCTAAGTGTTGTTTCGACTAGCTATTCCTGGAAATCTGTATCCAACACTAATATCTTTTCAATTTTACGATAGAATGAAAATCGCAAGAATGCATCCACGAGTTGTACACCTTTTGATTGTATTAATGGTTTTCCTGAAGTATGGTGAAGTCGAGGGCTTATCAAAGACGGAAGATGAAGAATTGGATAGACAACTAAAACTTTTGAATAAGCCAGCAGTCAAAACTATTACGGTATATAATTTTGTTTTGGTTCATTTATAAAACTGGTCTATCCATTTTTTTCTTCTGATTATGTCCGTTTAGTAGAGAATAAATGTAACACATAAAGGTTAATTATTATTGATACCTAAATTAGTAACAAACCATATTGATTTCTAGACCGAATATGGAGATATTTATGATTGTGTGGACTTCTACAAACAACCTGCATTTGATCATCCATTACTAAAGAATCATACTTACCATCCACAGGTATGCGAATTCTATTTTTATGAACATTTTTGTTCTAATATAGTTCCTGTATTGTGAAAGTATTGAGAACGCTTCCTTGAAATTTGGTGATGTAGATGAAACTGACTACCTCTCTAACAAAAAGAGATGAAGGACGCTCAACAATATTCCATAGCTCCTCCAAAATTGGACTCAAAGATGGAGGCTGTCCGATAGGAACCGTTCCTATTAGAAGAATTACAAAAGAAGATCTCATTAGAGAAACGAATTACGTGAACCAATTCAATGCTAGTTATGCCGGTGGTATCTATCACGTATGTTGTTCCTATATAAAATGCTTTTCATGACCTAAGTCATATTTTGAGCATATGTAGGCATTAATTTATTTTTTTCCAAATAAAATTTTCTTAACCTAAGTGATATTAATAAATGAACGATGTAAAGTACATATGGAACGAGCATATCGCATTGAAACTTAAGATTATCCATCTGGCTTGTTTCTTTTATTTATGATTTAGCATTTGAGCCTACATATGTTAATCTTATATAGTTTTCCTTTCTTTATATTTATTATTATGCATCGTTAAACAATTCTTGTTGATTTTTTCCCGAAGAAAATAGGATTATCTTGTTATCAATTCGTGTATTTTATGTTTTTGTACTTCCAGTTTTCTCTAGTACATACATCAAATAATAATAAGTTTGCGGGAGCTGGAGCGGTTTTTAGCATTCACAATCCACAGGTTCAACAAAACCAATGGAGTGCATCTGTGGTGAAAGTACAAGCTGGGCGAGACCAAATACAAGCTGGTTGGCGCGTAAGTTAATTTTACTGACTAGTGAAATTCGATCCGGCTTTTTCTTATTGCTTATTTGAGAAAGTAATATCATCAATTGACAATATTAATTGAATTGGTTGAATGTTAATTCATGGTCTAGGTGGATCCAATTCTTTACGGTGATACTCGTACACGATTCTTCGTATTATTCAAAGTAAGTCTTTTTCTCATTCGAGTAAGTCAATTCTTTTACTATATTTCCTAACCTGCAGCTAGTTAAATTGCTATGAATGTTGTTATAAAACACAGGCAGGGAAAACTCAATGCTTCAACACAAAATGCCCTGGATTCGTAATAGTGAATGAGCAAATACCTCTGGACCATGTTTTCCCAGGTGTTTCCGCCCCTAGACACGTATTCGAGGAAAAGATTTTCATTGATAAGGTAGATAAATGCCATTTGTCCATCTTTTGAATAGTTATTTTTTTTATTAGTACAGTTTACGAATGTAATCTTCTTATCAACAACTCTGGATGCAGGATCTGATAAATGGAAGATGGTGGCTCTATTATGGTCATGATCCTATACAAATTGGTTACTGGCCTCTAGAGTTATTTACGGAATTAAAAGGTTTTGCAACAGAAGCGTCATGGGGAGGAGAGGTGTTTAGTTCTGGACCTACTTTCCCTCCAATGGGTTCTGGCCGTTATCCTATTAACAATACCGCCGTAGATGCTTATTTAAGAACAATTTCAATTTTGGATTCTGCTGGCAACACTAGAGATGCCGGTCCAGTATCAAGCCTTGAAGATGCTAGAGGGCTGTACAGTGTTGTTGATAAACCACATGCCGATGACTTTTTTAGGCATTTGGTCATTTTCGGGGGACCAGGTTCTAACTAATGAGATGGTCCTCTACTTTAGCCTAGTTATGATTTTCAATCCTTGTTGGATCATGGTTTCAAGTAAATAAATAAAAGAAGTAAGCTTTGGGTTGCATTATTGTTTATCTCTATTATTATCCGCTATCATATGAGATCGGGAGTTACTGTGGGAAAGAAAAGAGGTAATAAATGTAGCTCAAAATCTACAGACACTACTACTATTGGATATTTCTTAAGTAAAATATAGAAAATGATCAAGGGAATATCCCGATATCGCTGCCCATCCTCAAAAGAAAATAAGTAAAACAAGTCTTAATCTTGAAAGTGAGGGCAAAAAACTCACCAAGATAAATGCTTCTTCCGAAGGGTGCTTCAATATACCGGCCATTTCGTCTCTATTTTTTGGTTCACATTTCGTCTCTATTTTTTGGTTTATTTTTCGATTGGAAAAATTATGTTAGTGAAATTTCTTTAAATTTGAGTGCTCCCTGGACCCATTAAGTGATTAGCAAGATCATTTTTCAAATTTTCACATTTGAAAGCTTGTATACGTCGCATGTCTTTTCGATTGAAAACCTAAATGGGAGGTGTTAGGTCCTAGGCTGTTTTGTATCCTTAACTTCACTAGATGATACCCTTGTGCTTGGCAGGGGACCAACATCTGGATTGTTATTTACGTTCATTATAAAACTTCATATAACAAAGTGGTGAAACAATTTGAGAACCTATGAGTCAATGAACTTTGTCATGATTTTGATTTTACATCGATGCACATTTTTAAAATTCTGAAGTTGTTGACATACTTTTTCATGCACGATTTACGGAGGCTTACATGATAGCAAAAGCAGGCTCTGCACAGTTGAGAATGGGAACAAGTTCGTATCCTTTAAATAGGAAGGACAACGGAAATATGAATAATGATCAAGACGCTTTAAAAGGATACATGACTTTACTTTAAAATGGTAAATTTCTTTGCTTTAAAATGATAAATGACTTTAAAGAAGTGAGAAATGTATTGACTGAAAATTGGCTCGCGTACATGACACTTCGGAGGCTCGGTTCAAAGTATACCGGACAGATGTTTCTAAGCTAGAGCTCGAGGCAAGCAATGAGAATGTCGAAGCAAGCAATGTGATGTTCTTCCATGCTTAGAGAAAGATATCTTGTTTTCTTAGAACCTTAATATTAGTATATATTATGTTATATATGTTATCCAATGTCACTCCTTATCAATTCTATTGACCATCATTAAGGTACATTATGCAACAAAATTGTCATGTGAGTGGTTTCCTAGTTCGTAGATTACTAAATTACCCCTTACTAGTGTTTAATATAGGATTTTTATATTATTTTAAGCAAAATCATGAGCGTATATTATCAACCTGAGCAATGTTGAAAATAAAAATAGTGTAATTTCGGATCGTTGATATACCCACAAGCCAAAATGATCTACCTTAACTCTAGAGCTCAAACCCCGAACCCCAAGCGCGTGGACCTTAGACCCTAAACCCCAAACATCATAAACCCTAAATGCCAAACGCGCGCGTGATAATATCCTGAACGGTAAAACTTCAACGCTCAGCTTTTCAATAAGTGCATAATAGACAAAACTGAAGTTGATTATCTTCCAATTAGTTTAGTTTGTAAATGCCTAAATGATCTACCTTAACCCTAGAGCCCAAACTACAATCCGGATGAATATGGAGATGAATCTGATGTTATAATTATTTCATTAAATAAAATGTTGTCTCAGTCATATTAAATCAAGTTTAGCAGTGATGATTGTCAATCCTAAATACTTGATTATCAATTTTTATTGAAAACACATTAATTTTAGAAAGTATACCGTACTATGTTATGGCACATTGAATATTTATTTTGGTTGTTTGTATACTTGACATGGGCTATCAGTTTAAATGCTAAACACAATAATAATAATAATAATAATAATAATAATAATAATAATAATAATAATAATAATAATAATAATAATAATAATAATAAAAATAACAATAACAATAACAATAATAATAATAATAATAATAATAATAATAATAATAATATTAAACACATCACCTGAGCGGTAGGTGTACAATAGACTACAGCCAGGTTGTGCATAGACTTTTTATTGAATTAGTATTTAACTTAGTTTGTAAATAGACCAAAGTTAAGTTGATGAGATATTATAATGGATAAATTGAGTAGTTAAGATGTTGCTTATTTATTAATTTGATGCTACATATTTTAAATCAAATATATTTTTTTAATAGTTGATAATCAACTGTCTACTGCTTGAGTATAAACCACTCGTTAAATACTATCAGCCACTGTGTTTCATAATCAACTATCTTCGTGATGGTCATTAAATAATAAATTGAGTAGTAGATAATTGATTAAGTATAAGGATTTTTTTTGGGTGAGTGTCATTCAAGTTCGATTTAGAAATTTTAATGGAAGGTATTACTTTGTAAATTAGATTAAATATTAGTGCAAGCCAAGTAAATGAAAGCACACAAAATTTGTATAAACCAAAAGTCTTATTTAATTAACAATAATAACAATAATTTTAAAGCTTTCATTACTAAAAATTCTTTTTGATACATAAAAGATACAAGATTATACAAGGACTCTTGGAAAAGTTGGAAGGGTGATGTAGCTTTATTCTTGGTCGATTCTTCAATACATTAGTCTTCAATCAATCAACTTGCATTTTATAACCTAAAGCAACAACTCAAGCACAACTAAATAGACATATCAACATCCATCTCGCTTTCAAGATTATTTTTCTAATGCGACGATAAGTCATAATTTCACTTATCTTGGAATGTCATGCCAATATGTTGCCATCTGCACTAATTGATCTAAGAAATCACTATCCGCTACTGCATAATTACCCATCAATGGTCTATTAGTTATTACAAGTAAAGTCAAGCATCGATAGGATTGATTGATGAACTGTTACAGCAGATCTGAAAAACCAAACCTCTAATAGAGCAACGTCAAAGCAACAAAACAGAGCTTTTGAAAATTTTTAGATGAAGAAAACACAATGCATATCTCGAAGGAGCTATATCCAAGCCATTGTAGTGACAAAACACCCTGCAAAATCGAAAAATTGAAGATTTTGCTTAAAAAAAATAAATTAGAAAGAAGAAGAAAATAAAATATAAAATAAATAGCGTTATCAACGTCCATCTCGCTTTCTATATTATTTTCTTAGTCGTGCTGCGAAGATAAGTAATAATTTCATTTGTCTTGGAATGTCAAACCAACATGTTGCCATCTCCACCCATTGATCCAAGAAATTAGTATCCATCACTGCGTAGCTCCCATTAATGGTCTATTAATTGCGATAAAGTCTACAATCGACTAGGATTGGTAGATAATAAATTCTTACAGCAGATCTGAAAACTACAGATCTGAAAATCAGACCTTTAATGGAGCAGTATCTAAGCAACAAAACAGAGCTTTTGAAGCTTATTAGATGAAGAAAATACAATGTATACCGTGAAAGAGCTAAACCCAAACCAATATATTGACAAAACACCTTTCAAAATCAAAAAATTAAAGCTTTTGCTCCGAAAAAAATAAATTGGAAAGATTTTGAACCAGAATGACATGTTGAATGTGGGGTGGATGGGGAGGCAGAATATTATGGAAGAAGATGAAAGGGTTTTGAAAAAATTGGAAGAGAGGATGAAGAAATGATTTAAAATAGTGCAAGACGCATTTTTGTTTTTGACCCGGAAAAAATAACCCATTTTTGGGTGATTTATATACTTTTCCACACGTTTTAAAACCACCCACAAATTTTTCTATTTTTAATTAGGCCCCCGAACCCCACTTAACAACATTTAAGATTTTTTTCCCAATAAAAATAAGTCAAAAAGAAAAGAAGAGGTCATTTAGTTAAGTCAAGTTTTTGGAGGGTCTTTTAGTTAAATCTTCTCTTGATACTTGGCATTGCTTGTAAACCCATTCCAAATACGATTTGTTGTCCTAAACTGAATTAGGTCAATACAAATTGGTGCTTTCTGTGGGGATTCAAGCAATTACGCTTTGTTCCAAGGTTGAACGATAATTCAATTCACGTTCATTTGCATACCTTACTTTAGCAATGACTAACAACGACGAAGAGGCTAACAGACACCAGTTACCTCCCGATGGACAAACTGGTACGTTCGTGCCACCACTTCTAATAGAAAATACGCCTGTACCACCACCACTTCCGACGGATCATTCTTTATCAAGGTCAAACGATCCCTTCCAAGCATTTGTCATACGCTCCTTGAACAACCTTCAAGTGCGATTCGATCAACAAGCGAATTTTAACGCTGAATTTTAGAGTTCTTTAGAGGCAGTCTCAATGAGAAATTACGCTACCCCCTACTGACACTCCACCCGTGGCTCCAAATAGAGGCATCCTGAACTTTGTTCCTACGGGCGCGACAACAGGGAGACCTCAAAACGGAGCCACGTTTGGAGGTTCAGGGACTGTACTGAACATTAATCCACCCTTCGGGACGGTTCCCAACGTTTGGAGAATGTGCGTAGATTATACAGACTTAAACAAAGCTTGTCCCAAATATTCCTATCCGTTGCCTTAAATAGATAGGTTAATAGACTCCACGGCTGGACATAAACTGTTAACATTCTTGGATGCCTATTCGGTATACAATCAGATCCTTATGGATTCAGATGACGAAGAAAAGACCTCGTTCATCACAGACCAAGGTACAAATTGCTACAAAGTAATTCCTTTCGGACTCAAGAATGCAGGAGCATCCTACCAAAGGTTGTTATGTCGTATGTTTAAGGATTATATTGGGAAGTCGATGGAAGTATACAAAGACGACATGCTGGTTAAATCAGTTCAAGTGGGAGATTATCTAAATCACCTAAGGGAAGTCTTCGCTATTCTAAGGAAGTATAATATGAAGTTGAATCCCAAAAAGTGTGCCTTCGGTGTAGGCTTGGGAAAATTTCTAGGATTCATAGTCTTCGAACGGGGTATCGAGGCTAATCTAAAAAATATTAGAGCTATTGAGGAAATCCCCGATGAGCTATCCGGGGTAAAAGAAGTTCAACGCTTAACTGGCCGAATCGCTGCCTTGAGTAGATTTATCTCAAGATCCTTAGAGCGACGCCACAAAGTCTTTTCAGTCTTGAGTAAGAATAACGCCTTCAAATGGACACCGGAGTGCATAGAAGCGCTGAGAGAGTTGAAACAATATATGGCTGATGCGTCGTTGCTCGCCAAGCCAAAAGATGGGAAAACTTTATTTGTTTACCTGGCTGTGTCCGAGGTGTCAGTGAGTGCTATGTTTGTTCGAGAAGAAGATGGCATGCAACAACCCATTTACTATGTAAGCAAAACAATGCTCGACGCCGAAACCTGGTAACCATATCTTGAAATTTTAGCACTTGCCTTAATTGTTACTGCTTGGAAGCTACGGCCTTATTTTCAATGTCATCCAATAGCCATAGTTTCCACCTATCCCTTGAGAAGCATATTGCACAAACCAGAGTTATCGGGGAGGCTATCCAAATGGGCAGTAGGCCTAAGTGAATATGACATTACCTATCAACCACGAACAGCTATAAAATCTCTAGTCTTAGAGGATTTCGTGGCTGACTTTAGTATGGGAATTCTTCCCGAGGCCGAAAAAGAGAATTTAATGTCCAAAGAGACAACCTCGGAGGTCTGGACACTTTACACGGATGGGGCGACCAACTCAATGTCACACCCACTTTTTTCCTAACTCGGAGTGAGTCAAGGCTCGGGTTTGAATAGGTAACTCTGTTGAGTTGAGTTTTTGAGTCGCCATCTAATATGTAGCTTCTAAGGTGTTTAGGTCACCTAAATGTATAAGGTCGGGTTATGCATTAGAAATCATATTTTCAGAGACTCAAAGGGTAAGAAGTCAAAATGACTCGGGGAAGAAAGTGTTAGGCATTTCCCTAAGTCCCACGAAAAGTGGTTCCCACCCGAGTTCTTATTTTGGGATGTTGAAAGACAATAGGCAAAACTTGAATTGCATTTATGAATTATTCTACTAACTTAGAGGCTAAATGTGCAATCAGTAAAGCATGAAAGGATATTTATGCAAATAATTACATAGGGAGTGAAGCATGGTCAAACCAAGTTCTGGGCCTTTTATATTTCACGGAAAACAGCCTAAGACCTATGCCTAATCACATTTTTGTCCCCTTATTGCATATGACTGTTCGATCATGGTTAGAATTGCAAGAAACATCAATGGGCAGTGTATTTATGCAAGTTTAATGACTGGACCACTTTGCAAAAATGGATAGATTTTGAAAATAGTTTTCAAATTTGATACAAACCAAATTGTGGTTATTTTGCCAAAAAATGTTACTCATTCGGCTCGGCGTGATTTGACATTAACCATAACTTTAGAGCTCAGTTTCAAAAATATATATATGTATAAGTGGATAAGTGGGCTGCTTTTTTGAAAAGAGGTTCATAAAGCACATAAATGCACACAAAGGGCTTTCACACGTAGATAAATACATATATAAATATGCAAATACATGTTAGGTGGTACAAATAAGTTTTAGAAAAATATGTATAAAGTTGTATAGTTGACCCCTTAACTTATACTCCCCTATACACTAATAGATTAGTGTATAGGAGATGTAAGTTTTGAGAAAAATGGGTTCAACAAATAAGACAAGCCAAATTTAAAAAATGGGGATTGGGCCTGTGTCAATAAAGCAAAAAGGGGCAGCTTTAAGTTTTACGAAAATGGTCCAATTTCAGGCAGTTTACACGCAAAAGGCCTATGTTTAGCGAAAATTATTAGATTTCATAATTCAAGCACATAAACTGTTTAATACTTTACATAAGACATCAATGCATATTTAATCACTAAGTTTTATATGCTGAACATGTAAAAGATATGTTTTTAGAGGATGATCCAACCACACAAAGGATAAGAAATTAGAAGAGGCCCCTAGGTAGCCAAGAAACCTGGACATCGAGAGTATTTTATCACACATATACAGGCAGGGCAATCCTAATAAATATACACAGGTAGGAGGGTTCTAAAGGGAACAAATATATAATTAGATGCCTTATTTTATGCCTAAGTTGCTCACACAAAACCATAGCCTTAGTGATTGCACCTAAAGGGCCTTGCATAAAACATGGTACAATCACTAGACCTTGCAAACTCCAAAACCATTGGTTAGATGAACTGGTATGGTCTTTCCAGGGCCATCCAAACAGACTGCATACAAAAAGGTTAGTAGGGGCAAAGGAGGCCTAAACAAGCACAACAATATACAGTTCACATAGATAAAAAGTCTCCAGTTTCAGAGAGGAAAGAAGCAGGGAAGCATTACTTTTCAGTTACTTTAAACAAGCAAAAATAGGGTAACAATGATGACAGTATAGTAAACGAGCAAAAGCCTTCACAAATGTTGTATCAAGATCCCTCTTTCCAGCAGTTAGATCAAGAAAAAGAGAGCAGTAGACTTTTTTCAGAGTGATTAAGAGAGGAGGAGTGTATGTGTTTCTGTGTATTCAGTTAGTGTTTTAATGAGAGAATTGTGTGTCAATTGTATCGAACAAGACTAGTTTATATAGGTGAGGGGTGAGGGGCCTAAGTTTAAATGGGCACGACACCAAAAATGCAAAGGAATATTATTTCATAGAATTAAAAGAATCCACTAAGGTGGACTTTCCAAGTATAGCTCCATCAGACCTATGTTTTAAGGTAAAAAAGATCCTAAAACAAGTAGGAATTCCTTCCATTTACACATAATGCAGTCTAGGTTCAAAATCAGTTGTACAAATATATTTTAGGCTCGATAATCAATTGAATAACTTAAAAAATTTTGAAAAGACCCTAATTGATACTGGATCAATAAATGAAACCAACTTCCCTTCAAATTTTCAATCAAAAGATGTAAAGTGAACAAATCAGAATCCTAAAATCATGTAAAATATTATTTTAGCCTAAGCGAAGTCGTGTTATCATGGTAATTGTGTATTTAAACAGGATAGGTGATGAAGTGCATTGCAAAACATATGGAATGATCTTGGTTAACTTCTAACTACCATAGGCTCTAAGGATTCGATCAATAAAACACAGGGCATCAACTGCATGCATATTAAAATTCAAACGTTCAAGACAATGCCTAATTTATCAATGAGTTGAACAATACCAGTGATCACATAATCTTGGCCCTAATAAATCATTTAACTAAGCATGCAAATATGTAATCAAATAACAAAATTGACTAAATCAGTCTTAGGCATCACATGGGGTTTTCAGAAATAACAAGAGAATGGATTACCCATTTTGTCGTTAATTCGCATGGGTTCCGACACGTTTAGCCAAGGACTTCTCTTTTGCACTTAACTCCTTATCTAAAAATGTTTAAGGGTCCGTATCTTAAAATGGTGTCTTGGTTTTCTGGCGACCATGATGGAAGTCGATGAGGGGTCGGATCTTTTGACTTCTCGTTTGGAGAAATCGTTATAGGGGTTTTGTAGCGGACAGTAAGAGGAGTAAGAATATGTAATTGATTTGAGATTTCGCCGGAGGAATTGGCTGGAAAAGGCCATAGGTGCTAGGGTTTTCGAGAGAGAGAGAGACATTGAGAGGCGAGTCGGCTGTGTGTGTGTGTGGAAATGAGAGGGTTTTTAGGGTTTGAGGGTTTGATTGTGTAATTAAAAAAGAAAAAAGGCTCTGAGCCGTTGGATCAAGCTTTGGACTGCCTAGATTTTGCAATGTGGGCGTGAGATGGAGCTGATGTGGAGTATATGTGGCATATGACGTGTATAAGTGTAAGGGTGTGAGGTTTATATGCAAGGTATATAGTGGTATAAAAGGGGTGTAGATATCTATAAAATTCATACAAAACTGTAGAAAATTATAAAATTAATTTTAAAAAAGTTGGGATGACTAAAGAAATGCATAAAAAATATAATTTTGAGGTTTAAAATAACTTGAGCAGTTTCAGCCAAAATTAGAAGTAATTACGAAAAATTTGTAATAGGACATGCGCATTTTGTAAGATAGCAGTAATTTGTGATGGTGCTTTCAAAATTGGCTTAATTGGCATGCTTATGCAGAATGAGGATTTTGAATAGGATTTGAAATAAAAATAATGCATGTCTTGTTAGTTTAATTTGTTTGAAAATGGCTATTTGAAACAGGTGGGACAAAATTGGGTGTCAACAGCTGCCCCTCTTTGCCCGGGGACGATGAAAAGAGTCTTCAGGCAAAGACGTTGACGGAGCAGCCAATTTTGTCATGACTTTTGGAAGATGTGCTTGGAAATTCGTAAGTGTTTGTGTGGGGTGCTAGATTGTAGTGTCTTTTCCATGCCGGATTATATATCCTGCGATAAAAGTGAGTTTTGCCAAATAATATGTAAGTAAATGCATAAATAGACTTTCCTGCCGTCGGATCGTCTTGCCAATGCCTCTCGTAAACAGACCTATGTGCTCATCAGCACTGCTATTGCCTCTCATTGTGAGATGTGTCTCCTCATAATAAGAACCTACTGCTACTGCCTCTCGTCGTGAGATATATGCCTCATCGTAAACAGAACCTATTGCTCATCAGCACTGCTATTGCCTCCTCGTAATGAGGACCTACATGCATGTCAAGGGAATGAAAACTGCTACTGCCTCTAGTCGTGAGATGTATGCCTGTCGCGTCGAGCTGTATACCCTGCAAACAAAAGTAAAGTGAAGTGAAAAATAGGGTGCCATTACTGTGTATGCAATATTGTGCCTGCGTTCAAAGAAAAAATTGTGAGTTGTGGGAGGAAGGTTTGACTTGTGCATTCTTCATTTGCTCCACGCCTTCTTCTTGTAGCATCTTTGTGAATGCCAGGACCTTAGTTGAGCTAGCGGGGATATAAAGAAATAGAAGAAAATAACGCAAGTGTTTTGAAAATTATTTGTTAGAAAATGCTTTATTTCCACTGAATCTCAGACTGCATTGTATAATTCATGTACAATATTGATTTTTCTTGCCCCCTCAGACCATACTAGGGTAGATTGCCTACGTATCCCAGCTTGGGGAATCAGGTCATAACGTAGTTCCAGATTACAGGAGTCATCGCATAAACAATAGGGCTATTATCTTTTGACAGCGTGTGCATTGATCGGTTTTGGCCAAATTTCTCTGTCCATCTCTGGTAGTACCAATGCTCCTTCGGTCAATACTCGATGAACTATGTACGTCCCTTGCCAATTTGGTGCGAACTTGCCTTTTGCCTCTTCTTGATTAAGGAATATCTTCTTTAGCACCAATTGCCCAGGTTCGAAAGGTCTCACCCGAACTTTCTTGTTGAATGCCTTCGCCATCATCATGACATATCGTATTCATTCTCTTGCCATCAATGAGTGCTAATTGTTCCACTCTCCCTTGAATCCATTCAGCGTCCTTCAGTTCTGCTTCCTGGATGATTCTTAGAGAAGGTATCTCAACTTCTACTGGTATCACTGCTTCTGTGCCATAGACTAATAGGTAAGGAGTGGCTTCTATTGACGTCCTTATGGTAATGTGGTATCCCAACAAAGAATATGGCAGACTCTCATGCCATTATTTCAAATTATCAATCATCTTGCGCAGTATTTTCTTGATATTTTTGTTGGCTGCCTCAACTGCTCTATTCATCTTAGGTCGGTATGCGGTAGAATTGTGGTGCTTAATCCTGAATGTGTCACAAGTCGCTCTCATTAAGTCACTATTGAGATTAGATCCATTGTCAGTGATGGTTGATTCGGGAATACCGAACCGACAGATCATTTTGTCGCGGACGAAATTTGCCACCACTTTCTTCGTTACCGACTTGTATGGTGCAGCTTCCACCCATTTTGTAAAGTAGTCAATGGCTACCAATATGAACCGATGTCCGTTTGATGCAGCGGGTTCAATTGGTCCTCTGATGTTTATCCCCCAGGCAGTAAAGGGCAAGGGTGATCCTATAATGTTCAGCTCGCTCAGAGGTACTCGGATCATGTCTCCGTGGACTTGGCATTGATGACATATCTTTACGTGTTTTATGCTTTCGTGCTCCATCCTCATCCAGAAATAACCGGCTCGTAAGATCTTCTTTGTGAGCATGAAGCCGTTCATGTGCGGGGCGCATGTTCCAGCATGCACTTCTTCTAGCAGCCTTGCGGCTTCTTTAGCAGCTACATATCTCAGCAGACCCAAATCAGGTGTTCTTTTGTACAGGACTTCGCCATTCAGAAAGAAACCACTTGCCAATCTTCGTCAACGTCTTCTTTTGGAGGCTTGTAGTATTTTCCGGATAAGTGTTGTTGAGCTGGTTGTTTTGAAGAATGACAAACGAAGGACTTAGTGATTTGTAGAAGAACTTAGTCCTTGGTGAGAAGGGCACGATTGATCAAAAAGATTTTATGGAATGCAAATTCATGCAGAACTAGGAGCTGTGGCGCGTAAACTTATACGCATCCTAGTCAGCCAAAAGAAGTTGTGCAGGGGCTGTCTCATTGAAGTGTGAACAAGAGTTAGTGCTGAACAAGGAATGTATCACAGGGAAATCTGGACTTGCTATATTTACGAGGTTTCCTAGTGAAACACTGCATAAAAGCAAGTAATTGAGGCAGCCGATCTTAGTTATTCCCCACGAGAGTTGAGAGAAAACACGAGGCGAATTCAATAACTCTTAAAGTGACATAACTGTTGAAGATAACCAGTAAAGAACCAAGAAGCAAAAGTAGTGAATTAGTTTAGGTTCTTGATTGTAGTTGTCTCAGTCTTTATGTTTTGATTGTGTTACCTATCTGCTTTTGTTAGAAGCCATTGTAATAGGTAAAATTTGAGTGATTACTTTGTTAAGCTAGAGTTTAGCTTTGTTGAGTAATTAAGGTCTAGAGTGTAGCCCCTTGGTTACAAAGTTTGTAATCTAAAACTTGCTCGTTGTGTTAGTGAAGTGATTTCAAAATCCCAGAGTGTGGGTCGTGGTTTTTTCCTCCCTTGAGCAAGGAGTTTTCACGTTAAAATAATGTGTCGTTTAGATTGTTGTTTATTTCTGTGTTTGTGTTTTTTCGAGGAGGCAATAACTCGAGAACATGGTTCTTACGATTAAGAGTCAAGTTTTTCGGCGAAAATTAGAGGACACTATTCAACCCTCCCTTCTAGTGTCCATAGGAGGTGCTTAGAGTATAACAAGTGGTATCATAGCGGGTCTTCTCGTTTTAGGTTAACACCTTGAGAAGGATCAAATCATGAGTGCACCACCTACAATTACTAAAGGACAATCGATTCTGAGGCCTCCACAATTCAATGAGCAATACTACGCTTGGTGGTAGAACATAATGGAGAATTACATCTGTGCAGAAGATTTTTTTTTGGTAACTAGTAAGATACCATTAACATCAAAACCAAATACAACCTAAAGAGCATCCTTAATCCCAGGTCTTTTTGTACCACGGAATCTGGACCTCAAAACAAATAAACTAGAATACAATATTAAGAAAGCGACTGAAACTGTTCTAAAAAGAAGGCTACAACTACTGCACTCTAATTTCTATTCAATCTGTTACATACTCGAACTACTTTATACTTTTAGTTACACATTCTTTCTACCAAACCATTGCATCTTATTGCTGTTTTTGACTCATTACAGCTTTCCATTCTTGCTTGTATTTCCTGTTGGATCATCTTCACTATCTGTACCAGAGATGGTTGTTGTTGATTGAAAACTTTATGGTTCCTGCTTCTCCAGGTGTGGTACACAACAGCACCTAGTATTGCAGCAGCTACATGCTTGTTGTCTGGATCCACTCTAAGACCTGCTTGACTGGCTTGCTTGTTAACTTCACACCACTCCACTGCTGAAGTGCTTCTAAAATTTGCTTAAACCATGTGTACTGGCAGAATAAATGCTCTGCTGTTTCCATGGCTTGATCTGCACATAAATAACATGCCAGGTCTTCACATTATAGGTGTATTTCCTGCATTCTTCCTCTTGTCAGTAACCTTTTTTTCACAACAAGCCATAGTATGAACCTGTGCTTAGGAAGGACTAAAGTATTCCAAATTAGCTCAGCAGCAGGCAATGGGCTTAGTGGTCCAAGCATCTGGAGGTTACTTCTAGTCAAAGAGTATATCCCAGTGCATGTGAGCTTGTACCTGTCATTATCAAACCACTCTTTCCTTCGCTCCTTCAATTTGTTTAACTGTCTCCAATACCAGCTGCTATCAATTGTTGGAGAGTGTGCCCAGACAGTCTCTTCTCCTTTCATATATACCCCATGGATCTATCTAACCCAGAGAACATCCTTCTTATTTATGATCTGCCAGAGTAGCTTACCTACAGCTGCTTCATTCCAATGCTGACAACTTCTAATATTTAAACCCCCATACTTCATTGGGACACAAACAGATTCCCAAGCTACCAGCATTACTTTTCTCTTTTCAGGTGTAGATCCCCATAAGTATGCTCTGCACCTCCTATCTACCTCCTGCACTACACGTTTTGGTAATATAAAGACCGCACCCCAAAAATTGTATATAGAGAATAACAAAGAGTTGATGACCTGAAGTCTTCCTATATAAGATAAACTTTTTGCATATGCCATTCTGATCCTAGTTGTTATCTTGTCTACCAACTGATAACAATCAGCCTTGTTCCACTTCTTTGCTGACAGGGGAAGACCTAGGTATCTGATTGGGAAACTACCCAATTAGAACCCAGTTCTCCTAAGCAGCATTTGTTTGACACTGTCATTCACACCAGCAATGAATATGCTCAACTTATCCAAGTTATCAATTATTCCAGACATATCTGATAAGTGTTGTAGTGCCTCCATTACCCTGCTCACATATTTTAGGTCCCCTTTGCAGAATATCATTAAATCATCTGCAAATATCAGGTGATTTAACTTTGCCTTTTGCCACATGGGATGGTTTCTAAAGTCTGGTAGGTCACCCACTGCTGTCATGACTCTGGAGAAATACTCCATGGCCAGCACAAACAATGGAGGAGACATAGGGTCCCCCTACCTCAAGCCCCTTTGTCCAAAAAAGAATCCACAACTTTCTCCATTGACTCTTACTGAGAACATTGATGTTGATACACATAGCATAATCAGCTTAACAAATTTATCAAGAAATCCATATCCCATTAGGACCCTCTCTAAGAAATCTCATCTCACCATGTCATAGGCCTTTTTGAGGTCTATTTTCATCATACACCTAGGTGAAGCATTTGCTCTATTGTAATGCCTCAAAAGGTCATGACAAATTAGAAAATTATGAACTAGGGACCTATTTTTGACAAATGCAGCTTGGTTTTGAGCCACCAGGTCTGATACTGCCTCTTTCAGCCTTTTGCAGATCATTTTAGAAATACATTTATAAAAGACATTACAACATGAAATAGGACTGAATTGAGTTACATTACTTGGGTTGTTCACTTTAGGCATAAGAGCAATAATAGCTGCATTTAGCTGCTTTAATAGTTTACCTGATTGGAAGAAGTCCACTACTGCATTAGTCACATCTGCTCCCACTATACTCCATCATGCTTTGAAAAACTCACTTCCAAACCCATCAGGTCCCGGGCTCTTGATGGATGATATGGAGAACATTGCATGTTTGACTTCCTCACCTTTGTATCCCTGTAGTAGTTGTACTTTCCTCCCCAGGTTTAATGTTTTCCCCTTAGCTATGAATCCTGCAATTATAGACACTTTTATTTCTGGACATCTTCCCAATAGATTGTTATAATACTTCACAAAGGCTTCAACAACTTCTACAGGTTGTTTGCAAATCTGGCCATCTTCATCCTCTACTTGCAGCACCATTTGTTGCAGTTTCCTATGCTTTAGAATAGCATGGAAATATCTATTATTGTCATCACCTAACTTGATCCAGTTGACTTTACTTCTCTGTTGAATGAACTTTTCAGCTGTATAAGATGACTTTACTTGTCAGGTGTTAGGTGCATCAGTTCCTGAGCTTGATGCAGCTAACTTCTTGCTATGTTAGATTCCTCAACTATATGTGCAAATGATGTTTTATGAAGCTTTCTGAGCTGACCTTTCAACTTCAATTTCTGCACCACTTGAAACATATGGAACCCCTGCACCTTTGTTTCCCAACCTCCTGCAACTATTGCTAAGAAATAGCATTACAGAATTTAAATGCCTTCTTTGGTTTGTATGTCGCCTCAAAACTCAGCACCAAGATAGTTCTAGGTCACTTATCCCCTCTGGAAAATAAGTGGGTATGCATTCTAACATCTGTTCAAGCCATTTCTCATGTATAAAAACCCAATCTATCTTTGAGTAAACTCTTTCCTTCTCTTGTGTATCATTCCATGAGTACCTTCCCCATTGTTTGGCAGTTTAACTAGACCACAGTTTTCCATGCATTCACTAAAATCCATAACATCCCCCACTGTAACAGAATTACCTCCTATTCTATCACTGGTATGTAAAACTACATTAAAATCCCCCATTACACTCCAGGGGGCTACAAAGGAATTACTGATAGACCTTAATGTACTCAAAAAACCAAATCTTTCCTCTTTGGTGTTGTGAGCATACACACAGGTCCACCAGAACAAACATTGTTTAGGCAAGAATCTCACCTTGCAAGTTATTTATTGATCTGAATAACTCAGGGGCTCTACTACATACAGATCAGGTCTGCAGCAGACAACCACCCGACCATTGTAGTGCTCCCTCAAGTTATGGACATAATCCCATCCTGGTAACATCCTACTTAGTACAGTATTTACTACATTCTCCTTAAGTTTAGTTTCTACCAATCCTATCAAGCCAACTTCCATCTCATTGCAGAGGAGAGATACCTCATTATGCTTATTGAGGCCATTGAGGCCTCTTACATTCCAGGTAATGATTCTAACCATGTCCAAAGAAAAGTATAACAGTACCTCCCTCATTGACACTCACTGCTCTAACTCCATTATGCTGGTATGCTCCCTCAATTGTCAGTGCATTAAATATGTTTCCAACAGGAATCTGCCCCTTTACTATGAATCTTCCAGATCTGGTATTCCTCCCACCTTTACCATGGGAGAGTTCCCAGCCTTCACTGTCATGTACCACCTCTTTCTGCTTATCTTTTGTGTTCCTGACTTCCTTCCCATTAACATTCATCACTTCAATATCCTTATGGATCACCATGCCTTTTGTGCCCTGGTTTTGGTTGCCCTGAACTTGCTGAGGATTTGTACTCTGGTTTTGATTACCCTGACCTTGCGGTGGTTTTCCCCCCCTTATTTGTTGCCTTGCTTCCTTCTACATTCCACTCTATTGGTTTTTCAGTGTTATCTATCTTTTCCTTATTCCTCCTACACTCCTTACTTGCATGCCTATATTTCTTACATACTTCACACACAATTGGTTTCCAATCACATTGAACTCTCTGTTCAATCAGAGCCCCTATTTCATTCCTAAACATAATTGAATCTGGAAGTTCTGAGTTAACTGTCACTTCTACCAGTAGCTTTGCAAAGTTCAGACCATTCTTCTTCTCCGTGCTTTCGTCCACCATAAGTGGCTTCCCTATCAGACTCTCAATTTTACTTAGCCCACTCACACTCCAATATTTGAAGTCCAGACCAGGTAGTTTGATCCAGATTGGGACTGTATACATTTCCTCCCTATTAAACTCCATAACCGGGGACCATGCCTTAACTATAAAGGGCTTATTATCAAAGTGGTAAATTCCACCTTGTAATACTGCCTCTTTACCCTCCATTGTTTCAAATCTCACCAATAATACCCCATTTTTTAAAATTACTATTTTTTTGATTCCATGCTTTGCCCACAGCCTCTGAACATATCTATTCAAAACAGCAAACGAGGATAACCTCCCAGAACATAACAGGAAGACAGCCTAGAGGGTAGACAGCCCGAGGACAACATGACAAAAGGTGTGCAACCAAAATGAAAGAATGATAGGCAACCCTGCATGGAAAGATGCACAGCTCAATACAAAAGGAGTATACAGCCCGACGTGACAAGCACACTTTTAAAGGACGAAAAACAATGGACATACGATCCGGCGTCATACTGGCAAGATTGATCCAACAACAGTTCAGCATGACAAAGCAACTACCTCATGACGAGAAGCACTTAGCAAATGGACATCCCCCAGAGAAGAGGCACATATTCCCTAGCATCGAGCACTTGAAAGCGGACCTGATATGAACCAAACTACGCGGAAGCAACATGAAGTAACGGAAGCGATAAAGTAAACACACAACGAGAAAATAGGGGACAGAGAAGGACAGAAATAGAAGAAAGAAAGGATATTCAATTCAAACAAGATTGAATATCCGAGAGAGAGAAAGAAACTTGAACCTATCGAGGATCCATACTAGGATGACATCCACTCGGTTCCAAGTAAAGGAGTCCGTGAAGCCTCGGGCTTTCACAAGATAAGGCTCGGCCTAATCTATCTCTATCCTCAATCAAAAACTAACTAAATGAAATAAAGGGCTAAGGGAAGCTTATATAGTTTTCCCATACACAAGTGTAAAATGACTAGAAAGCCCCTAAGCCTAATAAATGGACAAAAATGCCCTTTCAGCTAATTTTGGAACGCTGCTGGGCTATTCTTCACCGCGATCGCGCCTTGCACCTCGCGATCGCGCGGAGCAAGTTTTTCCATCATCGCGATCGCGACCCTCCTCTCGCGATCGCGCAGCATAAGCAGTTTCCAGAAATCAGTAAGCTTGCATCTTGGTCTTTTGGCCATCTCTTGACTTTACTCTTGGTCTCCAATCTCTCTTTGAAGCCTTCCAAGTCCCGCATGTTGAGCGTAAACTCTCTACGGCTTTGGATACCAATCCGGATTGTATCATTCTCCCTTCTTAAAAAGATTTCGTCCTCGAAATCAAGCCAACAAGACCTACAAGCAAGGCAAAGACAACGAACTTCCTACTCCAAGAGTAGGTTAGTGCTTAAAAGTGTGTAAAACACACTCTTATGATAGAGCCAAGCATCAATAACAAGTAAAAAACTTATGTCTCCGAAGGAAACAACAAGTACTTGACTCCAAAGAAAGATGCATCCAACACAAGAACAAGCAAAGAGATCAATAGGATATGGAACATGCAAGATATAGCAATCAAATTCCCTATGACCCCTAAGCGTATGACCAACACACCAAGCTTTCAAATCAATATTATCACAATGTGACACATTGGCTTTGGCATGCTTAACACTCAAGGTGTGATCAACATAGGGAATAGAACACTCAAAATAATTCAAGCAACAACTAGCATCAAAGACTCCACTCCCCTTCTTAAGAGCACTCTCACACACACCAAGAGATAGCTTCTCACCTCAAAAATCACCTCCAAGACAATCCTCCTCACTAGATAAGCTCCCAAGGGAGGTCTCAAACAATGGATTATCTATAGAGCTAAGCTTCCCATACCATGGAGGTTCAAGCTCACACTCTCCTCTAGTTGAATGCATATTACCACCTCTTTCAAAATCCCCTTCAAACATAGGGTTAGTGAAGACAAGTTCACCACCCATCAAAGGTGAGGCATCCCAACTAGAATCATCATCCACACTTGAGGAGTCATTGAATACAATTCGATCCATCTCATCCACTAGGGACTCCTCAAGGTCACCATCAACCTCACTACAACACATAGATCCACCATAGGAAATAACATCCATAAGGGTATGATAATACAACTCATCTACCCCTTTATCAAAGATTGGTGGTGTGTCATAAAAAGGGTAACAAGCAAGGTCAACTACAACATCTTCACTAAAGAGAGGTTCAATGAAAACCGAGCTCACATCATGATGTGGCTTATCAACTCACTCAATTAGTGGTTCACATTCACACACAAGTTGACCATTTGACTCTACACTAGTTGCAAACACATTGTAATCATAAAAATCACCAACTAGCATAGAGTTTTCACCAACAATATCACAAAACAAGGAAGTAACATGTTCAAGGGAAGAACTTTCACATACCTTTGAGTGGCCATCTTGCTCACTCAATGAACTTGAAGGGACATGAATTGTTCCTTCACCTTGAAGCTCACATTTTAGATCTTTTTCACCTTGCCTTTCCACATTGGAACATGATTGAAGCTCCATTGGTTTGCCTTCAAGAGTACCTACACAAGAGCTCACACAAGTAGAAGAAAACGATAAAGGTTTAGGGTTAGAATAAGGGGTGTCCTCACTTTTAATGATTCTTTTTCCCTCTTTCTTTTCCCTCATTTTCTTTTCAAGGTCGGGTGTAGATTAGGGTGGTGAAATCCACTCACATCACTCAACACATCCTCTCCTTTTTCCACTTGAGGAATGTCACCGGTCACTCCCTTACTCCTCTCAATCTTTTGTCTCTCAAATTTGGGTGAATTGGGACAAGGCCCAAGAATTCCCATAGTTGGAGTAGGTGGACTTTTAACATCAACCCGGAATCTAAGACTTAGAGGCTCATCACTTGAAGTCTCCTTCTTCTTTGTTGGTGAACCACTTGGCTTTGAAACTTGTGGGTTCGGGTTCACCTTGTTGACACTTGTCAACTCCTTTCTAGCACTTGTCCTTCTTCCCTTTCTAGCATTCCAAAGTAACATTCTTTGACTTTCATTGGAGGTGTGGCACCAAGAGTAAACTTTTGGTCTAGTAAAGTGAAAGCATGCCTCCCAAGCTTCTCACTATACTTGGCATTTCTAGCAAGCTTCCATGGTTTTCCCAACAACAAGTGACAACCTTTTGTGGGCATCACATCACATAGTATTTCATCATGATAATTTCCAATTTTGAACTTTACCCATACTTGTTGTGTAATGACTACAAACCCATCTCCATTCAACCAAGGCTACCTATAGGGGAAGGGGTGACTACAAGTTTCCAACTTTAATTGCTCAACCATAGAAACACTTGCAACATTAGTATGACTCTCATAATCAATGATCATAGCACAAGTAAGCCCTCCAACCTTACCAATTGCGTGGAAGAGGTTCTTTCTTTCTTCCAAAAATTGCTCCACACAAACTTCATCACACTCGTGGTTGTCTACAAAATGGTTCCGTCTAAACATAGATCTCAAAGCATTGTTAGTCCAAGACAAATCATTTGTAGTACATGTAGCACCTTTCCTCACTCTAGGCCTCAAGTTGCCTTTCGTATAAGAATTAGAGTCATCAAACCTTTTAGCACAATTAGAATATGTAGACTCTCTTTTTCTTATGGAGTAGTTGCCACTTCTCCTCAAATCAATAGAAAGACTACTACTACTCTCTTGTTTACTTTTAGGAACACAAAGAGGCGGTGCAAATGAACAATTTCTATAATAAGCTTCATCATCAATTCTCTCTATGTCACTATCTACATTTTCATGTTCATCACAAGAAGAGTAAGTAGGAACATTGTACCTTGAAGCGTCACTATCATCATCTCCAAGACTAGAAGCATAGGAGTTTTCATGGTTACGTTCATCCTCATAAGCCTCATAGCCTCCATGAGCTTCATGATTACCATAGTGACTCGCTCCATCTTCATAAGAGCCATAGTTCCTCGAATCATCATAGTAGCTCCCACCATCATCATAGGAACCATAGTCTCCACAATCATCGTAGCAATACCCATCATCACCATCATAGGAGCCATAGTCTCCATCATCTCCACACGAACTATACCCTCCACAATCATCATCTGACGCCATACCTATAGAGAATAAGAGAAAAGGACCTCACAAGTTCACTCTCTCAAGTGTATCACTCAAGTAATGTTCACTAAATTTTCTTTCCACTCGTGTATACTCTCAAGGTCTTTGGCTTTTATGACTACACTCTATTGTTCTCACCACTCTTAGCCTTTTTCCTCTCAATCCTAGCCTTATCCCCTTTATAGGAACCAAAATGAGAAGATCAACAACTAGCACGTCCAAGTATAGGTTCGGAATGGAGTTTATAAGACACCAAAGAAACGAATAAGGACTCACAAACGGACTAGGAACAAAGGAAACAAGCAATGAAACCAAAAGAGAGAAGTTACAAGACTACTAAGGAAGTGACACAAGAAAGACTCGAACCGAATTGGCACTAAACGGATGCGGAACTGGATGAAATTTTGTTTGTGATCTAAAAACTCACCATATTTAATGAATCAATTGGAGTTTTGATGATTGGAAACTGTTCGGAAGCTGTTGCGGACATTCTGTCCCAAAACTGGAATTCTGGAAAAAAAATTGTTCTTCGCTATCGCGTCACGTTGGGCGCGTTCGCGCAGAGTAAATAATTCCCAAGATTAATTTTGCTCTTCGCTATCGCGCTTAACTCTTCGCGATCGCGAAGAGTAAAATTTTTCTTCAGCACTGCATAACCAGAATCCGACTTTCAGCTTCAATTTTTCACTCGAATCACCTCGATTCAACTTGTTTTTCAATTCCCAAGGTACCCAAAGGTGTTTTCAACTACTACAATCAATCCCCAATGAATTATAACAACACCCAATCCATAACGAATCCAAATCAAGAAATTTCAATCAAATTCAAGGGTTTTTCAATTTTTGGGGTTTTTTTTATTTTTTTCAACTTTTGATTCTCAACACCAAATCATGTAACAAGGGTACCAAATAAACGGGTAATCATCATAGATCAATTCTCGATATCAAACAACCAACGGATTATCAAATCCAATCCACAACACGAATTTTTTTTTCTCTTCTTTTCTCCAAGAACAAGAACAACAATAACAATAAACTAAACTAAAAGATATGATGAACAAGGAACGTGGATTCGTAAGAACGAAAACCCGAGCCTTGCTCTGATACCAAATGATATGAACCAAACTACGCGGAAGCAAGATGAAGTAACAGAAGCGATAAAGTAAACACACAACGAGAAAATAGGGGATGGGGAAGGACAGAAATAGAAGAAAGAAAGGATATTCGCTTCAAACAAGATTGAATATCCGAGAGAGAGAAAGAAACTTGAACCTATCGAGGATCCATACTAGGATGACATCCACTCGGTTCCAAGTAAAGGAGTCTGTGAAGCCTCGGACTTTCACAAGATATGGCTCGGCCTTATCTATCTCTATCCTCAATAAAAAACTAACTAAATGAAATAAAGGGCTAAGGGAAGCTTATATAGTTTTTCCATACACAAATGTAAAATGATTAGAAAGCCCCTAAGCCTAATAAATAGACAAAAATGCCTTTTCAGATAATTCTGGAATGCTGTTGGGCTATTCTTCACCGCCATCACGCCTTGCACCTCGAGATCGCGCAGAGCAAGTGTTTCCATCATCGCGATCGCGACCCTCCTCTCGCGATCGCGCAACATAAGCAGTTTCCAGAAATCAGTAAGCTTGCATCTTGGTCTTTTGGCCATCTCTTGACTTGACTCTTGGTCTCCAAGCTCTGTTTGAAGCGTTCTAAGTCCCGCATGTTGAGCGTAAATCCTCCACGGCTTTGGATACCAATCCGGATTGTATCAGGCCAGACAAACCAGAGCTCAACTCAACAGGGAAGTTTACTTTATCTCTATTTCTTATCTCAAATTACATTTATCGTAATCTTACTGTAGGGACTCCCCGATCTCCCGACAAACTCCTGTGCCCTACTCTCACACCTGATCCCAAAATTACTACCAATTGGGCAACCACAAAACCTCAAATATACCTCAAAGCATCATCCCAAATTCCAAAATGCTCAAAACCACAGTTCCGTACTCACACCACTAGTCCACCTAATCTTTTCTCGTCGATTAGGTACCAGCTCCGTGTTCCTTCCTAATCGTGCCCATCTATTTTAGTCGTGCGCATTTATAAAACTCGCTCCTCAAATTCTTCCCAGCTTAGTCAAGGCAATATCGAGGAAAATATTACTCATTTATCGAGATGAAGTGGAAACTGTGTACATATAAACTCCTCTTTATGGGTGTGAAGCGCGCCGCATTTTCATAACTGGGACGATTATTAGTCTCTTTTCCCACGTTCGATCTATTGAAGCTATCTCATCTTCGCTAGTGCCTTTGCGTCATTTCTTCATTTATCTCGCCAAAAGGCAAAACATACACGAACCTAAACTTTACATACCTGGATAAGTTTAGTCTTTACATCTAAAATCGTGCGTCATAAACAACTCACACAGGCAACATGCCATTCTAGAACTACACACGGCCTGATTCTCGTTAAGCCCGAGATATGTAGGCAACTCAGAGACCGGGGTTCGGCAAAAAATACCCCAAAACTCCCATTTCCTCTTCAATCATTTCGCCTTCCAGTCGTGACAAAATTGGCTACTCCGTTAACTATCTTTGCCCGAAGACTCTTTCATCATCCCCGGGCAAAGAGGGGCAGCTGTTGACACCCAATTTTGTCCCTCCTTTTTCTAAAATTGGCTATAATTCAACTTAAGGGTGCAATATGATTATTTGTGCAAAATGTGCATTAGAAATCATGCATTTACGTGCGTTATCCTCTATTTTTATACTATATACTTAAGTGTGGCTATATTACGTAAATTTGCATCATTTAGGCTAGATGTCAAATTTGTTTCAATTTGTGATTATTTGCGTAAATTAGTAATTATCTGTGATTACCTATATTTAAATACTTTTATTTGTGTTTATTTAATAGTTATTTGTGCATTTTATAAAATACGTATATCTATATTTTTATTTACACCTTTAAGTTGAATATTGGCCAATTTAAAAGAAAATATCCACTTCTTATTATATTTTTTATTTATTTACTTATTTTCCTTCTCCTTTTGTTAATTCTTTCCTACGAACATGGACAATTGTCTGTCTAGGTACGTCCATTCCGTTGGAAATCAATTGCTGTTTTCCTCCAATTATTTATTTCGAATTCTCCTGAATATTTTTGTAATTATTTTCGTATTCCAGAATATTTATTTTTAATCTATTTTAAAACCCTCCGTCGTCTTGAATCTAGACAACTGTTCATCTAGATTCATTCATTTTGCACTGTACATTTTTCTACATTTTTCTTATACGAAATGTATTTTTCACTTTATTTCAATTCCTTCAAATTTCGTTTGAACCTAGACATAATACTTAACCAAATACATTTTCATACATTAAATCATTTTCTTCCTAATTTAAAGATTTCTATTTCTACTTGAATCTAGACGAAATGTGGTCTACATTCGTTTTCTTTATTTAAATCCGTCAAATTATATCCTCCCATATCTTATCTTCCCTTCCCTGTTTTGGAAACAATTCAAAATCCCTAATCTCCTCCTAACTATTCCCTAATCTCTCCATAATCCCCTCCCTAATCATAATCTCCTACAATCCCTACCATCATTCCCAAATCTCCCCCAATCATCTCCAATCTCAATCTCTCACACACACATCATTACAAAAATACACAGAGCATCACCATAACAACATCATCGCCTTCCCCAACTCCACCACTCACTGTATACACCATCAATTTCCCTCCTTATCTATTCCACCCATAGCAGATACCTACATAACCCCGCATCTTCTTCTTCCTTGACCCAATACACAGACCCTGCCATATAATACCCAGTCAATCTCCTCTCCTCGCTAAACAACACCACCACACAAATTCATCCACACCCATCGCAGTAAAAGAAAGAAAAAGGGACTGGGGGTTAATGATTTGAAACAGTGGGGGTGAGGGTTCGCAGATCAAAATAGGGAGATCGGGGATTGGGATCAACGGAACAGAAACAGAGCAAAACACACACCTATCAGAATCAAACGACGGAAACACTCGTCGTTAACTTTTTATCTCACTGTCTGCGTTTAATTTTTTGCATTTTGTGCAGTTAACAGGGGAAAGGAGGTCAATGAGGCAGGTGCGATGCAACCCATGTTTAGTCGGCGGTCGTCTCCTTCTCTCTCTATTTGCTTATGTTCGCCGGAGATTCGGCGTTGATTGATTACTTGGTTTAATTGATTAGTTATTCATTTTTGTTCATGACTGGGTTTGCTAATTATTTGTTGAGTTCCACAGATTTAATGGCTACATCGTGTAGTCGTGTTTTTGGGCTAGGGATAGTGGTAGTGACGCCACTGGGCAGTCGCTCCTCTCCCTCTAATTCGTTGGTGTGCTCTGGACTTCACCGGAAAATCGTGTTTGCGGCATGCCTGTTTCTTGTCCTCATCCTGCTTGTTTTTCTGGACTTGATATTTTGTTGCTTTGGACCATTTATTGCACTAACCCATCTCGTGGACTTGTGTTGACTAATATTACTGTTAGTCGATTATTCTAATGTTGTTGGATTAATTTGTACACTGATTTAATCGTTGAGTACAGGTCTTTGGCATTGGCTTGTGATAGGTGCTTATGACAATTTTGGGACAATATTGCACTATACTGTTGGATTTTGACTGATCTTGGACATTATACTGCACTATTAGGCCAAGGAAAATAACCATTTATTTGAGGCCTACACAAGGAATTGACGGACACACAATGAATTGACGGATTTTATGTCAATTAAGCCAAGAAAAATAATCATTTATTTGAGGCCTATTGATTTGAATGGATAAACAGTCCCATTCCCATGTCCCTAAAACAAAAGGCTATGACGATGTGTATAAGCCGTGATTACAAACGAGCCGATGATGGAGTGATGAGACCGGTACTTGGCATGGCAACACGACCGGCCGGCGTGTTCGCAGCCGTATCGACGTCCCTAACCTCCACCCAATTCATACACACCTGAGCCGACACTTTTAAAAATTCCCTTCCCCTTTATTTTAAAACTATTATTGTTATTATTATTATTATTATTATTATTATTATAATCATTATTATTATTATTTTAAATTATTATTATTATTATTATTATCATCATCATCATTATTATTAGTATTTTAAATTATTATTGTCACTATTTTCACTAACTTATTTTCTTTATATTTTGCGAGGAACATCGCGGTGAAATTACAAAAGACAACCCTTTCTAAAAAAGGGATAAAAATATCCAAACTCATTTACTTTATTTAATTTTATTTTATTAATTTTGTCTAACAATTTTTACTAACTTATTTATTTGTTTTGCAAGGCACGAGACGAATATTTATTTACTTGTCTTTAAATCTGTATATCATGGCTTAAATGTTTTATTGTTTAGTTAGTTTAATTAACTAATTACTTAGAATCCCAATTATAAAGTCCGGCCGGTAACCACATTTGGTGGAGCTCGAGAAGTGCCTAACCCCTTCCTCTCGAGTTAAATTGAACCTCTTACCTAGATTTTCTGGTTCGTAGACTAAGTTTCGGAGTTAATTGTAAAATTAGCTAGAAACAAAATAGGTGCCCTAATACGCCTAGTTAAAAAATATGTTAGGTGGCGACTCCAACTCTTAAACTCAAACGAGTTACCCAGTCAAATCAGAAACCCGACTCGCCTCGAGTTGAGTCCAAAATCGGGTATGACAGATATTGAACCCCCAAAAAGTTAACCCCAAAGGGCTAAATATCAGGAATATCAACAAGATGGACTAACTCTTTTGGAGTTTTTGGAGTCGCCACCCAATTTAAGGAAAATAGGGAACCAAATAAGCAAATGCGTGCAAAACTCCGTTTTTATAAAAAGACGGTATTTCTTTCAGAGATTCTAAAGGTAAGAGGTTTTGTTAATTTCGAAAGAAGGTTTTTATGGCACTTTCGAAATTCCGTTAACAACGGTTAATCCGACAGGTTTCCAAATATTTACAAGTGTGCTTTTCTTGCGAAAGAATTATTTTTAAAAAAAATAGTAATAATAATGATAATTAAATAAAAAACTTATTTGCAAAAAATATTTTTTACTTGCACGCATTTGCTAAAATGGCCCCAATTTGCAATAAATTAAATAACGACTTCAAAATTAAAAGGTAATGAATATAAAGTAAAGCAATATACAAACAAATCAAATATTATTGATAAATAATATTTTACACATTTATTTACATAAATATCTAAGAAAAAGAATGCAAAGTTAAAGATAGAACCCGGGAAATTGATCAACTCGCCGGAGTCTTGAATTTTCTAAAAATTTCTAACGTTTCATTTTCTTGAATACTTGAGCCCGAAATCGATCCCAAATGACTCCAAGTCAATGCATATCCCCATTTGTGAGTTAGCCAAACTCGTCCACAAGTTGTTCGTGCCAAAATGTACCTCGTAAAAAAATAAAAATGAAATCGGATTAGTACGATAATAAAGTGCAATAACTAATGAAAATAAAATAATAATAATAATAATAAAGTAATAATAATAGTAATAGTAATAGTAATAATAATGATAAAAAAATATATTAATAATAATAGAAATAATAACAACAATAATAATAATAATGGGGTTTTGTTTTGTAAAATTTAGGCTCAAGTTTGCATGGCGTATCGTATAGAGGCTCGAGATGTTGGTACGGCTGCAAATACGGAGCCCGGGCCTGTTGCCATGCCAAGTACCAAACCCACCACTCTATTTGACTTGCTTTGCATTAAATTCATACATTCATCATCGCCTATTTATTCTTAGGGACAAGGGACAATGCGTGTGTAACGGACAGGATTGCTTTGGCCTTCAAAATGTCATCGGCCACATGTAGTATCAGTTCAATATCAGTTCAGATGCCTCAAAATGAAGTATTTTCATAGGCCCTGTGTGACCAGTATAACATTTGTTCATAATCAGTAAGCACTATCCAAAGGATTTCGCATAGATAGCAATATCCATTTCCAGTCAAAAGTCCAGCTTTATCAAAGGTCAACAACAAGTGTGACGGGAAATAACGTGGGCCCAACAGTGTTCAAAGGTCCAAACAAATTGATAGCAACAAGTGTATCGTTCCAATGATATAGCCCAGATACAGTCGAAATCCGATCCGCAAACCGTGGGCCCCACAACTGAATGGAACAGAGCAAACAGCACAAACAAATGAATGGAAACCAGTACGGATAAAGAAAAATAGCAACAACCAGTCGAAACAACAACAGTGCAACAAACTCAAGATGCAAAGAGATCAAAGCGATTCTAAAGTCGCAAACAGATCTGCGAGAGAACGCCAGAGAATTCAAAACCTATGCGAGCTGCAATTAGGACCAAGATACCAACGAAACGCAATGGTAAAACTCGAAAGATCTTATAAACAGCAACATCGGCAAAGGAGAACGAGGAGCGACTGCCGGCGAGGCTTTCCAGCGAGCCTCACGGCATCGCTGCCACTCTTTGTTTCCTGCCTTTCTTTTGTCGTTCTAGTAGCAGAGAACAAGGAAAAATAAACCCCCGATGTCCCCTTCCATGTTTCTCACTGCCGGTCTATTTTTCGGTTAAATGGTCGCCGGAGGTGGAGCTTTCGTCTCCCCTGTTGCCCTTACTGATTTTCCTTTTCTGCTTTCTTGGGTTGTTTTTTGTGTGTGTGTTTAGATCTGTTGATTTTCGTATGTATGGGCGTGAAGAAGATGATGGAGAACGAGGTTGAAGAGGGTGATGTGTGTATGTAGTGGATTCTGTATGGTGTAAAGAAAATGAGGGGTGTATGGTGTTAATGGTGTAGGTTTTGCATGGGGTGTATGAGGATGAATGGATGTATGTGGAATGGAGAAAATCTGATTTTTTTATGTCGGTGCAAGGAGAATAATGAATAGTGAATAAGAGGCTAGGGTTTTAGGATTTATAGGGGTGAGGGATAGGGGTTCCAAAATTGGGCTATAAGAAAATTGTGGGTTGCGTAAATAGGCCAGGACTTAGAATGGAGAACAATAATGGCCCTTTTTTAGTTAAAATTATGAACTTAATTTATTCTAAAAATTAACCTTATTTTAAACATAATTAGACATTAATTGAAAATTTCGGGACAAAATTGGGTGTCAACAGCTGCCCCTCTTTATCCAGAAAGGATGAAAGAGTTTTCAGGGTAAAGAAAGTTGACGTGAAAATCAATTTTGTCACGGTAAAGCCAAGACTCTGATTCCTGTGATCAGAATGCGAGGCTTATGGACATGGCCGAACTCCGGTTTCCGAGTTGCCTACATATCTCGGGCTGAAAGAGAATCAGGCCATATGTAGTTCGACGCGATTTGAAAATAAAAAACGCGATAGTAACGACTACTCAAGCGCGGGAAAAGAGGCTTGTAATCACCCAAGTTATGAAGATGTGGTCGGCGACACACCCATAAAGAGTGGTTTACACGGACATAGATTCCGCTGCATCTCGATAACCGAGCCATCTTGTCTGCAATCTCAAACTTCAGACTCTAGGGTTAACAAGAGACTTACCTCTAGGTTGATGACTTATGCGGGTGCGATTCTTCAGGTCTTCGTTGACGAGTCTAGCTCATATCAACGATTGCCTCAGTTCACCGCTAAGAAATGTTCCATGTTATACTCTAAATGCTGCTGCGGTGATGCTAAAAATCCTGTCATAATCTCAACAAACAGTAAGCGAGCAACTGCTAATAAACTGTAATAATTGGAATAAGAAATAAATAAAGTGATAACATAAAATTGTAAATGCGGGTTGTGATATCATCAATAAGTTCTTCTTTCGATCAACTGACTAGGCGCTCCGCCCGGGGAACCTCTAGGCTGATCCTTATTCTGAAATAGTAAAGCAAGACAATAAGTAAGCGAGAATGAATTGTAAAATGCAAGGCTTTCATAAAGATAAGTTGACTAACGAGACATAATGTCTCAAGCCGACTTGTCTATCGCTATCATCTACTTCAAATAGATTATGCCAATATTACGAGACAACCAACATCGCGAGACACTCCGAAAGTGGTGCCTCGAGGTGACTTGTCTATCGCTAATCTATGCAGGCTTCAACATAATGTTTATTTTGAAATAAGAATCCTAAAGATAGAAGTGCCGCCGATTCGGCAATAAACCATGACAAGCATTTTGATGCGATCTTGGACTGCGCTCCAATCACTTGATAAAGCAATAAGGCATCTGGTTAAGAAGCCTCCAGCCTCCCAATGCAACTTGAAATGAATCTGCATATCCTATTTACAGGTGGATGAACCTGAATTGTTCATTTATAAGGCGAACTGGCCCAAAACGTTCATTTATAAGGCGAACGAGCCCAAAACGTTCAATTATAAGGTGAACGAGCCTACAGTGGGCTCCATAACAATAGCGTCATTTGATTGTCTATGATAGGCTTCATAATAATGCCTCCAATTATTTATCATAGGCTTGAAATGATAATGATGTCTTCGCTTGTTCACGATAGACTTGATAATAAGACCCCCGATTGCTTACGGTAGGATCAATAACAAAAGTGCCTTCAATTGTCTATGATAGGCTTCAAAATAATGCCTCCAATTGCTTATGGTAGGCTTCAAATGATAATGATGTCTTCGCTTGCTCACGATAGACTTGATAATAAGACCCCCGATTGCTTACGGTAGGATCAATAACAAAAGTGCCTTCAATTGTCTATGATAGGCTTCAAAATAATGCCTCCAATTGCTTATGGTAGGCTTCAATTGATAATGATGTCTTCGCTTGCTCACGATAGACTTGATAATAGACCCCCTGCTTATGGTAGGATCAATAACAAAAGCGCCTTCAATTGTCTATGATAGGCTTCAAATGATAAGGCCTTCGATTGTCTACGATATGCTTCAATAATAATGTCTTCGATTGTATAAGATAGACTTGAGAAAGAACCACGTCTCCGATTGTCAACGGTACACTTGGTAAATGTGATGTCTCCGATTGTTTATGGTAGACCTTATAATAGGGCCTCTAATTGTCTATGGTAGGCTTCAAATGATAAGGCCTTCAATTGTCTACGAAAGGCTTCAATAATAATGTCTTCGATTGTATACGATAGACCTTATAAAGAACCACGTCTCCGATTGTCTACGGTAGACTTGGTAAATGTGATGTCTCCGATTGTTTACGGTAGACTTCATAACAGGGCCTCCAATTGTCTATGGTAGGCTTCAAATGATAAGGCCTTCGATTGTCTATGATAGGCTTCAGTAATAATGTCTTCGATTGTATACGATAGACTTGATAAAGAACCACATCTCCGATTGTCTACGGTAGACTTGGTAAATGTGATGTCTCCGATTGTTTACGGTAGACTTCCAGATAACGTCTCCGATTGTATACGGTAGACTTCATAAGTAAACGTCTTCGGTTGTCACCAATAGACTTGATGTTGGTACTTGTAAAATAAATGGTAGAATAACCTGCAAAATAAAGTTTTCATTAGATGCATATAAATAGGAAAATGTCAAAGATAAAGGAGATATAAAGTGAGAGTTTTAGCCGTCCGACTTATATTTGGTGAAGCCATAAAGAGTTGAGTGTTGTCCTTGAGAAAAACTGGAGCTAATGCTTAATTCCTGCAAAGTGTAAAGTAAAGTTGTCAATAAAGGAAAAAAGTTTTGACTAAGCAAGTGGAGAAATAGTAGAGAGAAATAAAATCGTTTCGCGTATGCGATGAATCAGATAATGCTTCCAATCTCGGTAAGTTATCTCGGCAACATTGCTCGATGTGTATGAAAAATAATCTATGAGGAATTGATAGTTGCTAGTTTCCTCGTCTTGTTGCTTTAAAAATTCCTGCACTCAAAGAAAAATCGTTAGTTTTGGAAAGGAGTGGGAGCGTTTGATTTGCGCTGACTTGGTCTTGAACTTGCGGCTCCTGCTGCTTCTTTGTCTTCATTGGACTTGGATTTGCGAATTGCGTTCAGAAACTTGGCTCATGAACTTAATAGCATAGGAGTTTTTTGAAAAAAATAGAGGCAAGGGCAAATTAATTTAATGCAATATAGTAAGTAAAGCAAGCATGCAAATGAAGTCATGCATTTTGAAAAATTTTGCCTTGACTTAAACTTGTGACCTATCTTAAAACAAACTGAACGTCCTTTGCCTTGGACTTTGCACTGTTCGCTTAGCCAATTACAGAGTTCTTGCCAACTCATCTTTAATACCCAACTCCGCTTCTTGCAAAATTCTGCCCCAGTTATTATCTTTCGCATCTCCAACTCGTTTTGCAAAAATTGCCCAGTTGTCCTTCTAGGGGGAAAAATAAAAATTTAAAAGCTAAAGGGTCGAGCCCGATGGGGGAGCCTACGTATCCCTCCTTGGGAATCAGACCGTGCGTAGTTCTGCATGCAGATTGCCCCGGTTTGAAAGTCCCTCCACTTGAATTTCTTGCTAAATGCATTGCTGATTATATTTTGACAAAATTGCATATGGACTGCGCCTTATCAACAAGCATTAAATACTCTTTACGCATTCTGCATCTTTCCAATCATCCTCTTGAAGGATTCTCAAAGAAGGGCATTTCATTTATACGAACAACACTGCTTCAACGCCATATACCAACAAATAAAAGCTGCCCAAGATGAAGTTCTAACAAATAGTGCGATATCCAAAGAGCGCAGACAATAACTTTTCAGTGCGTAGTTTTCAAACTGTTCAGTTGTTTTGCCATACATCACAAGCAAAGCTTTGGCAGGTTTATAAATTTTAATTTCGAAACAGAAACAAATGCAAGCGTAAATAATATAATAAGAATGCGATGTATTTTATTTCAACTTTCATAAATTCAAAATGAGTTGATTCAGATTAACATAAGCTTTAAAGTACATGCAATTCAGGGCCTCAATCCGAAGTAAAATAGAAAATAATGCTACTAAGTTCAATCGCTAAGTTCTTTCAAATAATGCCATTAGCTTCTGGTACTGCATCGTTCACGAGCTAGAGCGCCTATCATCAATCAGATCTTGAATCTTACGTGATTCGCGTGGTCAACCGCTTTACAAATCAAACTTCTGCTGAAGAAATAGACAAAACAAAGAAACCTCAAAGGGTAACTATGTTAGTTTGCATATCATTCATAGGATTGCACACAAGCAAGCAACACCTAGTATTTAACGCATTTTGAGCAAATAAAGCAAGGCAAGCAATTAACATGTGACAATCACAAGTAGTTGAGCGTAAATAAATATGCAAACGCGTACTACCCTGTAAGGTGTCTCTTTGTGCTAGAGGTAAGCCTAATCGTCAAGTTGCACGCACATGTGGTTATTATAACGACACAAGCCATTTGTCAATACAACATCTGAGATAAAAACAAACCGACATAATTGTCAACTTCTCAAATTTGACATGGCAAATGGTTTGGGATTCGTTATAATATCCACACGATCACATAATATGCAGTGCCGATGGGATTCAATAACCCGTCAACAAAAGGGCGGTTTCTTAATTCCTGGAGGCGGTACCAAGGACCGGGCCCAAACTAAGCTGTATATGCATGCATGACCTAATCTCCTTCTAAGAGTGGGCTAACGGTTGAGACTGATTCGACCTATGCAGGATAAACCTGGCCTCATAAACCAGTAAAACCGGTCATGACAAAACCAGGCAAACCATACCCCAACTAACTTTGGTGACAGGAAAGAAATTCAAAGAGTTAGGAAGGATAATGCCCTTTCTGTGTAATTGCCCGTCAAGCCGGCCCCCCGTGATGAAATCGAGGAGATGAAAGAGAATTGACAGGCTCCATGAGGGAGGAAATATGAACGGAATGCGGACTATGCACAAATAAAATGTAATACATGCTTTCTATAACAAACCAAACAAACAGATATAATAAAGCAAATAAATTAGGCATGCTAGTTTCAAATAATTGGAAACCTTTATGGTCAAAACCTTTATTGGTCCCCAGCGGAGTCGCCATGCTGTTGAACCCTAAAAAATAACCCCGAGAGGGCTAAATTTAGGAATATCAACTAAATGGACTAACTCTTTTGGAGTTTTTGGAGTCGCCACCCAATTTAAGGAAAACAGGGAACCAAATAAGCAAATGCGTGCAAAACTCCGTTTTTATAAAAACACGGTCTTTCTTTCAGAGATTCTAAAGGTAAGATGTTTTGTTAATTTCGAAAGAAGGTTTTTAAGGCACTTTCGAAATTTCGTTAACAACGGTTAATCCGACAGGTTTTCAAATATTTACAAGTGCGCTTTTCTTGCGAAAGAATTATTTTAGAAAAAATAGTAATAATAATAATAATTAAATAAAAAAGCTTATTTGCAAAAAATATTTTTTACTTGCAAGCATTTGCTAAAATGACCCCAATTTGCAATAAATTAAATAACGACTTTAAAATTAAAAGGTAATGAACATAAAGTAAAGCAATATACAAACAAATCAAATATTATTGATAAATAAATATTTTACACATTTATTTACATAAATATCTAAGGAAAGGAATGCAAAGTTAAAGATAGAACCCGGGAAATTAATCAACTCGCGGGAGTCTTGAATTTTCTAAAAATTTCTAACGTTTCATTTTCTTGAATGCTTGAGCCCGAACTCGATCCCAAATGACTCCAAGTCAATGCATATCCCCATTTGTTCGTGCCAAATGTACCTCGTAAAAAAAATGAAAATGAAATTGGATTAGTACGATAATAAAATGCAATAACTAATGAAAATAAAATAATAATAATAAAGTAATAATAATAGTAATAGTAATAGTAATAATAAAGATAAAATATATATTGATAATAATAATAGTAATAATAACAATAATAATAATAATAATAATGGAGTTTTGTTTTGTAAAATTTAGGCTTAGGTTTATATGGCGTATCGTATAGAGGCTCGGGATGTTGGTACGGCTGCAAATACGGAGCCCGGGCCGGTTTCCATGCCAAGTACAAAACCCACCACTCTGTTCGACTTGCTTTGCATTAAATTCATACATTCATCATCGCCTATTTATTCGTAGGGACAATGGACAATGCGTGTGTAACGGACGGGATTGCTTTTGCCTTCAAAATGTCATCGGCCACGTGTAGTATCAGTTTAATATCAGTTGAAATGCCTCAAAATGAAGTATTTTCATATGCCCTGTGTGACCAGTATAACATTTGTTCATAATCAATAAGCAATATCCAAAGGATTTCACATAGATAGCAATATCCATTTCCAGTCAAAAGTCCAGCTATATCAAAGGTCAACAACAAGTGTGACGGGAAATAACGTGGGCCCAACAGTGTTCAAAGGTCCAAACAAATTGATAGCAACAAGTGTATCATTCCAATGATATAGCCCAGATACAGTGGAGATCCGATCCGCAAACAGTAGGCCCCACAACTGAATGGAACAGAGCAAACCAGCACAAACAAATGAATGGAAACCAGTACGGATAAAGAAAAATAGCAACAACCAGTCGAAACAACAACAGTGCAACAAACTCAAGATGCAAAGAGATCAAAGCGATTCTAAAGTCGCAAACAGATCTGCAAGAGAACGCCGGAGAATTCAAAACCTATGCGAGCTGCACTTAGGACCAAGATACCAACGAAACGCAATGGTAAAACTCGAAAGATCTTATAAACAGCAACATCGGCAAGGGAGAACGAGGAGCGACTGCCGGCGAGGCTTTCCAGCGAGCCTCACGGCATCGCTGCCACTCTTTGTTTCCTGCCTTTCTTTTGTCGTTCTAGTAGCAGAGAACAAGGAAAAATAAACCCCCGATGTCCCCTTCCCTGTTTCTCATTGCCGGTCTATTTTCCGGTTAAATGGTCGTCGGAGGTGGAGCTTTCGTCTCCCCTGTTGCCCTTACTGATTTTCCTTTTCTGTTTTCTTGGGTTGTTTTGTGTGTGTGTGTGTTAGATCTGTTGGTTTTTATATGTATGGGTGTGAAGAAGATGATGGAGAACGAGGTTGAAGAGGGTGATGTGTGTATGTAGTGGTTTTTGTATGGTGTAAAGAAAATGAGCGGTGTATGGTGTTAATGGTGTAGGTTTTGCGTGGGGTGTATGAGGATGAATGGATGTATGTGGAATGGAGAAAATCTGATTTTTTTATGTCGGTGCAAGGAGAATAATGAATAGTGAATAAGAGGCTAGGGTTTTAGGATTTACTGGGGTGAGGGTTAGGGGTTCCAAAATTGGGCTATAAGAAAATTGTGGGTTGCGTAAATAGGCCAAGACTCAAAAGGGAGAACAATTATGGCCCTTTTTCTGTTAAAATTGTGAACTTAATTTATTCTAAAAATTAACCTTATTTTAAACATAATTAGACGTTAATTGAAAATTCTGGGACAAAATTGGGTGTCAACAACAGAATGGCGACTCCGTTGGGGATATCAAGGTTCAAACCATAACGGACTTTAAATTGGGATTCTTTATTTGTGACACGACCGGGAATCCGGCTAGGCCGTGCAGGCACCCGACATCCTCCCCTAGACCCGTCGGGCGAACCCTTACCAATTAAATTAGGAAAATAAATACAATTCAATTCGTATATAAGAACAAGACTTAGAAAAACCATAGACATACTGATACCTCTAAGCTGTACAAAAGAAATTACAGCTAACTACCCAACATACTTGGTTTAGGGCTATCCAGACTAGACATCTAGGAGTACAAAAGAAAACAGATACCTCCTGAAGGGAGAAAAATGATACTGAAATAATAAACATGAAACTGTGGCCATCCTGAATAAAAGCTGGCTCACCCTGACAGCTGAAGTCGTCTTGGCTCCTTCACAACGTGGCGAACTCAATCCTGGAGCGAACGTGCTGAAACGAAATAGATAGACAAGGAAAAACAACAAACAAGGGTAAGTCAAAGGACTCAATAAGTGGGGTAGACTAGCCACATCAAAGAATAGGATAGCTAGCCAGGGAGAAGAAAAACAGATAAACCAAATTCCTCTTATTTAAATTATAAAAAGGCAGAGCCAGATAATAACTGGAAATACGTATGGAATCATAAACTCATTAACAATCAGGAACATAAGATAACCAGAACATATAGGTATCCCGAACATATCAACAGTCAAAAATACATTCTGTTGCGGCGTGCAACCCAATCCATATATTCATACTGTCGCGGCGTGCAACCCGATCCATATATTCATATTGTCATGGCGTGCAACCCGATCCATATATTTATAATGTTGCGGCATGCAACCCGATCCATATATTTATACTGTTGCAGCGTGCCACCCAGGATACGAGCCAGAAATATATAGGCAAACTGAGATATGTCCACAACATGGTATACATACCGCATACATAAAACACAACACAATACACACAATAGTCAGTATGCGGTGCAATGAGATGGGATGAATGCAGTACGATGCAATGCAGTCACATATGCCTGATACTTATCTCCGGCGCGGGACTCTCATCGTCTACCAGGAGATATATGCAATAATGACCCTTCACTGGCTCGGGACTCTCATCGATTACCAGGAAGTATATGCAATGATGACCCTGCACCGGCTCGGGACTCTCATCGATTACCGGGAAGTATATGCAATGATTACCCTTCACCGGCTCGGGACTCTCATCCATTACCGGGAAGTATATGTAATAATGACCCTTCACCGGTGCGGGACTCTCATCGCCAACCGGGAAGTATATGCAGTAATGGCCCTTCACCGGTGCGGGACTCTCATCGCCAACCGGGAAGTATATGCAATAATGATCCTTCACCGGTGTGGATCTCTCATCGCCAACCGGGAAGTATATCAAATACTCAAAACCAGAGTGCAATGCTCATATGCTCAATGCAATACCAACAACAGGGTATAACATATAATATACAATGTAAATTCAAAGCTAAGGCGTAATGAGTATGTCTATCGGCAGCTACACACGCAAGGAGCACGTGGTAGAATATCCACAAGGCCAAGGGCCTCCAAAGAAATGGATATAAACACTTACCTTGTTTCAACTTGCTACTCAACAGCCGCTTTATCCTTTGGATTCACTGCCAAACGATCCTGCTTATTCAATAAGCAGAAAATATATCAATTTAGGTTAAAGACTTCATTCCTCACATCTTAGGGCAATCCGATTAGGAACCGGATACCCTATTCGCATACGCAATACGCAGGCCAGGCCTATGTACAGGGTTTAAGGTCACATAACCAAACCCTAAATAAATTACATTTATATGTTGCCCATAACACACTGAGTACGAATATATAATCAATTCCATTATCGGGGTCCAATTGACCCTTTAAACTATTAATTGAACTTATTAAAACGATGTTTAATATCCCAATTTTTACCGTCAAAATATATTCAAACAGACGTAATAAAATCAAATAATATATTAAGATCCTTACTTGAATGGTTCAGGGTAAAAATTCTACTTTTTTCCGGCTCTTTTCTCATTTTCTAGCATTTTTCTCTTCCTCCCCGTCATGTCATTTTCTTTCTCTTCATATTGTTCAAGCTTCTGTGTACTACCAGTTCGTCCTTAGCTTTACCACCGCCTCATTTCTTTCTCTTTTCTTTCTTTTGTCTTTTCCTTTTTCTATTATTTTATTTTCTTTTCTTTTAGTTTTCGTGACGCAAATTAAAATAGAACTCTACGAAATTCGAAATGATACCAAATTTCTCAAGCAAGCTATATAAAATATACGTGATGTACTCGTCAAAGCGGATCTCAAATCGGATTCCCAAAACTCAAAATGCAAATTAAATGGAAAAAGGTCAAATTATTAATTTTCGGAATTTTTTCCAAAATCATCCGAATAACCTCGAAATTCACTTCAAAAATTCACTCATGTCACAAATAATCATACGAACCTAACGGCGCTTTCGAATTTTAAATCGGAGCTCATTCGCCAAAATCGAGCTCGAAAATCTCTTTTTAATATTTATCGACAATAAAAACTGAAATCTTCTTCCGATACGTACCAAACGAGGTCTGATTTAGCTCAAATTTTACAGATAAGTCCTAATGGACCTTACGAAGATTTTAAAATTATCGACACGTAAATCGAGGCCCTAATTCCCGAAACGACTACTTAAGGTCGTTTCATTCTCCTCCACTTAAACTCTCGTTCGTCCTCGAACGAGCCTAAGTCTAAAGAAATTTTTTTACATATAACTAGAGAACCTGCACGACCTTCATAAACTATTCCACGGATATTGTCTCGTGATTACAGGATCAGAATTATGACACGCACACCAAAATCTTTGAATAAAACATAACTTGACAATATCCTCACATCATTGCCCAGCTTATTCTGACTAAACTTACCCTTCATCGATCATGAGAGGAGAGTCCTACATTTTTGAAACAAAGATACACGGAACTCTGGATGGATTAACATGATTCTGCCGACGAATCACCTCGTCGATATACTTTCGATATAAAACAGGTCAATGAAATTAAGAATTAGCTTACGCTTTATCAACGCCTTAGAGATTTAATATTAGGATTCGGTATCAATTGGAGGAAGACTCCACCATTTAAAGCATAAACTCATACAACTAATTTGAATAGAAATAGTCATCCTCGCACAACCTGCTGGATTAAGGAAGACTTAGCTAAAAAGAGAACGCGGCTCAGACCTGAGCTACCAAATTACTCTCTCGAGTTGCCAAAAAGCTGCAACTCTCGAGTTCACAACTCCATACCTTTGTCATAAACACCACAGCGTGATAGATCAACTCAGGGGGTCAAATGACGCCTCTCATTACCCTTAGTAGCCTTAAAACATAATAATGTACTTATCCAGCTACCTTGACATGCACTCTGGCTCAACTCAGAGAATATCACAAGCGGCTACTAGTTGCCCAAGCTCACTAGCGCCGGACAAAGAAGAGATGACAATGGATTGAGGATAAAAATAATTAGAGCTTCAGGAAGCTCTTCTTCTTATTTACTTGGCTGCCTAAGCTAGACTACTTACGAGTCAAGCTAGCCAAAGAACCATAATTGAAGAAATAGATATTAAATGAGCTTTATAGAACAACATTAATGCCAATTTAACTCTCCTATAAGAAGGAAACTCTAAAAATTTATCAGAAAACCTTTTATACCGAGACAAACATGTAGAATAATATGACTCTACTAGCATCTCGAACTAAGAGGAGACACATAGACCGAGTATTACTTACTAACCACTTTACACCGAAAGAAACAATGACACTTTCTAATGGTAACGAATAAGGATCTCATCATCCTACCAACACTGAATTCTAAAGAGAGAGGTAAACTGACTCGACATAATAAGAGAAGGTGGAAAAACAAGATGCCAAGCAGACCATACCGATACTCACTCAAAATCTCTCACATTTAAACCAGATAAACTAGTACGGTCTCATAAATGCCCTGAATAAATCATACTAGAAGCTCAACCCTCTACCGCAACCGATTCTTAATAGAAACGACATCAAAAGAAACCATGGAAACATGATAGGACACCTCATTTCTAACTCGACCGGAAGAATCAAATCTTACTCACATTTAAGGGAAGAAGAAATACATGGGTCTACTACATCGGATGCCTCAGCATCCTGCCAGACTAGCAGTTCATAGAACTGCCTCTACAGCTGAGCCGAGCCACTACCCTAATAATCACCTTTTGAAGAACCACTGCCACCATGCTCTCAACCTCTACTGGATGGTGGCATTTCTCCGGCTGATTGAGATCTAAATGAAATTGTCTCCGACTGTGAGAGTGCCTGATGACAAGAGAAAGGATGACTGCCTAGCTACCTGCCGGAGTAAGGGAAAACTCCTCAAAGGATAGCAAGACTCACGACAATGATACCACCTTTTCGCTGAAAAATGCAAGCTGGAAGGATTGTTGAACCACCTTTTCGCTGAAAAATGGAAGCAGGAAGGATTGTTGATAGCTGTAGAGAAAAGACTGAATTTGATCTTGACGAGCTACTAGCGCACTCTAAGAATCACGTGACACAAGCTGAGATAAGCTGGAAGGTGACCTCCCAAAATAATCAGAACTCTTACCTCCACATGAGGTACCATGGTTGCCCACTAGGGCCACGGGATCTCTTGCTCTCCCGCTCTAACTCTTCCCGCTCTAACTTATGGTATGCCTCGAATCTTCGGGCAATATCACCAACAACATTAAATAAAATCCCGACCTCAATCTCTCGAGCCATCTGGGATCTCAAGGAAAAAGAAAGGTCATCAGTAAATCTTTGAATCTCTCGAAAGGCTTATGGACTAGTTCTAATGCATATCCAGCCATTCTATAGAATTCAACTCTCATATTCTAAAACCAATAGGCTAACCGACAGGCTACCCTGTCTAATCAACTCAAACTGGCGACACTCTTCATCTCGCTCGCTACTCGAAAGAAAATTTTCCACGAATCTAGAAGAAAAATCGAACCAAGTTAGTTAATAAGAGGGCGGCCCACCAATTCAAGGCTGGAACCCTAAAACTGGAAAACAGAATAATACACAGCATACTGCTTGAGATAACCAATAGCCTGAAGGATATGCTGACATCATTTTATTTTAAAAATTTATGCAGGGATTATCTGATGCATGGAATAAGAATATCGGAAGGTCTAGTTGAGTAAAATAATGCAGCCTCTTCAGACGCTCGGACCGAGCCATTACTCGGGCTAGCTAACCAGCCAGAATAACTAGAGGCACACAACAAATGCTGCTTCTGGAACATAGTTTACTTGGGTTACATCAAGAACTGGAACAAGAGCTCTCTAAGTCCGAACATCTGCATATGTGGCGACCTGATAAGCTGCATAGCGAATAATAGGTTTTTGCGGTATCTGCGGTGCCAAAATTCTCGCAAAAGCATCGTAGAGAGCCAAGGGAACCACAAGGCCCTGCTCCCATTTCCATCGCAAGCTCGTACATCTGGGGCCTGCGCGACTGGATCGCCAGCATGATCCACAACTCTCGGGGCTTGAGAAGCTCTAGCCCCAGGCTAGACTACTTCGTCCTGAACTCCTACCGTTTGCTGATTTGTCCCACGAGGGTTCACAATTACCACGAATAAATTAATGAAAATACTTTTGCATCCTAGACCGACGCACGATCAGAAAAGAAGGAAGTGAAACTTCCTAAATGCCATCATAGCCTCTTGTAGATAAGTACGGACGTCTACGTACCCATCAGCAAGACTCTACTAGACACTGTCTTAGTCTGGATAGACTCTAAACTGGGCTCTGATACCAACTGACACGACCCGGAATCCAGCTAGGCTGTGCAGGCACCTGACATCCTCCCCTAGACCCTTGAGGCGAACCCTTACCAATTAAATTAGGAAAACAAATACAATTCAATTCATAAATAAGAAAAAGACTTAAAAAAACCACAGACATACGGATACCTTTAAGCTGTACAAAAGAAATTACAGCTGACTACCCAACATACTAGGTTTAGGGCTATCCAGACTAGACATCTAAGAGTACAAAAGAGAAAAGATACCTCCTGAAGGGAGCAAAATGATACTGAAATAATAAATATGAAACTGTGGCCCTCCTGAATAAAAGCTAGCTCACCCTGACAGCTGAAGTCGTCTTCGCTCCTTCACAACGTGGCAAACTCAATCCTGGAGCGAACCTGCCGAAACGAAATAGATAGACAAGGACAAACAACAAACAAGGGTGAGTCAAAAGGACTCAATAAGTGGGGCAGACTAGCCACATCAAAGAATAGGATAGCTAGCCAGGGAGAAGAAAAACATATAAACCAAATTCCTCTTATTTAAATTATAAAAAAGCAGAGCCAGATAATAACTGGAAATACGTATGAAATCATAAACTCATTAACAATCATGAACATAAGATAGCAAGAACATATAGGTAATCCGAACATATCAACAGTCAGAAATACATCCTGTTCCGGCATGCAATCCGATCTATATATTCATACTGTCGCGGCATGCAAGCCGATCCATATATTCATACTGTCGCGGCGTGCAACCCGATCCATATATTTATAATGTTTCGGCGTGCAACCCGATCCATATATTTATACTGTTGCGGTGTGCCACCAAGGATACGAGCCAAAAATATATAGGCAAACTGAGATATGTCCACAACATGGTATACATACCGCATACATAAAACACAACACAATACACACAATAGTCAGTAGGCGGTGCAATGAGATGGGATGAATGCAGTACGATGCAATGCAGTCACATATGCCTGATACCTATCTCCGGCGCGGGACTCTCATCGTCTACCAGGAGATATATGCAATAATGACCCTTCACCGGCTCGGGACTCTCATCGATTACCGGGAAGTATATAAAGTAATGACCCTTCACTGGTGCGGGACTCTCATCGCCAACCGGGAAGTATATGCAATAATGATCCTTCTCCGGTGCGGGTCTCTCATGGCCAACCGGGAAGTATATGAAATACTCAAAACCAGAGTGCAATGCTCATATGCTCAATGCAATACCAACAACAAGGCATAACATATAATATACAATGTAAATTCAAAGCTAAGGCGTAATGAGTACGCCTATCGGCAGCTACACACGTAAGGAACACGTGGTAGAATATCCACAAGGCCAAGGGCCTTCAAAGAAATGGATGCAAACACGTACCTTATTTCAACTTGCTAATCAACAGCCGCTTTATCCTTTGGATTCACTGCCAAACGATCCTGCTTATTCAATAAGCAGAAAATATTTCAATTTAGGTTAAACGCTTCATTCCTCACATCTTAGGGTAATCCGGTTAGGAACCTGATACCCTATTGTGTATCCTATTCGCATACGCAATATGCAGGCCAGGCCTATGTACAGGGTTTAAGGTCACATAAACAAACCCTAAATAAATTATATTTATATATTGCCCATAACTCACTGTGTACGAATATATAATCAATTCCATTATCGGGGTCCTATTGACCCTTTAAACTATTAATTGAACTAATTAAAACGATGTCTAATATCCCAATTTTTACCGTCAAAATATATTCAAACACACGTAATAAACTCAAATAATATATTAAGATCCTTACCTGAATGTCTCAGGGTAAAAATTCTACTTTTCTCCGGCTCTTTTCTCATTTTCTAGCATTTTTCTCTTCCTCCCCGTCATGTCATTTTCTTTCTGTTCATATTGTTCAAGCTTCTGTTTCTGGGTACTACCAGCCCGTCCTCTTTTCTTTCTTTTGTCTTTTCCTTTTTCTATTATTTTATTTTCTTTTCTTTTAGTTTTCGTGACGCAAATTAAAATAGAACCCTATGAAATTCGAAATGATCCCAAATTTCTCAAAAAGCTATATAAAATATACGTGATGTACTCGTCAAAGCGGATCTCAAATCGGATTTCCAAAACTCAAAATGCAAATTAAATGGAAAAAGGTCAAATTATTAATTTTTTGAATTTTAGCCAAGATCAGCCGAACAACCTCGAAATTCACTTCAAAAATTCACACATGTCACAAATAATCATACGAACCTAACGACGCTTTCGATTTTCGAATCGAAGTTCATTCGCCAAAATGGAGCTCGAAAATCTCTTTTTAATATTTATCGACAGTAAAAACTGAAATCTTCTTCCGATACGTACCAAACGAGGTCTGATTTAGCTCAAATTTTACAGATAAGTCCTAATGGACCTTACGAAGATTTTAAAATGATCGGCACATAAATCGATGCCCTAAATACCGAAACGACTACTTAAGGTCGTTTCAATTTGCTTTATATTTCTTGCCATTTTTTTCGAAACTAACTTTTCTTCTTTTCCCTTTTTACAGGACTAAGGTTTATTTTTGAATTTTTGAAATTTTGTCGCTCAATTATTTAATTTGTTTAATTGTATTTTCTTTGTTATTTTGCATTGTCACTTCCTCCACTCCTGGAAAGTTTTTTACACTTGCACACACCATAAATGGTTACGTGGATCTCACGGCCGTTTCACTCTCAAAAAACCCTTTAAGAGGAACGGTTAGAATCTAGTTGGTCCGTGGTACAACCAACAATTCTAAACGTTCCCACCCCTTAGTTGTCCGCTTGGGGGAACCATATCCTTGTCTAGATTACCCCACTCTTAGTCTAGAAATCATGTCTCATGTTATATTTAGGACCATTTTTGACTTCGGCTCATGTCTAAGTCTACTAGTTCACCATATTTGAATGAACCGAATGGGTTTTCGACCTTAAGGGACGTTTAAATATGTTATGTGTGCATTTATTTAAAGTTGAACGTGTTTAATGTAGACCATTTATTCATATAAAAATGGGTTCTCATAACAAAATCGATTCTTTATTTCTAAAATCGTTATTTCTACATTTATACAAACAAAACCAATTATTTTATAAAATTATTTTTTGGGTTATGAATTTTTCTACTTTCATGAAAACAAAAACATAGATTTTAAATTAATTTCTTCTACCTTTAATGTAGCAAGATCAATTATCATTTCCATTTACCTAAAACAAAATGTTATTTCTACATTTATACAATAAAATTAATTAAAATTATTTTCTTTTAATTTTAGGTTATGAGAGCAATGGAGATGATACAAAATACACGTTCAATTTTAAATACCATAATCAAATTAGAAAGGCTTAACATCCTTGGTATGTTAAAGTCCCTTAGCCAACCTCGTCCAAAAGCGTCATCATATGACACCTATCATGCATATTATGTATATTGATCTGCTTTGCATATGAAATTATTAACTTGTTGTTTCATGTATTAGCTTTACTCGCACTCCTGAGGTTGACTTGTGTATTTATTTCAAAACTTGTGCATTTTTGAACTTGTGCATATCATGCATACCTTCTGCCACTCCTGGCAACTTTCTAAAATCGTGCGTTGATAACACGGTGGTTACAACCACATCTACCCTCACATAAAATTCCTTTGGGGGGAACGACTTGGAATCTATTTGGTCCGAGGCGTTCCCGCTCCCGAACCGTCCGCTTGGGAGGATAATAATACCTGGTCTAGCTAACTCCATTCTTTAGTAACGGCGCTAGGAATCATGCATCATGACATGTCATTAGGCGATTTGTTCTCAAGTCCGATAGGCCAACTTGTTCAAACAATCCGAACGGGTTTTTAACCCCCAAAGAGCGTTGGACATGATTTATTTGCATTTACTTAAAGGATTAAACGTACAAATGTAGACCATTTATTAACGTTGTTCTGCATTCAGTTCCATTCAAAGGAACAAAGGTTATCTAAGAGGCTTAAAAGTCCGAATTGAATCAGAAATCATTGCTTAAACATTCAGAATTATTCTGTATTCAATGCCGTTCAAAGGCGTGAAGGTAACCCAAGAGGCGTCAAAAGCCCGCATTGAATCAGAAATGGTTGCTTAAACAATCAGAGGTACTCTGTATTCAATGCCATTCAAAGGCACAAAGGTTACCCAAGAGGCGTCAAAAGCCCGAATTGAATAAAAAATGATTGCTTAAACAATCAGAGTTATTTTGTATTCAATGCCATTCAAAGGCACGAAGGTAACCGATGAGGCGTCAAAAGCCCAAATTGAATCAGAAACAACCGTTTATTTCTTAAACAATTGGAATCTTTCTGTATTCAATGCTATTCAAAGGCATTAAATAGTAACCAAAGAGGCATTAAAGGCCCAATTTGAAGCAGAAATAACCACTTGATAGACGGGATGACACGTAGCGCACATTTATCCTTTAAGCATTATATAAAGACATGACATCCTTGGCATGTCACAAGTCCATTAGCAATTTTCTTCTAAAGTGTCTAAAGGGTTCTCAACTCACAACGACATATCTCCTCATATCCTCTGTTGCATTTTTTTAAAAAGCTTGTGCCACACGTTGATCATTTTGCTCACAATAAAGCAAATCTTAGGCATTTTTCTTCTCCCTTTTCCTATCATTCTTCACCCTTTCAAAAAGATCATGGCTGCTAGAACATTTGACATGGTTGTTGAGACCCCTCAGTTGCTTAGAGATTGGTGGGGATACCTAAGCATAGATCAACAGGACCAAGCCAAAATGGTGTTCGAGAGTATGATTTCATTAATGGAACACACTACAGTAGAAGGGATGATAGAAGCAGCAGTACATTATTGGGATGCAGACCGAGCAGTTTTCCACTTTAGGAGTGTAGAGTGGACACCGCTACTTGAGGAAATAGGCGGGTTAAATCAATTGCCATTTGAAAGTGAAGAAGTCTTGATGCCTAAGAACACTACAGCTGAGGAGTTTTTCGAAATGGTAGGGTTTAAGCCCGAATTATGCACAGACTGTATACGGCAATCGGGAATTTCTCTAACTTTCCTCTACATCAAATTTGGGTATAGAGAGGCATTTCAAGAATTCAAAAACTATTTCAGCATTAACCAGGCAGATTGGCAAGAGCGGAGAGTACTTGTTTTTGTCAGCAGCTTTCTAGGGACTGTCGTCTTTCCACAACACAAAGGACGAGTTGATGTTGGCATGGTCACAATTGCTGATGCCTTACTCAAAGACACTAACAAGAACTACACTTTGGTCTCGATGATTTTTGCAGAGATGTACCGAGCTTTAGAAAGATGCAAGAAGGGCTCTAGTTTATTCCAAGGCTGCAATTTGCTGTTACAAATTTGGCTAAGGGAACATTTGCTAAAGATGGATAGCACAGAGCAAGCTTTCCATTCCATTCCAAGAGAAAACTACATCTTGACTCATACCACCCGCATGGACAACGCTCTCGAGAAATGGGACCAACCAACAACTGCCAATAGTTGGCACCACGTGTTCTGTCAACTGACACCTGAAAATATTCAATGGATGTTTGATTACTTTCCCAGCACAACAGTAATCACACGGTCCGAAAAAGACTCATTTCTCATCTTAGTGGGGTTTAGAGGAGTTTATCCATACACTCTTTTAATGAAACTTAGACAAGCGGGGAGGAAGCAGACTGTACCCCAAATTTCAGACATCAGAAGTTTCAAAGCAAATATCCTCGGAGGGGTGATCCCATTAAAAGACAAGATAATGGAACTTTGGGAAGAAAGACAACGAATGGGAACCGAGACTACTGGACAAGACAGGTTTGACGCTGGCTATGATGAAGACTATCCAGAATGGCTTAGGAAAGACATAGCAAGGGCAATTCAACCAAGTGCAACAACGAAAAGGAAAAGGAATGCTGATGAGTTAAAATCTGAGTACAAAAGGTTACGCAGACAACTGGCAAGGGCACAGGGAAAAATAGCAAAGAAGCAAAGTTTGGTCGAAGCAAAGAATGAAGAAAAAAGCAAATGGCGCAGTAAGGCAGAACTCTTAACAAAATGCATAGAGTCTATCAGCGTATGGGCTGGCGAGGGGATGAACTCTGTGGCAAACAAAGGAATAGAGGAGAAAGGAAGAAAGGCTTGGGAAATGTTGAAGAACTTCACATTTGACATATCCCTGCTCTTAACTGATGCAGACAATATCATCTTCCAAGGATACTAATCAGAGGCAGGCTTGTCCGAGGAAGACTCGACCGAGGAAGAAGAAGAAGAATCTTCTGGAGAAGGATCAGCATAAAAGATGTTCACCTGGCCATGATCTAACCCTCTAGCAATGTTTTGTTTCTCTTACGCTGTTTCAATATCAGCCAATGTAACAAAAGTTCAATAAATGCAATATTGTCTTTTAGGGTTCATATTTGTTAGTGAGTGAAATGATACATGTGGCACAAAATGCTTTTCAAAATCATCGTGCGTAAAACATTCCTTCGTATTATAGGATGCATTTCTTATTTGATATGTGTGCATTGTATGAATGTGTTTGTTGCTCTAAGTCTCTAAAGGAATTCTTTCTCCAAATTCAATCGCCTGCTAAGGCACCTCCTCTCTCTACTCTATGATCAAATCCTGGGATCTAAAATCTTTCGCATGTCCAAACTGTCTCTAAATTCACCTACCAAACTCAAAGTCTATTACCAAAAGGTTGGCTCGAGTTGAGTACCAAGGCAAAGGACACGGTTAAGCGAGTGCACTTGTCAGGGATTTTTTGAAATAAGGAAGCTTTCACAGCAGTTCCCACCAACCCTCTCCTATCTCTACATTACCTCCAGTGCACTGCAAACTACCAATAAGGCTAGCCAGCCTGAAAATACGAGCCTTTTTAAAAGAGAAAATATGAAGTCTCTTTTGTCGCAGCCATTCAAGACCCTACCTTCAACCACTATTACCAAATAGCGCCACCATTCTATCTCTACTCTCACATACCATTTGATTATCCAATTTACAAAACACTCAGCCCACTCGACCTATATTCCATATCCTAGCACCAAATCGTTCACCATACCAGCAAAACGCTCAATCCAACTACCAAAATACACTACCATATCCTCCTAGGCCTCGCCCTGATACAAACCAAAGACCAAAAAGAAACTACACTCCACTAGCCGAATCCCACACTCAATTGTTCAAGAGATTGGAAACTGCCTGGCTTATTGTCCCAAGCACCTCAATTGTTCCAGCAAGCACTATGAACATGGAGAGAAAAATTGACAAAGCAAGAAAATGCTAGTCAAACTCAAAAGCACACATGACTCACCTTAAGACCTTTGACACCAACATCCAAGGATCATTTTTGTTGAACCTGTCTACACAGTCACACTACCCGTAATACATGACTGTGATTCAAAGCACCTACCAACTCGTCTAAACATTCAAAGGGCCAGTGAAAGAAAATATTGGAAAGACAGAGGTGTAGCAAATACTTGTGCACAACAACCAAGAACAAGCAAACCAATTCAACCCGAAAAGGAGAGGCAAAGACACAATGACAAAACCATCATTATATGACGATCCTGGAGACCCCTGGAGCATTTTGAAGCATATCCCTATCCACTAGCAAAGATAAAGCAAGACAATGAGGTTATTCGACACCCTTGCTGTAGCAAGGGTTGAGCTGATACAAAAGCACAGACAAATAGACTTCTTGGAGCAACCTTGGTCGAAGGCCTTACTAGAGTAATATAAAGTCTCATGATGACCACTACAAAAGGACGTAGTAATCTGAGAATGAACATGATACGTAGCAAACCTACATCGAGTTCAACGGCTCAGCAATAAGATATTATCCAACAAGGGAAGTTAGTGTAAGGATTATATTGCAGCAATTGGTTGACAAGTATGAAAGACGCTAAGTATCTCTTTGAAAGACACATAGCCATCATGAAAAATTTGCAAGGAAGGATGACAAATGCACTCAAGGTCCTGGTATTCGACAAAATCCAACAACCCTTTCCGTCACACAACACAATCTATTCCTTAACAAAGCGTCTTTACCACCTTTCATTGACATTCAACTCCTCACATTCCGCTTAAATAAGTGTTGGTCGTCTGGCCAAAATCCTTGTCTTGACTGCTACATAAGGCACTTAGGCAATATCTTGTGATATCTATACGATCTATCAAAACCTCCAAATTCAAGCGCTAATCCGTCATCCACGGTCTAGGCATTCTCTTAAGCTCATGTGTGAATTTTGCTTCAAGTCTTTGCTAACATGCCCACACTACTTCGTGCATTTCACCACTTTGTTAAGGTTGCCTTGCGCCTAAACACTGAAATCGGTCAAGAATCTGCATTCGAAAAGTCGAAACGGCAAGCCGAGTTAAAAACACTTTCTCCAACAACAAAGTCCTTTGAACCATCAGCATATGACACCAAGGGCATTCAGACAATCCCAACACCATACAACTTGCGTTATACTCTCACGAGAATCACAATAAAGAAATCCAATCACTATACAACCAAAGCTAGCAAAACTCAAAACCTTACACTACACCCGAACTTACACCATAAACAACCTTCTCTTCGTCAAGACTTCCAATCACAACCTTATCAGGCTCAACCCAATTAGGGATATACAAAAAGACAAAACCTCGCGCCTTTGTTCCTTTAACCCAATCAAATGACATTGCAACCAGCAGACGAACTGCCCCCTGGATGTCCATTGCTAAATTGAATCCAACAAGATCTACAGTCAAATAGTCCATACCATGACACCGCAAGACATCCAACACTGAAACACAAAGTTCAAAGTGTGATTGACCAAAGCAAGACAACAGTACAAAAACCAACAAAGAGAAACTCTGACTCCCAAACCACAAACACATTTTCTACAAAGGCCTATCCACCAAAGTTAGCTCCATTACCTTCGAAAGCACAACCTAAGACAAATGCCATTTTTGAACAACCTTCAAAATCCGGCAAAATCCAAATATCAAACCCCAGTCTGAGTATGCAATATCCACATACTCATAGTCATCAATACATCCAATCATCACACTAAAAGGCGAATGCAGAGCTTAGCCAATACATTGGTGTTCAGTGCAATGCAACCATCTTTTCTCGGTGATATGTCATAAACAATAAACTGGGGCAGAACTTTTGAGGATCCCCTCAAAAATTCCAAAAGACTCAAACTTGACACTGGGGCAGAAACATGATAGTCTCCTTAGCACATCGCATAACATGCAATAGCATTGTACTTGTTACACTTTACTTTACTTTGGATGCATCGACTGAGGGTACACTGCCCGATGTCGAATTTTTATTTTAATTAGCTGAGGGTACACAGCCCGAAGCGTCGACTGAGGGTACACGGCCCGATGTCGATTTTTCATTTAAATTAGCTGAGGCTATACAGCCCGAAGCGTCGACTGAGGGTACACAGCCCGATGTCGATTTGTCATTTTAAATTAGCTGAGGGTACACAGTCCGAACCATCAACTGAGGGTACACAGCCCGATGTCGATTTGCATTTGAATTATCTGAGGGTACACAGCCCGCAGCGTCGGCTGAGGGTACACAGCCCGATGTCGATTTGTCATTTTAATTTAGCTGAGGGTACACAGCCCGAAGCGTCAACTGAGGGTACACAGCTGGATGTCGATTTACATTTTAATTAGCTGAGGGTACACAACCTGAAGGGTCGACTGAGGGTACACAACCCGATGTCGATTTGTCATTTTAATTTAGCTAAGGGTACACAGCCCGAAGCGTCGACTGAGGGTACACAACCCGATGTCGATTTGTCATTTTAATTTAGCTGAGGGTATACAGCCCGAAGCGTCGATTGAGGGTACACAACCCGATATCGATTTATCATTTAAATTAGCTGAGGGTACATAGCCCGAAGCGTCGGTTGAGGATACACACCCCGATATCGATTTGCATTTTAATTTAGCTGAGGGTACACAGCCCGAAGCGTCGGTTGAGGGTACACAGTCCGATATCGATTTGTCATTTAAATTAGCTGAGGGTATACAGCCCGAAGCTGCGGTTGAGGGTACGCAGCCCAATATCAATTCGCATTACTTTAGCTGAGGGTACACAGCCCGAAGTGTCGGTTGAGGGTACATAGCCCGATATCGATTTGTCATTTAAATTAGCTGAGGGTACACAGCCTGAAGCGTCGATTGAGGGTACACATTCCGATATCAATTTGCATTTAATTTTACCGAGGGCACACAACCCGAATCACCGACGAAGGGTACACACCCCGATGTTGAAACTGACACCGCGGAGGGTATACAGCCGGATGCAAATTTTGACATTGTAACAGAAAGACAGCCTGGAGGGTAGACAGCCCGTTGAAAGGACAACATGACAAAGGGTGTGCAACTAAAATGAAAGAATGATAGGCAACCCTGCATGGAAAGATACACAGCTCAATACAAAAGGAGTATACAACCCGACGTGACAAGCACACTTTTAAAGGACGAAAAATAATGGACGTACAATCCGGCGTCATACTGGCAAGATTGATCCAACAACAGTTCAGCACGACAAAGCAACTACCTCATGACGAGAAGCACTTAGCAAATGGACATCCCCCAGAAGAGAGGCACACATTCCCTAGCACTGAGCAGTTGAAAGCGGACCAGACAAACCAGAGCTCAACTCAACAGGGAAGTTTACTTTATCTGTATTTCTTATCTCAAATTGCATTTATCGTAATCTTACTGTAGGGACTCCCTGATCTCCCGACAAACTCCTGCGCCCTGCTCTCACACCTGCTCCCAAAATCACTACCAATTGTGCAACCACAAAACCTCAAATATACCTCAAAGTATCATCCCAAATTCCAAAACGCTCAAAACCACAGTTCCGTACTCACACCACTGGTCCACTTAATCTTTCCTCGTCGATTAGGTACCAGCTCCGTGTTCCTTCCTAATCGTGCCCATCTATTTGAGTCGTGCGCATTTATAAAACTCGCTCCTCAAATTCTTCCCAACTTAGTCAAGGCAATATCGAGGAAAAGATTACTCATTTATCGAGATGAAGTGGAAACTATGTACATATAAACACCTCTTTATGGGTGCGTAGCGCGCCACATTTTTATAACTAGGACGATTATAAGTCTCTTTTCCCACACTCGATCTATTGAAGCTATCTCATCTTCGCTAGTTGTTGCTCCCAACGCACACGCAAGTATACGCAGTCGACAAGTGATAAAATGATAAGTAGAGTATCGTTCCCACGAGGACTATTCAGACTGAATCCTAGCAAACAATTTCCTAAGAACTATTCAGGTATCTTTTCCAATAGTGATGAGTTTATTAACTAAAGAACAGTAATTAAAATGGTAGAAGTGAAATTAAACAATGGAGCAAAAATCGGTTGTAAACAATATTAATGAGACGGTCCAGGGTCAGAGTTACGAACAATCCAGTTGAGTTTTCCAATTGATTCCACTTCTTAAATCTCGGATTACTAACTAACAGATTAAATGTACCCGTGAAAACCTTTTGATTCTTCACGCTCTATGCAGGCTACTCCAATCCCTATATGTCTATGAGTTGAATCACGTGCACGCATTAACAAATTCTGTAATTAGTTAAACTAGGCGAGCAAGTATATGTCTATCCTACTCACAAATTGGTTCCTCGATGCCCGGGTTCACAAACTAGTCCTACTCTTTCTTATTGCGTTCATAAATTCCCTCTTTCGAGTTCAATCTAAAAACCATAGATAATGCGTAATAATCGGGCCCTGACAATTACACAAGTGAAATCAAGAAAGAATAAGTAACCCGTTATGGGATTCAATTAATGGAAATCAATCTTCAAACATCAACTTTCATGAAATACTCTAACCCTAGAACGTAAGAATTAGCCACGCATACTCATAATAACAACACAAAGATTTGATGAAATAATAAAATAATGATGAAATAAATTAATGGAAGGAAGAAAAACCCTTGTTCAAGATGTTATGAGCTCTCCAATTTGCTCCAAAGTCTCAACTCTCCTCAAAAACTAAGTAAAAGAGTATTTATAGGGTTTACAAAGGCCTAGTAATAAGTTACATCTAAGCCTAGACAAAATAGGACTCCAAAAATGCTCCAGGGGCGCTGTAGCTGGCGCCTGGCGCCCCCGAACGCGCGACCCATGGCAGAACCCGTCGAAATCCCACTGCTTTTGGGGCGCCCCGCGCCACCCATGGCGCCAGGAGCTTGGGCGCTGTAGGTGGCGCGCCGCATGGCCTGTAGCGCCCGACCAATTTTCTGTTTTCTTGCTCCGCAGCTCGCTTCGTGTCGTGCCTTCATATGTTCGATCCAATCCTCAATCTAAATCCAATCATTCCTTGCTCGATCATGCTCTTAAAAGCTCCATATGCACTGCATAACAACCTACATACACACGACATAAAATCAGTGCAAAATCACATTCATTAACTAGAAAACGGGCGAATAAAATACTCAAACGCGAGGAAATATTAAGGAAATATAGGCATAAAATGCCAAACATGACCACCCCACACTTGAACCTTTGCTCGCCCTCGAGCAATCACAAATAACTTCCCAACCTAGGTAGAACAGGTCTGCCTATGACTATGGTTGATACCGATCATTGAACCAAAGCACACATGACTACTATGGATCCACAAACATGCCACAATTTATCAAACATCAAAACCATGAGAACAACCACCCCAAGACAACTCAAATGCAAAAACTCAATTCATTGCAACCATGCTCCCACAAAATCACACCTATCTACTCAACCAAGAAGCCACAACTTCACCTATTTCATGCAAACCATGTGCCCTCATCAAAATGAAGCAAGAAAGTGTCCCCCAAATATCACCCACAACAATGAATATCATGTATAGAACAGGGACAATAACATAGAATGAATTCACTCACTCTCATGAAAGTCTCACATGTCACACACAATGTACCATAGGCTTGCCCGTAGCGTAGGACTCCACTAATATAGGCTCACTCCAATCGGGATTAACTAGGACTTTAGAAAGGTTGTAATGTAGGCTAAGGGGCTGGTAGGATACATATGGATAATAGTGACTACCTCTCTAAGAACTTTAATACATCACAATACAAATTAAGCACAAGTCTCATCAAAGCCACCCAATCAACAACTTTCACACACACCTTTTTCAACACGTAGCAAATTTTCTTTTAAGCACACACTAGCAAGGATGGATATTCTTCTCTCTTAATTTCTTTTTCCAATTTTTTTCTTTTCAACTTTGCTTTTTTTTTTCATTTGTTTTCTTTTTCTATTCATTACTTTCCAACCTTGCCAATGCTCATAAACAACTACTACATAATTCATTCAAGTATTTTCCTTCATTGGTTCCACTCAAAAACCTCCCAATATTCAACCACAACTCCACAATAATATCACAATATCAACTAAAGTGCTTAAAGAGTAAAGGGCCAAAAGAGAACAATTTAGAACAAGTGGGTAGGCTCGGGGTGTGGGTGCCAACAAAAAGGTCAAAGAAATCACAACAATCAAGTCCAAGGTGTATATGTAAGGGTAGGCAAATCAAAAGAAGGCCTGTATCATTTCCCGACTAGAGCAAACCTAGGATTTTACTTTGCACACACACGGGGCAAGTTCTAGACATTAATACGCAAATATGGAGTATAATAAGAATATGCCTCACAACACACATTGCACACAATCTACACAAAAAGGCTCCATCAACAACTCTCAATCAAGCATTTAGAGTGCAACTTGTGGAAAATTAAGCACTAATGCACAAAGGTTCACAACAAAGTCAAACAAGTGGACTCAAGCATCTCAAGGGGGTCATTACATTTTTTTCTCTAGGCATGCATCTCAATTTAAAACCAAAGGACACCACAGTAGCACATGCAACAAGTTCAAGTCCACCGGTATCAAACAAATCAAAGGCACCTAGCATTCTACCTATTTCCTTCGTCTAGGGCCACCTATACTAACTAATCTACTCTAAAAAAATAAAAACTACCCGGTTCAAAGGCCTCCTCGTGGAAAAGAACCGAGGCCATAAGAAAAACTACGGGGTGGATGACATGTACCACTTATAAAGACTAAAAAGAAAATCTTTTTGAAATTTTTCATTGGTTTTCTAATTTTTTTCAACTTTTTTCCATATATTAAAGCAAGAAACAAATCAAAATAAAGTCAAGTGACAAAAGAAAATCCTACGGTACATGCATCCCTAACCTCAAAAATAAATAAAAGGATAGTTCCCCCACCCCACACTTAAACTAAGCACTGTCCTCATTGCTAAAAATAAGAAAATGCAAGGTAAAGAAAACTTCCCTGAAGACTCTAGTCCTTGGTGCTAGCATCCTCCAAGCCTCTATATAGTATGAGGTACTCAGACTTCCCCCGACAGGTCATCAATATTAGGCAGGGGTGAGGACACCTCACACTTAAACTCGACATTACATGAACCTGCAATCCAAGGAAAAATAAAAACTACGTGACACTATAAATAAAATAATACAAGTACAAACTCGGGTTGCCTCCTGAGAAGCGCCTTAGTTAACGTCGTGGCATGACGACACTTTTAGCTCACTTCCAGCATTTATGTCTTCTCTTCTTACGCCGAACCTTTACTTTCTTCCTTTCTTTGAGAGAACCCCTCTTCAACTTCACATGTGGTGTACTTCCATGCTCTTGTTTGACACATTCAATCATAGAGCACTTTTCAACCTTAGCTATGTGCTCCTTCTCAGTATACACCTTGAAAGTAACCTTTTCTCCATGTGCTCTAACAGTCATCTCACCCAGCTCCATGTCAATAATTGCCTTCGAGGTGACTAAGAATGGTCTCCCCAAAATGATTGGAGCTTCTCGGTCCTCTTCATAATCTAGGACTACAAAATCAGCAGAGAATGTAAACTTACCAACTATAAGCAACACATCCTCCAACTTACCATCAGGGTGAGTGAGTGATCCATCCGCCATCTTAAGAGTAACTGAAGAGGGCTTGATTGCTCCTAGCCCTAACTTTTTGCAAACAGACAGTGGCATGAGATTTATGCTCGCACCTAAATCACACAAGGCACCAGTGATATTATGCCCTCCAATGGTAAAAGGAATAGTAAACCTCCCAGGATCTTGAAGTTTTGGAGGTACCTTGCTCAAGATTGTGCTACACTCCTCAACTAACTCAACTGTATCTATCTCTTGAGGCTTTTTCTTCTTGACCAAAATCTCTTTTAAGAACTTCACAAAGGATGGCATCAATTCAAACACATCAGTCAAAGAAATATTAACTTGAAGTTCTTTCAACATACTCACAAATTTTTGATACTGGGCCAGATCCTTTGATGGTACAAGTCTCTGTGGGAATGGTAGAGGCGGCAGAGGTGCCTCCTTTCTCTCTTCTTTCTTCCTTACCTTGTCCACTTTTTCAACTTTTTCTATTTCAGCTCTCTCCTCAGACTTGGCCATTAGCTCTCCACCTTCAATTAAAGTCACTGCAAGACATTGTTCAGGCTCTTTTTTAACAGTGCTTATTTCTCCCACCAACTGCCCCAACTGGTGCTCCAGGTTCTTTTGAGCATTGGCAAGATCTTGTATGGCCTGTGCATGGGCTGCAGTGTCAGCTATCATTCTCTGCTGGCCCGCCATTATCTGCTTTAGCATATCTTCAACTGAATTGCTAACCTACTGTGGTGGAGCTGGAAGTGGGTGGTAATTATTCGGGGCTCTCGTATTGCCATGATAATAAGCATTACCAAACTGATTTTGACCCTGCAGTCTGTTTTGATTACCCACGTAATAAACTGACTCTGGATTAGAGGAGCAAACCTCTGTAGCATGATCTTGACCACAAACCTCACAAAAACTCTGGAGTTGTTGCACTGGAGCCACTGGTTGCTGAGTCTTTGTCAGAGCCAGCTTGCTAATTTGATTGGAAATAGTATCCATCCTCGCCCTCAGCTCTGAAACTGCGTCTAACTGAAGTATCCCAGCAGATTTATGTGTAATAGCTCTACCATCTCCCTGCCAATCAGGATTGCTCTGCGAAAACTTGTCTAGTATTCATAGATCTGGTCAAAGTTTAAGGCCACTACTTGACCTCCAGCAGCAGCATCTACCACGATCTTAGTATGCGCAGTCAACCCCTCAACAAAAGTATGTGCAAGAACTTAGTTGGATTGGTTGTGGTGTGGACAATCTCTCAATAAAGCTTTAAACCGCTCCCAGGCTGAATACAAAGACTCTCCTTCTACCTGTCTGAAGGACATAATTTCGCTCCTCAGCCGGGCTGTCTTGGCAGATGGATAAAACTTAGCTAAGAACTTCCTAGCCAAATCATCCCAAGTAGTGATAAACCCAGACTTTTCAGCCTTTAACCACCTCTTTGCTGCCCCAATCAGTGAAAACGGGAACAATGTCAAACGAACATAATCAATAGGAACTCCCGTCGGTATATACGTATCACTGATCTCTAAAAAATTCTGGATATGTTGCTGCGGATCTTCATGAAGTAATCCACCATATTGCCCAGTCACATGTAACAGTTGTATCATGCCGGACTTAATCTCAAAGTTTCCAGTAATTTCAGGCTTAACTATGCTCGAGGCTACTCCCTCCAGGCTGGGGAGAGCAACATCTCGCACAGCTAAAGCTCGTTCTGCTGCCATTCCTGTAGGTAAAGATCAAGCAGGACCTAATACCTGAAACAGCACAAAACTCAAAACAAAAATTAACCTAAATAGAAAATAATAAATCGTCTGAAAAGAAAACAGTCAATTGCTTAGTCCCCGGCAACGGCGCCAAAAACTTGTTGCTCCCAACGCACACGCAAGTATACGCGGTCAACAAGTAATAAAATGATAAGTAGAGTATCGTTCCCACGAGGACTATTCAGACTGAATCCTAGCAAACAATTTTCTAAAAACTATTCAGAGATCTTTCCCAATAGTGATGAGTTTATTAACTAAAGAACAGTAATTAAAATGGTAGGAGTGAATTGAAACAATGGTGCAAAAATCGGCTGTAAAAAATATTAATGAGACGGTCCAGGGTCAGAGTTACGAACAATCCAGTTGAGGTTTCCAATTGATTCCACTTCTTAAATCCCGGATTACTAACTAACAGATTAAATGTACCCGTGAAAACCTTTTGATTCTTCACGGTCTATGCAGGCTACTCCAATCCCTATATGTCTATGGGTTGAATCACGTGCACGCATTAACGAATTCTATAATTCGTTAAACTAGGCGAGCAAGTATATGTCTATCCTAATCACAAATTGGTTCCCCGATGCCCGGGTTCACAAACTAGTCCTACTCTTTCTTATTGCGTTCATAAATTCCCTCTTTCGAGTTCAATCTAAAAACCATAGATAATGCGTAATAGTCGGGCCCTGACAATTACACAAGTGAAATCAAGAAAGAAAAAGTAGCCCGTTATGGGATTCAATTAATGGAAATCAATCTTCAAACATCAACTTTCATGAAATACTCTAACCCTAGAACGTAAGAATTAGCCACGCATACTCATAATAACAACACAAAGATTTGATGAAATAATGAAATAATGATGAAATAAATTAATGGAAGGAAGAAAAATCCTTGTTCAAGATGTTATGAGCTCTCCAATTTGCTCCAAAGTCTCAACTCTCCTCAAAAACTAAGTAAAAGAGTATTTATAGGATTTACAAAGGCCTAGTAATAAGTTACACCTAAGCCTAGACGAAATAGGACTCCAAAAACGCTCCAGGGGTGCTGTAGCTGGCGCCCCGCGCCCCCGAACGCGCGACCCGTGGTAGAACCCGTCGAAATCCCACCGCTTTTTGGGCGCCCCGCGCCACCCATGGCGCCAGGAGCTTGGGCGCTGTAGGTGGCGCGCCGCATGGCCTGTAGCGCCCGACCAATTTTCTGTTTCCTTGCTCCGCAGCTCGCTTCGTGTCGTGCCTTCGTATGTTAGATCCAATCCTCAATCCAAATCCAATCAATCCTTGCCCGATCATGCTCTTAAAAGCTCCATATGCACTGCATAACAACCTACATACACACGACATAAAATCAGTGCAAAATCACATTCATTAACTAGAAAACGGGCGAATAAAATACTCAAACGTGAGAAATATTAAGGAAATATAGGCATAAATTGCCAAATATCACTAGTGCCTTTGCGTCATTTCTTCATTTATCTCGCCAAAAGGCAAAACATACACGAACCTAAACATTACATACCTGGATAAGTTCAGCCTTTACATCTAAAATCGTGCATCATGAATAACTCACACAGGCAACATGCCATTCTAGAATTACACGCGGCCTGATTCTCGTGAAGCCCGAGATATGTAGGCAACTCATCGATCGGGATTCGGCGAAAAATATCCCAAAACTCCCATTTCCTCTTCAATCATTTCGCCTTCCAGTCGTGACAAAATTGCTACTCCGTCAACTATGTTTGCCCGAAGACTCTTTCATCATCCCCGACCAAAGAGGGGCAATAATGTTTGGCATTTTATGCCTATATTTCCTTAATATTTCCTCACGTTTGAGTATTTAATTCGCCCATTTTTTAGTTAATGAATGTGATTTTGCACAGATTTTATGTTGTATGTGTGTAGGTTGTTGTGAAGTGCAATTGGAGCTTTAAAGAGCATGATCGAGCAAGAAAAGATTGGATCTTGATTGAGGATTAGATCGAGCACACAAAGACACGACACGAAGCAAGCTGCGGACCAAGGGAAAGCAGAATTTGCCCAGTGCTATGGGTGGCGCGGCGTGCCCCAAATGGAGCGCGGGGCGTGGCTAAGGCGCTTGGATTTCGACGGGTTCTGCCTAGGGTGGTGCATTCGGGGGCGCGGGGCGCCAGCTACAGCGCCCCTGGAGCGTTTTTGGACTTCCTATTTCGTCTAGGCTTAGGTGTAACTTATTACTAGGCCTTTGTAAACCCTATAAATACTCTTTTACTTCGTTTTTCATAGGAGTTCAGACTTCTGAGCAAATTGGAGAGCTCATAACACCTTGAATAAGGGTTTTCTTCCTTCCATTAATCTATTACATCATTATTTCATTATTTCATCAAATATTTGTGTTGTTATTATGAGTATGCGTAGCTAATTCTTACGTTCTAGGGTTAGAGTATTTCATGAAAGTTGATGTTTGAAGATTGATTTCCATTAATTGAATCCCATAACGGGTTACTTATTCTTTCTTTATTTCACTTGTGTAATTGCCAGGGCCCGATTATTACGCATTATCTATGGTTTTCAGATTGAACTCGAAAGAGGGAATTTATTAACGCAATAAGAAAAAGTAGGGCTAGTTTATGAACCCGGGCATCGGGGAACCAATTTGTGAGTAGGATAGACATATACTTGCTCGCCTAGCTTAACTAATTACAGAATTCGTTAATGCGTGCACGTGATTCAACCCATAGACATATAGGGATTGGAGTAGCCTGCATAGACCGTGAAGAATCGAAAGGTTTTCACGGGTACATTTAATCTGTTAGTTAGTAATCTGGGATTCAAGAAGTGGAATCAATTGGAAAACTCAACTGGATTGTTCGTAACTCTGACCCTGGACCGTCTCCCTAATATTGTTTACAACCAACGTTTGCTCCATTGTTTGACTAAACTTCCACCATTTTAATTATTGTTCTTTAGTTACTAAAACCACCACTATTGGAAAAAGATCCCTGAGTAGTAGTTAGAAATTGTTTGTTAAGCTTCAGTCTGAATAGTCCTCGTGGGAACGATACTCTACTTTCACTTTATCACTTTTCGACCACGTATACTTGCGTGTGCGTTGGGAGCAACAAGTTTTTGGCGCTGTTGCCGGGGACTAAATAATTGACTGTTTTCTTTTGAACAATTTATTATTTTCTATTCAGGTTTATTTTTTGTTTAGTTTAGTATTGTGTTACTTGTCTTATCATGGCATCAATTAATGAAAATTGGTCGAATGATGATTGCTCGAATTTTGATGATCTCTGTCTACTTTGCGGAGGAACCCACTTGTGGGAAAATTGTCCAACTCTTTCAACCTTACGAGACTGGTTATGTGAATTTTCTACCACCTTTGATTGGAATTTTTGTAAATTGTGTGGTGGACGGTGGAATGATTGTCCTATGTGTCATGCTCCTTCCCCCAATAATTTTTGTGATGATTCTAATGATGTTTGTGAGTTTGAAAGGAGCGATAAAGTGCAGGTTTTTAGTGAAACTTGGCTAATGGAGCAAGCCAAACTCTTAGAAGCTTATGGGGATTTCAGGAGTGAACTTACAAATATGACGATGCAATTGATGAAAGAAAGAGTGGAGCTCGGACAAGAGATCGACCGATTTGGCTTGGCTATTCACGACTTGGAGGCGAATTTGAGTGATATGGTTGAGGCGTCTAATGCTCAATTATTAGTTGTCGTGGATAGTAGATTTGAGATAGAAGAGCTTAGTAGCTAATTTGAGGAGCAAAAAGTGGAGTTCCTACCATTCGACCCAATATTAGTTGATGATGCCAAGGTTGAAAAAATTACATTAGAGTCAAGTGAGGAAATAGAAAACATTATAATTGAGGACTCTAGTGTTTGTGCAAGTGAGGATGTCAAAAGTAATGCAATTTTAGAATTGAAGCGCATTGGACCTCATTCCAATCATTTTTCAACATTAGGTTTGGATGGTGACATGAAAATTGAGCCACCCGAGCCTATGAAGAAACCAAGGGAGGAGGAACAAGGTGCCTATATTTTAAAGTTTGTGATGCCGAGGAGACAAAACAACATCCCTCATTTAAAGGCTAAGAAGTGCAAAATGCGGCATTGTTTACTTGGTCCTTTTGTATTTTTGCCACCACCCAATACCATAGTCATAAGCTTGAGGCAAAGTTGGGGATTCAATTCATAAGTTCAAGGTGGAAGAAAAAGTGATGAAGTTGTCTTCGTCGTGCTGCGACGTTAAATCAAGCGCTTCTTGGGAGGCAACCCAATTTGTTTGCTTTACTTTCATTTATTTTTATTATTATTTTTATGGTTGTATAGTACTTTGGGTGATTCTTTGGATTGCAGGTTCATGTAATGTCGAGTTTAAGTGTGGGGTGTCCTAACCCCTGCCTAATATTGATGACCTGTTGGGGGAAGTCTGACTACCCCTTGCTCTACGGACGCTTGGTAGGTTCGTAATGGAGATGGTGCCACTGCTCGCGCCAAAGGCTAGGTCGTTTAGCCTTCAGGGAAGTTCCTTTAACTCTTGCACTTTCTTTTTGTCGCACCGAGGACATTGCTTGATTTTAAGTGTGGGGTGAGAAACTTCCAAATTTTGAGGTTATGGATGATTGTACCTTTAGGTATTTAATTTCAGCAATTTTTATTTTTGTCACTTGACTTTATTTTTATTTGTTTCTTGCTTTAGTATATAAAAAAATAAAAAAAAAAATTAGAAAACCAATGAAAAATTTCAAAAAGATTCTCTTTTTAGTTTTAGTAGTGGTACGGTCATCCACCCCGTGGTTTTTCTTATGGCCTCGGTTCTTTTCCACGGGGAGGCCTTTGAACCGGGTAGTTTTTTATTTTTTATTTTTTAGGATTAGTAGAGTAGTTAGTTATAGGTGGCCCTAGACGAAGAAAATAGGTAGAATACTAGGTGCCTTTGATTTGTTTGATACCGGTGTACTTGGACTTGAGCATGTGCTATTTGTGGTGTCCTTTTGTTTTAAATTGTGATGCATGCCTAGAAAAAATGGAATGACCCCCTTGAGATGCTTGAGTCCACTAAGTTGACTTTGTTGTGAACCTTTGTGCATTAGTGCTTAATTTTCCACAAGTTGCACCCTATTTGCTTGATTGATAGTTGTAATGGAGCCTTTTTGTGTAGACTGTGTGCAATGTGTGTTGTGAGGCATATTCTTATTATACTCCATGTTTGCATATTGGTGTCTAGAACTTGCCCCATGTGTGTGCAAAGCAAAATCCTAGGTTTGCTCTAGTCGAGAAATGATACATGCCTTCTTTTGATTTGCCTACCCTTACATATACACCTTGGACTTGATTGTTGTGATTTCTTTGACCTTTTTGTTGGCACCCACACCCCAAGCCTACCCACTTATTCTAAATTGCTTTCTTTTGGCCCTTTACTCCTTGAGCACTTTAATTGATAATGTTATATTATTGTGGAGTTTGTGGTGGAAATATTGGGAGGTTTTTGAGTGGAACCAATGAGGGAAATATGTAATGAATTGTGAAGTAGTTGAAGAAGCATTGGCAAGGTTTGGAAAGAAAAGAAAAACTGAAAAAAATTGGAAAAAGAAATAAAAAGAAAAGAATATCCATCCTTGCTATTGTTGTGCTTAAAAGAAAAAATTGCTACTTGTTGAGAAGGTGTGTATGAAAGTGGTTGATTGCGCGGATTTGGTGAAACTTGTGCTTATTTAATTGTGATGTATTAAAGGGCTTAGGGAGGTAGTCACTATTACCCATAGGTATCCTACCAGCCCCTTAGCCTACATTACAACCTTTCAAAGTCCTAGTTAATCCCGATTGGAGTGAGCTTACATTAGTGGAGTCCTACACTACGGGCAAGCCTATGGTACATCGTGTGTGACATGTGAGATTTTCATGAGAGTGAGTGAATTCTTTCTGTGCTATTGTCCCCGTTCTATTCTTGATATTCATTGTTGTGTGTGATATTTGGGGGACACTCTCTTGCTTCATTTTGGTGAGGGCACATGGTTTGCATGAAATAGGTGAAGTTGTGGCTTCTTGGTTGAGTGGATAGGTGTGATTTTGTGGGAGCATGTTTGCAATAAGTTGAGTTTGTGCATTTGAGTTGTCTTGGGGTGGTTGTTCTCATGTTTTGATGTTTGATAAATTATTGGCATGTTTGTTGGACACATAGTAGTCATGTGTGCATTTGTTCAATGGTCGGTATGAACCATATTCATAGGCAGACCTGTTCTACCTAGGTTGGGAAGTTATTGGTAATTGCTCGAGGGCGAGCAAAGGTTCAAGTGTGGGGTGGTGATGTTTGGCATTTTATGCCTATATTTCCTTAATATTTCCTCACGTTTGAGTATTTTATTCGCCCATTTTTTAGTTAATGAATATGATTTTGCACTGAGTTTATGTTGTATGTGTGTAGGTTGTTATAAAGTGCAATTGGAGCTTTAAAGAACATGATCGAACAAGAAAAGATTGGATCTTGATTGAGGATTGGATCGAGCATACGAAGGCACGACACGAAGCAAGCTGCGGACCAAGGGAAAGCAGAATTTGCCCAGCGCTATGGGTGGCGCGGCGCACCCCAAAAGCGCCAAGCTTGTTGGCGCGTTTTGGAGCGCGGGGCGTGGCTAAGGAGCTTGGATTTCGACGGGTTTTGCCTAGGGTGGCGCGTTCGGGGGCGCGGGGCGCCAGCTACAGCGCCCCTGGAGCGTTTTTGGACTTCCTATTTCGTCTAGGCTTAGGCGTAACTTATTACTAGGCCTTTGTAAACCCTATAAATACTCTTTTACTTCGTTTTTCATAGGAGTTCAGACTTTGGAGCAAATTGGAGAGCTCATAACGCCTTGAACAAGGGTTTTCTTCCTTCCATTAATCTATTACATCATTATTTCATTATTTCATCAAATATTTGTGTTGTTATTATGAGTATGCGTAGCTAATTCTTACGTTCTAGGGTTAGAGTATTTCATGAAAGTTGATGTTTGAAGATTGATTTCAATTAACTGAATCCCATAACGGGTTACTTATTCTTTCTTTATTTCACTTGTGTAATTGTCAGGGCCCGATTATTACGCATTATCTATGGTTTTCAGATTGAACTCGAAAGAGGGAATTTATTAACGCAATAAGAAAGAGTAGGGCTAGTTTATGAACCCGGGCATCGGGGAACCAATTTGTGAGTAGGATAGACATATACTTGCTTGCCTAGCTTAACTAATTACAGAATTCGTTAATGCGTGCACGTGATTCAACCCATAGACATATAGGGATTGGAGTAGCCTGCATAGACCGTGAAGAATCGAAAGGTTTTCACGGGTACATTTAATCTGTTAGTTAGTAATCTGGGATTTAAGAAGTGGAATTAATTGGAAAACTCAACTGGATTGTTCGTAACTCTGACCCTGGACCGTCTCCCTAATATTGTTTACAACCAACGTTTGCTCCATTGTTTGACTAAACTTCCAGCGTTTTAATTATTGTTCTTTAGTTACTAAAACCTCCCACTATTGGAAAAAGATCCCTGAGTAGTAGTTAGAAATTGTTTGTTAAGCGTCAGTCTGAATAGTCCTCGTGGGAACGATACTCTACTTTCACTTTATTACTTGTCGACCACGTATACTTGCGTGTACGTTGGGAGCAACAGGCAGCTGTTGACACCCAATTTTGTCCCTCCGTTTTCTAAAATTGGCTATAATTCAACTTAAGGGTGCAATGTGATTATTTGTGCAAAATGTGCATTAGAAATCATGCATTTACGTGCGTTATCCTCTATTTATATACTATATACTTAAGTGTGGCTATATTATGTAAATTTGCATCATTTAGGCTACATGTCAAATTTATTTCAATTTGTGATTATTTGTGTAAATTAGTAATTATCTGTGATTACCTATATTTAAATACTTTTATTTGAGTTTATTTAATAATTATTTGTGCATTTTATAAAATATATATATCTATATTTTTATTTACACCTTTAAGTTGAATATTGGCCAATTTAAAAGAAAATGTCCACTTCTTATTTTATTTTTTTATTTATTTACTTATTTTCCTTCTCCTTTTGTTAAATCTTTCCTACGAACCTGGACAATTTTCTGTCTAGGTACGTCCATTCCGTTAGAAATCAATTGCTGTTTTCCTCCAATTATTTAGTCCGAATTCTCCTGAATATTCTTGTAATTATTTTCGTATTCCAGAATATTTCTTTATAATCTATTTTAAAACCCTCCTTCGTCTTGAATCTAGACAAGTTTTCGTCTAGATTCATTCATTTTGCACCGTACATTTTTCTTATACGAAATGAATTTTTCACTTTATTTCAATTCCTTCAAATTTCGTTTGAACCTAGACATAATACTTAACCAAATACATTTTCGTACATTAAATCATTTTCTTCCTAACTTCAAGATTTCTATTTCTACTTGAATCTAGACGAAATGTGGTCTACATTCATTTTCTTTATTTAAATCCGTCCAAGTTCATCCTCCCATATTTTATCTTCCCTTCCCCGTTTTGGAAACAATTCAAAATCCCTAATCTCCTCCTAACTATTCCCTAATCTCTCCATAATCCCTTCCCTAATCATAATCTCCTACAATCCCTATAATCATTCCCAAATCCCCCCAATCATCTCCAATCTCAATCTCTCACACACACATCATTACAAAAATACACAGAGCATCACCATAACAACATCATCGCCTTCCCCAACGGAACCGAAACAGAACAACAAACACACCCATCGGAATCAAATGACGGAAACACTCGTCGTTAACTTTTTATCTCACTGTCTGCGTTTAATTTTTGGCATTTTGTGCAGTTAACAGGGGAAAGGAGGTCAATGAGGCAGGTGCGATGCCACCCATGTTTGGTCGGCGGTCGTCTCCTTCTCTCTCTATTTGCTTAAGCTCGCCGGAGATTCGGCGTTGATTGATTACTTGGTTTAATTGATTAGTTATTCATTTTTGTTCATGACTGGGTTTGCTAATTGTTTGTTGAGTTCCATACATTTAATGGCTACATGGTGTAGTCATGTTTTTGGGCTAGGGATAGTGGTAGTGACGCCACTGGGCAGTCGCTCCTCTCTCTCTAATTCGTTGGTGTGCTCTGGACTTCACCAGAAAATCGTGTTTCCGGCGTGCCTTTTTCTTGTCCTCATCCTGCTTGTTTTTCTGGACTTGATATTTTGTTTCTTTGGACCATTTATTGCACTAACCCATCTCGTGGACTTGTGTTGACTAATAATACTGTTAGTCGATTATTCTAATATTGTTGGATTAATTTGTACACTGATTTAATCGTTGAGTACAGGTCTTTGGCATTGGCTTGTGATAGGTGCTTATGACAATTTTGGGACAATATTGCAATTTACTGTTGGATTTTGATTAATCTTGGACATGATACTGCACTACTAGGCCAAGGAAAATAACCATTTATTTGAGGCCTACACAAGGAAGTGATGGACACACAATGAATTGACCGATTTTATGTCAATTAAGGCCAAGAAAAATAATCATTTATTTGAGGCCTATTGATTTGCCTGGATAAACAGTCCCATTCCCGTATCCCTAAAACAAAAGGCTATGATGATGTGTATAAGCCGTGATTACAAACGAGCCGGTGATGGAGTGATGAGACCGGTACTTGGCATGGCAACACGACCGGCCGGCGTGTTCGCAACCGTATCGATGTCCCTAAGCTCCACCCGATTCACACACAGCTGAGCCGACACTTTTAAAAATCCCCTTCCCCTTTATTTTAAAACTATTATTGTTATTATTATTATTATCATTATTATTATTATTTTAAATTATTATTATTATTATTATTATTATTATTATTATTATTATTATTATTATTATTGTCACTATTTTCACTAACTTATTTCCTTTATATTTTACAAGGGAAAATTGAACCAAAGACGACGTCCTGTTTTTTTAAAGAGAACAACGTGAGAAGAGAAATCCTTTTTTATTATTATCATTATTTTCATTATTATTATCTACTAATATTATTATCATTGCATTTTTATTACTTTCATTATTATTAATATTATTATTCACTAACTTATTTTCTTTATATTTTGCGAGGTACATCGCGGTGAAATTACTAAAGACAACCCTTTCTCAAAAAGGAATAAAACTATCCTAACTCATTTACTTTATTTAATTTTATTTTATTAATTTTGCAAGGCACGAGACGAATATTTATTTACTTGTCTTTAAATCAGTATATCATGGCTTAAATATTTTATTGCTTAGTTAGTTTAATTAATTAATTACTTAGAATCCCAATTATAAAGTCCGGCCGGTAACCATATTTGGTGGAGCTCGAGAGGTGCCTAACCCCTTCCTCTCGAGTTAACTTGAACCTCTTACCTAGATTTTCTGGTTCGTATACTAAGTTTCGGGGTTAATTATAAAATTAGCTTGAAACAAAATAGGTGCCCTAATACGCCTAGATAAAAAATATGTTAGGTGGCGACTCCAACTCTTAAACTCAAACGAGTTACCCAGTCAAATCCGAAACCCGACTCGCCTCGAGTTGAGTCCAAAATCGGGTATGACATGTAAAGTGCTGAATGTTCTTCCTGACGCTTGGGAACCAAAGATGACCGCTATCATTGAGTCAAAACAATTAAAATCTATCAAGTTAGTAGAACTAGTGGGTAGTTTGAAGACTCATGAGATGATGAAGGAGTCGAAGAACAAATCAGTAACTAAGAAGGACAAGACCCTCGCACTTGAGGAAACTTAGGAACCTGAAGAGTACGTGGATTTACAATCAGTTCAAGCAGCTATGGTCAGTGCTCTTAGACAAAAGTTCAAATTGGATAAGTTCAAGGGGTTCAAGAAAAACACCAAAGATAATGGAGAAAAAACATAGTTGACAGTCCAGACTATTCAGGGTGCTTTAAATGCTTCAAGAAGGATCATGTAGTTGTGGATTGCCCTATGTGGGAAGTTGAGTGGATGAATAATAGAGCCACAAAGGAGAAGGAGAAAGATTCTTCCAAAGACGGCGACAAGGACAGAACAAAAGCCAGACGTCCCCCCAACTTCAGAGCAGAAAGAAGGAAGAGGAAAGAAGCTTTTTTTGCAACCTGGGGACCAACTGATAGTGAGTCTGATGTAGAAAAGGAATCTGAGGATGAATCTCCTCTAGCGTTGACAGGAATGACAAGTGAAGACTTAGATGGGACTAGTTCACCTGAAATAAGAGAAGGAAGAAATCCTTTCAGACCTCTCCTGTTTGATAGAATTAATTATAAAAGATGGAGGAAGCAAATGAAAGTATTTCTTCAGCCTATGGACTACAGCCTTTGGTTGATCGTAAAACGAAGACCTCATGTCCCTGGGAAGAGAGTTGCAAATGGATCCTGGTTCCAAAACTGGTAGAAAAACTGGACCCACAAGACTTGGACTTGCTTCAAGCAAACGTCAAAGCTATGTTGTATCTCAAGAATGGAATGACTTTTGATGTACTAGCTAAGGTGATGGATTGCAAATCTGCCAAGGAAATCTGGGTGAAACTGAAGGAGTTCTACAATCCAGATAGTCAGAAGAAGCAAGCTGCTCTCATGGCAATTGATGGAGAGGAAGCGGCTCACTCAGCTGAGGTATGTTTCTCTGAATTGAAAGAAATATTGCATACATATTCACCAGATAATCTGATACTAATAACTGCCACCTTAATTGAGGGTTATGAAAAGGTAGAGTCTGAGAAAGATAAAATTTTTTATGCTTTGTTTAACTTGAAAACTAGACGCAAGAACCTTGAAGAAGCAAATGCTGAATTTGAAGAAATTAATGCTTCTCTAAAGGGACAGGCTCTTGTATCTAATTCTAAGATCTCAGAACTTGAACTGAATAAAATGAAAAATGCAAATGGTAAGCAGGTGATTAGTGAGGTTCAAATTTTTCTCCAGAATGAGCTTAAAAGATCAAATGAGATTCTTTATCAGAAAACTGAAAAGAATAGAGTTCTTAGAGAAAAGGCTTAAAAGGCTGACTATGAACTCACCAGATTAAGCAAGTGGAACAAATCTTCAGAGAAAATGAATTAGTTTCTTGAAAACCAAGTCCAAGGAAAGAAAGGTCTAGGTTATAGGAAACCATTGCTTCCCTATAATCCCAAAAGCAAATATGTAGGTCTGCCTTGCAACATGCTTTGTATCTTCTGTGGTAACACATGTCACTTGAAAGAAAACTGCATAAAAATGAGCAAGGCTAAATCTAAAAAACAAAAAATTTTCTTTACCTGATTGGGCTTAGAAGGACTTGATTCATCCATTCTCTCATAAGAAGGGACCCAAGCTTGTCTGGGTTCCTAAATCTGGACCCAAGCTTGTCTGGGTTCCTAAATCTAACCCTTGATTTGTTTTGCAGGCTGGAGTAAGAGTGAACAACCCAAGCTGAATTCTGGATAGTGGGTGTTCAAGACATATGACAGGAGACAGAAGAAATTTTCTCTCACCCGCAGCATTTCAAGGAGGCAGTTTAGCCTTCAGAGGAGGAAAGAGTGGTCAGATTGTTGGCATAGGAAAAGTTGGGAGATCCTTGGATCATGCTATTCAAAATGTATATTGTGTTGATGGTCTCAGACACAATCTACTAAGTATTTCTGAACTATGTGACAGAGGAAATGAAGTTAATTTTTCTTCCGTGGGATGTATTATGAAGAACCTACAGAGTGGGGAAGTGGTCATGGAAGAAAGAGAGTAAACAATATCTATAAGGCATCTTTGGGATCACTTCCTGAGAACAATTTAACTTGTTTGAATGTTTAAGAGAGTGATTCGCAGCTGTGGCACAAAAGGTTGGGGCATGCTAGTCTTTCACATCTTAACAAGCTAGCATCGAAGGAAGTGGTTCGTGGACTACCTACAAAGAAGTTTGAAGAGATCAAGATGTGTGAGGCCTGTGTTAGGGGGAAACATGTGAGATCATCCTTCAAGTCACAGAAAGTGGTGAGCACTTCAAAACAACTCGAGTTGATTCATATGGACTTATGTGGACCGATGAGAGTCAAAAGTAGAGGGGGAAAGAGGTCTGTGTTCGTGATAGTTGATGATTACTCGAGGCATACATGGACTCTGTTCCTAGCATCCAAAGATGACACATTTGACAGTTTCGAACAGTGGGCTGGGATCATGTAGAAAAGATTAAGCTTGAAATTTATAAGCATCAGATCAGATCATGGTACAGAATTTGGAAATGCTAAGTTCTCTGAGCACTGTACTAAATACAGTATTGATCAAAACTTCTCAGCACCAAGAACCCCCACAGCAAAATAGAGTTGTAGAGAAGAAGAACAGATCTTTGGAAGATATGGCAAGAACCATACTGTTATCAAGTGGTCTTGCAAGAAATTTCTGGGCTGAAGCAGTCAACACAACATGTTACTTGTTGAATAGATGTTCCATAAGTGAAATTCTTAACAAGACACCATATGAACTTCTCAGAGGAAGAAAGCCAAATATTGCTCACTTGAGGCCATTTGGTTGTAAGTATTTTGTACACAATAATGGTAAGGAGGATCCGGGTAAATTTGATGCAAGAAGTGATGAAGCAATCTTCCTGAGATATTCCACTCAGAGTAAAGCTTATAAAGTGTTCAACAAAAGAACTCAGACAGTTGAGGAAAGCATGCATGTGGTGTTTGATGAGTCAGACAGAGCAGTTGCTGAGAAGGAAGTAGATGATCAGGCTATAGGTCTTGCACGAGAAGACCCTGCTGAAAGCTTGGAGAGTCTAAAAGGAAAGGAAGAGCCCGTTGATGAAAATGAAGAATTGACTCAGGGGGAACAAGGAGTCAATATGTCAGGGGGAACGGCTGACCAAAATGATGAACCAACTGAGGAAAAAGGACCTACTCAAAGTACAGCTGCAGGTTCTTCTCACCAAATACAGTCAAAACCCTTGAAGTATAAAAGCTCACATCCTTTGGAAAATGTGATATCTGAGTTGGATGCTGGGATTATGACTAGGTCTGCGTTGAAGAACTTCTGTGCGTTCTTTGCTTTCCTATCATCTGTGGAACCAAAGAATGTGAAGGAAGCTCTTGATGATCCAGACTGGGTAATAGCAATGCAGGAGGAGCTGCATCAATTCCAGAGGAGCAAGGTGTGGCATCTGGTTCCGAGACCTAAGGACAAATCAATCATTGGAACCAAATGGGTGTTCAGGAATAAATTGGATGAGCATGCCATAGTTACCAGAAACAAAGCCAGGTTTGTAGTTCAGGATTACACCCAAGAGAAAGGAATTGACTATGATGAGACTTTTGCACTAGTGGCTAGGATGGAAGCCATAAGAATGCTGATTGCCTTTGCTACATATATGAAATTTACACTATATCATATGGATGTAAAGGGTGCATCCTTAAATGATTATCTGAATGAGGAAGTATAGGTGGTACAACCACCTGGGTTCTTGAACAGTGATTTTCCTGATTATGTGTACAAACTTAATAAGGCTCTTTATGGTCTGAAACAAGATCCCAGAGCTTGGTATTAGATGCTATCAGGTTTCTTGCTCAAAAATGGTTTTTCTAGAGGAAAAATTGACAACACACTGTTTTTGAAGAAGAAAGGAAAGGACTTATTGGTGGTCCAAGTATACGTTGATGATATCATATTTAGAGCCACTGATGAGGACTTGTGCAAGAGATTTGCTGAGTTGATGGGTAGTGAGTTCGAAATGAGCATGATGGGAGAACTCAATTTCTTCTTGGGATTGCAGATCAAACAAACTCCTGAAGGAACCATGATTCATCAATAGAAGTATGTCAAGGAGCTGCTGAAGAAATTTGATATGGAAGGAGCTAAAAAAAATGACTACCCCTATTGCTCCTGGAACAAAGCTGGATATGGACGAACTGAGTCCTTCAACAAATGAGACTAAGTATAAAGGAATTATAGGTTCCCTCCTCTATCTCACAGCTAGTCGACCTGATATTTTGTATGGTGTAGGACTTTGTGCAAGATTTCAATCCAAGCCAAAGGAATCACATTTAACTATGGTGAAAAGAATTCTGAGATACTTGAAAGGAACTCAGGATTTATGTCTTTGGTACCCCAAGGGTGGTACTTTTGAGCTGATCGGCTTTGCAGATGTTGATTATGCAGACCATCTCGTGGATAGAAAGAGCACTTCAGGAATGACACATTTTCTAGGTCCTTGTCGGGTTTCTTGGGCTACAAAGAAGTAGAACTCAGTAGCCCTCTCTACTGCTGAGGCTGAATATGTTACTGCTAAATCCTGCTGTTCTCAGCTACTATGGATCAAACAACAACTGGAGGACTTTGGAATCAAATGTGGAATTGTGCCTATTTTCTGTGACAATACAAGTGCTGTGAATATCGCCAAGAACCCAGTCCAGCATAAGAGAACCAAGCATATTTATATTAGACATCATTTTCTAAGGGATAATGTTGAACAAGGTCTAATTACTATGAATTCATGCAGGACTGAAGATCAAATTGCTGACATCATCACCAAGGCATTGAACAAAGTTCAATTTGAGAGGAATAGGTTTGAGTTAGGGATGACCAAAATAAATGTATGACCCAACATCTGATTCCGAAGGTTTTACTAGTTAAGAATTTATTACTCTGCTTGTGAATATCGTTTTTATAGTCCAGTCTAAAATTATGCTTTGTAAGTATACATGGTTAACTAAGTCTACAATGAAATATCTAATGAGTTTCCACTAAAGAACCTACTAAGTAACAGGAGGAACCACAAACATAATAAGGAATCATGTTCAAGTACGACTATGTGACTATTTTCTTGAATACATGTGATTGAAACCAAGTTGTTCTACACGTGAATCATAATATTTTCTTATATGTGTAACATTCCCCTATCCTTGGACACCTTCTTATTAGTTACATATTTGAAATTCATACCTACCCCACCTGATATATAAACATTAATGAAAATCCCTCCATAACCGTCACATCGTCCGATTTTTCGGTTCCTCAAACACTCAAAAGCTGTTTTGCTTTTATCCACTATTATTGCAAACCCTTCCCAATATCCTTCATAAATAATCTCTATATTCTTCTCCCTTCACAAATCATCAGAAAACAAAACCCTTCTCTCCAAAAATCTCCCAAAATCTTCAACGATGTCTCTAGCTCAATCATCATCAACATCACCCACAAAGACTCCAGAAACCCAAACCCCTCAGAAACCTTCAAAGAAACCTAAAGCAAGTTCCACCACTTTGGCAGAAAGAATTGTGAAAGCAAGGGAAAAGTTTATGAAGAGGATTGAAAAGAAAGCACCCAAAAAATCTATTCCTAAGTCAACAGCTCTGACTATTCCACCTAAGGTCGTCGAATCACAACCTGTAGAGGTAAGACCTGACTTAACTCAAGCTAGCACTACTGTTTCTGAATCTATTTTAAGCTCTGGAAAACTTAATACAGAGACATTAGTAGCAGAAATGGATGAGATAATTGAATTATTTTTAGTATAATGGAGTTAGGTAGTGAAATTGATAGGGGGAAGGCTGTAGGAAAGAAGAAAGAAAATATTGAAAGACCTCTTGTAGAACCTAGGGTAGAAGGTAATGTCACTAGTGTAGTTTTGGTCACAGCTAGTAAAGATGTGAAAACTGTGATTGAAGTGTTACATGCCGAAGAAGTGGTGGAATCTCTAAAAGACCCAACCAACAAACCTAGTTTGGAGGATGTTTCTTCAAAGAAAGAATATATGAGGGAAGAGATGAGTGGTCTAGTTGGAGGTGAGCCAAGCTCTGCTAAAGTTGGCAAGGATTCTGAGAATGAACCTATTACTTCTTCAGTTCCCATTGCAATTGATGATGCAGAACTGGAATGGACAGATTTTGAATTTGAAAAGAAAGAAGAGGGAGTGAAAGATAATGTCGAGTCTAGGGAGTCTGAGGAAATCTCAAAGAAAATTATAAAAAGAAAGTTTGGAGAAGAAGATGAGAAGATAGAAGAGGAAGAACAAGAGGAGGTGGTATTTGTGAGTGAAACAAAACCAAAACAAGAAAGGAAAAGAAGGCTGATGAAAGGGGGAAAAGCTGTTGGAAAAAGTAACCAGGTGGATGAGAGTATTGATGAGTAGGCTTGTCACGACCCAATTTTCGGGGCCGTGATGGCACCTAAGTGTTACATCCTTAGGCGAACCATGAATAATTAAACTGACTCATAATGAATTTAGATAGAAATATTTCAATAAAATGTAGGTGTAGACATCCACCCGAAATACAGTGTCAATAGAGCATCTACGAATTCTGACATCCGATATATATATATATATATATATATATATATATATATATATATATATATATATATATATATATATATAATACAAGATGTAGGAAGCGTCTAAACACTAAGGTGGATCAGACGGTATGCCACCGCGAACCATGCGGTTGGCTCACCTCAAGCAAAAATAGTCACAGCCTCGAAAGGATCAGATAAGTCCAGCTGTCTGACTAGTAGAAGGATCTGCACATTTAAACAGTAAGTTATGAACCAAAGCCCAGTAAGATCATCGACAGGCCCGCTAAATTACTCTTTCGGGACAAGTCTTTGATAATGCATAAGCAGATAACGGAAGTACAATCCACACCTTTACAGTAACCCATAAACATTACATATGATAATATAATTATACAACAACACAAGCAATAATACGCCAATACATAACATGGTCAATAATATAAAGATACATAATATAGGCAGCATATACAATATTATATTGATACTATGGCACAAGCAATAATATAATTAACACACAGCATGGCGATGATATCTCTCGCATACCACATAGAAAATGATATACCTAGCACATAGCATAAGCACACACCCTGTGCGGCTTTGTTTATAGCTCATAACGCACCACAGGCCTCTGTCCCTATAAACAACTTTACTTATAGGTCATAACGCACCACAAGCCTCTGTCCCTATAAGTCTCCACATCTAGGTCATAACCCACCACCGGCCTCTGTCCCTAGATGAAATTTCGCTTCTAGGTCATAACGCACCACCGGCCTCTGTCCCTAGAGCATATCAATAATACACCGGCACACAACATCGACTATGCACAAGTCACGTTTGTGCTTTCTCCTTTTTGTATAAATATAACGAGTAGTACATAATACTATCTACTAGACAATGCTAGTCAATTAAGTACTCGACATCTTACTTAGCAAAATCAAACAAGCAAAATAGAGGTCAAGTCTCACTTACCTCAAAATCGGCTCAAGTGGCTAAGGAACGACCTCCTTTCCCAAACGATGTGCCTCCGTAAGACTCCTCTCTGAGCCAAAGAAATAGTTTCGCACTCGTAAGCATGAGAGGAAAGGATTTTAAGCCCTTACGCAATTTACCAAAATACCCCCAGGTCGGACGTACCCAAAAACCCGTAAAATTTATGTTTCCGGACTTCCCATACTCCCACGAGTCCAAAAGTACCATTATTGTACATACCCGAGTCCAACTCGGTCATTTTTCCCATTTCAAAAATTTAGGGTTCAAACCCTCTTTCCAAGGATCGTCACTTTGATCCTCGGATTAAAGCGTTAAAAATGGGTAAGAATAGTTACCTTGTGTTTAGAAATGATTTTGGTACTTTAAATTCCCCTTGGAATCACTTTTAGAAGCTCAAAACATGAAAATAAAAATGAATGCCCGCCCTAGTATATATAGCAGCCCGCAGCTTTAAAGAGTTGTACCACATGCTGCCCAAATTGTATCTCACTGGATAGCTTTAATTAAAATACCCATAACGTTTCATAGAAATGTCCAAATGATACAAGGTAGGTAACATTAGAACCACAACTCAAAGATCTACAACTTTCATGTTTTGACTTTTTTCCAGTTCCTTGTAGATTGATCTGAAAAATCGATTTCTTTCCAGCTGAACAGTAAAAAAACAGAATTCAGCAGCTTTTTTGGCTTTGCACCAGGTCCACCACTATTTTTGGGTCCAAACGGGACCCTACGAAGCTCGGAATGACCCCAAATTTTGTACACAAGTCATACAAGACTTGTGTGACATGCTCGTCAAGACGAAACTCAATTCGAATCTCTAGAACTCAAAAGGTGGGTCCCACGGAAAAGGGTCAAATTTCGACTTTCGCCAAAATAGCGAATTTTAATCAAACGACCCCGGAATCCAAATTCGAAAGTTGCTACAAGTCACAAATGACGATACGAACCTAACGCAACTTTCAGATTTCACATCAGAGCTCATTTTGCTCAAATCGAGCTCCGAAACCTCTTTTAGCCTTAACGAATATCCGAAACGGATGTCTTTCTCCGATACCTATCTAACAAAGTTTGTTTTAGCTAAAAATTTTCAGGCATGTCATAATGGACACAAAGTTCGTTTTAGCTAAAAATTTTCAGGCATGTCATAATGGACCTTACGGAGCTTTTGGGATTGTCGACACGCAAATCGAGGTCCCGATTCCCGAAACGACTATTTGAGGTCGTTACAAGGCTTCACAGTCTGAATCAGTGAGTGTGCAGGAACCTGTAATTCCTAGAAGAGTGGCTACAAGATCAACACTAAAACAGCAAATATCATCCCTTGATAAACTTGCTGAACAGAAGAGAGTGAACAACGAGGCAGAGAAGAGAAAACAATCCCTGGTTGACAAAGTAAGTAGTGCAGAGGATGGGCACTTTGTGGATCCATATGACTCAGATTCTAAAACTTTTGAGGATTCAAAGAAGAAGAAAGGAAAAAGAGAAGATGTAGACAAGAATGCCTTCTTTGCTAAGAATCAAGTATTGCATGAGAATGTATGGTGTGATCTAGATGAGCCCACTATGAGACCCTTGGTGCAAAAGGTAAATGCACAGGGTTAGATTATGTTGTTTTCTAAATAAGGAAGATGTCTGTTTACCGAACAAGTGAGGGAATTTTATGTGAAATCCAATGTTGTTGGAAGGAGAGTTTACTCTGAGGTTGGAGGTATTGAAATTGAATTTGGAAGAGAAGAGTTAGGAGTCATCGTAGGGTTACCTGCTGAGGGTTATTGTAGGTACTTGAAGTTGAAATGGCCCAAGAGAAAAGATAGTGTTACTCCTCAAGAGGTAACCAAGAAGTTCTCTGGTAATCCGAGACTCAGGAAAGAATGAGAGGTGGAGAAAAAAGAGATGAAACCTGCTCATCAGTTACTATTTGAGTTTGTACATAGGTTTCTGTTGGCAACAGGTGAAAGGAACAGTGTGGCCTGTGCATTAGATCTGACATACATGGATCTGCTGGATAGAGAGGTGAAAATTAACCTGGCTGGGCTGATCATAAGGCATATTAAGAGGATCGCAGACACTGACAAGAAGGGTCATTCTCTTATGCATTCCTATTTATTGGATGAGGTATTTGAGCACTTTGGGGTGCCTCTCAAAAATGTGAAGAAGGCCACTCATCATCAGATGTTTGGTATTTATGTCTTGAAGACATGTGACTTCTTCAAGGAAAAGAGACCATCCAAATGTTCTGTACAGATCAAAATAGAGAAAGTTGGTGAGAGTGAGGAGTTTGGTTCAGAAGAAGCTGTAGCAGCTGTGAAGGAACTGGAGCAACATCTGCTAGAACTGGATGTGGAAAATAAGAAGCTGAAGAATCAGTTGAAGTTGAAGGATCAAGAGATTGATCGCTTGACCATTGAGTGTATTAGGCATCAGGCTGAGTTGGTACTTGAGAGAGCCAAAAACACCAAGAACCTGGATGCACTTGTCAAGCACTTGAAGCTTTAAACCTTGTTTGGCCAATGCCTTGTTCAAATTTTCTCTATCCTTCCTTTCTGATGCACACTTAAGACAATTTCTGTTTTGGTCTGTAATTAAGTTGGGCCATATATGTTTATGCCCTGGATTGTTGATTTTAAACTACTTATTCTGGTTTTGTGTTTTTCTTTGTATAACTGATGGTTCTGGATGGGCCCTTGGATTATTCATTGTGTTCTTAGTTACCTTGTTGCCTTGTGCTGTAGTCTGGACTGTACTAACTTGTTCTTGCATGATTTTAGTATCTTTTCGATGATGCCAAAACGGGGAAGAAGGAAATGCTGTTGGGATGTTTGTGCCCTAACTCATCTGTTTTAATTCTTTCAAAGAGTATTTTTCTTTTTTGTGTCTTGGTGTTTTTATGTAGAGGTTCTTAGGCAACATTTGTTTATCATCATAAAAAAGGGGGAATTTGTTGAGTTGGATGTTTTGAAGAATGACAAACGAAGGACTTAGTGATTTGTAGAAGAACTTAGTCCTTGGTGAGAAGGGCACGACTGATCGAAAAGATTTTGTGGAATGCAAATCCATACAGAACTAGGAGTAGTGGCGCGTAAAATTATACGCATCCTAGTCAGCTAAAAAAAGTTGTGTCGGGGCTGTCTCATTGAAGTTTGAACAAGAGTTAGTACTGAACAAGAAAAATATCATAGAAACATCTGGACTTGCTATGTTTACAAGGTTTCGTAGTGAAACACTACTAGGGTTACAAAGCCCATATAAAAAGCAATTAATTGAGGCAGCCGATCTTAGTTATTCACTACGAGAGTTGAGAGAAAACACAAGGCAAATTCAATAACTCTTAAAGTGATATAACTGTTGAAGATAACCAGTGAAGAACTAAAAAGCAAAAGCAGTGAATTAGTTTAGGTTCTTGATTGTAGTTGTCTCAGTCTTCATATTTTGATTGTATTACCTATCTGCTTTTGTTAGAAGCCATTGTAATAGGTGAGCTTTGAGTGATTACTTTGTAAGGTAGATTTTAGCTTTGTTGAGTGATTAGGGCCTAGAGTGTAGCCCCTTGGTTATAGAGTTTGTAATCTAAAACTTGCTCGCTGTGTTAGTGAAGTGATTTCAAACTCCCAGAGTGTGGGCCGTGGTTTTTTCCTCCCTTGAACAAGGAGTTTTCCACGTAAAAATACTGTGTCGTTTAGATTGTTTTTTATTTTTGTGTTTGTATTTTTTCGAGGAGGCAATAACTCAAGAACAGGGTTCTTACCTTGAAGAGTCAGGTTCTTCGGCAAAAATAGGAGGACACTATTCAACCCCCTTTTAGTGTCCATAGGAGGTGCTTAGAGTATAATAAGTGCTGTCCTTAAGGAAATTCTTGATGTCATGGAACCATGGCTTCTCGTCCAACTCTTCTTTTATGTGAAAGCAATATGCTGGTTGTTCTTTCATTGCTACAAGTATGGCTTCAATGTAGTTCTTGTCAAGATGCTGGATCATGGAAGATATTGTAGCCAAGGCGTCTGCGAACTCATTCTATAGTCTAGGCACGTGCCAGAATTCTATTTTGGTGAACCTCTGCTTCAGTTCTTTTATGCACTCCAATTATGGAAATATCTTGAGATTCTTTGGTGTCCATTCATCTCGGACTTGATGGACTAATAGATCGGAATCTCCGATTGCTAACAATTCTTGTATGTTCTTATCCATCGCCATTCTAAGCCCCAAGATGCAAGCTTCATATTCCGCCATATTATTGGTGCAAGGGAATATGAGTTTGGCCGTGACAGGATAATGTTCGCCTGTCTCGGAAACCAATGCTGCTCCAATTCCGACTCCCTTGAAATTTATTGCTCCATCAAAGAATAATCTCGAACCATCATATTCTTCTACAATTTCTTCTCTAACAAACATGACTCCATATCCGGGAAGTAAGTGTGCAAAGGCTCGTAGTCGTCATCTACAGGATTCTCGGCCATGTGATTAGTTAGGGCTTGAGCTTTCACCGCCTTCTGAGTGACAAAGGTGATGTCAAATTCACTTAGTAACATTTTCCACTTGGCCAATTTCTCGGTAGGCATCGGCTTCTTGAAGATATACTTGAGTGGTTCCATTCTTGATATCAACAAAGTTGCATAGGACGTCAGGTAATGTCTCAGTTTTTGTGCTACCCAAGTCAGTGCGCAACAAGTACGTTCTAGCAACGTGTACTTTGCGTCATATAGAGTGAACTTCTTGCTTAGATAATATATCACCTACTCCTTTCTTCCCGTTGAGTCATGTTGCCCCAGCATACATCCGAATGCCGAATCTACCACAGACAGGTACAATATCAGGGGTCACCCAGGTTTGGGTGGAACCAACACGGGCGGGCAAGATAAATACTCCTTTATTCTGTCAAATGCTTTCTGGAAATCTTTTGTCCACTCGATCGCTGCATTTTTCTTCAGTAATTTGATAATTGGCTCACAGATGATAGTGGACTCAGCTATGAATCGACTGATGTAGTTGAGCCGTCCCAAGAAACTCATGACCTATTTCTTACTTTTTGGTGGTGGAAATTATCGGATGGCTTTGATCTTAGTTGGATCTAATTCAATGCCTCTTCTGCTAACTATGAAACCCAAAAATTTCACAGCAAAAAAAAAAAAAAAAAACATCACAGCTGGAACTTCGAAAGTGCACTTTGCCGGATTCAGCTTCAAATTGTATCTGCGCAAGCGATTGAAGAACTTGCGCAGATTATCCAGATGCTCCGAGCTTCTTCTTGACTTGATTATCACATCATCCACATATACCTCGATCTCTTTATACATCAAATCATAGAACATGGTAGTCATTGCCCTCATGTAAGTGGCTCCGGCATTCTTCAAACTGAGAGACATTTATAGTAGTATGTTCCCCAAGAAGTGGTGAAAGCTATCTTTTCCGCATCCTCCTCATCCATGAGCACTTGATGATGCCCTGCGAAGCAATCTACGAAAGATTGTAATTCATGCTTCGCACAATTGTCAATCAAGATGTGTATGTTTGGCAAAGGAAAGTCATCCTTTGGGCTTTGCTTTGTTCAGGTTCCGGTAATCCATACAAACTCTAATTTTCCCATCTTTCTTTGGCACTAGAACGATACTGGTTAACCAAGTTGGGTATTTGACCGTTTTCAGGATCCCTGCATTGAGCTGCTTAGTCAACTCTTCTCCAATTTTTACCAAAGTCGACGACTTAAAAGTCTGAGTTTTTTGCTTGACTGGCGGAAAGTCTGGATTAATGGGTAATTGGTGTGCTACAACATCCAGGCTTATGCCGGTCATGTCATCATACGACCATGCGAACACATCCTCATACTCCTTAAGGAATTCAATATACTGCTCTCTAACTTCTGGAGTGAGGTGCACACTAATTCTTATTTTTTTCACTGTTTTGTCATCACCCAGATTTACCACTTCTATTTCTTCCAAATTCGGTTTAGGCTTATTTTCAAACCCCACAATTTCTTCCTGTGTTGCCTCGTCAAACTCATCATAATCTAGGTCAGATTCCTTAAACTCAGTGGTTTCGTTACACGTTGCAGTTGCGGATTCAATGGAATTATTACTTTGAATGCTGAAAAATAAAACAATGTGTAATAAAGAGGTTAAAAAAAATAAAAGAGAAAAAGAGCGATGCTTTTATTTATGAAACCTTACAAAACAATGTTTGTAGGGAGACATGTCAAAAAGGAAAGTGCAAATTCCACGACTCAAGTTCGGGTTTTATTTTGGAAAGCATGAAAAAAAAACTGATCCCCCAGCTCTACCAAGGTCCACGATATGCTGGGGACAGGCTGCTAGACTAATTGTTCAGTGCAACTCCAGATTCAGCTTTTGTAAGACCAGGAGGTTCAACATGCTCTTCCAGGATCACACAACAATCTTTGTCAGATAGGAACAGCTTCTGCATGTCTGCTAGCAAATCCTCTTCAGCATCAGCAGTCTTTGATTCATCCTTATGTATTGCAGACACCCTCCCCTTACAACAGTCTAAGTAGCCAAACGAAACGAAAATATGTAGCAAAGACTTGACACTTCTTTTGTAGTACTTGAAGTCTAAAGAGGCTTCTTCCATACTCTTCTCGTAAGTCATGAAGTATCCTATGTCGGATTTTTCCTCGTTAGGCCTCACTACAATTCAAATGGGCTCTGCCATGCCATTCAAGTTCTTGCCAAAACCTTTTCCTGGTCATAGCCTTGCTCCAACATGATGCCTATCACCCAATCTCCATGCCACTTTGCACGTTGCGGGAGTATGTACGGTTCCTCGAATTCCTCAAGCTCAGCTATCTTAGGTATCCATATATGCTTTCCTTTTGTCTCTCTAGCAATGCGTCTCCAGTCAGGGCGGGAATTGGGCGGGTACACAAGTTGCTCCTCTGTCTTGGTAGGTATTGTCTCACAGAATTCTCGTGCCGGAACGCCCCAATAAGATATCATAGGCTCCCAGACCAAATTTCTTCCTTCATAACCTTTACCTCGCCCATCCCAGTAAGCACTCTAGAAATTTCTCTTCTTTTCAGTTCCTTCTGGTGCGTTGATGAGTTTAGGAGCCAAATGTGAAAGAATACCCTCCTTGAACCGTGTCAACATTCCTCCTATAGCCGTTGCGGTTCCATTTCTGGTTGTAACTCTTGCGATATTCTCCTTGACTACTGTGCACTGCTCCCACTAACTCCACAGTGTAGAAACTTTGTCCATCCAGAGCATTTCCCTCGATTCCTGGTATGGTTTGCTCATTGTAGATGGAATTGCTCCCTTCACCGAACACTACGACCTCCTTGTTGTCCCATTCGAACTTCACTGTCTTGTGCATGGTGGAAATTACTGCTCCAGCCATGTGAATCTAAGGTCTTCCTAACAATAGGTTGTATGAGACTGAAACGTCCATGACGTGAAACTCAACAGTAAATTCGACAGAGCCAACAATGATGCTTAGGTCAATTTCCGCAATAGTGCTTCTCTGTGAACCATCGAACGCATTTACCTTCATATCACTCTCTCTAATATCGCTTTGATCAATTCGTATTCTTTTCAAAGTGATGAACGGGCATATGTTCAAACCAGATCCTCCGTCAATCAGAACTCTCCCTGTAAACCAGTCTTTCCGTTTAATAGTGACAGGAAAAGCCTTGTTCTGCCCTAGCCCTTCTGGTGGTAGCTCATCTTCGTGGAAAGTAATCCGGTTGGATTCCATGACCTGCCCAACCATGCTAACCAGATTCTCCTCAGTTGTGTCAACGGGTTTATGTGCTTCGTCCAAAACTTTCATCAAGGTGTTCCGGTAACTCTCTGATTTCAAAAGTAAAGCCATAACAGAGATTTTTGCCGGAGTTTTACCCAAGTGCTTTACCACAGAGTATTCCTTTGCCTGGACCTTCTTCAATAACTCTTCTGATTCTTCCTCATTGATCCCCCTTCTGCCTTGAACGAGATGCTCGGGAGTGTAAATCCTTCCACTTCTGGTCATGCCTTGGGCTGCTATGGTCTCTAGCATTGTCTTTCATTTCTTCTATGTTTCATAATCCCATGGTACAACTCTGTTGTTGTAGGGAGGGATTACAGCTACATTGAACTTTGGAGCTACTTCTACTTCGATAGGACCAGGCGCCTTGCCAGCTTGGGCAACGGAAGCAGATGCTTGTACGGCCTCTTTTTCCCTAACAATGGTTCATTCTAAATTGCAATATCCATCAAGCTCGATCGAGTTTACCCGGTTGTCTCCGTGATCGGGTAAAGGATTGTTGCGCACATTTGGTGCCTTCATGTGTATCACCTTTTGATCGATCAAATCTTGTATCTTGTCCCTTAAAGCAAAGCATCTTTCCGTGTCATGGCCAGGTTCTCTAGAATGGTAGGCACAGTTTTGGATTGATAAAAAATGGTAAAACCTTGTCAGGCATCTTAAATGGAATGGGATGTATGTGGCATGCTACCTTGAGTCTTTCAAATAGTTAGGTCCGATTCGACCAATGGGGTGTAGTTTCTTTGGGGTTTTTGGTTGTTATCTAGGCGTGGCCTTGATGAGTAAGTGTTGGTGTTCTGTAGTTTGGACTTGGTTAATATGGCGGTCTTTATGGAGGTGGGTTTTGGAAGGCAGGTTGTGTGTTGTATACTGGGTAAGTAGGTGATGATGGGGCATTGGGTATGGAGGAAGTGGTGTTTGATAGTAGTTGTTATGGGTAGAGGCATGGTTAAGGGAGGTAATGACGAAAGAGACATCGTCTTTCTTTTTCTTGGTTATTCCTGCGCTGTCAGTCTGTAGTGCTTTATTGGTAGCATGCAGTACGGCTAAGCTAATGATTTTCCCAGTCTTCAAACCATCTTCAACGATGTCACCAATTTTGATCAATTCTCTAAACTTCTTATCTTGTATGTTAAAATTCTTGTCGAAGTACACATCTTTTTGTATGCGGATGAAGGTCGCCACTATCTCTGTGTCATCCACGGGTGGTTGGACCTTTGCAGCCTCCGCTCTCCATCTTGTGGCGAATTCCCTGAAGGTTTTAATAGGCTTTTTCTTCAACTTCTCCAAATAAAATCGATCGGGCATGGCATCAATGTTATGCCCAAAACTATCCACAAAATGTCCAGCCATTGCTTCCCAACTGGTCCATTTTTTCAATTGCTATTTAGAATACCATGTCAGTGCGTCACCTGTCAAACTGCGATTTGAACAACTGCATTATGATCTTTTCATCATATCCAACCCCAACCAACTTGTCACAGTAAGACCTCAAATAAGCCATCGGGTCCAAGCTGCCATAGAACAGATTGAACTTGGGTGTCATGTAACCATCAGGCAACTTTAAATTGGGATAAAGGCACAGATCCTCATAAGCCAAGCCCCTAGTTTCCTTGGCTACTTGAAACTGCTTGAACTTCTCCACCAACCATTAGACTTGTTCTTTGGTGCTGTCAGTATCTTCTACTCTTCAGGCATACATGTCTTGCTCTTTGGTAGGTGATGAGGCAGGTTTGGTTTCAGCGGTGAAGGTGTGGAATTAAGTGGTGGGGTTTTTTTGGGATGCTTTTAGTGGTGTGACATAGGTAGGGTATGGGATATCTTTCTCAGGAGATAGCGGGTCTTTGTCGTGAGGGCGGGTAGGTTTGTTTGGGTCGGTAGTTCCATCAGCATAGGCAGGGGGAACTCCGTTCTCCAGCTCAAACAACCTTTGCTCCAGCTTCACATACTCCTCATATGAAACCACACCATGCTTTCCAGGAGCCCCTCTAATAACAGAATTCGTAGCAATGCCATCAACTTTTTAAAACTTAGCCATGATATTTCGTCTCGTCCTTGTTCTTGTATGTAAAGGGGGAGGTGTTTAAACTACCCCTCTAGATCTCAACCGGTACTACGGCGTGACCAGAATGCACAAACCAACCTTCGGGGACTGGGAGTAAAATAACCTTTCAAACAGCCAAAGATAAGTGTAAGTAAGGTGTTAGGGAATTAAATGCGAAAAAATATAGCACGGTCGGGTCTTATCATGCAGGGGACCTCTTTTATGCCAGAGGTAGGCCTATCGATGATTTAAAGTAACCTTTGTGCTGAATACATCATTTCGTTTGCTTGAGAATAATCAAAACAAATCTATAAACCCAAAAACAAAGAAATTTATTTGATTTGCTTGGCTTTACCAATATCAAAAGACAACGACTCGACTAAAACAAAAGGACGACCTGACTGGGAAGAAAAAATGACTCGACTAAAGACGACTCGACTACGTGCCAAGCAAAGAGGTACTCTGATCAAGCATCAACTTTGATATCTTCCTCCTCCTCCTCTTATTCTTTCTCAAGTTCCTCTTCTTCATCAAGTTCCTCCTCTTCTTCAGGTTCTTCCTCTGGTTCCTTTTCTAAACTCTTCGTCGGAGAGACGTTGAATATTTCTATAAAATATTTTACATCATGCATGTCACCCAAAGCTTTTATAAAGAACTCACAAATATCCACTCCCATCATTTCCTTCTCTGCCAAAGATACCATTTTGAAATGCTCTGCCCCACCCCTGAGGAGATCCTGCAAGTTTCATGTGACTTGCTTAGCTGCCAATGTCTTGTCCATCCAAAACTTGCCTTCATCCCCTTTAATCTTATCCTGTTGCCATCTCATTTCCCTCTCTTGTGTTGCCCTTAGCTCCTTCTTTTTTTTTTTTTGCTCAAGCTTATTTCGCATCCTTTTGTACTTTTCCTCGAGGCTTGGAGCTTCAGCTTTTCTTTTCAAAGTGACTTTTGATCGAAATTTCTTCCTATCTTATTCGAGCCAATGTGGATAGGCCAGTGCGGTGCCAGGATTCATCCGATTGTCTTGGCCAGGAAGAAACTGTGTCGTTTCTCTCTTTTCCCACATCATCAACATTGCATCAACCATTGGACATTCATGTCAGCATTGAAACTGCTTCCTTTCATCAACTGAGGGAGTTGTTGTGTCATTCCCACTGGCCTGAGGGTTCTTAAGGGAACATAGTGGTGAGTCTCTCGTAACCTGATCAGTGTCAAGAATGTAGCGTTTTGACCCTGCACATAGACGATAAAACAGGCACAATTTTCTATTGCCCATTGCACACTTTGCAACTCCTTGAACATGGTGTACCACCCGTGCATGCCTGTAGGTTTTGTCCATGGTACTGCGTCCATCATGTGAATGCCGTGTGTACTGATGCCATAAATCCTTAGCGCCGCTGGTGCGAATGGGCTTATTGTGGTCTTATGTAGATGCTCCATCAACCACATCTGTAGCAAGAAGTTACACCCTTCAAAGAAGTCCGCTCCCTTTCTACACTTGGTTAAAGCTCTGTAAATGTCTCCCACGATCATCGGAACCAAACTTACTTTACGCCTGTGGAACCTCTACGCAAGCCTTCGACTACCCACCCCATCCTTATGTCGATCATTCCTTATTTTTCAGGGAAAATTACGCTCCCTAGAAAAGCAATGATGAAAGCTGTAAATTTGGTCCATTCCCAATCTTGGATTCCTGATGCCCCTTCCATATTGTGCCGAAGAATCACGTCTCCAAACTTAGAATACAAAAATTCCAAAGTAACTTTTCCATCTTGGACACCCTTGAAGTACGGTGCATAGGGAACTTGCAGAAGTTCAAAGAATTCCCTGGGCTGTACTTCTCGGGTGTAACTCATAGTCTCGGGCCCAGGTGTCAACCCTGATAAACCTCCAATTTCTTCCAACATTGGTGCTAGTTCTATGATATTGAAATGAAACACTGCCCTTTTGTAATCTAAGAAATGAGTAGCTACTTCAATTAGACCTGGTATCGCCGTATTGTCCCATAAGGGATATCAAGTCCCCCAACAAGCTCCTGACACGCACCCTGCTAGCTATAGTCAAATCATCCCACCACAATCTGACCAAATAAGGAGCTTGGAAGACAGTGTCAAAACGGAGACCTCTTCCAGCCTTAATCTGAAAATAAAACAAAACAAAACAAAAGATCAAAATAATCGTATTGTTTTGACCATACTTAAGCAAACGATCAGCAACTCGGCGCAAATATTTTATGCACATAAAAATTTGTCTTTTTCTGGTCAGGGACCCTTTTGATGTTTGGACAAGGTTTGCTAACAGACCATAATGAGCCAAGGGCATCTGGTTTCTAAGTTTGAATGATTTTAAAATTAAACATGTAAGTGCCAAGCATTTTTTCTCAACTGACCACCAAAACCATTGGGCTTTTTAAATAAGCCAAGTTTGATTACAATAATAAATGAAAAATAAAAAAATCTATCCTAAAAGTCTGGTTCTTCAGGCATCTTTGATTCAACATCGCACTTCTTTAGCTTCTTTTACATCTTCCTAATGTCTAGCTGTGCAACGATCAAGTAAGCCATGGCTAGCAGCCCTCCGCCCCCGTCTCTTTGATTATAACTTTCATTATATTTTCCCTCGAAACCTTTCTTCAACTCTTCCAGCTCTCGATCTAAATCCTCTACCTCACATCTATGCCTCTTTCATTCTTCCCTTCTCAACCTCTCAGACATTTTCAACTTGTCCATCAACCAATCAATCTTGTGTTGGTTTTCAGCTTCTTTTTCTTTAACTGCCCCGGGTATGTCAGGTTTAGGAACGGGAGCATCTTTCATGTCATTATGCAACAATTCCAAGTAACCAACTCCACAGCCTGCATGGTATCTATCTGGCTCAATTGAATTTTCTTCAGCAACCCTCTTTTCATTCTACATTTCGCGAATTTCTGGTACAAATGGGATCCTGTCCTTTTCGTAGTCCACTTGGAATCGGGCGGTGTCTCCTATCAATAGAATGTCTTGCCTTCTGCCTGCTTGCCTTAAAGCTCTAATGGGTATATAAGGCTGGAGACGGCGTATACCTATAAGGACCATGAATGATTTCATCTTTGATCGGAGCAAAACCCGCGGAGAGGTAAACCAAGAGTACATCCACTATGTCTTCATCTTTCAAATTTTCCAACAACATATAGCACTCATGAGTAGTGTTGGGTGCTCGAAACCTCTTGACGCCATATTGTTGTGCCAGTATGTGATTAGAATTACACATGTCATAGAATTCTTGACCGGTGTTTGGTTTCTTTTGTAGGTGTTCGTTCAACCATACCTGCAACAGCAAATTACAACCTTCAAAGTATCGAGCCCCATTTTTGCATTTCCCTAGAGCTCAGATGATGTCAGCCAATATTATGGGAACCATAGTATATGTCTTCTTCTTAATGCCATGAAATAATGCATGTGTGAAATGAACTAGTTTTGTGTTGATTTCATAATGCATCCCTCGCGGGAACACGACAATGCCAAAGAAAGCTACTGCAAAAGCAAAAATCCTTTTACTCTTCCAATCTTGGTAGGATGTAAACTCAACCTTGTGATCTTCAAAACCATTTTTATGACTGAACCTATCATAAAGGTACATACAACTGAACTTCGACCTTTGTAAAAATACGGATATATCATTCTCTTGGAAACCGAACGCCTCACGGAACTCCTCTTCGGTGTGCTGGCGAGGTATGATAACTCTAGTGTTTTTCCATCTGCACTCATCTTGCCTTAAGCCGGGTTCCTCAATGAAGCCTCCTATTTCTTCCAAAAGTGGTGTCATTTCGAACTTCCCAAATCTAAAGACATTTCTAGCAACATCCCAAAAACAAGTAGCAGCTTCAATGATATATCTATTGGGTTCAACATCCATTAGTGAAGGCAAATTACCCAACGGCTTGCTCAACTCAAATTGACCGGCTTCCCCCAAGTTTCTATACCATGCCCTTATCTCCCTTGGAATGTCAATGATCATGCCGAACCGGTGATAGTTTTTGTGACTCATGGTGCCCTACAAAAAAGAAAACCATTAGACTCAACCCCCTTCTCATTTGAGAAATAAATGGCGTACACTTGACATATTTAATTTTAAAAGAGATGCACACTCAATCATATCCAAACGCCACTTGGAGTTGGTAACTCCTTTGGATTTTGTCTGAACATGGTGAACTAAAGACTTAGGCATAGCCGGAGTCATAATTTCCTAATAATGACATGATGCATGAACTTAGTAACATCTCCACTAAGATTTTGGATACAACTAGACCGGTTCTTTCAAGTGGACAATCTTGAAAGTTGAAAGCTTACAAACTGCCAACAGCTTCGCTAGTTGGCTAGTTTTGCAAGTCTTTCCCTTAAGTGTTTTATTTTGAGGGGAAAGGGCGGCCGTGGGTTCAACGCAATTATCCCTGCCTATGGGCTCTAAGAGTTGGAGGGTTCCAGGAGTGCCGGACGATATGAACGGAGATGCCAAATTATTATAATAACATGAAGTGCATTACCAATAAATTGGCAAGAAAATAAAGAGAAAAATAAGAAAAAATAAGAAAATAAAGGAAATAAGTTAGTACAATAATAATAATAATAATAATAATAATAATAATAATAATAATAATAATAATAATAATAAATAATACAAAAATAAACAATACAAATAAAACCTTATCTAAAAAAAAAAATTAACCCGTTATGGTTAGGACCTTTCGAATATCCCAAGCGAAGTCTCCGTTCTGTCGCACCCACCTTTTTCCTAACTCAGAGTGAGTCGAGGCTCGGGTTTGACTAGGTAACTCAGTTAAGTTAAGTTTTTGAGTCGCCACCTAATATGCGTCTTCTAAGGTGTATTAAGTCACCTAAATGTCTAAGGTCGGTATTTTCATTAGAAATCATTTTTTCAGAGACTCACAGGGTAAGAAGTCCAAATGACTCGGGGAAGAAGGTCTTAGGCACTTCTCCAAGTCCCACGGAAAGTGGTTCCCGCCCGAGTTTTTATTTTGGGATGTTGAAAGACAATAGGCAAACATGAATTGCATTTATAAATTATTTTACTAGCTTAGAGGCTAAATGTGAAATCAATAAGCAAGAAAGGATATTTACTCAAATAGTTACATAGGCAGTGAAGCATGGTTAAAATAAGTTCTGGGCCTTTTATATTTTACAGAAAATGGCCTAAGCCCTATGCCTAATCGCATTTTCGTCCCCTGATTACATATGTTTATTCGATCATGGTTAGAATTGCAAGAAATATCAATGGGCAGTGTATTTATGCAAATTTAATGATTAGACCAGTTTGCAAAAATGGATAGATTTCGAAAATAGTTTTCAAATTTGACACAAACCAAATTGCAGTTATTGTCAAAAAAAATGTTAGCCATTCCAGGTCGGCGTGATTTGATATTAATTGTAAAACCCTAACCTTAATGGCTATTTTTTAGGGGTCAGTTTCAAAAAAATATATATGTATAAGTGGATAAGTGGGCTGTTTTTCGAAAAGGGGTTCATAAAGCACATAAATGCACACAAAGGGCTTTTACACGTAGATAGATACATATATAAACATGAAAATATATGTTAGGTGGTACAAATAAGTTTAAGAAAAATATATGTAAAGTTGCATAGTTGACCCCTTAACTTATACTCCCCTATACACTATTAGATTAGTGTATATGAGATGTAAGTTTTGGGAAAAATGGTTTCAACACATAAGACATGCCAGATTTAAAGAATAGGGATTGGGCCTGTGTCAATAAAGCAAAAAGGGGCAGCTTTAAATTTTACGAAAATGGTCCAGTTTCAGGCAATTAACACGCAAGGCCCCTGTTTAGCAAAAATTATTTGATTTCAAAATTCAAGCACATAAACTGTTTAATACTTTACATAAGACATCAATGCGTATTTAATCACTAAGTTTTATATGCTGAACATGTAAAAGATATGTTTTTAGAGGATGATCCAACCACAGAAAGGATAAGAAATTAGAAGAGGCCCCTAGGTAGCCAAGAAACCTGGACATCGAGAGTATTTTATCACACATATACAGGTAGGGCAATCCTAATAAATATACACAGGTAGAAGGGTTCTAAAGGGAACAAATATATAATTAGATGCCTTATTTTAGGCCTAAGTTGCTCACACAAAACCATAGCCTTAGTGATTGCACCTAAAGGGCCTTGCATACAACATGGTACAATCACTAGACCTTGCAAACTCCAAAACCTGTGGTTAGATGAACTCGTATGGCCTTTCCAGGGCCATCCAAACAGACTGTATACAAAAGGTTAGTAAGGGGCAAAGGAGGCCTAAACAAGCACAATAAGTTAACATAGATAACAAGTCTCCAGTTTCAGAGAGGGAAGAAACAGGGAAGCACTACCTTTCAATTACTTTGAACAAGCAGAAACAGGGTAACAATGATGACAGTGTAGTAAACTAGCAAAAGCCTTCACAAATGTTGTATCAAGATCCCTCTTTCCAGCAGTTAGATCAAGAAAAAGAGAGCAGTAGACTTTTCACAGTGATTAAGAGAGGAGGAGTGTATGTGTTTCTGTGTATTGAGTGAGTGTTTTAATGAGAGAATTGTGTGTCAATTGTATAGAACAAGACTAGTTTATATAGGTGAGGGGTGAGGGGCTTAAGTTTAAATGTGCAGGACACCAAAAAGGCAAAGGAATATTGTTTCCTAGAATTAAAAGAATCCACTTAGGTGGACTTTCCAAGTATAGCTCAATCAGACCCAAGTTTTATGGTAAACAAGATCCTAAAACAAGCAGGAATTCCCTCCTTTTACACATAATGCAGTCTAGGTTCAAAATAAATCGTACAAATATATTTTAGGCTCGAGAATCACTTGAATAACTTAAAAAATTTTGAGAAGACCCTAATTGATACTAGATCAATCAATGAAACCAACTTCCCTTCAAATTTTCAATCAAAGGATGTAAAGTGAACAAATCAGAATCCTAAAATCATGTAAAACAATATTTTAGCCTAAGTGAAGTCGTGTAATCATGGAAACTGTGCATTTAAACAGGATAGGTGACGAAGTGCATTGTAAAACAAATGGAATGATCATGGTTAACTTCAAACTGCCATAGGTTCTAAGGATTCGATCACTAAAACACAGGGCATCAACTGTATGCATATTAAAATTCAAAGGTTCAAGACAATGCCTAATTTATAAATGAGTTAGAACAATACCAGTGATCACATAATCTTGGCCCTAATAAATCATTTAACAAAGCATGCAAATATGTAATCGACTAACAAAATTGACTAAATCAGCCATAGGCATCACATGGGGTTTTTAGAAATAACAAGAGAAGGGATTACCTATTTTGTCGTTAATTCGCATGGGTTCCGAGACGTTTTAGCCAAGGACTTCCCTTTTGCACTTAACTCCTCATCTAAAAACGTGTAAGGATCCGTATATTAAAATGGTATCTTAGTTTTTCGGTGACCGTGACTGAAGTTGATGAGGGGTCGGATCTTTTGACTTCGTCGTTTGGAGAAATCGTTATAGAGGTTTTGTAATGGACAGTGAGAGGAGTAAGAATATGTAATTGACTTGAGATTTCACCAGAGGAATTGGTTGGAAAAGGCCATAACAGTGGTGCTAGGGTTTTTGATCGAGAGAGAGATTGAGAGGTGAGGCGGCTGAGTGTATGTTTGGAAATGAGAGGGTTTTTAGGGTTTGGGGGTCTAATTGTGTAATTAAAAAAAGAAAAATAGGTTCTGGGCTGTTGGATCAAGCTTTGAACGGCCTGGATTTTGCCACGTGGGCGTGAGATGGAGCTGATGTGAAGTATATGTGGCATGTGACGTGTATAAGTGTAAGGGTGTGAGGTGTATATGTAGTGTATATAGTGGTATAAAAAGGGTGTAAACATGTATAAAATTCATATAAAATTTTAAAAAAATCTTAAAATTAATTTTAAAAATTTTGGGATGCCGAAAGAAATGCATAAAAATATAATTTTGAAGTTCAAAATAATTTGAGCAGTTTCAGTCAAAAATAGATGTAATTACAGAAAATTTGTAATAGGACATGCGCATTTTGTAAGATAGCAGTAATTTGTGATGGTTCTTTCAAAAATGGCTTAATTGGCATACTTACGCGAAATGAGGATTTTGAATAGGATTTGAAATGAAAATAATGCATGTCTTGTCAGTGCAATTTGTTTGAAAATGGCTATTGAAATAGGAGGGACAAAATTGGACGTCAACACTCAAAAGGTTTGGGGCTTGGAATAGTCCTGGTAACCACAACGGGGGAAAGGATCAGACACTTGATTAGGTTTGAAAAAGTGACCAACAATGAAGTCGAATATGAAGCTGCCTTAGTAGGGTTAGAATTAGCCAAGGAGATAGGGGCGGAAAAAGTTGAGTTAAAATGCGATTCACAATTGGTTGTGAATCAAGTCCTCGGGGAATATGCGGCTCGTGAGCCCAGAATGCAGTAATTTTTAGCCTGAGCAGAGTAAATCTTGGCTAAGTTCCAAGAATGGAAGATCCAGCAGATACCTCGTGAGGAAAATGCTGAGGATGACGCCTTAGTTAACCTAGGTTCGGCCGTTGAGGAAGAGCAATCGGGGACTGATTCTGTTATTCGTTTGCTCTCATCGCAGATGAAAAGTATGAAGCTAGAAGTCAATTCAGTGAATCATACTTGGGATTGGCGAACTAAGTTCATCTCTTATTTGGAATCGGGGACTATCTCAACAAATAAAAGAGAGGCGAGGAAATTAATTAAGGACTCAGGCAGTTTCATACTCGTTAATTTTGGGAAAGTTGTACAGAAGGATGTACTGAGCCCTGATGGCCAAATGTTTGGTCCCGGGAGAAGTTGAATACGTGATAAAGGAAGTTCACGAAGGCGAGTGTAGCAATCATTCGGGAAGGGGGGGGATCCCTAGTGCGCAAATTACTTCGGGCTGGATATTATTGGCCAACCATCATCGCAGACGCCAAAGCTTTCGTAAAAAAAGGTGATAAGTGTCATCGACATGCCCGAATAATACACCAACACGCCGAGCGTCTACATTTGTTTGTATCGCCATGGCCATTCATGAAATGGGGAATGGACATAATTGGTCCTTTACCAAAAGTAAAGGGAAGTGTTTGATTCATACTTGTGTTAACGGACTACTTCACCAAATAGGTGGAAGCGGGGGCTTTCGCCAAAGTTAGACAGAAGGAGGTAATAGATTTCATCTGCAAAAATATCATCTATAGGTTAGGTGTCCCAAGTTACTTATGGCAATGGCCCTCAATTTATAGGGTCAGGGACTACTGACTTCCTAAATCAATGAGGCATAAAAAGGATAGTGTCAACCCCTTATCACCCAAGTGCAAACGGCAAGCCGAGTCTTCAAATAGAGTGATCGTTGAAAATATAAAGAAAAGGCTCGACGCAGAAAAAGGTCCATGGCCCGATGAGTTGCCCGGGGTATTGTGGTCAATGTAAACCACAGAGAAAAATAGCACCGGTGAAACTCCTTTCTCCCTCGCTTATTGGATGGATTCACTAGTTCCCATGGAAGTTGGTGAACCCAGCCTTCAATATTCTCACACCACCGAAGATGCAAACCAACTAGCTATGCGCATAGAGTTGGACTTACTTGAAGAAAAGAGGGAACTAGCTTTGATTCGGCTAGAAGTGCAGAAAAGACAAATCGAAGGGTATCTCAAGGTTGGTGATTATGTGTTGAAAGCTTCGAATCAATCAACCAAGGAGAAGAATGTTGAGAAATTCTTTGCGAATTGGGAATGACCCTACAAAGTCAAAGCAATCGTTGGAAAGGGATCTTATCAGCTGGAGAATTTGAAAGGCGAACCCGAACCCATGAATTGGAATATTTCCAACTTAAAGTTGTACTGCTTCTAACATCATGGTACATTGCCCATTGTCAATAAAATTTTACTACAGCACCGAGCCGCAAACGCTCTTATGCTTGGGTTGAAAAACTCTAACTAACCCCTTATTTTTTCTTTGGTTGACCTTTTTTCAGGAAGTGGAGGGAACAAATAGAGTACTCGGGTCTTATTCGAAGTTCACACCCGAACACTGGGGGGATGCGAGAGATTGGGTGCAGTCAAGTTCGACCCGAATCCCTTCATATCGAGAACTAGCTATTCAAGCACTGGGGACTGTCGCTCGATGAGTAGCTTAGTACTTTGTATTTTCCGCCCGTTAGTGGTGTTATTTTGAAATTTGCCTAAGTCTCCTTTCGACTAGATTTCATGTAAAAGCCAACCTTGGCCTGTTATTATCATCGAAGGAATGAACTTGATTCAAAATCTCTTTGTTTCTGCGATTTTATCTATCAAAGATATACTATTTGACCGAAGTCATTCTTTCATGCCATGGCTTGGGAATAAGACATCGCTCCAAACAAGCATCGGTTTATTATAAGTTATAAAGCCTTGCAAGTAAAAATTATCCTATTTGTTTAGTTGAAAATTTCTAAGGCAAAATAAAGGCTAACACTTAAAGATAAAAAATGAAATTTGTTAACACAAAGCCCGAAGGTTTCTAAAAATCATTGAATTAGGCGCGAAGGCTGCAGAGGGTGTTTTTAAAAACAGGCTCAATGGCCAAGACAAAAACAAAAGTCTGGAAAGAAAAAGCTACGTTTGGGGATCCCCTTCCCCCTCGGAAGTGCCCTCCTCGGTGCTCGCCCCGCTATCATCATCATCCTCGGATTCCCCATCATCTGAGCCCTCAGTTGAGAGAAGCTCGTCAACAATCTTATCAGCTTCGGCGGCATCACATTGCGCCTTAGCATTTTCTTCATCCAGAATAATCTCTCAGGCATAACCTGCACAAGAGCTTCAAGCCGAGTCTTGACCACAGCCCATGCTTCTTCGATCTTCGCCCTAGTGGCCTTAACTTTGGCTCACTTTCCAAGGTCTGCAATCTTCCCCCGAAGCCGAGCAACCTCGCCTGCAAGCGCTGAAACTCAGCTCACTCGACTTTCCAACCCTTGGAGCTTGGCCGTGTACTCCTTCAATTTATCACAATACTTTTGGCTATTTTCGAGGAGCTCAGCCTTGACAAGAGATACATCGGCATGAAGTCGTTCGATCTCCAAATTCAGCCCCATCTATTCAGTTGCAAAGCCATCGTTCATCACTTGCAACCGAACCTCGGAGGCAGCAACAGCCTCGCGCCTATCTGATTCGAACTTTGCAGCAGCTTCGCGAGCCTGCTCTAACTCAAGGTTTGATGCAGCCAACTGGGAGTGCAGCTCAGAGATTTGAGCCAAGTATTTCTTCTTTTGGCCTTCCCAAACATTCTTCACATTTTGAAGCTGCTCAGCTCTTTCACGCTCCAACTGCACAGTTTTCAGTGTGAGGACAAGCCTTTGAGAAATAAGTGTTAAGAGTCAGACACCGAATGAGTAACTTGAAAGGAAAACTAAAATATAAGTAAAAATTACACGAACAACAGAAGGAGCTGAATTACCCATCAACCTCATTGGGCTGAATTGCTCAAGTATTTTCTCTTCTATTGGCCAAACCAGAGCTTCGAGGCCCATGATATCGTACTTGTTGCAATCTAACAAATTAGAACTGGTGGAAGCCTCCAACTTCCTCAAGATATTCACCGGAGAAGGATTCTCAGAAGGTTCATTACAAGCTCGAAACATGTTGGAGACCAAGCCTTCACTAACGTTGGCCTTGCCTTTTGCCTTGGTAGCAGACTGATCCGGCTCCTCGAGGTTAATCCTCTCAGTTTCTTTGGGTGCCTCGGGGACTGCCTGAGGGACCACTTCAGGAACGGTCTCAGGTATCTCCTCACTAGATTCGTTGACTAAACCTCGGCGTCGTTCAGCCACAACTTCGGAAGCCTGAGCAGTAGTCACTTCTATTCGGGGCTGCTTCGCCTTGGTTAGCCTTTTCGAAACTGCCTTCTCCTCTTTGAATCTGTGGGAGGGGAAGAATAAAGCTTATAGACAAAAGAGGAAGAAAGATTCGAAACGCAGAAAAATCGACCAATAAGGATGTCGTCGCCTTTTGAGGTCCCCTGCCCCGGGGAGCCTATCAACTTTTTCTCTTCGGCGAGCTGCTTCACCAAGCTCTCCATCTTACCGACACCTTCCTTGGCATCAGTTACTGTCTTTTCCTTTTTCTCTTTCTTTTTTCCTTTTTTTAATCTCCCTTTTTTCTTCATTTTCTTTTTCCTCCCCTTCGGCTTCTTTGGTTGCCTTGTCAGTCAAAGATTCTTACGGTGATTGATAAAAAAGCCACAACGTGATGACTCACTCACTGTGCCTTTTACACGCCCAGTTATTATCCTCCTTGGCAACTATCAACATCCAAGCTCTGATGGGACGTGTCCGAACTGCCATAATTGCCTTCACCCATATGAGCAGACCACTCGGAGGGGGTGACTGGAACTTTGTTGTATACACATGAGAATAGATCGGTGAAAAGTTGGTTACCAAAGTAATCAAAAGGGAAGAGTTAAGGCAAAAAAATTATGTTGGGCATTCCACACTTCAGGAAAGCCAGGGTCAGCCGATAACAGACTTATTGGTGTAAGAATATAGCGATCACACCAGCCTCGGTCGCCATGATACTCACTCTTGCTTAAGATATAGTATTGACCTCGGTTGTTCAAGGCCACAACCCCCGCTTTATGGAAGTAGGATAATGAAGAGCGATCAGATGATGAAAGGTAAAAGGCAACCCTGCCTTTTGGCTTAGAAAATCAACACCTTGGACTGTCCTCCAGACCCCGGGACCCAATTGTGCTAGGCACATGTTATATGTTCGGCAGAAGGTATCTATTATTCGGTGGACTGGTATAGTGAAACCTAATGTAAAGGGGTAAGTGCAGACAAAGAGTACCCCAGTACATGATTGGAGACACAACTGTTTGGGGCAGGAACCAAAATTTCCATTTCGGGCCCCTACTTACAATCTTCCCAAACCACCTTTACTAGGTCTTCGGTTATCAAACTCGGTGTTGCCTGCACTGGCACATTCCTATTCAACCCGCGCTGAGTGTCTGATTGATTTTTTACCCTAAAATCTCTTTTTGTTCTTGAAGTCTGAAGGTATAAACAGATGAGGTTCGATCTCTTGATCCATGAGGATTTTCTTTTTTCTAGATTTCCTCGAGGGACTAGCTTCGGTTTTAGATCTGGTTTTACCAGTCACCTCAGTACCATCTTCCTTGTTGCTTACTTCCTCAACATCAGCGACGTCATCATCACCTACGTCAGCATTGTTGTCGCCCTCGACGTCATCGCCACCATCACTAACTGCTCTCTCAAATTTATAACACCCAGTGGTGGCTTTACGCTACCGGGAACCACTCGCCTGGGATGTTGCTTCGTCATCGTCGCTCGTCCGAGTGACGATCTTAAGGGGTTTTGCAACGTTCACCAGTTCGTCGCCAATGATCATGGTGGTGGGGTTTAAGTTTTTCTCCCCAGAATCACTAGAACCTTGGATGGAGTTTGTTGCAGATATGATTGAAGACTGAAAAGGCAATGATTTCTTGGATATTTGAAGGAACAAATTAGGAAGAAGATGGATTGAAATTCTTATTTGGTATGGAAATTTCTTTTTTCTACTGTTGCCGAGTGATCACAAGTAGGAAGTGATCACTCAAGTGGATGTATATATAGAGGAAAACCCATCATTATTGTAATGTTTGGAAGCCCAACAGAAATGGCGCGACCGTTCGATGCCAAGCAACGGACGCCACATTTCACTTAGCCGGAAGTTGAAGTGATAGACATCATTTTGAAACCCTTGGCGAATATTTAGCCATGTCATTCTCCCGCTCAAATTCATTCCATTCCTCGGAAACTCTGGCACTTGCCCAAGGAGTGGGGGGAATATCTGTATCGTGTGAAAATTGGCACACGTACGTGGCACTTCGGGATTCGGTTTAAAATATACTGAACAGATGTTTCTAAGCCAGAGCTCAAGGCAAGCAGTGAGAATGCCGAAGTCATCAACCAATACCATAATCCACAGAATACCTTGGTGAATGACTACCTCATTCGAACTATCAGTTAGCCCATATTTACGAGGTCAACAACTAGAGCCTCGGTGGATTGCCCAGCTCCAGCGGGAAAACCGCCCACGATCTCAGCCACTAGCTCCACTTCCAAAGATGTGGAACATAAGTAGATCAGTAGTCGAACATGGGGGAAATAGCTTGTGTTTACTCATCTATAAATAACACTTCATTTTTATGTTGTAATCATCTAGAAATATATACCAAAACTCTGCCAAAATTTATACTCATTATCAATATTGGAATTTACGTCTTTATTATTCATTTACCACTCAGTTTTGTTGTGTCATTTCAACTTTGATACTTGGCATTTCTTGTAAATCCATCCCAAATTCGATTTGTTGTCCTAAATTGATTCAGGCCAATGCAAGAAATAAGACGAAGTCGACTCTTTGGACACAATGAAATGCGGCATTTAAACACAAGAAGTAACGTTCAAATCACGAAGAGATTACAACTTCTGTTCTCCATATATCTATAATGGCGCCGCAGGATTTTGGTCAAGGGGACTAAAAAAAAATTATTGTACATGAGACTCGAACTAAAGGCGGCCGCAGGATTTTGGTCAAAGGGACTAAAAAAAGTTAATTTTTGTACATGAGACTCGAACTAATGGCCTAAGAAAAATAAAAAAAAAATAAAAAATACTAAAGACCTAAAGCATAAGTTTGATACCCCTTTAATACTATGCTAGATAATCTCTTATTGTTAAAGGGACTCAAAACTAGTATCTATCCATATAAAAAATATTTTTTTGCTCATATTTGCAGTGTAATTTTTCGACGAAAGGGTAACAATTGGTACCCCTTCATTAACGGTAGGTCTGCCCCTATATATATATATATATATATATATATATATATATATATATATATATATATATATATATATATATATATAAGCATGTCTTAGGAAAACCACAAATCATTTTACCTTAATATTCTTTGAAAATTTAAATATACCAAATTCCTAATTAAAAAGAAAACAAAAGAAGAACCTCACGCATATTCAGTATTTACGTTCCTCTTGGAATAGTTGCCATAAGTACAAAAAGGTTCATAACCACCTTACACCTATTCATGTTGGCCTTCTCAATGCTTTCTATAGAGTGCACAAACTATGATTTTTACCTAAAAAAGAACTAATAATTTTCTCATAAGTGAAGGGAAATATACCTTAGACGACACTTAAATAATTGAAACGACCTCGGTCAGTCGTTTCGGAAGTTAGGACTCCGATTGGCATGCTGGTAATTTTAAAATACTCGTAATGTCCATTAGGACCTGTCTGTAAAATTTGAGCTGAATCAGACCTCGTTTGGTAGGCATCGGAAGAAGGTTTCAGTTTTTATTAACGATAAATATTAAAAAGAGATTTTCGAGCTCGGTTTTTGCCGAATGAGCTCCGATTCGAAATCCGAAAGCGCCGTTAGGTTCGTATGATTATTTTTGATTTTTATAAACTTTCAAAAGTGAATTTCGATGTTGTTCGGCTAGTTTCCGCTAAAATGCCGAAAGTTAAATAATTTGACTTCTTTTCATTTAAATTCGCATCTTGAGTTTCGGGAGTCCGATTTGAGATCCGTCTTCGCGAGTATGTTATATATATTTTGTATAACTTGTATGCAAAATTTAGAATTATTTCGAATATCGTAGGGTACTATTTTAATTTTCGTTAAGAAAAGAAAATAAAATAAAATAAAATAAAACAAAAAAAAAGGAAAATAAGAAAAAGTTAGGCGGTCAAAGTGAGCTTATAAGCTCAACGAGATACAGGGAAGCGAGAGACAGAGAAATTAAAAATGGAAAACACGCAGTGGAAAAATGCCAGAAAATGAGAAAATGGGCTGGAAAAAAGTAGAATTTTCACCCTGAAACATTCAGGTAATGATCCTAATATACTATTTGAGTTTATTACGTGTGTTTAAATATATTTTAACGGTAAAACTTGGAATATTAGACATCGTTTTAACAAGTTCAATTAATAGTTTGAAGGGTCAAATGGACCCTGATAATGAAATTGATTATATATTCGTACTCAGTGAGCTATGGGCAACATATAAATGTAAATTATTTGCGTATTGCGTATGATAATACGGTATCAGGTTCCTACCTGGATTGCCCTTAGATGTGAGGAATGAAGCCTTTAGCCTAATTTGATATATTTTTCTGGTTATTGAACACAGTGGGATCGTTTGGCAATGAATCCAAAGTACAAAGCGGTTATTGAGTGGCTGTACTAACTTTGTAACAAGGTAAGTGTTTATATCTATTTCTTTGGAGGCACCTGGCCTCGTGGATTTTCTACCACGTGTTTCCTTACGTGTGTAGCTGCCAATAGGCGTACTCATTACGCCTAAGCTTTGAATTTACATTGTATATTATTTGTTATGCCCTGTTGTTGGTACTGCATTGAGCGTATGAGCATTGCACTCTGGTTTTGAGTATTGCATATACTTCCCGGTTGGCGATGAGAGTCCCGCACCGGTGAAGGGTCATTATTGCATATACTTCCCGGTTGGCGATGAGAGTCCCGCATCGGTGAAGGGTCATTATTGTATATACTTCCCGGTAATCGATGAGAGTCCCGAGCCGGTGAAGGGTCATTATTGCATATATCTCCTGGTAGACGATGAGAGTCCCGCGCCGGAGATGGGTATCAGGCATATGTGACTGCATTGCATCATACGGCATTCATCCCATCCCATTGCACCGCATACTGACTATTATGTGTACTGTGTTGTGTTTAATGTATGCGGTATGTATACTATGACGTGGACATATCTCAGTTTGCCTATATATTTCTGGCTCGTATCCCGAGTTGCGGGAATCGAGTTGCACGCCGCAACGGTATAAATATATAGATCGGGTTGCACGCCGCAATGGTATAAATCTATGGGTCGGATTGCGCGCCGCAACAGGATGAATATATGGATCGGGTTGCACGCTGCAACAGGATGTATTTCTGATTGTTGATGTGTTCAGGATACCTATATGTTTTGGTTATCTTACGTTCCTGGTTGTTAATGAGTTTGTCATCCCATACGTGTTTCTAGTTATTATCTGGCTCTGCGTTTGTATAATTTAAATAAGAAGAATTTTATTTATCTGTTTCTTCTCCCTGGCTAGCTATCCTATTCTTTGAGGTGGCTAGTCTGCCCCACTTATTGAGTCCTTTTGACTCACCCTTGTTTGTTGTTTGTTTCTTTTTCTATCTATTTCGTTTCGGCAGGTTCGCTCTAGGATTGAGTTCGCCACGTTGTGAAGGAGCGAAGACGACTTCAGCTGTCAGGGTGAGCCAACTTTTATTCCGAATGGCCACCACTTTATTGGTTATTATTTCAGTTGCATTTTGCTCCCTTCAGAAGGTATTTGTCTTCTTTTGTACTCTTAGATGTCTAGTCTGGATAGCCCTAAACTTAGTATGTTGGGTAGTTAGCTGTAATTTTCTTTCGTACAGCTTAGAAGTGTCAATATGTCTGTGTGTTTTTAAGTCGTGTCCTTATTTATGAACTATTATATTTATTTTCCTAATTTAATTGGTAAGGGTTCGCCCGACGGATCTAGGGGAGGATGTCGGGTGCCCGCACGGCCTAACCGAATTCCGGGTCGTGTCAATAATGCACAAAGAAACAAAAGTCCTACCAACACTGGAGAAGCAACAATTCATCCGACAACAAGAGTATGGATATTTGTTCCACTTTTCACCATATTTTGCTATTGATCTGTTTTCTAAAACTATGACTTCCCAAATTGAATCCAACCACATAAACCCTTATTTCGTCTTGGAAGACTTGGATTATTAATGTTAGTTTGAATAACTTTGACAGTTGAACCTATTGTGTCAGACTATGATGACACTGAAATTGTGTTCGAATACTATATTTGTATTTGAAGCATGTAAAAAATTGCCATGGCTTGAATTTGTGTCATGACAATATATTTTGTAGTTGTTGTTAATAAAAGAAATGTAATTTGAGGAACAAATATGCTAGGATCTGTATGTTATTTGCTTATTATCTTCTAATAAGTTCCTTCCAACATCACATGCTTTAATTTTATTTTCGCATGTGTTGTAAAGCTATTTATTTATTTTAAGGCCAGATCTCTGATTAATAGTTGCACTTTTGATTTTGAAACTGGACAAATGGAGGCATATATGTCTTAGGAATTTCTTATTTAGCTTCACTTCCCATAGGTATGCTATGGATATTAAACTGTTAGATGTCTGCACTTTCGATAATGACCAAAACAGAAATAGATGAAGTAGAAAAATTTCAAGCCAACAGTATACACTACCTGTCCTTAAGAAATCTAATCCCCTCACAGTTACCCAAGATTTATGGATTAATTTCTCCCAGGATAGAATGGAATTATCCTCACTGTGATAGTGGTAATTCAAATCACAGTGAACAGCGAACTCATATAATGATAGAAATCACACTGACTCAGAACTTACTTTTGTTTTGAAAACAAATGCAAAAGGTAATGAGAGAGAGAGAGTATGAAATTTTTTTGGATGAACAAAATGAGGCAAAATTCCTCTCTATTTATAGCCACAAGATTTGGAATGAAAAGGCATGAAGGTGTCTTTTCATTTTTGGATTAAGTGGTTGTTCATGAAAGGCAGCCTTCAAGGTGGCTGTTCAAAGAAAAGCACCATTTCATGAGAACAAGAAACGTTGGTGTAATTTTGATCAGTAGTCATTTTTGGACGCGCTCATTGGGGACTATCCACCGTTTCAAGTTTCATTGAAGAATAGCCAAAAATTCACGCGCGCACTTAAGCTCCATTAGCGTTGGAAAAATACCCCAGACTAGTCCCATAACAAAATACTGGGGCTTTGAACAAAACTTGTTCAAAGCCCAAGTATTTTATTATGGGAAGCTTCAGTCCCCATAACAAAATCCTGGGGCTGTGAACTAAACTAGTTCACAGCCCCAACATTTTGTTATGGGACTGAAGCTTTATACCAAGTCCCATAACAAAATAATGGGGCTTTGAACAAAATTTGTTCAAAGCCCCAGTATTTTATACTGGGGTTAGTTCACTAAAGCTTCCCAGTATAAGTACTGAGGCTTTGAACAAAACTTGTTCAAAGCCCCAGTATTTATACTGTGATTTGTCCGGAAGTGGCTAGTCTTAAAACAGTTTTGCATCGCTGGCTAGTATTCATTTAACGCGGTCAAAACAGGCTGCATGACTAAATTTTTACGAAACGTTGGCAGCCATATGCCCTTTGGGATAGTTGCATAACTAGTCTAGATTTTATTCCGTTACAAAAACGACCACAAATCAAATATTAATATAATATATTAATATTTAAAAAATATTCCCTTCATTTTCCATTCACACCACTTTACCTTCCTTCCAAACCCAAAAATCCCCCACATGAATGGGAAATGGCTATATGAAGAAAACATGCAGAAAACTGTGTGATCTGCAAGTAAGAATTAATTGCATCTGGATAAGTGGGTTTCCCTTTGAACTTTCCGTGGTGAACATATATCGGATATACTCGGTCAATCGGTAGATTTGATATCTTTGAACCGTCGAACTTTGGTGTATACCTAGACAACATATGTCACACAATTAATCCTTGTCCATTTTTGGTTCTCATTGTTGTGTTCGTTTCAGCCGTGAACATCGTCTGGTTCATGAGTGCGTAGAGAATTGGTCTTACAGAATTCTCCTTGAAGCGGCTTCCACTTCACACTCACATAGGTGATTTTTAAATGTGTAATCCAGTAGATCTACACTGTTTGACAAACCCCGTATCAAACTTTGATAATCGTGAAAAAACGTCTTTAACGTTTTATCCTTGGTACTAAACATTGTCTTATTAAGAGAACGGGTTGAGTTGTTTAAAAATGTTGGAACGGTCGTACATAACTTTGTTTGAGCTCCTTGAACCTAGATCTTGGGATCTCCAGTCTTCTAGGTAGAGTTACCACCATGACGACTTGTCCTCGGCCATAGTCTCATTCTCTTCGATGACCTCTACTACCTCTCTAATTAGCCTTTTATTAGCGGATCCGACACATTATCACTTGACCTTACAATGTCAATATTGATAATCCCCTAGAGAGTAGTTGTCAAATGGTTTTATGTCTTCGTTGTACGTAACGATTTTCCGTTATACATATTGCTCCCAACCCTTCCTATTGACGCTTGACTATTGCAATGTATGCAAACCGCTGTCAACGGCTAGAGCCAAAATTGAATATCTTCCAAAATTTTGGAGCTCTTAAATTTTTTCACTGTTTAATCAAGCATCACCATCAATAGCTGGACATGGTTGCATCAGTTGTGGCCACAACCTTTTAACGCTCAATTTATTTCTCAACATTCCTACCTTGCTATTTATTTGATGCTCAAATTATAGAACTTTCAATCATTATATAAATCCAACTCGATATGGATTTTATAATTATCATTGCTTGGTTCACCGCATAAATCCAACTTGATATGGATTTATTATTAATATATAGGTTGGTTTATATCGCTTTATAGACCAATACATACATCCATTTATGAATGATCATTTCTACAAAGGTTATCTTCCAACCAACACATCTATTCATAAGAAATCACAACTTTCTAAGTGACACTATCTCATGAAAGAACACAACCTTTGTAGAAAGGTACAAACCAACCATCGTATTGGTAGTTTCACTGATTAGTCATCACTAAGATGAACACGTTGTTAATTCACAGACTACCATATCAATATCCATAGAGAATTCATGGGGTTTCGAGAAAAAGAATCATATCTAATTCTTCTAAATAATACAGACACTAAGTCTAATTATGCATGCACCAAACGCCCCCACATTTCAAAATAATTTCTATTTCATATTCATAGAACTCAAATTCACATATAAGTACTATATATCACATGTATATATTATTTATAGTGACGACAAAGTTTTTGCTCATAAAGAAAATCTTTATATGGGTGTTCCTTTTTCCCAATTAATGAATGACTTTTGATTTTGGCAAATCAATTTTAACAATGCTACAAGGCTAAGTCATCCAGCAATACAAGAAATATTTCATAAATTTGTCAAATGCATTAAAAAACCAAGATGCCCTCTCAAAAGAACGAAGACACAAAGTCCTCTTCATTCGTACAATGTTCAACCATTGTGTCTATTGCAACAGTACGCCTTTCTTCAAGTAAAACTCAAAGTAATGGCATCGTTCAAGGGGTACTCAGGCAGCACTTAGTGCAATCTTACGAACAATCTACATGGCTTGTGCATTTAAATTATTAGTCCAACTTCGTCGATTATGATGGACAAGAAATGGAAAACTCTCATTCGCCATTGCTTACTTTGTTCAAGCATAAAGCAAATCCTTATTTGCATCATTCATAGAACCATGTAGCAAGAATCACAAAGATTCTCCTTTTTCCAAATGGATGTTCATATTAACAGTGTAGAGGTATGAAACTCTATCCGTAGGCATAGAGTCACTGCCTTGATGTGATCATTTTCTTGCCAAGTTGTATCAAGCTAGGCAGTAATGTACTTGCACCGCATGGAAAAAGACTCAAATACTGTATCCATAGATTTCAATATAGCACTCAAGATACTACTGTCTTCAAGTATTCCATGAAGAAGAAAAACATACTCCTCTGTGAGATAAAAGATCCAAAAAGGGATCTTGACAATAATATCAACTTTTTAATCTCTAAACCAAATTTAAAAGTACAGTGAAGATTTTATATCGTCAAACTGATTTAACGTACAGTGAAATTTTTTATATCTTCAAACTGCAAATAAAAATATAAATATTTTAATAATTCGAAAGTTTTTAATCTTCTGAACGGATTAAACACACAATAATTTTAATAATCCGTTGAAGTATTCAAATCTTCAAAACGGAATATTAAATTTGGAGTAGAAAATCTTTTCAGATTTTATTCTCCACAACAGTTTGGAGTAGAAAATCTTTTCAGATTTTAGTCTGCACAAACAGTCTATTATCGATTAGCAGACCAAAATACAAGTTAGATTTCTTAAGATTGTTAGATGTCTGCACTTTCGATAATGACCAAAACAGAAATAGATGAAGTAGAAAAATTCCAAGCCAACAGTATACACTGCCTGTCCTTAAGAAATCTAATCCCCTCACAGTTACCCAAAGTTTGTGGATTAATTTCTCCCCGGATAGAATGGAATTATCCTCACTGTGATAGCGGTAATTCAAATCACAGTGAACAGAGAACTCAAATAATGGTAGCAAATCACACTGACTCAGAACTTACTTTTGTTTCGAAAACAAATGCAAAAGATAATGAGAGAGAGAGAGGGAGTATGAAATTTTTTCGGATGAACAAAATGAGGCAAAATGCCTCTCTATTTATAGCCATAAGATTTGGAATGAAAAGGCATGAAGGTGTCTTTTCATTTTTAGATTAAGTGGATGTTCATGAAAGGCAGCCTTCAAGGTGGCTGTTCAAAGAAAAGCACCATTTCATGAGAACGAGAAACGTTGGCAGCCATATGCCCTTTGGGATATTTGCATAACTAGTCCAGATTTTATTCCGTTACAAAAACGATCCCAAATCAAATATTAATATAATATATTAATATTTAATAAATATTCCCTTCATTTCCCATTCACACCACTTTACCTTCCTTCCAAAACCAACATAAACTACTTGTGATCATACATAATGAAGGAAAAAGACGCGCAATAGCGGAAAAAATGTAGGGTTCACCTCACAGGATGCAATAGTTCAACATTTTGCTTGCTTTTTTTTAAGAATTCACTGTCGTATGCCTTCCTAGTCTGCGCCATTGCAGTCCTCTGTTAACATATGTTATTCACATAAATAGGTATATCACTTATCAGCAAAATAGAAAATAAAAATGGCATCCCTTAGCTTCTATTGTTTTATTTGCATGTTATGTATGTTTCCCTTCACCCATGCACATCATAAATCATATATAGTTGTCACTGGCGGATGTAGAGTATTGTATGCGGGTTCGGTAGAATCCAGTAGATTTGGCGCGGGCAGTGTATTTGAGTTAAAAATATTACTAAACATATACAAAAATCAAGTCGAGAACTCAGTTACTTATTCTTGAAATCATTACTATAAAATTTAGAATCCATAAGGTTCAAATTCTGAATCAGCCTCTGATAGTTGTTTACATAAAGCTTGATTACTAATATTTCGGTGAGGAAACATTGGAGGGATGCTTATTCAAGTACTAGCGAAAGAAGAAGATATCATCATAAAACAAGGTGCACAATATAGGGAGAGCTTCGTGAGGGAAGAAAATGGATGCAAAATATGAAATTTTTTCCCAAGTACATGCTTCAGTAACTGTAGATATTTATTATTCCGATATTTATATGTTAGTTGTCTTAATTGTATATTGATTGATGTTCATGTCTATTACCTTAACACAATTTTTCCTTCATTAATAGATAGTTTATAATTATATGATTTAGTCTATCAATCCTACTTGAAAATTACACAGGAGAATGATATATAGTATTTAAACACTGTGATATGAAAATCAAAGACACAAATGGAAAGACAAGAATTAAAAGTAAGACCCAATTGATTTAGAGAAGAATTAAGAAAATTAATTAGGGAAATATTAACCTAATTATCCCCTTAATCACCTAAACAAAAGAACCCTAACTATTTGATCCTCAATTAGCTAAGCTAATTGCAAATCAAGGACAATAATGAGCTCAAGCAAACAAGCTTAGCCAAATCCTCACAATTATCAATATTCATCAAAACTAGGTCTACTAATGTATTTGGGAAGTATTTATGCATTGGCAAATGCCTTAATTAACCCTTAACAATGGGCTTTCAAGTCATTAGCCACTGGTGGGCTTCCTGATGCTCGTCTCAGGCGATCGCGCAGTGATGATCGCTTTCGCGCTGAGCTTTAATTTGTGTCCACGCGATCGCGGCTATGGTCACGCGATCGCGCAGGCAAAGCTTCAATCTGCCTCTTGCACGATCGCGTCTGTTGACGCGCGATCGCGCAGCTCTGCATTTTCAATCCCACGCAATCGCGTCTGACACTCGCGATCGCGTAGTTCTTTTCCTTTGCCTTCCGCGATCGCGTCTGTGTACACACGATCGCGATGAGCATTTTCAGTTCCAGAGGCAGTAAGCATGCAAAACTGCCGTGGAACCTCCAACACTTGCCCAATTAGCTCCAGCTGTGTGAACATTGCCTGTAGCTGTTGCAATTCCCTAGCTTGGCTCCTTGTGAAGGGCTTGGATGAGCGTCGGGTTGCATCATTCTCCCCGTCTTGAGAAGAATCCGTCCACGGATTCACTTGATCTTTGACCTCGAAGGGAGACAAGTCACACACATTGAACGTGTTGTGCACTTGGTAATCGCTTGGCAAGTCCACCTTGTATGCGTTGTCATTAAGGCGTTCCAGGACTTGGAAGGGGTCGTCACCTCTAGGCATCAATTTGCTCGTCTTCTTGTTTGGGAACCTATCCTTCCGGAAATGAACCCACACCCAATCATCGGGCCTTAAAAATGATCTTCTTCCTTCCTTTGTTTGCCTTCTTGGCAACTTCTTGAATTTTCTTCTCAAGTTGTTTCCTTACTTTCTCATGAAGAACCTTCATCTCTTGAGCTCTCACCTTGGCATCTAAGCTTAAGACAACATCACTAGACAAAGGCGTAAGATCCAAGGGGGTAAGGGGATTAAAACCATACACAACTTCAAAAGGTGTCATGTAAGTAGATGTGTGCATAGTCCTATTATAAGAAAATTCAATCAAAGGTAGACGTTCTTCCTAAGAAGCTAGTTTCCCCTTAACCAAAGCCCTAAGCATGGCACCTAAGGTTCTATTAACAACCTCGGTTTGGCCATCGGTTTGGGGGTGGCAAGAAGTGGAGAACAACAACTTAGTGCCAAGCCTCCCCCAAAGCTCCTTTAAAAAATGACTAAGGAACTTGGGATCCCTATCACTAACAATAGTTTTTGGGACCCCATGCAATTTAAGCACAGTGTCAACAAACAAGTTAGCTATGTGAGATGCATCATCAACCTTATGGCATGGAATAAAAAGAGTCATTTTAGAAAATCTATCAACAACCACAAAAATGCTATCCTTTCCCCTTTTGGTTCTAGGCAACCCAAGGACAAAGTCCATAGAGATGTCAAGCCAAGGACCTAAGGGAATGGGGAGGGGTGAGTACAAACCATGTAGAAGTAGCTTTTACTTGGCTTGCCTACACTCCAAGCATTGGCCACACACCCTCACAACATTCGCTCTCATTTTGGGCCAATAGAATTACTCCTTAAGAATCTCCATTGTCTTGCCCACACCAAAGTGCCCCATTAGTCCCCCACTATGGGCCTCTCTCACCATCAAATTAGTGAAACCTCTTCTTCTCCACATCACCACTAAGCTCCTCCTCACCACACAATCGATTGACTCTTCTACCCTTTTTCCTCCACTTCACAATTAGCATAACGTTCTCCAAACTCCGGGTCATTAACATACATCTCCTTCATACTCTCAAAGCCCATGAGTTTGGACCCCAAAGTATTCAACAACAAGTTCCTTCTTGATTGAAGCACAAACTTTCTTGACAAGGCATCCGCCACCACATTCTCCTTCCCCTTTTTGTAATGGATGATATAGGGAAAAGTCTCAAGAAACTCCACCCATTTGGCATGTCTCACATTCAATTTTTCTTGGGATTTGAGGTGTTTTAAGAATTGGTGGTCGGTTCTAAAGACAAACTCTTTGGACCAAAGGTAATGTTGCCAATGAGCCAATGCCCTCACCAAGGCATACAACTCTTTGTCATAGGTGGAATATTTAGTGGTTGCTCCCTTGAGTTTCTCACTAAAATAAGCAATAGGCTTTTGTTCTTGCATCAATACGGCCCCAATACCTACTCCACTAGCATCACATTCAACCTCAAAGATCTTATCAAAGTTTGACAATTGGAGAAGGGGTGTGGAACTAAGGACTTCCTTCAATTTCACAAAAGCCTCTTCTTGCTCCTTCCCCCACACAAACACCTTATCCTTCCTTATCACTTCGGTCAATGGTGCAGCTATAGTGCTAAATCCTCTCACAAACCTCCTATAGAAGCTAGCCAACCCATGAAAACTCCTCACATCACCAATGTTTCTAGGAGTGGGCCAATCTCTAATGGCCTCCACCTTAGCCTCATCTACTTCCACACCATTTGCACTCACCACAAAACCAAGGAAAACAACTTTCTCAACACAAAAAGAATACTTTTTCAAATTAGCAACTAGTTGTTCCTTTCTCAAGACATCAAACACTTGTTTCAAATGATTAACATGCTCATCAATGGATTTGCTATAGATAAGGATGTCATCAAAATAAAACACAACAAATTTTCCAATGAAGGATTTGAGCACATGGTTCATCAATCTCATAAAGGTTGAAGGAGCATTGGATAAGCCAAAGGCATGACAAGCCACTCATAAAGACCAAAGTTAGTCTTAAAGGCCGTCTTCCACTCATCACCCAGTTTCATCCGGATTTGATGGTATCCACTCCTCAAATAAATCTTAGAGAATACACAAGATCCACATAATTCATCAAGCATATCGTCCAACCTAGGGATAGGATGACGATACTTTACCGTGATCTTGTTGATGGCTCTACAATCCACACACATGCGCCAAGTCCAATCTTTCTTTTGCACTAGGATGATCGGGACCGCACATGGGCTCAAACTTTCTTGCACAAGTCCTCTCCCAAGAAACTCCTCCACTTGCTTTTGGAGTTCTTTGGTAGCTTCCGGGTTGCTTCTATAAGCGGCCTTGTTGGGCAATTGTGAACCCGGAACAAGGTCGATTTGATGTTCAATGCCTTTTAGTGGTGGCAACCCACTAGGCAACTCCTCGGGGAAGATGTCTTCATAACCTTGCAAAAGAGAAGAAATAGAACTAGGCAAAGAAGGGGTTAGTTCATTAGTAAGCAAAACATGTTCCTTGTATAGGAGGAGAATCATGGGTGCTCCTTCCTCCACATCTCTCAAACATTCCTTCCTAGACAAGAACAAGTTCACTCCCCCTTTTGGTTCCTCACTCTTTTGAGTAATAACTCCCACTCTCCCTTCCTCCACAACTCCCTCTTTCTTTTCTTTCTCTCTTTTCAACTTTAACTCCCTTATCTTCCTATATCCCTCACTCACTTGCGCCGGGGTCAATGGATTGAGAACAAATTTTCGACCCCCACTTACAAGGCATACCTATTGGTCTTGCCATCATTCTTTGCCAAGCGGTCATATTGCAAGGCCTACCAAGCAAGATATGACAAGCTTGCATAGGGACCATATCAAACAACAACTCATCATGGTAATCCCCAATCTTGAATTTAATCAAGGCTTGCTTGGTCACCTTAAGTTCACCACACTCATTCAACCATTGGAGTTTGTAAGATTGTGGGCGCTTTCTAGTGGGTAGTTTGAGTTGCTCAATCAAGGTGGTGCTCACCACATTAACGCAACTACCACTATCAATAATCAAAGAACAAGTAGCCGCTTAAATCTTACAATAGGCATGGAATAAAATCTCCTTTTGATTCGCTCCAACTCCTTCTACACTTGCGCCCCCATTATTCTTCTTACCACAAGAGTAAGATAGTTTCCCTCTAGTTGCCCATCTCCCATCGGCTCCTAATCAAAATCATCGTCACATGGCATACCCCTATCTATCTCATCATCATCACTACCCCCCGTTTCATAGCCCCCATCATCCTAAGCAATGATAGTCCTCCTATTGGGACAATCTCGCATCATGTGGCCACGGCCATTACACTTGTAGCATTGAATGTTAGATAAGTTTTCAAGTTTAGCTTTATTACCTCACACCTTGGGTTCCTCCTTGGGCTTGGTTCTCTCAAAGTTGCCTTTGAAGTCACGCTTGGGATCCTTAGCTTTATCCCATGGGGTATAAGCCTTCACATTATCCTTTGCTTTGTTCCAAATGGATGGGATGTTTTTGGCTTTGTAAGATTTGTCTAACTTGATCCCGTTCTCCACCTTTTGAGCCGCTTGGAATGCCTCAATCAAGCTTTCAAACCGGTGCAATTCCATTGGGGAGGAGATCTCCCTATTCAAACCACCACGAAACTTTGGTATGAGAGACCGGTCATCATCTAGCACATTAGCCCTTATCCTAGTCCTCTCAAATTCATTAAAATACTCTGTCACGCCCTTGGTTCCTTGCCTCAAATTGTAGAACTTTTTGAGCAATTCATCCTCATAGTGTGGAGGTAGAAACCGAGCCTCCATCATGGTTTTCAAAGCCGCCCAACCCCCATTGGCAATGAGCACTTGTGTTTCCCTTTGTCTTCTCTTGGACTCCCACCAAGTAGAAGCGTAGCTTTCAAATTGGGAGATAACATACTTCACCCGTGTAGCATCTTGGATGTTGTTGATTTGAAAGATTCTCTCCATCGAGACCACCCACTCCATATACTTATCCGGATCACTTTCACCTTGGAAGATAGGCAGGTTGACTTTGATAATGTTCAACCCCCTATCTTCATCATGATACCTCCGTTGCCTACCATAATCCCCGTGGTCATAGTTGTCTCCATCACGATCCACTCTCCCTTGGTAACCTTCCCCAGATCGACCATCTCGACCTCTAGCTCCACCAAAAAGCATTCCCCCTTGTTGGGCTTCACCCGGATAACGAAATGGTTCATTGTCATAGTTCTCATCCTCATGAAGACCCTCAACATCAAGTGGCCTTGAAGTGTCATTCCTTGGTAACTCATTTCGTGGGAGATCATGAGTAGGATCCCTCGTTTGTGGAGTGACATTCGCCGAATAGGTATCTCGGACCACCATTTGAGAGTAGCGGTCATTGGCCCGAGAGATTTGGCTTGGTCTCTCACCCCGCACCCCTACAGTTGGAGGTGTGCCAACCACTTGTTTTTCTTTTTCCCGAAGCTCTTCCTTTGATGTTAGCTCCTTCACCGTCCCATCCAACCCATCAATCTTATTTTCCAAGAAGCTCATCTTTTCCATCATAAGTTCCATGTTCACTTCGTTCCCCTCTTGAGTCATTGTACCTACAAACAAGTAAACAAACAATGTTAGTAGAAAGAGTCCTCACCGAGTCGCTCCCTAAGTTTTTACACTCAAATCGATGTCACTCAATTCATTCGTGTTTGCACTCAACGTTCGGCTTTTACTCACTCTAATGCTCTCTCCTCACTTGCCTTTTTCCACTCTTTGGCTATTGCAAGTTTGTTCTTCGCTCACTAAGTCCAACTTGACAATCAAACTCAACTAATTCAGGATCGGAAGGAATTGTTGTGACAAGACACGGACAATTGAAACTGACGAAAGCACTTTAGGATAGTTTAAAGAAAGGGAAGAAAGAAATGCACGAATCGAATTGGCACGAATCGGATTCGGAATTAGATGAAATTTTGTTTGTGATCTAGAAACTCACTATTCTTGATGCTGAAATTAGGTTTCGGTTGATTGGAAACTATTACGGGGCTGTTGCGAACAATCTGTCTAAGAATCTGTTTTTCTGGAAAATTGATGTTCAGCGCGATCGCCAGGCTTGATCGCGTTCGCGGAACTTTGTCACACCTCAGCTAAGGGTTAAGTGTCCCACATAGGCATAACATAGGAGAGATGCTGGGTATATAAGTTAACTGGTCTTAGACCATAGTGACGCGTTTTAAAGCCGTGAAGGGCCTAGGCCCAAAGCGGACAGTATCACTAGCAGGCTTGGGCTGTTACAGATGGTATCAGAGCTTGAACTAAGAGAAGCCTATGTACTTTCCATTCTCTTAAGCTAGCACAACTCCTCATAAGTTCTAGATTAAATTATACACTTTATCAAGTAGAAAATTTCTCCTTCAGGGACTAAGATAAACCATACATAGTCCTAGGAAAATAAAGTCTTCAACTATTTTCATAAACAAATGGCTAAAATTATGTACTATTTTTCTAATAAGAATATAATCACCCCTGACACTCTTAATAGTCATGATAACGCCAATATGTCAAACACTCTTAATAGAAATTTATCTTTAGGATCCAAATAAAGAAAAACTATCAATATTTCAACTAAAAGAAAGGAGAATAATAATTTGCATTGAAATATATGAGTACCTTCAATAAGGCTAGCAGTTGATTAGAACTTTTTCTACACACTTATGTCTACCAAGGGGGATTTCAGAACCAAGCCTTGTTGCCTGCGAGCTGTAAAATAGCACAACTCTGCTTCACCTATTCACACTAGTAAGTGACCAAATATATTTTGATACTAAAAATACTCCTTTCGGATTAAGAGTACAGGTTGAATGCCTTATTGGTGGGCTGAATTATTAACTCCTATTTAGTGGGCTCCTCCACTCCTTTAAAATCCCAATATGAGGCCCACTTTGTCCACGTACTTTTGACTCCTATTTGTTATTTGTAGAAGATTTTCATTTCAATTTAATAATCAGTCAATAGTTTATAAGGGGTAAAATTTACCCACTATACCAATTTGACAACATATATTATATCTCCTTTACTATCGAAAATAATGTCTATCAAGGTAAACCAGTACTCCTATCTAGCATCAACACCACCTCTTAAATTTCTCTACCGACTTCGGACATGAAAACTCATAATTCCTCAAGTTTATTGGCGATTGAATTATGATATTAGAAAATAGTTGGGGGCATTACATTCTTCTCCCCTTAAATGACATTCGTCCTCGAATGTCTAGCTTGAATCTTCAACCCCTAGTGTGTTCAAAATTGACTCATTTCTTCATTTCCTCATTTCTGACTCCCAAAATTTTAAAAATTTCGACAAAGTTTTCTTAAAATTCTCAATCTGCTCAATATCAACAACAAAAACAAAATGAATCCAACTGATCAATCTAACACGTGGTATTTGATATAACCCTCACATTATGCGACATAGTATTTATTATAGCCACGGTGAGAGAAGTATAACAATAAAAGTACTTTCACAATTTTAGTAAGTTAAATACCTGAATTCTGAAATAACTCAGGGTACTTGGCTAGCATGGCCGGTTCTTATTCCCAAGTTTCTTCCACTCTAGAGTGATTTTTCCACAACACCTTGACCAAAGCAATGTCCTTGTTTCGCAACCTTCGGACTTGCCTATCTAAAGTAGCTACTGGAATCTCCTTGTAGGATATAGTATCATCCACCTCTACCTCCTGAACTGGGATCACATCATAGAGATATTTTCTCAGTATAGAAATATGAAAGACTGGATGCACTGCTGCTAATTTTGGTGGCAAGGTTAGTTCATAAGCTACCTGTCCGACTTTCTTAAGAATTTCATAAGGACCAAAATAACTCAGGTTAAGCTTGCCTTTCTTGCCAAAATGCATTACACCCTTCATAGGAGACACTTTCAAAAATACCCTGTTACCTACATTGAACTCAAGATCACGGTGTCATTTATCAGAATATGACTTTTGACGACTCTGAGTTGTTTTTAGTCGGTCCCGAATCAACTTCACCTTCTTCAAGGAGTCATGAACAAACTCTGGACCTACCATATAGAGCTTTAAATAGGGCCATCTGAATATTTGCCTGATAACGGTTGTTGTAGGCGAACTCGATCAAAGGCAGATGGTCATTCTAATTTCATTTAAAATCTAGAACACAGGCCCTTAACATATCTTGCAATGTCTGAATCGTTCTCTCAGCCTGACCATCTGTCTGAGGATGAAAAGTTGTACTCAAATTGACCCTGGTCCCAAGACCTTCCTGAAAGCTCTGCTAAGACTGGGCAGTGAATTGCGCACCCCTATCTGAAATAATAGAGACGGGCTAGCCATGTAGTCGGACTATTCTTTAATATAAATTTCTGCATACTGCTTGGCTGAGTAAGTCGTCTTGACTGGCAAAAAGTGAGCCGACTTGGTGAGTCGATCCACAATGACCCAGATGGAATCATGCTTCTTGAAGGTCCTGGGTAGACCAACCACAAAATCCATATTAATCCTTTCCCATTTCCACTCTGGTATCTCAATCTCTTGAGCATAACCACCAGGCTTCTGATGTTCAGCCTTCACCTGTTGACAATTTAAGCAACGGGACACAAAGTCTGCAATGTTTCGCTTCATGTTACTCCACCAATAAATATCCTTCAACTCATGGTATATTTTTGTAGCACCTGGATGCACTGAATATCTGGAACTATGTGCTTCTTCCATAATTGCTCTACGCAAGCTATCTATATTTGGTACGCATAATTGAGTGCCATACCTCATAACACCAAAAGGGCAGTCCGATACATAAAGCATTCGCGTTCACGTTCACGCAGGGTCCGGGGAAGGGCCCCACCCTAAAGGGTGTGATGTACACAGCCTAATCTTATACAAGCATAAGTGGCTATTTCCAAGGCTTGAACCCATGACCTATAGGTCACACGAAACAACTTTACCAGCTGCTCCAAGGCTCCCCTTCCCATATCTCATAACACCATCTTCTGAAATAATGAAATCTTTTATTTTTCCATTTAGGACACCTTCCTTGATATTCATCAAATGCTTATCTTCCAACTGTTTGGATTTTACCCTTTCAACTAAAGCTGACATTGACACTCTACAAGTTGTTAGTTCACCATCATCCGTTTCATCAAGACAGACTCCTTGGTTTGCCAAGCTCTGAATTTCCTTAGCTATCGGCCTCCTGCGAACCTGCAAATGAGTAAACTACCCATAGATTTCCTGTTGAGGGCATCGGCAACCACATTCGCCTTGTCTGGGTGATATAAAATATTAAGATTATAATCTTTAAATAGCTCTAACCACCTTCGCTGCTCTGACTCTACTTTTTCTGCTTGAAGATATACCGCAAACTCTTGTGATCTGTATAGATATCACAATGCTCACATATAAAAAGTGACGCCATATTCTCAAGGCAAACACCACTGCTGCTAGTTAAAGATCGTGAGTAGGATAATTCTTCTCGTTGTTCTTTAGTTGTCTGGAAGCATAAGCAACTACCTTGTCATCTTGCATAAGAACACAACCTAACCCAACTCTGGAGGTATCACAATACACAACAAATCTGCCAGATCCTGTAGGTAGAGTCAAAATTGGAGCTGATGTCAATCTTTCCTTGAGTTCCTGAAAACTTTTCTCACAAGCTACTGACCACTGGAACTTAACATTCTTCTAAGTTAATTTTGTCAAAGGAGCTGATATAGAAGAAAATCCCTCTACAAAGCATCGATAATACCCTGCTAACCCAAAGAAACATCTGATCTCTGTAGGTGTCGCTGGTCTAGGCCAACTTTTAACTGCCTCTATTTTCTGTGGGTCTACCATGATTCCCTTACTAAAAACTACATGTCCCAGGAATGCAACTTTGTCAAGCCAGAATTCACACTTGGAAAATTTAGCATATAACTGATGTTTCTTTAAAGTCTGCAACACCGCCTTGAGATGGTTTTCATGTTCCTCCTGGCTACGAGAATAAACCGAAATATCATCAATGAAGACAGTAACAAAAGTATCCAAGAATGGCCTGAAGACTCTGCTCATTAAGTCTATAAAAGCAGCTGGCACATTGGTCAGCCCAAAGGACATCACTAAAAACTCATTATGCCCATAGTGAGTCCTAAAGGCTGTTTTCGGGATGTCTGCTTCTCTAATTTTCAACTGATGGTATCCCGATCGAAGATTTTATTTTGGAGAAATTCTTGGCACCCTGTAGCTGGTCAAATAAGTCATCAATTCTAGGCAATGGATATTTGTTCTTGACTGTTACCTTATTCAAATGGCAGTAATCTATACACATTCGAAAGGTACCATCTTTCTTCTACACAAATAAAACTGGGGCACCACATGGCGACACACTTGGTCTAATAAACCCCTTATAAAGAAGGTCTTGCAACTGCTTCTTGAGTTCATTCAATTCTGTCGGTGCTATTCTGTAAGGTGGGATTGAGATAGGTTGTGTCCCAGGCAATATGTCAATACCAAAATCAATCTCCCTATCTGGCAGAACTCCTGGAAGATCATCTGAAAACACGTCTAGAAATTCATTCACCACAAGTACTGACTTAAGTGTAGGTGTCTCAGCCTTAGTATCCCACACATGGGCTAGATATGCTAAGCATCCGCTGTTTATCAACTTCCTGGCCTTAAGGTAAGAAATAAACTTACCCACAGGTATACCCAATAAATTTCATAGACATCCTTCTAAAAGGCGGAAAATGACTAGCTGGGATATAACATACTAACAAAGAAAATACATATTCACAACACATCATTTATATATGGTCTGAGAATTTATACTAAGCTGAAAGCTAAGTGATTAAATTAATAACTGATGCCAAACTGAACTGAACTATTCACAAAGAACTAACTATACTGAAAGACAACATGATTTCACATTGTTACCCTACGCACGTGAGATCTGGCAACACGCACGGGCGAGTGTCGGTCTCTCTCCCCAAAAAGTAATGGCCCTGCATACGTGAAACTATTGTCACATATGTGGGAGTGTCGGCCAATCTCCCAAAATAAATTGTGGCCCTGCGTACGTGGGATCTGGCAACACGCACGGGAGAGTGTCGGCCTTTCTCTCCCACAAGTAATGTGATCATAATACTAACTTAGTCTAAATATTGTACTACTATCAGTCACATCATAAGAACAAGTCACATGTTCATACAAGCCAAACGAAATCATGCAAGTAATATACTACTGGGTGAACCATAAATAATCTATACGAAGCTATATTTAACACAATAATTTATGTTCAGTCCCAAAAAAAATGTCTCAACTTACCTCTGGGTCTTAGCTCAAATTTGTCTTCTCAATGTCCCGGGGCATTCAACAAATCACAATCTAAGACCTCAGCTAAGGGTTAGGTGTCCCACATCCGCATAACATAGGAGAGATACTGGGTATATAAGTTAACTGGCCTTAGACCCTAGTGACGCGTTTTAATGCCGTGAAGGGCCTAGGCCCAAAGCGGACAGTATCACCAGTGAGCTTGTGCTGTTACAGATGGTATCAGAGCCACTCCGTGTCAGCCTTGTCGATGTGGGTCAATGTTCAGGGCTAAGTCTAGGCGAATTCCGGTACGCGGGGCAAACCTCTGTGGTGAGTCTAGGCGAATCCAAGTACGCGGGGCAAACCTCAGCAAGGACACTAACTCCATAAGAGGGGGTGTATATCACACCTCAGCTAAGGGTTAAGTGTCCCACATCGGCATAACACAGGAGAGATGCTGGGTATATAAGTTAACTAGCCTTAGAACCTAGTGACACGTTTTAAACCCGTGAAGGGCCTAGGCCCAAAGCGGACAGTATCACTAGCGGGCTTGGGCTGTTATAAGCTTGCTGGTGGTACTTGTTGCGATCGCGTGTGACGGTCACGATCGCGTAGGCCTTTTAATTAGTGGCCTGCGCGATAGCGCTGAAGCTGGCGCGATCACGTAAGCTTCTGGGTTTGAAGCAGAACCCGATTTTGAAGCTCACTTTGCAACTTGAATCTTCACAAACCAACGTGTTTTTGCTACAAATTTGAGATGTATACTCCTTATTGATCCGTGAACAAACCCCAGTAATTGATTCTTCGATTTCAACAACCAAATCCAAAAACCCCAAATTCTTGATGAAGAACCCTAACTTTTGATTTCTTCAATTCAGCACCAATATGCAGTTGTTTGTCTAATTCTTTTTGGAATTAGTTTCTAGGCATCACAATTTTCAAATGGTACCAAAAATTTCACTCAATAGAAGCCTAATCCTAAGACTCATATTTTGGGGTTTTTTTTTTTTGACTCTTTTTTTTTTTTTGACTTGATGAACAAGAATTGGTTTAGATCCAGCTCTGATACCAAATGATATGAAAATCAAACACACAAATGGAAAGACAAGAATTAAAAGTAAGACCCAATTGATTTAGAGAAGAATTAAGGAAATTTATTAGGAAAAGATTAACCTAATTATCCCCTTAATCACATAAACAAAAGAACCCTAACTATGTGATCCTCAATTAGCTAAGTTAATTCCAAATCAAGGACAATAATGAGCTCAAGCAAACAAGCTTAGCCAAATCCTCACAATTATCAATATTCATCAAAACTAGGTCTACTAGTGACTTTGGGAAGTATTTATACATTGTAAAATGCCTTAATTAACCCTTAACAAAGGGCCTTCAAGTCATTAGCCACTGGTGGACTTCCTGATCCTCGTCTCAGCGCGATCGTGCAGTGATGATCGCTTTCGTGCTGAGCTTTAATTTGTGTCCAAGCGATCGCGGCTATGGTCACGCGATCGCGCAGGCAAGCCTTCAATCTGCCTCTTGCGCGATCGCGTAGCTCTGCATTTTCAATCCCACGCGATCGCGTCTAACACTTGCGATCGCGTTGTTCTTCTCCTTTGCCTTCCGTGATCGCGTCTGTGCACGCGTGATCGCGATGAGCATTTTCAGTTCCAGAGGCAGTAAGCATGCAAAACTGCCCTGGAACCTCCAACACTTGCCCAATTAGATCCAGCTGTGTGAACATTGCCTGTAGTTGTTGCAATTCCCTAGCTTGGCTCCTTGTGAAGGGCTTGGATGAGCGTCGGGTTGCATATTTCTGAGAAATAGTGAAATAGGTAAACATATAATTACACCTACACCATTGCTTCCCGCGTACTTTTGAATGTTATGCTAACATAAGTCACTTTGTTATATAAAAACAATACTAAAGAATATGTAGATTGACACAATAGTATTATGCATCGACAGCTACAACTTCAAAAATCAGATTATTTCAAAGTGTATTTAACTCTAAAAGCTTGCAAATTTGGTTTATTTTAACTTAAAATATAATAATTGTTCAAGGGCTACAGTACTAATTAAAGAGCGATATGTCAAACTAAGGGTCACAAAAACATAACATTTAATAGGCACACTTTTCAGGAGTTTGAATAAGTGCCTTTACAATTATGATGAATAGTCTAAGAACAGTTTTTGTTGCTACTCCATGAACTAGCCTATGCTAAGCATTCAGCCGTGGTTCTTGCTTGTCTTAAGATGGCACTGTACACTCTCTGTTGTAGACTTGCTTTGTCCAACAACAACAAACATGTACGACGTGACTTAGTATTCATGTGCAACGCACGTGCCGAGACATTAGTCTGTGTATGTATTTTATATATATATAAGGAGCATAATCTTAAAAATTTGAGCTATTTTTTAGTGATCTTAGAGAATTGAGCACTTTTATATTAAATAAAGCTGAAAGTACAAAAATATCCTTCTAATAGAGCACTTTCCGTTATTACAAATATGTAAGCGCACCTTTTTGAAACCTTAATAACAAAACTGCCACCACACCTTTTTAAATCCAAAATTACAAAAAATGCGAATACTTTCTATAAAACAGAAAACAATGCTAATTTGTCTGTGTTTCACGTCTATTTTGTGAATAAATAACACCAAATTGTCATCGTTTCGGGCATATAAAATGCAGAAAAAAAAAAGGTCAATGCATCTGTGTTTCACGTGCATTTGGTGAATAAATAAAGTCAAACCGTCATCGTTTCGCTCATATACAAAAATCAAATCTAAACATAATATAAGACCAATCTGGCATCATTTCTTCATACGATGAGCAAAAAAATCATGTTCATTTTGTAAATAAATGATGCCAAATTAGCCTTACTTTATTCATTCACCAAAAATACCTTAAAGTACTTATATATTTTGAAATAACGATAATCCGACTGTGTTTATATATAATTGTGTCTGTCTGGTGAAGAAATGAGGTCAAATTGGCCTCAATTCATACATCCAATTAAAATTCCTTCAAGTGCTTATATTTAGAAATAAAAAAAATTCGTATGAGTTTATGCATGTAATTGTGTCCGTTCTGTGAAGAAATGAGACCAAGTCGGTCTCACTTTACACATCCACAAAAAAGACCTTCAAGTGCTTATATTTTTAGAAATAACGACAATCCGTATGTGTTTATGCATAATAGAACAAAAAATTGCATTTTTTTTACAAATAAAAGGGTCCAAATCGTCTTTACTTTGTTTATCCACAAAAATACATATGAAAATACAAAAATCAACAAAAATTCAAAGGAAAACATAAATACTCCAATCTGTCATCATTTATTCATAATGTGAAGCAAACATTAAGTACATTTCGCTAACAAATGAGTACAAATCGTCTTCGATTTATTCAACCATAAAAATACATATGAAAATATAAAATAAAGATAATCTGGCCGTATTTATTGATAAATAAGAAAAAATACTCTGTCTATTTTATAAATAAGTAATACCAGATCGTCATCACTTTTCCCTTATACAAAAAATCTTTTTAAAAAAAAAGTCCATTCCGGCATCATTTTTTCATAGTGTGAGCCATATAATATGTATATTTTGCTAATAACTAAAGCCAAATAGTCATCACTTTCAATAGAACTTTGAATGTAAATTGTTATCACTTTAAATACAAATCGTCGTCACTTATTTAGTGACTCCAAATCATCGTAACTTTACCCATATACAAAAATTCAAATTAGAAATCAACTTCATGCACCAAAGTCATTTTTGATTCCCCCACTGTAACATGAAATTGAAATCGATTTCATGCATCAAAGTCTTTTGGGTTGGTTACCAATCACAGCGTGGATTCAACTCCGACGTCAGCAACTCCATTGGAGTAAATGTCCTTTACTTATCCGGCAACTTTTGACACCTAATTTTTTCCCTCTTGTTTCAATAACCATTATTTAGACAAAATTGCACTGATAACCACATGATTACCCCGCACTCACCCTTATTCAAAGTCATTACTTCACACACGCAAATCAATTAGGACATTTTTTCAAAACACCTGCACAAACTACGGCCATTTACAAAATTCGCACGTTCAGTTAAGAATTTTCGGAATTACATTATTTTCAACAAAATCGCCCAAAATTATTGTAAAAACTCATATCAATATTTCCCACGCTTCTTTAGATCGTTATAACATTTTTAAATTAATTTTGTAATTTTTTCTGCATATTTATACGTATTTTATACATCCTTACACACATTTTATGCTATTTTTATGCAATATATACATATATACACGTATATGCACACACACACACACATATACATCAGCTCATTTTTGCAACCTCTGTGTCTAGGTGTCTAAATCCTGGCTGTCCACGCAATGGATCCAACAGCCAGAATAAAAGTTCCCTATTTTAACTACACTCCACCCACAAAATCCTATCTCCCTATCCCATTTCCCCTAACACCCCGCCTCTCTCACTCTCCTCTCTCTCTCGTCTCAAAACTCAATCCCCCACTGTCGTTGTCTCTTTCCGGCCATTTCCACTGGCAAAATTCAAAACAAGTTACATCGTCGTGTTCCTCTCACTCTCTGCTTCAAAACCCCTATGGTTTGTTGCCGTTTGACGAGGGTCAAAATTGACCCCTTGTCGGGGAAAGGTTCCAGTCACCGGAAAATGTTCTTGATCTTGCCTGAATGAAACCTAAGGTGTAACTACCACCAAAGAAGGAAAAAATCCTTCATGCGAACACATCTGAGACGGGTCAAGATCAACCCGACTCCGGTATACAGTAACCCTAATCCCCTTTGTTTTCTTTTCCTAAATTACTTAGGTGACCGTTTTAAAACTTAGAATTTGCCTAGTTCATGTACACTCAATTAATCAGTTTACATGGTTTGTGACCCGTACAGATTGTTGATTTCCTGAACACTACATTGAATCTGTTATGTGGGTGACATTGTTTAGGGTTCAAGTCTCACATCATCTTCATTTGGTCTAAAGTCTAAAATCATTACATGTCTTCTTAAAACTGGCTATGCTCTTAGTGCTTAGTATTGTCTGTGTAAATCCATGACTTGTTCAGTTAACATTAAATAGAGGAATTATCCACATAATTCAGAAGATTCTGACTGCTTTGATTAGAATGTTTGAATGGTTTTTGAATGGAAATTGACTATCAAATTGATCATTCACACACTAGAACTTTCTTAGAATCTGTTAAGTGATTCCGAGCCCAAAACATATTTGAATTATTGATTGTGAACCTGGACCATGTTATGCTTAAGAGAAGAAATTTATATTTGTCATAGGGTTGATTTACCTTAATTTTAGGGATTGATTGGACTAAACTTCGAAAGTCCACCTAAGTGGATCCTTTTAATTGTGGGAAACAATATTCCCTTACCTTTGGTGTCTTGCCCGTTTGAGCTCAAAACCCTCACCCCTTTACCTATATAAACTGGACCCCTATTGCACACAAGACACACATTCCTGTATAGAAATATACAAGGATACACACACACGACTGAAAAACTTCTCTTTCTCACTCTCAAATCTCTGGAAAAGATCATGCTTTCATTGCTTTTCTTGCACTAGTTTCTGGGAGCATCAATCACTACCTAAGCCTATACTACTTTCTAGTTACTGCACTTAACAAGGTATAACCACTCTGAACTTGCCCTTACCTATAGCATACATGTATACATGATCTATTTGATGCTCTGTATGTATGTGTGACCTGTTTGGGAGGTTATACACCCTCCCCTGCTAACTCTTTCCTTGCAGCCTGTGTGGATAGCTTTGAGAGCTATACCAGAGTTCAATTTGCAGGTCTATTGTGTGCTGATAAAGACTTTCTTTATTCTGGAAAGTTGAAGCCTAAGTAGGCTCTGTTATGAGTGCATACAGGGCACCATTCTTGCCTTCTCTCTATCCCCCATAGTTCCCCACTTTGTTTGTATTTATTAGGAACACCTGTCTGTACCTTATTTGCTTTAAAACAGGTTACATAGCTGAATTATGGGGCATTCTATGAACTTAACTCCCTATGTGTTGCATTATTTTTTAGAGAAAACAGGGATTCTGCATTAGAACTAGTATATAGATTAAAGTTTAATCAAGTATGCTGTGATTTTGACTTAAACAGACGCCTGGCATAAAATTTGAACACTCTTTTGACAAAATGATTATCCCTTATTTCCTAGTCGACTGAAATGCAACCTATCTAACTCTTGAATTCGATATTAAAATGTTTTGCGCGCATAAACTGTTAGAATACGCAATATTTGTTAAACAGGGGCTGATTATGTGATTACTCGCCTAAGCTGGATCGATTTTGCAAAAGATAAAACTGCCTCTTTGCGTAATTAAGCTGGGCCCAAAACCCCTTTCAAATCAGGCCCTTTTTCGCATGTCTAAACTATTTTTTAACTCCTAAGCTCTTATATACTAATCTTATAATGTATAGGGTGTATGGGTTAATGGGATCAACCATACTATATTTATAAATTTTTTTGAAAAGCTTAAATTAAAACTATTATGTATTTTGCGTGCCTATACCTATATATTATGTGCGATGACCTCTTATGTGTATTTATTGTTGTTTCGTGACCACCCTTTCCAAAACAATCTTTTTATACATATAGAATTTCAAAAATGATCCCCACATCAAATAGCCATTAAGGTTGGGGTTCGACAATTAATGTCAAGTCACACCGACCCTAAATGGCTAACATTTAATTTTAAAAACAACCCGTATTTGGTTTTTTGATTAAATCTGAAATTGTTTTGCGAAAACTGCCTATTTGTGCAAATATGATTTAGATGTCGAAATTGCATAAATAAGCTGTCTTTTGACACTCTTTGCAGATTTGACCATGTTTCAATTAGGCATTTATACTAGAGGCCATAAACACGAGTAGGCATGGAATATAGGCCGTGTGTGAAAAATATGAAGCCCAAATATATGCTTGCTATCTAGGCTTATCTAATTAGACTTAGTTTTATAAATTGATTGTGAATTTGGCCACATAAGTTAGTAATCATAACACATACTTTGTATAGACATCCCAAAATATAGGCTCGGGCGGTAATCACCTTTCGTGGGACTTAAGGAAGTGCCTAACACTTTCTTTCCCGAGTCACTTGGACTTCTTACTCATTGAATCTCTGAAATTAGACCGATTTGACAAAAGACTTGACCTTAGACGCTTAGATGACCTAATACACCTTAGAAATCTATATTAGGTGGCGACTCCAACTATTAGCTCAAACGAGTTACCCAGTCAAACCTGAAGCATGACTCGTTCCGAGTTGAGTTTAAAACCGGGTATGACAGAATGACGACTCCGCTGGGGACTTTAAAGTCTTAACCACAAGGGGTTTTGAAATTTGGGATATTTTGCATTATTTATTATTATTGTTATTATTATTATTCCATACTAACTTTTTTCTTTTGTTTTGTTTTCTCTTGTTTCGATTGAAATGTATATTTTGGTTGTAATATCTTTTTAAAATTTTGTATAATGCATTTTATTTGACATATCTCCTCATCAACGTTCACTCGTGCGATATATATGAAAAAAAAATGGTTTCGCCGGTTTGAAGGCCGTTACCACTCCCGCAAAGCACCCTTCGAAAAAGTTTTAGGATAGGTCGAGTCCGTGGCACAGCTGACGGTCCCAAAAACTTTTCCACTTCCAAATTGTCCGTTTGGAAAAACCTTGTCTGAGCCAATTCTTAGTGGAGACTATAGGAAATCATGCATCATGATACCATGTTAGTTGACTTGTTTCCAAGTCTAAAATAGGTCAACTTGTTCAACGATCCAAATGGGTTTTTAACCCCAAAGAGCGTTTGGACATGATTATTTGCATTTTTGAACAATAAACATGTGTTGGCCATATTGTTCTCAAAATGGGGGTAGGTTTTTTTTTTTTTAACTTTCTTATTTATTTGTAGGTCTTCATGGCTCAAAAATATCTAAGGTTTGGAATGGTCATGGGTGTTCCTCCTTTGCTGGCACGATGGTGGAGCAATGTGGGAGATCATGGTCGTTTATGGGTTCATAAATACTTGGGGCATCTACCTTTGCTGATGGAAGTAGAACCATGTCGTGGAGTTATCGAGACGGCGGTGACATTTTGGGATGAGCAAAGAAATTTCTTTAGATTCAATGGCATAGAGTTGACACCTTTACTAGAAGAAATAGGTGGTTTTATAGAAGATTCAGGTATGATTAGAGAAAAGCGTACATGGCAAGAAACGACAATCATCATCCCAAAGTTTTCTATTTTGAGCGACTTTCGCAAATTGCTTGGCCTTGCCGGAAATGATGCAGTGGAATTCATACAAAAGGGCGGTGTACCTTTGTCTTTTTTGTATGAGAAATTTGGTCATGATGGTGCTTTTGACCAAAAGCGTGATGATTTCACTTCCTATGATGATTGGCATAAAGGAAAGATTTTTGCTTTCATAGTTAGTTTTTTGGGTATTATGGTGTTTCCTGAAAGTTCAAACCATTACATTGGGGTACGGTTGATCAAGGTAGTTGAAGCTATGATGAATGGGGTTGACAAACGAGAATGCACTTTGGTACCTACGATTTTGGCTGACATCTATAGAGCTTTTGGACTTTGTAAGAAAGGGGCTCGGTATTTCGAGGGATGTAACTTGTAACTACAAATTTGGTTCAAGGAGCATTTGGAAATGGTGAGAGGATGCGCAGAAATACTCAAATCATCAGGCATCAATCGCATAACCACACCACGCTATGGAGTTAGAACTCTGAAACAATCAAGTAGCGTTGAAGGTTGGTTAAAACTCCTTAATGGCATAACAGACAACACAGTGCAATGGATGTTTACTTGGTTCCTAACGAACGAGTTTACAATTCGAGCTAATGCCAGTCCTTTTTTGACTCTAATGGGGCAGCGAGGCCTTCAACCATACATCCCTGGAAGGGTCATGAAGCAAGCTGGCAGGAAACAATGCATAATACAAATGGCTTTCACGGGACGATCTCAACTTGATTACACTGAGGAGAAGATTGCTTTGGCTGGAGAAATCATTTATAGTTGGAAAAATCGTTGCATAATGGGTCTGAAATCTATAGAATGAAATCGGTATAAAGCAGGTTGTGAACGACACTATGCAGACTAGTTGCAAGCAGAATTGAGTGGGATGATTACACCGGGGTCGAATAGGAGCAACACTATCAAAGATAAAGAAGTAGAAGCACAAATCAAATACAAGTGGCTAATGCGCAGGGTATCAGAATCAGAAACGGAGCACCAAAAAAGGACAGAGACATGGAAGAAATGTGCACTTTACTTAGAAGGAAAAGTAGAGGGATTGATGGAAAAACTCGGGCAATGGAACGCCGAGTGCAGTGCCGTGGACATACTTCATTTGTTTGCAGCTAAAGGTCATTTGGTGGAGGCTTTGGAAGAAGCTCAAGAGATAGTGAGAGAAGCAAAGAAAGCCAGACTAGAGGAGGAGCCCGATGTCTAGTTTCGTTTTATTTTATCTTCTATGTATTAAACTTCAAAGTTAGATAATGAAGTTTTGGGGAGATTTTGAGAACAATTGGCAATGCATGTTTATTTTTCTCACATCATTTAAACATGGAATGACCTTACGTCCATGGCACGTTAAGGTCTATTAGCAAACCTTGTCCAAACGTCAAAAGGGTCTTAACCCGAAAAATGATAAAACTGCATCTTTGCATGGATTTGAATAAATGTTTGAACAAAATATTGATCGTTTGTCCAAGTATAATCAAGACTATAAGAATGTTTTGATCTTAATTTTTCTTGTTTTGTTTTCAGACTATGGCTGTGAGAGGTACACTTCAATTCGAGATGGTTTCCCGAGCTCCTCACTTGATCAGACTCTGGTAGGAAGATTTGGTTGTTGTTAGTAAGGTTCATGTTTAAAAGGTGTTGGGAGGGCTGGTGTCTCAAGGCTTACACTGCCATGCCTGGTTTAATCGAGGCCGCTACACATTTCTTGGACTATAAAAGGGTGGTATTTCATTTCAATCGCTTGGAGTTGGTACCGATGCTGGAAGAATTTGGAGGACTAGCAGGGTTAGAGCCTGGACCCGAGACTATAATTTATCCCCGAGATGTGGACCCTAAGGAGTTCATTGAAATGTTGAACGCCCCTTATAATCCATATGTCGAGGGAGTGCATGATGGAAAGGTCACTTTGGAGTACCTGTATTCTAGATTTGGAAATCCAACCGTTAGACATGATTGGACTAGAGCGTGAGAAATTCAAGATTGGGAGTGGACTGAGTCAAATGCTTTCATCGTTGCTTTTCTAGGGAGCATGGTTTTTCCTGAGAAGAAGGAAAGATTGACATAAGGCTGGGAAGAGTGGTCGAGGGATTGCGCAAAGGCGCTCACAAGCGTCAAGTGAGTTTGGTTCCAATGATTTTGGGGGAAGTTTATAGGGCTCTAACAAAATATAGAAGAGGAGGAGACTTTTTCGAGGGGTGCAATCTTTTGCTGCAAATATGGTTGGTAGAACATTTGCATAGTGTCCCTATCAGCCCAACAGCACCAAGGCAATCAAGGGAAAGAGGCATTCGTTAACATAGCACTGTTGATACCCAATTTTGTCCCTCTATTTTTTGCAATTTGGATATATTTAATTAAAAGTGATAATAGTAATTTTCCAAACAAAAATGCATTAGATAGCATGAATTTACGTGTGTAATACTATTATTACATTCTCTATTAATATAATTGTGATTATAATTACGTAATTGCATTCATTTAGGCTATTCTAAAATACAAATTCTGTTCGCGCAATTTCATGCATTATCGTAATTAACTGTGACTGTTTATATTCAATTAATATTATTTGAACTCATTTATATTTATTTGTGATTAAAATTGCTTATTTATAATTATTTACAATTTTTTTCTATTTTTTATATACTAATTATTCTTATTTATAAACATTTTAATTAAATACTAGCCAATTTATTATTCTACAATTCATTTCCACTATATTTAGTCCCCGTTATCACATTTTGTCCACATACACACCACGTAAGCTCCACATAAGCGTACAGTTCACTAAAACACACATATAGCACGCGTACAACTCATTCTGCACGCCGTACTACCCCTTAAAGCACATTATACCCTTACACCTCAGCTATACAATCATACACACTTATACACACGTGTAAACGTTGCCTAATCTTGGCCCTTCATCCCCTCAATCCGACGGCCCAAAATAAACCTTTCTTTTTAAACTTACAACACACCCTCTCATTCCAAAAACCCTAACTCACTTCTCCCTCTTTCCGTTTCCTTAACCCAGCCGCCACCCCTACACTCTCACTACCCCTCTCGCCGTAAAACCAGACAAAATACATTCCCTTCCGCCACTCCTTCGTCGTCTTTGTCCAGTCCCGCCATCACGCCACCAATCTCGCGCGTCACATGACTGTTTTCCTGTCTCATCTCTTTCACGAGACCAAAAAGGGAAACAAAGATCGGGCATTGATCTTTCAAAATCAACGCACGAACAGAGTAGGAATCATGGAAGTATTCAACGTATACACATTATACGAGGAAAGAATCGAGGTAATCAAAGCCGAATCCTCACAAATTATCACGAAAATGGGCAGAATCAAATGGGACCCGACCCGTTTCCAGACCTGACCCGAGCTCAAACATGGGTACCATTTTTCTTTTTTGTTTTTTGCTGAAAATCGTAAGATACATGCCTATTGAATTCTATTCCATGATTATATGCTCGAGTTTGAAGCTAATTAAATAAAGAAAACAGTTTTAAATTATATTGATTGGTTGAAGCCGAGCGAATTGAAAGTCATAGCATAATGGTTGAATTATTGTCCATTAAGTTAATATTGAATTAATGTTGGTTTAATTACAAGTCGAGTTGCATTTGCCCATTTGGTTAATTTGTTAATGAAGTTCTTGCTTTATGCTTGCACATTCAGTTCTATGAATCTGATAGATGCTGCACTCTTAACGCATATACTTACATATTTATGTAATCTGCCTGCCTAAGTTTGAAAAGGAAAATTAGTTTCTGTAATTTTGAAATGGGAGTAATTAGCCTTATTTATAGAAGTGTGTTCACTGTGAAATCCCCTTAATTATATCGAATTTATAGTCTAATCTCTTGCCTGCCTTGTTAGTGTTCTCAGTGATTCTATTTTCCTTACTTGAAAAGCTGATTATCCTCCTAACTTTAGGATAATAAAAATATTAAATTTCTCTCTAGAACATGGCTCAATTCCTCTTTGCTATGACTACAAAATCTGGACACTTTTGAGTACGATTTTTCCTTTATAAGCCTAGGGTCGCTATACCCCTATTGGACTATAAATACTCATTCTTTTATACACCTTAGGACAGGGGATATACACCCTTAGATATCTCTTCTCTTGCTCTTCACTCAAAATACCTTCAAGGCCCCTCTATATACAACTTACAGGCTGAAAAACACCCTCTTTACACTTCTTACACATGCTGGAAAAAATCCTACATAAGCATTAGCAATTTCTCCTACTCCCTTTTTCTAAGAAGGTTGTATTTTTTCTCTGGTTCCCTGGTTAAAAGACTCGAGTAAACGACTGTTGACACCCAATTTTGTCCCTCCTATTTTTAAAATCAACTGTTTTTGAATCTCACACACTTGTGTAACCGCTCCTACCTCGTCTATTATTTTCAAATTACCTTTTCATAATATTCTGGTAATTAAGGCCATTTTCAGAGAATCGTCCAAATTTTTCTACAATTTCTTCTATTTTTAACAAAATTATTCAAAATCATTTCAAGCCTCAAAAGTACAATTTCTGTGCATCTTAGCCTTCCTAATATTTTAAAATTGACTTCCTAATTTTTTCATAATTTTTACACCATTTAAAATCCATCTTATACCCTTTTATATCCATTATATATATATATATAGACACACACACACACACACACACACACACACACACATTTACACGTGTATATACACATGCGCACACATCAGCTTATTTTTGCCAGTTGAGCGCCTACGTGGCCTAATCCTGACCCTCTGTTGATTTGATCCAACGGCCAAGATCTGATTTCCCCTTACCCCACTTACACAGCCCCTAAACCTTTCCCTCCACTCATTTTCCACGAGACTAGCTCCGATATTCACTCCTCTCTCTCTCTTTGGCGACTTGATGAGTCACCACTGTCGATGGCTTTTTCGGCCAATTTGGCCGGTGAAAATTGGGGAAATTAATATCATTGAACTCCTCTCGTCGTCCGATGCATAACCCATACACTTTTGAGGGTGTTTGGATGAGAGAAAACCTTACCCTATGTCAACCAAATCGCCACCGCCGGGAAACGCCGCTGGCGGGGTTCCTGGCATGATGAACAAGTTGTATATACTGAGGAAAGGTAAGTCCTTTCTTTGCAACCCTAATTCGAGATGGGTCAACCTAACTCGACCCGTTTCGATAACGGGTAACCCTTGGTCTCTTTTTTGTGTATCTGATCATTTGATTGTTTTGCGTGGTAACTACTACTTGAATTGTTTAATTTGTTATATTAGTTGTATGCATATTTTTCATTTGACTAGGTTAGGATTTCTTGAGTATTGATTCTTGCCTAATGCCATAATTTGACTTGAAACAAATGCTTAGAAACGTCGATTGCTTATAGTATCTCCCTATTTTCTGTACCTCGAGTCATCTATGTTTGACACGACCCGGAATCCGGCTAGGCCGTGCGGGCACCCGATATTCTCCCCTAGACCCGTCGGGCGAACCCTTACACTTTAAATTATAAATTAGGAAAATAAATATAACAATTTATAAATAAGAGCAAGACTTAGAAAAAAACCACAGACATGCTGATACTCTAAGCTGTACAAAAGAAATTACAGCTGACTACCCAACATACTAGGTTTAGGGCTATCCAGACTAGACATCTAAGAGTAAGAAAGAAGAAAGATACCTCCTGAAGAGAGCAAAATGCAACTGAAATAATAAACAATAAACTGGTGGCCATCTGGAATAAAGCTGGCTCACCCTGACAGCTGAAGTCGTCTTCGCTCCTGAACAACGCAGCGAACTCAATCCTGGAGCGAACCTGCCGAAACGAAATAGATAGACAAGAAACAAAAAAAACAAACAAGGGTGAGTCAAAAGGACTCAATAAGTGGGGCAGACTAGCCACCTCAAAGAATAGGATAGCTAGCCAGGGAGAAGAAACCGATAAACCAAATTCCTTTTATTTCAATTATAAAAAGGCAGAGCCAGATAATAACTAGAAACACGTATGGAATGACAAACTCATTAACAACCAGGAATGTAAGATAAGCAAAACATATAGGTATCCCAAACACATCAACAATCAGAAATACATCCTGTTGCAGTGTGCAACCCGATCTATATGTTCATCCGGTTGCGGCGTGCAACCCGATCCATATATTTATAACGTTGCGGCGTGCAGCCCGATCCATATATTTATACCGTTGCAGCGTGCAACCTGATCCATATATTTTTACCGTTGCGGCGAGCAATCCGATCCCCGAAACCCAAAATACGAGCTAGAAATATATAGGCAAACTGAGATATGTCCACGACATAGTGTACATACCACATACATAAAACACAACACAATACACACAATAGTCAGTATGCGGTGCAATGAGATGGGATGAATGCAGTATGATGCAATGCAGTTACATATGCCTGATACCTATCTCCGGCGCGGGACTCTCATCGTCTACCAGGAGATATATGCAATAATGACCCTTCACCGGCTCGGGACTCTCATCGATTACCGGGAAGTATATGCAATGATGACCCTTCACCGGCTCGGGACTCTCATCGATTACCGGAAAGTATATGCAATGATGACCCTTCACCGGCTCGGGACTCTCATCGATTACCGGGAAGTATATGCAATAATGACCCTTCACCGGTGCGGGACTCTCATCACCAACCGGGAAGTATATCCAATGATGACCCTTCACCGGCTCAGGACTCTCATCGATTACCGGGAAGTATATGCAATGCTCAAAACCAGAGTGCAATGCTCATATACTCAATGCAATACCAACAACAGGACATGACATATAATATGGAATGTAAATCCAAAGCTAAGGCGTAATGAGTACGCCTATCGGCAGCTACACACGTAAGGAACACGTGGTAGAAAATCCACGAGGCCAAGTGCCTCCAAAGAAATGGATATAAATGCTTACCTTGTTACAAAGTTAGCACGACTAATCAATAACCGCTTTATCCTTTGGTTTCCTTGCCAAACGATCCCACTCTATTCAATAAGCAGAAAAATATATCAATTTAGGCTAAAGGCTTCATTCCTCATATCTTAGGGCAATTCGGTTAGGAACCTGATACCCTATTCGCATACGCAATACGCAGGCCAGGCCTATGTACAGGGTTCAAAGTCCCATAACCAAACCCTAAATAAATTACATTTATATGTTGCCCATAACTCACTGAGTACGAATATATAATCATTTCCATTATCGGGGTCCATTTGACCCTTTAAACTATCATTTTACGTCATTAGGGCGATGTCTAATATTCCTATTGTTACCGTAAAAATATATTCAAACACACGTAATAAGCTAAGCTAATGAGTTAACATCATTACCTGGAGATTTGGGGTAGAAATTCCACTATTTTTCCACCTCTTTTTCCCCTTTTTCCTCTTTCTTTTCTAATTTCTCTTTTCTCTGTTTTGTTCAATATTTCTGTTTCCATCTCGTATGTAGCAGCTGCTAAGGGATTTAATCCTTTAGCTAACCGACCTAATTTTAGTTTTTTTTTAAAAATAAATTTGCTACGACGATTAAAATTAAAATGGAACCCTAGAGAAGTCGAAATGATCCCAAATTTTTCAAGTAAGTTATACAAAATATATGTAACATACTCGCGAAGGCGGATCTCAGATCGGACTCCCGAAACTCAATATGCAAATTAAATGGAAAAAGGTCAAATTATTTAACTTTCGGCATTTTAGCGGAAACTAGTCGAACAACATCGAAATTCACTTTCAAAAATTCACAAAAGTCACAAATAATCATACGAACCTAACGGCGCTTTCGGATTTCGAATCGGAGCTCCTTCGCCAAAACCGAGCTCAAAAATCTCTTTTTAATATTTATCGACAATAAAAACTGCAACCTTCTTCCGATGCCTACCAAACGAGGTCTGATTTAGCTCAAATTGTACAGATAATTCTCAATGGACCTTACAAATATTTTAAAATTATCGGCACGCCAATCGGATTCCTAACTTCCGAAACGACTAACCGAGGTCGTTTCAATGTTCTCCCTGATATGCAAAGGTCAATGAAAGTTAAAGTCGGGCATGATTCTTTGAGATTCCTAACATGGTTATCTACGATTAGCAGCTGCATCATTTGAAGCTCGATTGAAAGTCATTAGTATGATATGTTGATTTCTAGTCCTATTTTAATGCTTCCATAGGCTAATTTTAAAACTGATCATGTTATCTTCTGAAAGTGGACTGCCTATGGGTCAGATTCATGTTTGTTGTGATGTATCTGGCATGTTCTCATGTCTAGGAGGTTTGATTTTCTAAATGTGTTTGAATGGGTAGTTTGTCCTGCATACTTAAAGGAATCTCATTAGATTCTGGTTGATGTTGATAGAGTAATGTCTATTTGATTGATCCGAGAATCAATAGGATGTATTGATTGATTTTGGGACTTAATTAACTAGATTGGTGAATCCAGACTAGGGTAAGGCTATATGGGGGAGTTTAAATTTGCTCTGGGATTGGTTTTACTTAGATTTTAGGGTCTGATTGGTTTATTTATGGGAAACACTTAAAGTTTGTCCCCCTTAACTAAGGGAAGATATTCCCTTACCTTATATGGTGCATTCTACCCGTTTGAAGCTGCAACTTTTACTTTAACCTATATATATCAGTCATTATCTCATTCACAGACACAACTTATGCATTGAACACCTAAAGCACACCACACACATACACAACATCCTGAATAGAAGAAAAGGCTACAGAATACCCTCTTTTAAAGTCTGATCTCTTCTGGTTCTTTCTTCTGGAAAGCAATTGTTTCTCTGTTTGGCTATCCGGTCCTATTTTTTTGCAAATCCTGATTAATCCTCATTGTTTCTTTGCTTGTTCATTGACAAAAGGTATTCCCTCTTTCTTTTGCTTACTGCATACTGTTTTCTCTATTTGTTCATGCTTCGATAAATCAGTGTGCTTAGCTTGCCTTAAACCATTTTAAAATGCTGCCTGATTAGGCTTTGTTCTTACTGGGTTAAATTAATCTTATAACAATTAAGAGGATCCAACAGGATCCTACCTATACTCTGAAAAAATAGAGACATAGTTCTTGATCTACTGGTCAGGTTCCTTCTTTTGGACACAGACCTCAGGCTAGGCTTTCCCTTTTTCTTGCTAACCTGGCACTTGTAGGTTGTTCATATGGTCCTGGATGACCAGGCTCTGTTACAATAACTATAGGGTAATCTTAAGAGCTTTGAAAAGTTCCCTGTTTGAACTATCCTGGGGCTGGTTCTGAATGCTGAAGTTCTGAGGTCATAAGGGTATGGCTACTATGCTAACCTCACTCCTGACTTTAAAACAAGATGCCCTTTAAACACCTTCACCTATTTCTATGCCTTTCCCACCTAGAGACTGTCCCTTTTGTGTACATTATTAGGATCTCATGTATGTATTCTTTAAAACTGGGATATGCAATTCATAAACACTGCATATGGCTACCCAAGGGCCAATTCTTCACTCCTACTCTCTATGTGCCACATCATCTAGGCTTAGGGTGTTTTTCATTTAAAAATTTGAGTAGTATTGTCAATAATGGCACAACTGCATGCTTATTAAATGATAGGGCTACTGATTAGAATATGTATCACAGGTTTTAATTGCTCGAATATATGTTTTACGATGATCAGACTGGAACTCTGTCTTGAAATTGAAATTATTTGTAAACTATGAAATATGGACTTATTACGCTAAAACAAAACTGTTTCTATTTGCGCAAATGATCTAGGCCCAGTAAACCCTTTTAAAAATGGCCTATTTATGCGTAAAAAAATGCTTTTGATACTCAAACACTCTTATACACTAATCTAATAGTGTACAAGGGTGTATGAAGCTTTGGGGTCACTTGTACACTTTAAGAAAAGTTTTTCTAAAGATATAACCATTACTTAGACCATGTATTTGCATGCCTAATACTTATACGTATGCTATTATGTGCGATGGCCCCCTTATCTGCATTTGTGTGCTTTTTTGTGAACCCGCTTTCAAAAACAGCCCTCTGGCCTATATATATCTTCCAAACTTGACCCCTACACAAAAAGACCATTAAGGTTAGGGCTCGACAATTAATGACGAGTCACGCCGACCCTAAATGAGCCGACATCTTGTTTTTAAAATAAACCCCTTTCGGTTTCTTATTATTTGCAAAATAGATACGAATATCCCTTTGTAAAATGTCTTCACTACAAGTTGAACATCTATTTGTGTTATAACATTCGTTCTCGATTAGGCTTGTTAACATTAGAGGCCGTAGACACGATTAGGCTTAAACCTAGGCCGAATGTGAAAGTTGTTTGTATGTGTATAAACATGTGATATCTTAGTTTAAATGATTAAGTTCCACGTTAGTATGCGTATGATAGTAGACATTATTTGCATCCCAAAATTAAGACTCGGACGGTAACCACCCTTTTGGTGGGACGAGGAGAAATGCCTAACACCTTCTTCCCTGAGTCACCTGGACTTCTTACCCAATGGAATATCTGAAATAGACTAGTAGACCTTTTGAACTTGACTATAGACATAAGGTGACCTAATACACCTTAGAACTATATTAGGTGGCGACTCCAACTCTAAACTCAAACGAGTTGACCCAGTCAAATCCGAAACCCGACTCGCCTCGATTTGAGTCTAAAATCGGTTATGACAGAATGGCGACTCCGCTGGGGATACTCAAAGTCCTAACCACAACGAGTCTTTATTTTGGGATTTATTTGATCATTATCTTGTACTCATTATTATTATTGTTATACTAACTTGGTTTCTTTTTTGTTTTTTGTTTTTCTTCGTTTATTTATTGTATTATTTTATGTGACATCTAGCATACTTCACTCATACTCCCCCACTTCTGGGAAACAACACTTCACACACACACGGTGATTACGTGGATCCCATGGTCGCTTCACAACCAAAACACCTTTAGGAGGACATTTTGGAATATAGTTGGTCCGTGGTACAACCAACAATTTCAAATGATCCCACTCCTTGGTCGTTCGCCTTGGGGAACCTTGTCTAGAATTACACCACTCTTCTATTGTAATGAGCATGCATCATACCGTAAGAGGGGCTCCCCGTGAGCTGACTAGTTTTCAACTTGTCCAAACTACCTAAACGGGTTTTCTGACCCCAAAGGAATGTTTGGACATGATTATGTGCATTTGAGAGAAAAGAAAAGAAAAGAGAGGAAAAAGTGAGACAAGAATGAAAGCGCATTTTGATTTGTTCAATTATTCTCAAAAGGGGATGGGGTTTTAAATTTTATTTCTTCTTTATTTTTAGGTCACAATGAGTCAAAAGTTCCATCGTTTTGGAATGACTATGGGCGCCCCTCCCTTGTTAACTAATTGGTGAAACCATTTGTCACTAGGAGAGCAAACCGAAGTACGTCAACACCTGGGTCATTTGATTTTATTACTAGAAATGGAGCCGTGTAGAGAGATGATCGAAGCAGCGGTGTCATTATGTGATGAAGAATTGAACGTGTTTTGGTTTGGGGACATCGAATTAACACCTTTGTTGGAAGAAATAGGAGATTTTGTGTCACACTCGGGGTTAGACAAACATCGTTGGCAAGGGGGTCGCATACTAGCACCTAGCGTCCCCACAGCTGACGAGTTCGTAAGAAGTTAGGGATGGTAGCAAGTGTGGACGCGGGATTTTTACAACAAAAGAAGATCCCCTTTTCCTATTTTCACACTCGGTTTGGGCAGTTAAAGACGTATGATAGTCATACGAAGGAGTTCGAGTCTTATGGTGATTGGAGGAGGGCTAGACCACTTGCATTTGCTATTTGTTTCTTAGGAGTGACGGTTTTCCCCGAGAGCTCAAATCATGATATATGTCCTAGACTTGTCATGGTTGCCGATGCAGTGTTCAACGAAATTGATGGCTATCATTATACCATAGTCCCTATGATAGTAGCAGACATTTATCGACCTTTGGGTTGTTGCAAGAGAGGAGCAAAATATTTTCAAGGGTGTAATCTTCTACTGCAAGCGTGGTTCAAAGAACATTTAAAGAAAGCAAGAGGGGTGCAAGCATTGTCCAAACCAGCTGGTTACAACTACTTGATTGGGGAACGATATGGGGTTTCAAAACTCAAACAGCCAAGCAGCACAGAAAAATGGGTAAGATTGTTTGAAAGCATAACGGAGGATTCAATTCAGTGGATGTTCACTTGGTTCCCTTCATCAGATTTCATCATCAGTTTTAAGAGGGCATCCTTTGTAATACTTATGGGGTTAAGAGGCCTTCAACCTTACCAACCATTAAGGGTAATGAGACAAGCAGGGAGGAAGCAAATTGTACCATTGATACCAGACACGAAACATTACCAGTTTGATTACACTGAAGATATTGTTCCGAGAGTCAAAAGCATTAGGAAAGCATGGGTAGGAAGACAAGTCTTGGAAGATGCATCGCTGGCGCCTGATAGATACAACGCTGGATGCGAACCAAACTACAAAAGCTGGTTGCGCTCTAGTGTGAAAGGAAATGTGGTAGTAGGGCCGAGTCGTGGGAACAACGTAAGAGATCGCAAAGCGAAGGCTCAAATCCGGTACCGAGAGTTCATGCTAAAAGCTGTCAAAATGGATAAGGAAAACAAAGAAGAGATTGAGGTATGGAAGAAGCGAACATTAGAACTAGAAGGAAAGATAGAGACATTGGAGACAAAACTTGAACAATAGAACTCGGAGTGTACAGAGGTAGACATCTTACACTTGGTAGCAGCCAAAGGGTATTTGATCAAGGCTATGGAAGAAGTCAAGGAGATCACACGAGAAGCAAAAAGAGCTAAGATGGAAAAGGAATGCGCCGCCTAGTCAAATTGTCATTTTTACTTTTGTATTCCTACTTTTCCAAATTATTGTCATGTACTGATTTACAAACTTTGGGGAATTTATGAGAATAATTGGCCACAAAATGCGTATTTATCCTTTTTGCATAATAAACCTAGGAAGGCTGTACGTCCTTGGCACGTATTAGTCCATTAGTAAACCTACGCCAAATGTCAAAAAGGGTTTTTAACCCAAAAAGTGACAAATTGCATCTCTGCCTTTATTCGAAGAAGCGCTTGCACAAAATATTGATTGTCTGTTTGAACATGATCAAAACTATAAGGGCGTTTTGGTCATTTACCTTTTCTTGTTTTGTTTTCAGACTATGGCTGTAAAGGGCACTCTCTAATTTGAGATCGTCTCCCGACCTCCCCACTTGATCAGACTTTGGTGGGAGAATTTGGCCGTTGTTAGCAAAGCTCATGTCCAAAAGATGTTGGGAGAATTGATAGTTCTTAAGAACTACACTGCCGTGGCTGGTTTGGTTGAAGCTGCTACGCATTTCTGGGACTACAAAAGGGTTGTGTTTCACTTCAATGGTTTCGGAGTTGGCACCGATGTTGGAAGAATTTGGAGGACTAGCAGAGTTGGAACCTGGACCTGAGACTATGATTTATCCTCGAGACATGGAAGGTAATGAGTTCATGGATTTGCTAAGGGCTCCTTATGATCCATACATCGATGGAGTGCACGATGGGAAAGTCACGTTGGAGTATCTGCATTCTAGGTTTGGAGATCCAACACTTAGACCCGAATGTAATGGGGCGTGGGAAATTCAAGACTGGGAATGGACCGAGTCCAATGCTTTCATCACCGCTTTTCTTGGGAGTATGGTCTTTCCCGAGAAAGGAGGCAAGATCGACATAAAGTTAGGGAGAGTAGTAGAGGATCTGCGCAGAGCTGCTTTCAAACGTCAAGTGAGACTGGTCCCGATGATTTTCGGGGAAGTTTACTGAGCTCTAACCAAATGTATCAGAGGTGGAGACTTTTTCGAAGGCTGCAATCTGTTGTTGGAAATCTGGTTGATAGAACACCTGCACAGAGTCCCTGTCAGTCCAGTGGCACCAAAACCCTCTTGGCAAGGAGGGATTCGCTCACATAGCACCCGCATGGCTGGAACAGTGACGTTGGAATACCCCGCAAACATGGAAGGATGGTACACTAGGCTCGAGGAACTGCAAGAGGTGCAATGGGTGATTGAACATTGCGCTGGTTTCGTTGTCTCCATACAAGGCCAAGACATCACCTTCTTGACGTTGATCGGGTTCCGAGAACTCATCACTATATTCCTTTAAGGATCCTTCGGCAAGTGGGCATGACACAATAAACCCTGCAGCTAACTGAAGGAAGAAGTTTCAATGTTGACGTAAAAGACATCGAGCATCCGATGGCCCTCACTATACTGACGATGCGGGAGAAAAGGCTTACTATGCAGTTTTTCCGTGGCCGTAACAGTAGGGTGAACCCCGCAGCTATCCTGTCCTACCCTCAATGGCTCGACGAAGACAAGGCGAAGTATCGATCTAAGACTACACTGAAAAAGAAGGCCAAGTCTCTAAGTGCCGAGGAAAAGTACAAGAAACTGAAGCAAGAGTTTAATCAAAGAAAGAAGGAGCTAAGGGTGACACAAGAAAGAGAAATGAGAAGACAATATAAAGATAAGATCAAAGAGGACGAGCTCAAGTATTGGACCGGCAAGGTCATGACTGCAAGACAAGCTGTTGGGAATCTGCAAGATTTGCTCAAAGGATGGGGGGAATATTTTAAGTCAGTACCACTGGAAGAAAAGGAAGCAAGAGGGTTGGAAATTTGCTAATTTCTGGTAAAGGCTCTGGGCGACATGGAGGATGGGAACGACTTGTTGGAAACATTTACTGATACTCCGCTCCTTAGCCTGGCCCACAAACTCGAGAAGGAAGCCAAAAAGGAGAAGGAAGACGCTGGAGCTGATGCTTAAACCTGAAGTCCTTTTGCTTGGCGCCTAGTCTAGTCATGTCGATTCGAGTCGTCTTGTCCTTTCTTTATTGTTGTTTTCGTCTTAATCGAGTCATTAGTTGTTGTAATAAAGCCAAGCAAACTAAATAAAATTCCATTATTTTTGGCTTTTTGACTGGTGATGATCATGTTTTACTCAAATGAAATGATGTGTTTAGGTGCAAGCGTAACTTCGAATCCGCGATAGGCCTACCTCTGGCACAAAAGAGGTCCCATGCATGATAGGACGCGATATTTATTTAAGCTAACATGTACTCACATTTTATCTTCTTGTTTTGATATGTCAGTTCCTAAGTCCCCTAAAGTTTTGTTTGAGCATTCTAGCCGCGCCGCAATACCGGTTGAGGTCTAAAGGATCGATCCCGACCCCTCCCCCTCTACCTGCAAGGACAAGGACGAGACGAAGTATCATGGCTGAGTTCGACAATGTTGGCACTCCTGAGAAACAAAGCATGGCCGCTTATGAAAACTACACTAAGTTGGAGCAGAGGTTGCTCGAGTTGGAAAGTAGGATCCCTCTGGCCCATACTGATGAGATCACTGAACCGAACCAAACTGCTCGCCCTCACGGCAAAGATCCACTTTACCGCGAAAGAGACCTTTCTTACCCTACTCACACTGTACAACCGCCTTCACTGTTAAAACCAAAACCATGGCATCACCCACCAAGGACCATGAACTGTATGCCTGGACTAAGGAAGACCCAGACAGCACTAAAGAACAAGTCCAATGACTGGTTGAGAAGTTCAAACAACTCCAAGACGCTAAGGGAACCCGAGGGCTAGCTTATGAGGATCTCTGCTTGTATCCTGACTTGAAACTGCCTGAAGGTTATAAGACACCAAAGTTCAACATGTTCGATGGCAGTGGAGATCCAATGACTCATTTAAGGTCTTACTATGACAAGTTGATTGGGGTTGGACATGATGAAAAGATTCGCATGCAGCTGTTCAACCGCAGTTTGACGGGAGATGCACTGGTATGGTACTCCAAGAAACAAACCAAGAAGTAGACAAGCTGGGAAGCAATGGCTGGAGATTTTTTTGACAGCTTTGGGCACAACACAGACGTCATGCCCGATCGGTTTTACTTAAAGAAATTGAAGAAGAAGAACTCCTGGAAAGCAAGGTTTTGTCGCATACGAGGAGTATGCTAAGCTGGAGCAAAAGATGTTTAAGTTGGAGAATAGAGTTCCTCTTGTCCATGCTGATGGAACCACTGATCCAAATAATTCCTCCCGCCCTCACGGCAAAGATCCACTGTTCCCTGAGAAAGACATCCCATACCCCACTTACATCGCACCACCAAAAGCACCACAAAACAATCTCCTTACCTTCACTGTCGAAACCAAGACCGTTTCCTCGCTCACCAAAGATCATGACATGTATGCATGGACAGGGGAATACTCAGACAACATTAAAGAGAAAGTCAAGTGGCTGGTGGAAAAGTTCAAGCAATTCCAAGGCACCAAAGAAACTAGAGACCTAGCTTATGAAGACCTCTGCATGTATCCTAACTTGAAGCTTCCAGATGGTTATAAGACACCAAAGTTTAAGATGTTTGATGGAAGTTGTGATCCGATGGCTCATTTAGGGGTCGTTCGGTTCAACATACAGTTATCCCGGGATTAACAATCCCAGGATTATAATCCCGGGATTGTTAATCCCACCTCCTATATGGGATAGAATTATCCCATGAATGGGGTATAAAATTTATCCCATGTTAGTTAATACCACCAACCAAACATGGGATAATTATAATCCCAAATTTAATCCCGGGATAAGTAATCCAATCCCTCGTACCGAACGACCCCTTAAGGTCTTACAGGGACAAACTGGTTAGAGTTGGACATGATGAGAAGATTCGAATGCAATTATTCAACCGTAGCTTGACGCGCGATGAACTGGTGTGGTACTCAAAACAACAAACATAGAAGTGGACAAGCTGGAAGCAATGGCTGGAGACTTTGTTGACAGTTTCGGGCACAACACTGACGCCATGCCAGATCGATTCTATCTGAAGAATCTGAAGAAGAAGTCTACTGAAACCTTTAGGGAGTTTGCAACTAGGTGGAGAGATGAAGCTACTAAGGTCAAACCCCCTATGGACAACACAGAGATAGTAGCGACTTTCATCCGCATACAAGAAGATGTCTATTTTGACAAAAATGTTGAATATGCAAGACAAGAAGTTTGGGGATTTGATCTAGATTGGTGACATTATTGAAGATGGATTAAAAACTGGCAGAATCGTTAGTTTGGCCCCGCTACAAGAACAAGGCATTGAAAACTGGCAGCACCGGGATATCGAAGAAGAAGAAGAAGGACGATGTTTCCTTCGTTGCGCCATCACTTGACCACTCTCCTATCCATAACCACTACTACCAAACACTACCTCCACCATACTAATATGCTCCACAATCGCCCGCTTATCCAGTCTACAACACACAGCCTATCTTACAAAATCCACCTGTACAAAGATGACCATATCCACAAAGCCCAAACAATAGAAATACCAACACCTACCTGCCAAGACCTTGCACAGACAACAACTAAAGACCCAAAAGAAACTACACCCCATTGGCCGAATCCCGCACTCAGCTATTTGAATGACTCAAAACAGCATACCACATACAACCTATCCCATTGAAAATGCCTGATAGAATCTCACCTTTCTTCAACCAAACCAAAACCTGTGCCTACCACTCTAGGGGACCTGATCACGACGCTGAAAAGTGCTATTCTCTAAGAGACAAAATATAAAACCTAATCGAACAAAAGGTGATACACTTGAAGGCACCAAATATGCACAATAATCCTTTGCCTGATCACGGAGATAATAGGGTGAACTTAATCGAGTTAGATGAAGAATGCAACTTAGAAGGAACCATTGTCAAGGCAAAAGAAGCTACACCGGCATCTGCTTCTGTTGCCCAAGTCGTTAAAGCACCAGAGCTAGTCGAAGTAGAGATGGCTCAAAAATTCAACGTAGACGTAATCCTTCCCTACAATGACAAAGCAGTTCCATGGGATTATGAAGCAGAGAAGAAAGGCAAGTCGGCAGTCGAGACCATTGCAGCACAAGGGATGACTAGGAGTGGGAGGATCTGCATTCCCGAGCATCCTGTTCAGGGTAGACGAGGCACCAGCAAAGAGGAATCCGAAGAATTGTGGAAGAAATTTCAAGCAAAAGAATACTCTGTGGTTGAACATTTGGGCAAGACTCCTGCACAAATCTCTGTTCTAGCTCTACTTCTCAAATCAAAAATCCACCAAAATACCTTGATGGAAGTGTTAGATGAAGCACATGTCCCGGTGGACACCATAGTTGAGAACTTGGCTAGCATGGTTAGGCAAGTCATAGAATCCAATCGAATCGTCTTCCACGAAGATGAGCTACCACCGGAGGGGTTGAGGCATGACAAGGCCTTGCATGTCACCATCAAATGCAAAGACTGGTTTGTAGGAAGAGTTCTGATCGACCGGGGGTCTGGCTTGAACATATAATCATTCATCACTCTGAAGAGAATGGGGATTGGTCAAAGCAAGATTAGAGAAAGTGACATGAAGGTAAAGGCATTTGATGGTTCATTAAGAAGCACCATTAGGGAGATCGACTTAACTATCATGGTTGGTCCCGTGGAATTCACTGGTGAGTATCATGTCATGGACATTTCTGCTTCTTATAACTTGTTGCTAAGAAGACCTTGGATTCACATGGCTGGAGCAATCCCCTCTACCTTGCACCAGACAGTGAAGTTCGAGTGGGACAACAAAGAGGTGGTAGTGCTTGGTGAAAGGGAGCAACTTCATTTACAATGAACAAACCATAACAACAATTAAGGGGAACACTCCTGACGAACAGACCTTCTATACTGTGGAGTTTGTGGGAGCAGTACAGGGTAGCCGAGGAGGATACTGAAAGAACAACAACAAGAGTTGGAATCTCGATGGGTATAAGAAGAACATTGACACAGTCCAAGGAGGATATACTGCATACTTCACTCATAAACTCATCAACGCACCACCAGGGACCGAGGAGAAAAGGAGAAATTTTTACAGTGCCTATTAGGATAGCCGAAGCAAAGGCTATAAAGAAAGAAACTTGGTCTGCGAGCCCGTGATATCTGGATGGGGCGTGCCTTTACGGGAATTTCGTGAGACCATACCTGCCAAAACAGAGAAGCGACCTGTGTACTTACCCAATGTCCATCTTGACTGGCAACACATTTCTAAAAAACAAGGGGAAGGCAAGTATGGCTGCCTAAAATATCTGAGCCTGAACCTATAGAGGTGATGATTGAGGAGCCCTACGTACCCCCACATCCTGCGAAGTGGCCTGAAGACTGGGTTATAAGCATTATAATAAAGTAAGGCTACGAACCTGGGAAAGGTTTCGGCAACAACTTGGATGGCATGATTGAGTCAATTCGAATCGTGATGAGGCCCGACAACAAGAAATCCCTCATAGGGTACATTGTGACTTATAAGAAGAGCATGGAAGAAGCTTCACTGGACTTCAAATACTACAAGAGAAGTGTCAAATTTCTCTTACATATCTTTGTCTCGTCTGGCTACTTGCATGGTTGCAAGGGGGAGGTATCCGCAGTGCAAGAGGTTGAGCCGATGATTGCTGAAGAGGATTTGCTGGCAAGGCTGCAAAAGTTGTTCCTATCTGACGAAGACTATTGTGTGATCCTAGAAGAGCATGTTGAACCTCCTGGCCTTGCAAAAGCTGAATCCGGAGCTGTATTGAGCAACTGGACCATCAACCTGGCCCGAGCTTATCGAGGACCTTGGTAGAGCTGGGGGATAGAGCTTATTTTTATGCTTTCTAAAATAAAGCCCGACCCCGAGTCGTGGAACTTGCATTTTCCTTTTTCTCTTTTTTAATATGTCTCCCTACAAACTTTTTTTTGTAAGGATTCATAAATAAAGCATTGCTCTGTTTCCTTCTTATTCTGTTTTAAATATTTTACTTTTTAGCATTCAAACTAATAATTCCATTTAATCCACAACTGCAACGTGTAACGAAACTACAGAGCTTGAGGAACCTGATCTTGACTATGATAAGTTTGATGAGGCAACACAAGAGGAAATTGAAAGATTTGAAAATAAGCCTAAATCGAATCTAGAAGAGATCGAGGTGATATATCTGGGAGATGATAAAACAGTAAAAGAGACAAGGATTAGTGTGCATCTCACCGCAGGGGATAGAAAGCGATATATTGAATTTCTTAAAAAATATGAGGATGTGTTCCCATGGTCGTATGATGACATGAGTGGAATAAGCACGGACATGGTGGCCCACAAATTTCCCATCAATCCAGGCTTTCCGCCAGTCAAGTAAAAAGCCCGAACTTTGAAGTCATCGACCTTGGTGAAAATCAGAGAAGAGGTGACCAAACAGCTCAATACAGGGATTTTGAAAACAGTCAAATACATGACATGGTTAGCCAACATCGTCCTAGTTCCAAAGAAAGATGGGAAACTCAGAGTTTGTGCAGACTACAGAGATCTGAATAGAGCAAGTCCGAAAGATGACTTTCTGTTGTCGAATATACACATCTTAATTGACAATTGTGCAAAGCATGAACTGTAGTATTTCATGGATTGTTTCGCAGGCTACCACCAAGTACTTATGGATGAGGAAGATGCCGAGAAGACAACTTTCACCACATCTTGGGGGACTTACTGCTACAAGGTGATGCCCTTTGGTTTGAAGAATGTTGGGGCTACCTGCATGAGGGCAATGACTACTATGTTTCATGATTTGATGCACAACGAAATCAAGGTATATGTGGATGACGTGATCATTAAATCGAGGAAAAGCTCGGAGCACTTCGAAAATTTGCATAAGTTCTTCAATTGCTTGCATAGATACAATTTGAAGCTGAATCCAGCAAAGTGTGCTTTCAGTGTTCCAGCGGGAAAGCTTTTGGGCTTCATGTTCAGCAGAAGAGGCATTGAGTTAGACCCAGCCAAGATTAAAGCCATCAAAGAATTTCCACCGCCGAAGAGTAAGAAAGAGGTTATGAGCTTCTTCGGACGACTCAATTACATCAGTTGATTCATAGCTCAATAAACGGTCATCTGTAAACCAATTATCAAGTTATTGAAGAAAGATGCAGCGATCGAGTGGACGGAGGATTGCCAAAAAGCATTCGACCAGATAAAGGAGTATTTATCTTGCACACCCGTGCTGGTTCCACCTGAACCTGGGAGACCTTTGATCTTGTACCTGTCCGTGGTAGATTCTGCATTTGGATGTGTATTGGGACAACATGGCTCAACTGGAAGAAAGGAGCAAGCAATATACTATCTGAGTAAGAAGTTCACTCCTTACGAAGCAGAGTACACACTGCTGGAGCGTACTTGTTGTGCATTGACCTAGGTGGCACAAAAATTGAGACACTACCTGATATCCTATGCAACCTTGCTGATATCAAGGATTGATACTCTCAAGTATATCTTCCAAAAGTCGATGCCCACCGGGAAGTTGGCCAAATGGCAAATGCTACTCAGCTAGTTAGATATCACTTTTGTCACTCAAAATGCGGTGAAAGCTCACGCTTTAACAGATCATATAGCCGAGAATCCTGTAGATGGTGATTATGAGCCTGTGCACACCTATTTCCCAGATGAAGAAGTCATTTTTGTGGGGGAAGATATCATAGAAGAATATGATGGTTGGAGATTATTCTTTGATGGAGCGGTAAATTTCAAAGGAGTCGGCATTGGAGCAGTACTGATTTCTGAGACTGGTCAACATTATCCTATCACATCTAAACTGAAGTTTCACTGCACCAATAACATGGCAGAATACGAAGCTTGCATCCTGGGCCTTAGAACGGCGGTAGACATGAACATACAAGAGCTGTTGGCAATTGGAGATTCTGATTTGTTAATTCACCAAGTCCGAGGAGAATGGACGGCGAAGAATTCCAAAATATTACCGTACTTTGAGTGCATAAAAGACCTGAAGCAAAGGTTCACCAAGATAGAGTTCCGGCATGTACCTAGGTTGCAAAATGAATTCGCAGATGCTTTGGCCACCATATCCTCCATGATCAAGCATCCTGACAAGAACTACATTGATTCAATATCCGTGGCAGTGAGAAAGCAACCGGCATATTGTTATTATGTGGAAGAAGAATTGGATAGACATCCGTGGTTTTATGACATTAAGAGATTTCTCAAAGATGGCACTTACCCAAAAGATATAACAAACCTTCAAAAGAAGACGTTGAGGAGATTGGCAAGTGGTTTCTTTTTTAACGGCGAGGTCTTATACAAAAGAACACCTAATTTAGGTTTACTGAGATGTGTAGATGCTAAAGCAGCTACGAGACTGTTGAAAGAAATACATTCTGGGACGTGCAGCCCGCACATGAATGGCTTTGTGCTCGTAAAAAAGATCTTAAGGATAGGATATTTTTGGATGACAATGGAGCATGATTGCATAAAGCACGCAAAAAAGTTTCATCAATGCCAAGTCCACGGAGACATGATTCGAGTACCTCCCAACGAGCTGAATGTTATGGGATCACCTTGGCCCTTTGCCACCTGGGGAATGGATGTCGTAGGACCTATTGAACCTGCCGCATCGAACAAACATCATTTCATATTGGTAGCTATTTAGAACTTTACCAAATGGGTAGAAGCTACATCGTACAAGTCAGTGACAAAGAAAGTGGTAGAAAACTTCAATTGTGATAAAATGATCTGTCGATACGGCATTCCTGAGTCAATCATCACTGACAATGGATCTAATCTCAATAGTGACTTGTTGAAAGCAACTTGTGAAGACTTCAAAATCAAGCACCGTAATTCCACTGCATACAGACCTCATATGAATGGAGAAGTCGAGGCAGCCAACAAGAACATCAAGAAAATACTGCGCAAAATGACTGACAATTCGAAGCAATGGCACGAGAATCTACCCTATGCATTTTTGGGGTACCGCACAACTGTAAGGACATCAAGAGGCTACCCCATACCGGTTAGTCTATGGCACTTAAGCAGTAATACCAGTAGAGGTTGAGATACTATCTCTGAGGATCATTCAAGAAGCATAATTGAAAGACGCTGAATGGGTCAACGAAAAGATGGAGCAGCTGGCGCCCATCGATGGCAAGAGGATGAATGCAATATGTTATGGGCAATTATATCAGAAGAGAATGACAAAAGCATTTAACAAGAAAGTTCGAGAAAGGTCTTTTGAACATGGGCAGTTAGTGATGAAAAAGATATTTCCTAATCAAGAAGAAGCAAGAGGCAAGGTTGCACCAAATTGGCAAGGACCATACATGGTTCACCGAGTTTTGACCGGAGGAGCATTAATATTAGCAGAAATGGATGGAGAAGTTTGGCTGAAACCGATCAATGCAGACGCTGTCAAAAGATACTTTGTTTAAGAACCTGCATTAACCAATTGCTTTATTGTTTTACAACATGTCATGTAATTTGGAACTACGTTACGACCTGATTCCCCAAGTGGGATACGTAGGCAGCCTACCCAAGGTTCGGTCGCATAAATACAAAAATTTATTTTTTTCCACGAAGTAGACACTGGGGCAGAATTTTTGAGGAACTCCCAAAAATTCCAAAAGGACAGATAAGAATTGACACTGGGGCAGAAATTTTTTAGACTCTCTCAAAAATTTCAAAATGGAGAAACTGGAGCAGAATTTTGAGATCCCCCAAAAATTCATTCAAGGGGAAGCTAGCAACGACTGAGATTTTACACAATGCAGTTTATGATTCAATAGAATAAATACTTTTCTTTTCATATAAGGTTTTTCAAAATATTTGCACTATTTTCTTTATATATCCCCACTACCTTGGCCGAGGTCCCGGCATTCAAGAGGAGAACGCGTGAAGCAAGCCAAAAATGCAAAACCTAAACAATCCCCCTCCCTCCCCTCCCCCCTCCCCCCTCCCCCCCCCCCCCCCCCGCGCAACACAAAAATCTTTCTTTGAATACAGGCACAGTGGGTACACAGCTTGATACGAAAAGCGAACGTCCCCCGATGAAACATATTCAGCTTTTCTTTACTATGCTTTTATTTTGCAAGGTATACAACCGGAAGGGTAGACAGATCGATGAGAAAGATTGGCATGACAAAGGGAATATATCCCAAAGGGTAGACAGCCCGGTGAGAAAGATTTGGCATGAAAAAGGGTAGACAACCCGGAGGGTAGACAATCCGATGAGAAAGATTGGCATGTCAAAAGGTATACAACCCGAAGGATAGACAACCCGGTGAGAAAGATTTGGCATGACAAAGGATAGACAGCCCAAAGGGTAGACAGCCCGATGAGAAAGATTGGCATGACAAAGGGTAGATAGCCCGGAGGGTAGAAAACTCGGAGGGTAGACAACCCGGGAAGTATACAGCCCGAAAGGTAGACAGCTCGGTGAGAAAGATGTGGCATAACAAAGGGTAGACAAACCGGATGGTAGACAACCCGATGAGAAAGATTGGCATGACAAAAGGTAGACAACCCGGAGGGTAGACAGCCCGATGAAAAAGATTAGCATGACAAAGGGTATACAGCCCAAAAGGTAGACAGCTCGGTGAGAAAGATTTGTCGTGACAAAGGGTAGACAGCCCGATGAGAAAGATTGGCATGACAAAGGGTATACAGCCCGAAGGGTAGACAACCTGGTGAGAAAGATTGGCATGACAAAGGGTAGACAGCTCGGAGGGTAGACAACCCGATGAGAAATAATATGGTAAAATGTAGACAGCCTGGAGGGTAGACAGCCCGGTGAAAGGAATAGCATGACATGGGGTATACAGACCAAAAGGTAGACAGCCTGTTGAAAGAACAACATGGCAAAGAATAGACAGCCCGAGGAAAAGAATGGCATAGTGTGATGGACAACTTAGCATAATGAAGAGGCATACAGCCCAACGTGCCGAGCACACATTCAAATGACGAGAAATATTGGCAAGACAATCCAACAAATAGGAAAGTCTATTTATGCATTAACATACGCACTGTTTTGCAAAACTCACTTCCATTGCAGGACATACAATCTGACAATGCAAAGGCACTACCATCTGACACCACACAAACACTTACAATTCCTAAAGACATCTCCCAAGAGTCGCGACAAAATTGGTCGTTCTGTCAACGTCTTTGCCCGAAGACTCTTTCATCATCTCCAGGCAAAGAAGGGCAGCTGTTGACGCCCAATTTTGTCCCTCCTATTTCAATAGCTACTTCTCAGACAAAATTGCACTTATAACCCTGCAGTTATCTTCATACAAAATCCTTATCTCACACAGGCACTCCAATTACGCTACTTTTAAAGACACCAACACAAACTACAGCTATTTACAAAATTCGCACGTTAAATTACGTATTTTCTCAATTGCACTATTTTCAATAAAATTGCTCAAAATTATTTTAAATCTCATAATGATATTTTTACATTTCTTTAAGTCATTGTAGCATTTTTTTTAAAATTAATTTTACAATTTTCTACATATTTATATCTATTTTTTACATATTTTATACCATTTTATACATAATATATACACTATATACACTTATACACATCACACCCTCACACGTCAGCGCCAACTCATGCCTATGTGGCTTCATCTTAGCCGTCCAATACTTGATCCAACTGCCAAGATCACTCTTTCCTTTTTTAATTATACAGTCTAACCCCCAAACTCTAAGATCCCTCTCTTTTCCCACAATGTCACACCGCCATCCCTCCCTATTCTCTCTCAAGCAAAACCCTAACGTCGCCTACTGTTACTTCATTTTCCAGCCACCTCCGCTGGTGAAATTCAAAATAAATCATACCATCATCATCCCTATTACCTCCGCAATAAAACCCACCCATCGATTCACCTATTTGACGAAGTTATGATTTATCCCTACCCCCCAACCCTCGTCTCTGTCGCCGAAAGCAAGAACTCCAGCGACCTCTCCTTTAAAGATGTAATCTTTACTACCAGAAGAAGAGGGGAAGCCCCTCGCGCGTGCATGATTAAGACGGGTCAAGATTGACCCGACTCCGGTGCAAACGGGTAATTCTTGACACATTTTTCCTTTTCTAATAGTTTTTGGACCTACGTGATGTTAAACCTTAATTTGCCTAGTCCTCTTGGTGTTTTAACATGATTGATTGTTGATTAACTAGAGTGAAATTCATGAAAATTGTCAAAGTTTTCTTGTTTCACTAGTTTAAACACTAACACGATTTGTTTATATGCCTGAGTTTAGTGTAATTGTGATTTGTGCCCTAGACTAACCCTGTTAATCTGTAATTTAAAATTCAAGGCAATTTTGAATCGATTGTGCTTATCTTTGTTGTTCTAAGTGAATTCAGCCTTACACCTTATGAAAATACATGGTCTTCATGATTTTAGACTTAGAGTTTAAGAGGTTATATGATTCAGCATGATTAGGAGAATTTCAAATTGATTCCTGATTGAAACTTGAATGAAAATTGGTTACCTGATTGATCCTATGCCAACTAGAGTTTTTCAAATCTGTTTAACTATTCTCGAGCCTAAAATATGTTTGGGTAATTGATTTCTTTGAAGCTGGACCATGCTATATGTAAAGGAGGGAATTGTACTTGTCATAGGTTCTGATTTACCGTAATTTTAGGGATTGAGTGAACTAAACTTGGTAAGTCCACCTAATGGAATCCTTTTAAGTTTGGAAGACCATATTCCCTTGCCTTTTTGTTAGCTTGGATAAGCTTGAAGTTTTGATTGATGACTAAGGAACAGATCCAAGGACATGTTCCTTTGAATCAGTGCAGCTGAATAGATAATCATGCAAAATCATTTAAGCGGGAGTATTAATTATTATCCTTTTTCTGGGGCTAAGAGAGATCTGATTCATCCTTTTTCTAAAGGAAAGGAACCCAAACTAGTTTGGGTTCTTAAAATTAACCCCTAGTTTTCTTTTGCAGGCTAGAGTGAAGGAGAGGAACCACAAATAATACATGGACAGTGGTTGCTCAAGGCATATGACAGGACATAAGGAACTGTTCCTTTCACTCTCAGCCTTTCAAGGAGGAAGTGTTTCCTTCAGTAATGGTAAGAAAGGGGAAATTATTGGCATTGAAAAGGTAAGTAGGTCTGATTCACACAGTATAGACAATGTATTTCTAGTAGATGGGTTGAAGCATTGCTTATTGAGTATATCTCAATTATGTAATAAAGGTAACAATGTTAATTTTTCATCTACTGGGTGCACTGTGACTAACCAAACCTCTGGAGAGATCATTTTGCAGGAAAATAGACATGGAAATATCTACAAGGTGGATCCATTAACACTGTCTGATGGAAGCATGAGTTGTCCAAGTGTAATGCAAAATGATCCCCTCCTATGGCACAAAAGACTTGGTCATGCCAGTCTTTCACAACTGAACAAGCTTGTTTCCAAGGATTTGGTGATAGGTCTTCCTAACATCAAGTTCAGGGATGAAAAAGTATGTGAGGTTTGTGCTAAGGGAAAGCAGGTAAAATCTTCCTTTAAACCAAAGAAACAGGTAAGTACTACCAAACCTTTGGAACTGGTCCATATGGATCTCTGTGGACCAATGAGAACAATGAGCCGTGGAGGTAAGAAGTATGTTATGGTATTAGTTGATGATTATTCCAGATTTACATGGACTATATTTCTTGCATCTAAGAAAGAAGCTTTTAATGCATTTTCAATTTTTGCAAAGAAAGCTCAAAGGACTCTAGATAGTCATATTGTTGTAATTAGGTCAGATCATGGAACTGAATTTGAAAATCATTTTTTTTTCAATTTTTGTAATGAAAATGGCATTAATCAAAATTTCTCCTCACCTAGAACTCCACAACAAAATGGAGTAGTTGAAAGAAAAAATAGGACCTTAGAAGAAATGGCTAGGACTATGCTAAAATCTGGTAATCGTCCACAAAGCTTTTGGGCTGAGGCCATTAACACTGCATGTTATATAATCAATAGATGTATGACAAGACCACTGATAGAGAAGACACCATATGAGTTACTTAAAAGAAGAAAACCAAATATTTCACACCTTAGGGCCTTTGGTTGTAAATGTTTCATACATAACAAAGGGAAGGATGCCTTAGGAAAATTTGATCCTAGAAGTGATGAGGGAATCTTTGTTGGCTATTCTTCAAATAGTAAATCCTATAGAGTCTTTAACAAGAAAACATTGAAAATTGAAGAAAGCATGAATGTTAAATTTGATGAAACTGACAGTTTGACTCAAGAACAGGTACAGGAAGATGAAGAGATTGGAATGCTGAAACATGGTGAAACTGTTCCTCAGAAAATGCAGGCATTGGATGGGAATGCTGTAAGAAGTGAATTGCAAGGAACTGTTCCTCAGGATAGAACTGAGAAAAATAGCACAGAAACAGGGGGAACAAATGATGGATCCACCTCTCAAACCTGTACTACTACTACATCAGGAACGGTTCCTTTACAAAGAACTTCTGAAGATGGTCTAATACTCAAGCCTTACAAGTATCAAGGTTCACATCCTATGGACCAGATAATCTCAGGCAAGGCTGTTGGAATTCAGACTAGATTAGCAGTCAAAAATCACAATTTGTGTGCCTTTAGTGCCTTTTCGTCTCTTGTTGAACCAAAAAATATGAAAGAGGCACTGAAAAATGCAGATTGGATCAACGACATGCAGGAGGAGTTGAATCAATTCCAAAGAAGTCAAGTTTGGCATCTGAAACCCAAGGGCAGGAACAGGTCCATAATAGGAACAAAATGGGTTTTCAGGAACAAACTTGATGGGGATGGTATGGTAACCAGGAATAAGGCTAGATGATTTGTTCAGGGGTATAGCCAAGAGGAGTGCATCGACTATGATGAGACATTTGCTCTAGTTGTAAGATTCGAGGCAATAAGACTTCTTATAGCCTTTGCTATATACATGGAATTTACTCTACATCAAATGAATGTTAAGAGTACATTTCTGACTGGCTACTTAAAGGAAGAGGTTTATGTCAAACAACCTCCAGGTTTTGAAAATGAAAGTTCCCTGAACATGTGTACAAGTTAGACAAGACCTTGTATGGACTCAAGCAGGCACCAAGAGCTTGGTATGAACGTCTATCAAATCTCCTACTTCAGCATGGATATAAAAGAGGCAAAATTGATAGTACACTGTTTTTGAAAGAAAAATGTAAGTATCTCCTAATTGTTCAAATTTATGTAGATGATATAATCTTTGGTACTACTTGTGAAAATTTAAGTAAAGAATTTGCAAAATCAAGCAAAATTCAAATGGAACTATGATCAATCAACAAAAATATAATAAGGAGTTACTTAAAAGGTTTGAAATGGATAATGCTAAGAAAATTGATACACCCATTGCAATTGCCACAAAATTAGATCTTGATGAACATGAAATTTCAGTTGATCGAAAATTGTATAGGGGCATGATTGGTTCTTTGCTTTACTTAAGTGCTAGTAGACCAGACATTGAGTTTAGTGTTGATTTATGTGCTTGGTTTCAGTCAGATCCTAAGGAATCTCATTTGAAAGTTGTTAAAAGAATATTGAGATACTTGAAAGGAACAGGTTCCTTGGGACTTTGGTATCCAAAAGGTGGTACTTTTAATCTTGTTGGGTATACTGATGCTGACTATGCAGGTTTCCTTGTTGATAGAAAGAGTACCTCAGGTATAGTACACTTTCTTGGTGAGTATTTAGTTTCATGGGGAACTAAGAAACAAAATTCAGTGGCACTTTCCACTGCAGAGGCTGAATATGTGGCAGCTGCCTCATGCTGTTCACAATTATTGTGGATCAAATAGCAATTACAAAATTTTGGTGTTGATGTAGGAACTGTTCCTATCTACTGTGATAACACTAGTGCCATAAACATGACAAAAAATCCAGTGCATCACTAAAGGACTAAATACATTGACATAAGACACCATTTCTTCAGAGACAATTATGAAGAGGGTTTGATTACTACAGCCTTTTGTTCTACTGAGAAATAGATTGCAGACATTTTTACAAAGGCCTTGGGTAGAGATCATTTCGAAAGGAACATGTTAGAATTATGGATGATTAAATTCACCTAAAACTACTTATACTTTACTTCAAAATTTGCTCGAAAATTTTGTTTAAAAAATTGAATTTTATCAAAGTCAATTTGAAGTTTTCAGTTCAGTTTCATACTTAAGTGTATACTCATATGCCATTTTTTCTCCTAAAGTTTGCTAAAATTTAATGATGTTACCCTTATGTTCTTAGAATTTCAGATTGAGCAAATTTGATTAAATTGGGATGGACACTGTTTGGTGATAATATTCAGGTATGTACTCTTTGTTATTCAATTATATTAGAAGTAAAGGACTATAGGTAACTTGAATTTAGGATAAGTCCCACTAGGAAAGCTTGATCATATTCGTTATGCATAAGAGTCCTATCAGAAGAACCAGTTCCCAATCCCATCAGGACTCTCAAATCATAGCGGCTCTTTTCTGGGAGACTTCCAAGAGTCCTTTAATGTTTGAAACTCCATCAATGAGGTAATTGTATTCGTTTTGCACTCAATCTCCACTACTTACTTCACTCTATATAAACTCCCACACTCACCCACTATTTTCACTTTGCTCTACTCAAAATTCTCAAAAATTTCAGAAAAAATAGTAACTTATCTCTTAAGACGCATACTTGCCATGTCTCTCTCAATTGAAAACTCCTCATCCATCCCCACTTCTGATCAACCATAAATTCTCAACCCTCCTTCACCCATGGATACAACAACACCAAACCCTGATAATCCGATTCCACAAAACCCTAAGATTGAAATTCAGGGGGAAGGACCAGTTCCCAATGTATAATCGATTTTAGAACAAGTGGAGGACTTTTCAAGAGCCATGATTGTGTACCAATATCAGGTAAACTATGCTACTCCATTGAATGTAGTTGATGATGAAGGAGAAAATGTAGAAGGGTTTGGGTCTGTTCCTGAGGGAGAAAGTGAAAAGGATAATTTAAAACGATTGGAGGCTCCCAGGCATGGGTCCCCAAGGTCTCCAGAGGTTGCTTTAGAGCACCCATGGAGGATGAGAATGTGGTGGATTTGGATGATGATGCCATAAGTGATAGTGATAGACCAATAATTGATCTTATAACATAAGGAGTCTGAAGAGAAAACTTGCTAGAAAAGGTCCAATTGATGCTAAGTTAACTTCTGACATTACTGCAAAGTTGAAAAAGATTGGTGATAGCTATAAGCCAGGTCTTAAGAAAAAGGGTGAAAGTTCTTCCAAGGCAAAAGGAATTGTTCCTTCTACTTCTACCCCTGCTAGTGGGGTTAGAAGAACTAGGAGCTCTGTTAATGTTGCAGATGAAAACTTGGCTGCTGCATTAGAAAGAAGTAGGAAAGGGAAAGGAAAGCAAGTTGTTGATCTTGTTGTTGAAGAAGAAACTGAATCTATAGAGAAAGAAATAGAGATTAATGATGAGGAAGATGATGTGATGGTGGACGTGAAGGAAGTAGGTCCTCAGTCTAAAAAGAGGAAAACTGCTGAAAGAAGAGTGACAAGAAGCTCTGTCAAAGCCACTGCTACTAAATCCTCCAAGAGGACCAGGTCCTCAAAGAGACCATTAGTTGATGAAAGTTCTGATTTCAGTTCTGAAGAGTCTGCTGCAGAAGAGGATAGTGAAAGTGAGAATGAGGGAAATAAGGTTCAATATTGTGTGCATGATGATATTATGACAAGAAAAGTTCTGAAAGGTAGGGTACTCTCTGATGTTGAGGAAGATGGTATGCTCTGGTAGCTGCAAAAATTGCAGGTGCAAGGCTGGAAGGACATGGTACTTCAGATCAAAGGAAAGTGTGCAAAGATGATGGTTCAGGAATTTTATAAAAATTGTTCCATCAAGAGGGATAGGATCACTGCTTCTGTCCATGACCAAGAAATCACCTTTGACACAAAAGAGTTGGGTGAATTGCTAGGTATTCCTTCAGTGGGGTATGAAAGCTATATCAAAAAAGTGTTGCCAGATTTGAAAAATCTTCCCACTGGTTTGGAAATCACTAGGAATTTTGCTGAAAATGCTGAGGAGGAGAAGCCCATGGCTGTGAAAAAGAGTGAAATGCACCCTCAGCATCAGCTGTTGTTTGAGTTTGTGAATAAGATATTGATGCCAAGGCAGGAGAAGAGAGGGATAGCCAGTCTTATGGACCTGGTCCTTATGGAACTACTGGACAGTGATATGCAGATAAACTAGCGCAGGTTCATGATTCATCTGATTAAGAGGGTTGTTACTGGGAAGAAAACACACTCATTGCCCTTTGGTTTTATCTTGACTAATCTGTTTGCTAAGCTAGGGATTCCTTTAGAGGGGGTGGTCAACGCTACTAAGAAGGAGAGATTTGGTAGTGCTACCCTGATCAGCTGTGATCTGCTCATTCAAGCTGATCCTCCATTGGCTGGGGTTGGTAAACAGCCTTTGAACAACAAGGTAAGGGCCTTGAGGCAACAAGTTGCCATACAAGCTGCTGAGATAACTAGGTTGGAGGAAGAAAGGAACTACTGGAAGGCTGAGGCTACTAAAGCAAAGGAGACAAATGAGGGGATGCTCAAACAAATATTTGAGTTGCTGCAGGAAAAGTCTCAGGGACCTGGTCCTTCCACATCCTGAAACCCTTAACCAAATGCCATCTTTTGTCCAGTGGGATTTAGACTAGTTCTAGTACCTTAGTCTTTTCCTTTTCTAGTTTTTGAATAATTTAGTAGTATTTGCTTGTATTCCCTGGTTGAACTCTTTTTGTTAATGATGAATTATCTTCGATGGCTAATATCATTTTGTTACAGTTGTTTTATATTGAATTATGCTTGCAATTTGAGTTTCCTCAATGGCTATGAACTGTTTGTTCTAATACTTGATAGATTCTAACTTATGCAACCTTTTCAATGATGCCAAAAGCAGGAAGAGTAAGTTCTGATTTTGCTTGTGAAATTTATCACCTAATTGAGAATCCGATCCTTAATGATGAAACAAGTTTCTACTTATGATGATTTTGAGTTCCAAGTTGTGATCCAGGACATTAAGGACATGAAGCTACGCCTATGAGTTTGTCATCATCAAAAAAGGGGAAAATGTTAGCTTGGATAAGCTTGAAGTTTTGACTGATGACTAAGGAACATGTAAGGAACAGATCCAAGGACATGTTCCTTTGAATCACTGCAGTTAAATAGATAATTATGCAAAATCATTTAAGCGGGAATATTAATTATTATCCTAAATCTAATAGTTATCTTGATGATTATGCAGGGCTGCACGAGATATGAAAAGATTGCATAAGATTGGATAAGAGCTAAAGGATTTTGGGTAACCTAGGAAGGAGTTCAATTAAGACTCAAACTCTTGGAAGCTTTGGAGTTCTAATTGCTCGAGACTTCTTGGATTTTGAAGCTATAAAAACAGGAGCATTTCAGCTTTTGAAGTGTGCACAAATACAGAGAAAATCGAGCTATAATATTGAAAGAGTCTTCATCTTATTTGTGTAATCATTAAGCTACAGGGAACTAAGTGAAGAACCCTTAGATTGAGTCTTATTAAAGTTCAGTCTTGGTTCGTCTGTAGTAGGTACTATCGAGTTGTATCATTTGAATTCAAGTCTTGTACTTGGAGAAACTTCACTGATTGTGAAAGGGGTCACTATAGGATTAGAGTTAGTCCTAGGTTAGTAAGAAGGTAGTCTTGTAACCAAGTGAGTCTTTCAAATAGTGAAATTGAAATTGTGATTTTTTGATCCCTAGTTAACGGGGTTTTTTCACGCTAACATCGAGTGTTCGTTTACTTACAGTTTTAATACAGCATTCAACAAAGTAAAGGAACACATAGAAGAAACTGGTCCTTAAAATAATAAGTGGTGTATCTTGGGAAATAACACTTTTATACTTTTACCCATTTGAATTTGAACATTATACTCCTTCACCTAAATAAACTTATGTTCTTCTCATTCTAACACACACATTCCTACACTGAGATACACAGAAACACACACGACTAAAAACTCTCTGCCCTTAGTTACTCTAGAGTATTCTCACTACTCTTGTTACTGAAAATAGAAGCTGGACAAAGCTTCTGATTGCTGCATCCTCACTGTTTTTCTTTTGGTTTGATTGTTCACTAACTCACTAAAGCTATACAGTTTTCCCTCTATCTCAAAGTATGGTGTGTAATTAAGTATAGACCATGGCTTATACCTTTGTTTGCTCACATGTTTGAACTGTCTATGCATATGTTTTCCTTTATAGGATCTCTGTCTGTTTGTACCTCTGTTTGGGTCTTGCTTCTGGCCCCTGCTAACTCCTATTGTGCAAGCCTATATGTGGATAGCTTTAAGGCTATACCAAAATCAATGTGCAAGTGTTCCTGTGATTGTTCCAGGAAGAGTAGTTCCTGGTTTCTTTTTACATTAATATGAACAATGCAGGCTTCTTTGTCGGTGCTCACAGGGCACTCTTTCTAATCCCTTGTCTGAACTCCTTTAGATATCCCCACTGTGTGTATTTAGTAGGATTCCCTGTGTGTATGATTTTTTTTAATACAGGATGCATGGCAATAAGCCTTGTACTTGGCTATCCAGGGGCCCCTTCTCACTCCCTCCTTTATGCAATTGCATCATGTTTAAGAAAATAGAAGCCTTTGCATTGAAACTCAAGTCTAATTGATAATTGGAGGTTCGTATCAGAATGTCTATAATATATGATGACTTAAAACTAAAATTGGCAGTGTTTGATAGAAGTACTCGTATGTAAAACCTGAAAATTTCGATAACAGGGGCCTTTTTGTGTATTGACTGCTTGAAACTAGACTATTTCTACAAAACTGAAACTGCCCTTTTTCGCATAAACGATACAGGCCCAAAACAGTTTTAAAACGTGGCTTTTTATGTGTATAAATTGATTTTGACCTACTTTAATCCCTTATACACTAATCTAATAGTGTATAGGATATATATATATATATATATATTAAACTATATTACTATTACTACCTATTCATGTATTTGCATGCTTATACACTTATATTTACGTGTGACAGCCCCTACTTGCATTTTTGTGCTTTCGTGTATCCTCTTTCAAAAAACATCCCCATATACATATCTTTCAAAACTGACCCTAAAAGCAAATAGCCATTAAGATTAGGGCTCGACAATAAATGTCAAGTCACGCCGACCCAGAATGGAAAATATTATCTTACAAAAACAACCATAATTTGGTTATGTGCCAAAACTCAAAGGTATTTTCAAAATCTGTCCATTTCTGCAAACTGGCCCAAGTATAGAATTTGCATAAATAAACTGTTTTAAAATATTTCTTCCGATTTTAGCCTGATGTTTCAATGCTTTACAAAAGCCACGGCTAAATGTGCGATTAGGCATAGTGCTTACGCCTTTTCTACAAATTTTAAAGCCCAGAACCTGTTTGACTATGTCTCACAGCCCATGTTGAAATTGTTTGCGTAAATGATCCTGCTAGTATGATTGATTGAGAATTGTAGCCTAGACTTGAAAAATGACTTTCTGAACTAAAGCATAATTTTTGTTGCTTCACTATTCCTAAGATCCCAAAAAATAAAACTCTAACAAGAACAACTTTTTGTGGGACTCGAGGAAGTGTTTAACACCTTCTTCCCCGAGTCACTTGGACATCTTACCCTCGAATCTCTGGAAATGTGATTATTTACATAAAACCCGACCTTAGATATTTAGGTGGCCTAATACACTTTAGAAGACGCATATTAGGTGGCGGCTCCGATTTCAAACTCGACCGAGTTACCTAGTCAAATCCAAGCCTTGACTCCCTTCAAGTTGGGTAAAAAATGAGGATGCGACAGTGGGGAACAAGAATCTACGGTTGCTTAATCCAAACAACCAACCAACAATCAAAATTTTTTGAAATTTCTTCTTTCTATTTTTTTTCGGTAAATAAGAACACAGACAAAATAACAAGAATACGAAACTGAAATAAAAGACATAAACGCACGAATGTAAAGATAAAGAACAGGATTGGGGTTGTAAGAACAAGCTCAAATAGTGCTCTGATACCAAGATGGTTCAAGCTAATCTTGAAAAAGCTTAACAACGGAACAAGAACGCAGAAATAACAAGAAATAAAGATAGAAGCTAGACAAATCTAAGCTTCAATCCAAACGAACCCAAGGAACTAGTATCGGGCCCGCTTAGTTGAGAACAAAGAATCACCTACACTAGGCAACAATCCTCAAGAAGACAAGCATGCTTTTTGAAAACTGAATGATCAAAGAAGAAGTTGTTCAAATGGGTTTCACCGATTGACCCAAGTTCTTATAACAATCCCACGACGGGGTTCGGCTCGCAACGGAAACACAATAGCAACTGCTATATTCAATATTCAACAACAACTAGATATTGAACTAGGAAATAAATAGGGGTTTATATAGATATCCCCAAGGGTATACTAGTAAATACGGTCACAAGCAACCAATAAGACAAGGCCACGCAGGGCCGAAGTAATTCATGTGCTCGGTGCTCATTCGTTCAGCTCGGCACATTTGTACCGGACGCTCTCCTGCCTCGGGTGCTTTTGTAGCCTTTCAGTCGCTTCACTGCTCGGCGTCAATGTTTTGTGTTAGGTCACTTCCTTTTTATGGCTCGAGCTTGTAAATGTGGCATTCACATCTTGCGCTCGGCCATTTAGCATCCAAACAGATGCCTTCTCCCGACCACGCCAGCTTAATGTGAGCATCATGCAAAAGGCCTCGATGAGTTGAATACTTGATCTGCACGGCTTCGGACTGCATCCGAGGTGTTGGAAAGACATATAGGTAACGTAAACTTTGGAGAAAAAACTCTTTTACTGGTACCAAAAAACAAATAAACACATAAAGTAAATAAACTACGATGTATAATATTTTCTGTTACATGGATAAACGACACTAACCTTTTTTTATGTTTTGATTCTATTCTATATATAGAGGAATAGGCATGTCTTTAAAATTTTTTATGCAAGAAAGCATTCTTTGCAAATTTAAATTCATCTTTTTGATGAATCGAAGGGTCGACACGCACATGCGAAAAGCGTAGTGTGTGTGTGTGTATATATATATATATATATATATATATATATATATATATATATATATATATATTGATCAAGTTCAAATTTGACCGAAAATAAATTCCTTGAACAAAATTAGTGATCAAGTTCAAAATTGACCGAAATAAACTCCTTGAACAAAACAGAACAAACAACCTAGGATATTCATATTTTGTCCCAAATATTTAAAAATTTTGCAAATATAGTTCAGCCGTTTCCTAATCGAAACATTGAAAATTCTTATCATATTATCCCTGAATAGTGAATAATATAGTCGATGGTTTAAACTTTGGTCATATTTGCTTTACAGGTGATTAAATTTCTTCTAAAACTTTATACTATTAGTCGAAAGTATGGTCTTACAAAAAGAATTGTACGCGTACGCTTACTTACGGTTATTAGTTGGATTTCTCAAGACAAAAGTCATGTGTGATCGTTGCTGAAGTATAAATAAGCATTAGAAAAATGATGATTAAACCTCATTTTAAAGGTTCCAACTATTGGTGGGCTAATATTGAATTCTCAACAGTATGTTCAAAGGAATAGAAAAAGAATTTCATCATTTCAATTTTTTGTAAGAAAATGCAAAATGTTTATTTTTCTAGTTAGAATGAATTGGTCGTGCCTAGATATATAATTAATATTCAATAATATAAATGATTTTTTATGCATTTTTTTTACATTGATAAGTAGTATGTATGAAAGCATAATAATAAAATTGTTACGTAGGTTTTTATTTACCAAGAGTTCAAAATTTCCTCACTTTCACCAACCCTCCGAGCTCCGACATTTATGATTTATACTTTGTATTCGTAGAAATACATATATGCAATTGTTTAAAACCAGATTAGCATTGAGTGTTGATTCAGCTAATTAGAGATTTCACTACCAATTTAGGACGGATCTTTTGCAGCATGGGGGTAACAGGAGACTTTACTGGTACCAATTTAGGACGGATCTTTTGCAGCATGGGGGTAACAAGAGACTTTACCGGTGCCATTTAGGACGGATCTTTTGCAGCATGGGGGTAACAGGAGACTTTACTGGTGCCACAACCCTGGCAAGGAGTGGTTGAACCCAAAATTAGGTCCAACAACAGCCCTAAGCGCCATCCTTCGGCTAAGCGGGCAAACAACAGAACCTTGGTTCTGGCATCCAACCTTCCGCCTGGGTTGCCTATCCAACCATACCTTTAACACCACCACCTGCTGGGATTCTGACCCTAATTTGCTATTAGAATCATCGTATCCCAGTAGCCTAGTGTGACAGAGCTCAACACTTAGAGATTTAGCCTATCATTAGGCCAAATACCAAATTAAATTATAAAAAGGAAACAAAATTAAAGAACTATTATTAATACCTTAAGATGCGCTCAGTATTGGAGAAATTTTATATTCACAAGATGTTTACAATGGGAGAATTTTACAAGAGAGAGCGGGGTGTATTTTTCAGCCTGCCTCTCAACTAAACTTGCTACTCTTTATATACACAATTACCAAAAATCTATCATGGCCCAATTTTTACAAGTGGCCGGCTAAAAATAAAAGAGAAAGAAAATGGCCGACAAATGACCAATAATGTGCGCAACTTTATCAAAGCTGCTTTATAAAAGATACTTTATAAAAGCAAAAGTTGAGGAATCTCTAATAATGCATGCGCGTCAGATTTTATCTTTTGCTTTGGCGCCTTGTGATTTAACAGATTCTTCTCTATTCACCTGTGTCATGATATTTGTGATATAATCATTCATGTCGTCCTCTGTAATTGGCTGGGACTCTCCTGGTAAACAGTATTCCCCTTCGTCTTCTGTATTATTTGCAGAAGCCATGGATGTGTCTGAAGGGATTTCCACTTCAAGATTTTTAATTAAATCTTTTTTAACCTCTTCAAAGTAAGAAGTTAAAATTTCTTCTCTTGTCATTAACCCCTTCTTCATCTTAATTTTATGAATGATATGTTGATATGGTCTTGGGGTATTGATTTGCTTCATATGATCTGCCTGTTTATATTCTTCAAGTGATTGTTTTATCTTTTCAATCGTATCCTGGCACTGGATATTACCATCAGCCGTTTTTTGGATCATTTTTTTCCAAAACCTTGTATAAAAGGTCCTGTACAAAGCGGGAATATTATGTGGAGTATAATCCACTTCCACATTCCATTTCATTATCCATGGAATTGAGTATTCAATAAAGAAATTCATATAAGAACTTCCTTCAATAAGAGTATTACTCCTTTGTAGTTCTTGAATTTTTGGAGACACCTCCAACCAGTCAGTATAGAAACTGAGTAGTGGTTCCGGTAATATCTTGAAGGTAGGACCATAGGTGATCCACCACTGAGAAAACCAATTTGGTATATTGCTCTGTTTATAAATATCCGAGCATATCTTTATAAACCAAGAGTGTTTCTTATTATCATTTTCATATAATAAAGCTTTATAAAAGCTTTCAACATAGTCCCAGTAATTATATTTTACTGGAACCTTTCCTTCCGGATGAGTATAACTCTTTTCAGTTAGGGTGCTCAAACCCCATTCTTCAGCTGATATAATCCGTTTAATTATAAACCTTTCTTGTATTTGCTGAATAAAAGTGCGATATTTTGCATGATTCAGTAATTGAGAGTATCATCTCATAGTGAGCTCTGTACTTATAAGTACAGCTTGCGTATGACGCATTGTTTAAATACCTTGCCATTAACTTCCATGGCACATTCTTCCATTGAAGGTCTCTGTTTTCAAGGAATAATATTAACTCCTTATAATCTGTCTTAATATAAGACTGGATATTTTCATTATCATCTTCTAGTATAACAGAAGAGTATGATTCAGGCATATTATCCTTTGCTTGCTTTCCTTGTGCATTTTTCCATTCAAGGAATTGTTGATACTGAAAATATGAAACAGTATCATCACCTTTATTATTTGATGAAGACGATCCTGTAAGATCTTCGGCTATAAGCCTTTGTTTACCCATTTGGGCTATTACAGCACCTCTACCATTACCTCTTCCTCTATTTCCCCTTCCTCTATTAGAGGTTGGGTTACCTCGGGCCGAGTGCATAACCTGCATATAATGGACCATAGATTCGTTATGCTAAATATATTGGATAATGTTCCAACACATTATGAATTCCTATTATATCTGCCGTAATTTCTTTGATTCTGGCCATAGTTCTTTGTAAGATACTAGCAATATGATCTGTTTCTTCCTTATTAAAGTAATTGGCGTGTAATAACAAATCCTTAGATTCATCCGCCAATTTTTTCAATCTATTTTGCGTCGCACGTAAATCCCAATATAATGCATGCATCTGCCTAGGTAGGAGCTGATTTTGGCAGTAGGGACAGTAATATAGCATATTTTCTCGTTTACACATTTAAATATCCTGCACATCAAAATAATGATTATGATCATTAACTGGCCAAATATTCTCTAGTCAGAAAATCAGGGAGACTATTATCTTCTCCTTTTTTATAATGAATTTCAAAATCGAATGGAGCCAATAGCGCCTGCCATCTTGCAAACATTTGTTTAGAAACATCATGCTTACAATCCTTATTAAACATAAATTTGGCTGATTGACAATCAGTTTTTATAATAAACTTTTGATTGTATAAGTCACCTTGAAATTTCAAAACACATTTTACTATAGCAAGTATCTCTTTTGCTACAGTTGCATAATTTTTCTGGCTATTATTCCATTTACCTGAATGGAACTGTACCAGATATTCAATTTTTTCTTCTGGAGCGTATTGCTTTAGAATACCTCCATAACCAATGTCAGACGCATCAGTTTCAATTATCTTTGGCCAAGTAGGATTAGCCAATGTGAAACAAGGAAGGTTCTTTACTCTTTCTTTGATCTTTTGGACTGTTTTTGTATGAGTATCAGTCCATGGTTTTGGAATCTTTTTCAATCTATCATATAAGATAGCTGTATCCTTAGCAAGATTCGCATAAAATGGGGCAATATAATTTAAACTTCCCAGAAATCTCTGCAACTGAGTTTTATCTGTCATAACATCAGGGAATTTAGAAGCAAATTCAATACTTCTATTGATAGGAATAATTTTTCCCTTTTCGATATTATGACCAAGAAACCTCACCTTTGTTTGGAATAAAAACATCTTAGGTTTAGATATAACCAATCCATTTGGTATAATAATCTTTTTAAATAATTCCAAATGCTTAAAATGCATTTCAATAGTATTTGAAAATACTAGAATTTCGTCAATATAAACGATAATAAAATTACTATAAGGAATGAATATATCATTCATAATTTTCTGAAATTCAGAGGGGGCATTTTTTAATCCAAATGGCATAACATTCCATTCGAATTGTCCTATCGGGACATTGAAAGCAGTTTTGTACCTGTCAGCTTCAGCTATTTGAATCTGCCAGTACCCTGATTTTAAATCAAATTTAGAAAATATGATAGTATTATGAAGTCTATCTAATAAATCCTTTTTATTAGGAATTGGATACCTGATCCATTTCAAAACTTTGTTCAAAGGTTTATAATTTATTACTAACCTCGGGACTCCTCTTTCCTGTTCAGCATGTTTATTAACATAGAACGCTGTACAAGACCATGGCGACTTCGAAGATCGGATGAGACCTTTATGTAATAAAGATTCTATTTTCTTTTTACACAACTCCAGATATTCTGAATTCATCTGGCAAGGTCTTGCCTTTGTAGGAATACTATTAGTTTCCGAAAAACCTTCCTCATAAGGAAGTGTAACCACATGTTTCTTTCTGTTCCAAAAAGCATTTGGATGGTCACTACAAATCTGTAATTAAAACTGATTTATAATAAAATCAATTTTTTCTCTTAATTTGGGATTTTTTAAAATCTCATCAATATTCAAAGTATAAATTTCTTGTTTGAGAAAATGGATATGCTGACTCTTATTGGCTAGCATATCCTTTAACTGGTTTAAAACCCTGGTTACAAGTTCAGTTATAAAATTGAACATAATAGATTTTTCATTGAAAGTTCCTATTATTCCATTTTTATCAATTCTAGTAATAGGAAATATTTTTTGTAAAAAAGGGGTACCAAGTATAACCTGGTTAGACATATTTTTAATTAGAACAAAACTTTGAGGTATACATACCTTACTTTGGCAAATATAAGCCCTTGGCAATTTGTATTCAATCTGCATTTTCTCACCATTAGCAGATCGTAAACTATGGGTAGTTTTATGAAAATACCGTGAAGGAATAAGTCCTTCCTGAACACAATTTAAATCTGCTCCGCTATCAACAAGAGCTATAAATTCTTTTTTGAAATTATAATCAATAAGAAGAGTAATTTTTATAAAGAACTTTTGAGAAGTAAAAACTTCTAAAGTAGTTAGAAACTCATTTTTCCCTACTTCCTGCATATCACTAAAAATATTAATGATATCATCGAGATCTTCACAATTAGGACGGGTTGTAGAAATTTCCTCCTTTTCTTTACCTTTCCCTTCAATCGCAGAAATCCTTTGATCTAGGATTCTATTTTCCTTCTTGAGATTATAAATCTCTTGCTTAAGGTTATAAACCTCTTTTTCCAAATCTTGAGACGTAGTAGGTGAACTCCTATGACTCATCTTTCTTTGCTCCAGAAGTTTTTTAACTTCTTTCATAGTGTACGGAGTATAATCCGTAGGGGTATAGAAACCTTTTTTCTGTTCTTCTTTGGACTCGAAGTTCCCTTTGATTTGATCTATCAGTTTAGATCGGGCTTCTGGGTCCTGCACCATCTTTAACAATTCTATTATATTATCATAATCCAAAGTATTAAGTTTAAATTGAGCAAATAAATTATAAAATTCATCTATCTCCTCATTATCACAAGGTTGTCCTGTTTTGCAAGGATCACATTCATCCTCAGAACTTTTAACAATATCACTTTCATCTTGGAAAACCTTATTAATTTCTTCCTTTGAAGGAATATTTTCCTCACCTGGATCCGACACCTCTGGTTCGGAGTTTAAAAGAATCTTACATAAAGACTCCTTTAAATCTTCATCTATATTAAGAGATTGAATTCTCTTTTTTACTTTGCAATCTTTCTGATGGTGGTCAAATCTTCCACATGTCCAACAATTAAGTGGATTTTTTGCTTTCAGATCCTTGTTTCGCTCTTTAAGAGCCTTTTTCCTTTTAGCACGTTTTTCTGTGCGTTTTTTCATATGTCTCTGCTTCCACTCCTGGTCAGTATATTTCTTACCAGTTTTTCCCTTACGAGACTTGTGGGATCTTGATTTAATTCGTGGATCATCCATACCGAATTGTCCACAAAATTCACCCAACTGTTGTCTTTCATTAAGACGATGGCGTTTAAGCTCTTGATTTAACTTAATCTCATTACATAACGCCAGTCCTTCTTGGATGCATATTCCAACCAAGCTGCCATAAGTATGTTCATCATAGTTAATATTAACTCCTCCCTGCCTAAGAGCTTTCTTAACTCTTTTTGCAAAGAGGTTAGGAAGTCCATCTATAAATTTGGATTTCCAATGAGTGCTATTACACTCTGGTAACTCCATGACTCTGCAAAGAAAAGTATCTTTATACAGTCGAAATGAAGTTAATGTCTTACATCTCATATTCTGTAAGAGGGTTCTGATAGTCTCACTATTATCAGACCATCTTCTTGAAAAGTGTTCAATTATATTAACAACCAAAGAATAGACAGCATTAGAATTATCAGCTGTGGATGTCCCTGGTTCACTTTTCACTGCATTCAAAATCTTATTCCGCTGGTCAATAGTGAGATAATTATCCCACCATCCTTTTAATTGACCAGTAAAACCTGCAACTATCATATTAGCAACAGTTTTATCACTATTATTATTAGTCTTGCATATAGTACTGTACATCATCATTCTATGTATAACAATGTACATTTGTCTGTTGGTATGACCATCAATGTTCCATTCATAAATTTGCTTACCACTAAAACTGTTTGGAGCATACATATCATCTTGCTCCTCAAATAAAACATCTTGGGGCGTAGGCCTAGGATAGTAAAACATCCTTTGCCTTGGCTTGTCAGCAAACTTTGAATTATAAGAGGATTTTAATTTATTAATTTGATCAATAGTCAATTTTGGAAAATCATCATCATAAGACTCATTACCACTGTCCTTTGTATTAATTAGAGGTTTTAGTGATAACTCTTTAAACTTTTCATTTAAAATCTTTTCTATATTAGAAGCATCTGGTTTTATTTTTAAATTCTCAACATCAGGAGGAGGTTGAATAGTTGGAATAGCTACCCGTGGTGGCTCTTCCAATTTTTCTTTTCCTGATGTACTAGCACTAGTAGTATTACTGCTCATGATAGATAATACTCTATCTACCTTATTATGCAAAGATATAATCTGTTCACCTAATATATAAACATAGATATTAGTGTAATTCTGCTGTTTCAACATAGTATTAATATGTTTAACAGTAATCTGCAAAGTATTGTCATCAAGCAATGCAGAAAATGCTGTAAAATCAATCATTTTTCCCTCCTTTTTAACTTTAAAAGGTTGCTGTGGGGGCATTACAGCAACAATGATTTTACCATTTGCTAATTCGAATTGTCTTTCTAAAACAGCAATATTATTTGCTACATACTTTCCCATAAACCATGGAATAAAAGATATAATCTTATTGACTCTTTCAAGATCTCTATAAAATTCGTCTTGAAAAGCATTTTGTTCAGTTATATTAAAATTCTTAAAAAACCATTTCCGAAACAATTCCCATCTGGGTTTATAAAAGTCTTCGAAAATTTTCTTTCTTGCGGGTGATCCCCGACTAAAATCAATTTTGGACTTAAAATCCATTAAATAGTTTCAAAATCCATTTCTGATGCAGTTATATCCACATCATCTATTTGTTGTTCCTTTACAGGAGTAACAATATTATTTTTATCAATTTATAAACTATTAAATCTAGGCACTTCCTCTCTTATTTGAGAAGTAGAAGCCCTAGAAGGAGTTTGAACTATATAATCAATAGGCGAAATATGAGAATGATACAAAGAGATTTCACCTGTTTTTAAGTGTCAATAGCCGAAAATGACAAAGAACTGAACTTTAAGCAAAGGGATGGTGGGTCTGGTCAAATGGAGTGGGCTGATTACTTTGTTCCTTCCTTGAAGGGATTATTACCCCACATACTCACCCATTCTAAGACGTTATCCACTTTTTGTAATCATATTTTGATTTTATTTTCTTTTCTTAGCCACTTAGTAGAATTTTGTTATCTTTTAAATTCTAAGAATATATATATACACATACATAAATATGTAAAAAATATAAGACAAATATATAGCTTGTATTAAGACTCATAAGGTGCAAGGCAGTTACCTAGGACACATGCTGCACCCTGGGCGGACCTAGGATTTTATGTAAGGGAGTTCAAAAATGTCGTATATTGAATTTGAATTTGTGACCCAAAGCTATTTTTGAACCCCTTTGTCATTTTACCATAACTTTTTAATATTTCAAGAGGGTTCAATAGCTCATATTTACTTTTGCATGTTGAAGCGTTAGATTCTAAACTAGACTTAAAAGTGGATGATTTATCCAAAAGATGAAATGTAAAGTTAACTGGGAAATTAGGATAATTTTGACGACTAGCCAGTTTTTGCACCACTCAGAAAGAATCAGTCACCGATTACAAATTTTTAGAGAAGTAGTCAGATTTTAAAAACACATGTTTTTCTAAAACTAGCCACAGTAAAAATATTTGAGAATTTGGAAAATCTCCAGCAAAAAAATCTGGAGTTTAGTTCAAAGTTCCAGGAAAAAATTTCGAAGCTTCATATTTAAAATCCAAGTATTTCTTACTGGGATGTTTGAACTAACATGTTCAAAATCTTAGTATTATTTACTAAGATTTAATATTTAAGTAATCCCAATATCAAATACTAGAATTTTAAAAATTTAGTTCAAAATTTCCAATATAAAATATTAGGATTTTTCCGTGTTTCTCGGATCTAGCTAGTTTTCTAAGTATAAATTTTGAAATACTGGCTAGCTTTCATTTAGCACTGTGCATATAGGTTATGGGGCCAAATATTTACTAGAAACGAGACCACATTATGCAGTCAGAAAACCTGAGTACAGAGCAGGCGGCCCTTTATGATAAACTTGGAAAATGGTCAAATATACCTTCAAACTATCAGAATTAGATCAAATATGTCCTCCGTTTCAAAACGGTATAAATAATACAATGTCATCCAAATATATGGCCAATTTTGCCCTTATTCTAACAGCTTCTCCCCATATTCATTTATTCAAAATAAAAATATTGACATGGCTTGCCATATTGACATTGCACATCAGCCACCCTTTTTTCTCTCCTTTATTAAAGAGCAGTTCTTTTTGGGTCTTCTTCCACAAAATTAAATTTAGCTTCTCTTGTTTCAAAAGGAAAAAAGCTAATTGACAATGTCCGAAATTCTTGTTCATCAGATGATTCCATCATTCCATGTATGAAGGAAAGTGCTATAATTGACTTAATAATACATATTAATATCATACAACCATTCAACACTTAATAAGACTCGTTTTCAATTCATATGAATGATCACCAAAGTTGGCTGGCTCATCTCTTCAACTTTAAATGTTGTTTTCCTGGATTAAATCTTGCTTTTTCCTTCATTATTCTCATACTCTCATACTTGCCCCCACCCCCACACCAATGCTCCTCTATTCACCTATTGTCCGAGAACAAACTTTGCCCTTTAACTTAAATTTGGAACGACCCATCCCACCACCCCTAAAAAAAAGGAAAAGAAGAATCACAAAGAAAACAAATGAATATTTTTTAAGTATACACAAATAATACTGTCTTTTTTCATTGCTTGTTCTTCCATATACCTGGAATCATTTTATAAACATGACTTTAGACATATTGTTGATAAGCATTTTACTCTTTGCACTAAAACTTTACAGATTTGGAACAAGAGAAGCTAGGTCCAATGTTGGAAAGAAGACCCAAAAGGATCTGCTCATTGACCAGGAAGAAAAAAGGGGGGCTGATGTGTAATGTCAATGTGGCAAGCCATGTCAATATTTTTATTTTTAATAAATGAATATATGGAGAAGCCGTTAGAATAAGGGCAAGTTTGGCCCTATATTTGAATGTCAAGGGTATATTTGATGCCGTTTTGAAATGAAAAACATATTTGATCTAATTCTAATAGTTCGAGGGTATATTTGACCATTTTCCATTTTAAACTTAATATTTTTGCAAAGTCACAATATGAAAATAGTGCTGGGCCGTTTAACTTAAATTTGAGTGATTTTGATGACTAGATAAATTTTGAACTACTTAAAAAGAAACAGCCAGCAATGCTAAACATTTTAAAAAGTAGTTACACATTGAAAATACATATTATTTAAGACTAGCCACAAAAAAGATTCTGAAAATTTGAACAAAACTCCAGTTAAATTTTCTGGAATTTAGTTCAAATTATCAAAAAATTTCTAGTGAGACTTTCAAACTAAAATTTTCAAAGTCCCAGTAAAATTTGCATACTTTTCACTCCCCAATAAAATTTACTGAATTTTTCCGTGCTTCTTAAATGTGATTATTCTTTTAAAAGGTTCAAATACTGACTAGATTTCATTTGGCGCAGTGCAAACTAGCTACGAGGCCAAATTTTACCTTAAATTTTTGTACTTGCTAGCCCACGCACGCTAGAAATAAACAAAAGGGATTTTTACATAAACAGCTACCTTTTAAAATTTAATTACTATCACATAGCAGCCTTTTCATATATTCAATAGAGTGTTCAATTAGTATTAAAGGAGCTATGCCCCAAATCAGTTACTTTACTTTCCCATAACTCAAAATCAGTAACTTTACTCTTACAAAAACATTATTTTGCCCAAAATTCTGAATGTGTAATAGTCTAATTAAAAAACACATTTACTATGGTATAGTAAAATACATTGGGTAGAAATGGTATAGTATGTATTTAGGTGTGAATCAAAATAAATAGAAATGAAAGATGCATTTTATACGAATTATGAATACCAAATCCAACAATGGAAATATACACAATATATATAGTAGGAATATTTTAAATGTGTAATACAATTTACACAACACATAAATAATACAACATTAAGAATTACATTCAGGTGTATTTAAACACGTATGTTAAATTACATATACTTTGTATAATAGTGGTATATTTTTAATTTATATATGTTTATTCATGTATTGTATTTGTGATAATGATGATATAATTTATATACTTGTGCACATTATCATGGAAAAAGACAGAAAGATATGCTAGTAATCGAGAGGGAGAAATATACAATGTATATATACTGTGTATTTGAGGTCTAAATACATAAACAAAATATGAAGTGTATCCAAAAGTACTATACCACATATATATTTAGTGTATTTAAGGTGTATTCGTATATACAAAATATAAAGGGTGTGTAAAATTTAATATACATTGTATATTTTTAGTATATTTGATGTGTAAATATAGTGTATTTACAAACAAAATACGCATACAACCAATTGTCCCCATATGTATATATCATAACCGTTTTTAAATTGAAATATTCTTTATACTAAAAAAATATGTAAAAAAACATGTTATATTGTTAACATGCGTTTTTTTAATTAAGAGTTATACTAGGAATATTTTTGGTATATTGAAACAAACATACATAAAAATACATGTTATATGTATTTAAATTAGGGGAAAAAACGTAAGTGGCCAAAAACAATATGCCATTTACATCATTTTAGCCGTGGGTAAAAAATCACAATGGATAGCCATTCAATAGCTTTTTTTAGGAGGGATCTCCTATTCTTTGGTGATAATGTTCCAAGAAAATAACAATAGTGGATTTTAATTTAATGAGGGATTTCTTGATAATGTTCCATAACAATAGCGGATATCATGGTAACAAAATAACATCAATTACATAGGTACCCACAAGCACGAAACTTAGAATTACCTTGTAAAATAGTGATACCACAGTATATTTTGTACACACTCAAGTTTGTACTACACTATATTTTGATATCACTGTGATACCTTAATATGATTTATCACATATATTTTTAAAATATTATGGACAGATAATATCCAAAAATATGGAAAATATTTTATTAATCATACTATTAATTTGGAGTGATATGCAAAGACACAATATATATTGTTAAAATATTATGGGCAGATAGTATCCTAAAGATATGAGGTATATTTTATAAATAATAATTGGATATTAATTTGGAGTGGTATGCAAAGGTAAAATATATAATTTTAGAATATTATGAGCAGATAGTATTTAAAAGGTATCCAAAAACAAATAGTCTTTGGAAGGAGAAGGAAGACTGTGTTGGTTTGGGTGGAGGGGGGTGGGGGGAAGAGAAAAGGTTGATCGTGTTAATGGTTATTAAGATCCATTAAAATTAGAGATACGTATATTTGGTAGTTTTTACTAACTGTTACCGTGTATGTTTATTAGATAATTACTAGTATTTACAAGTTAATTAATTGATACTCATCAATGCATATATTGAGTTATTACTATAGATAAAGTAAAATATAATATATTATCCTTAAAACTACGCACAATGTACTTTATATGTTTCATAAAAAATAATGTCCATAAAATATCCACTAAAATTATTTATTGTTTATTGTGTATAATAAAATGGTAATGTGTGTATTTTATGTTTATAACTTTAATAAGTGTTTATGCCATGTAAAAATCCATTTAAATTATGACTTCAATGTTAAAAAAAAACATTGTGTTAGCTTTAACTAAGAAATACACTAGGAATATATTAGGTATATGTATAATATATATACTTATTATATTTTTCATATTTTTGATAACCTATATTTTACCCACACTTTTGACTGTCGATCCAAATAGCTCAACAACACAGTTTTATTCATTAAATAAAGATATCTCAACACTTTAAATAACTAGAATTTTCAAGATTCACACTCTGTAGCTATGGAGAATAAAATCCAACATTAAATTCATCAAGAAACCGAGCTTTATTTCAAAGCATATATTGATAAAGAATGTGTATTCGTGTTTAACTTCTCCACGCCACAAATTTCATGAATGTTATACTCTAAGCAACTCATATTGACACTAGAAGGGGAAGGGGGAGGGGTTGAATAGTGTCCTCCGATTTTCGTCGAAGAACCAGATTCTTAACGTATAGAACCTTGTTCTTGTCACAACTGTTTTTACGAAAAAATACAGCAACACACACAAACTGCAAACTTAAAGAACACGGTGTTTTTACGTGGAAAACTCCTTGCTCAAAGGAGAGAAACTACGACCCACACTCTGGGATTTTAGAATCAATCCACTAACACAAAGAGAAAGTTTTAGATTACAAAACTCTGTAACCAATGGGCTACACTCTAGACTCTAATCACTCAATAAAGCTAAACTCTAGCTTTTACAAAGTAATCACTCAAGATTCACCTATTACAATTTTCTTCTAAATTAAGCATGTAGGTAAAACAGTTTAAGCACAATGACAACTCTGATAAAGAACCTAGACAGAATATCTAAGTTGAACTATTTTGCTCTCCAACAGTTTCCCTTAGCAGTTAAGTCACTTTGAAAGTTATTGGATCGCCTTGTGAATGCTCTCAACTCTCGTAGTAAATAATTATATTCGGCTGCCTCAATTACTAGCTTTTATAAGGGCTTCGTAACCCTAGTAGTATTTCATAAGAAAACCTTGCCGATATGGCAAGTCAAGATTTCCTACGAACCTTTCCTTGTTTAGCTCCAACTCTTATTCATACTTCAAAGATACAGCCACGGCACAACTTCTTTTAGCTGACTAGGATGCGCAATAGTTCACGCGCCACTATTCCTAGTTCTGCATGGATTTACATTCCATAATATTTTCGGTCAGTCGTGCCCTTTTTTATAAGGACCACGTTCTCCTCCAGAACTACTAGGTCCTTCATTTGTCATACTTCAAAACATCCAGCTCAACAAATTCTCTCTTTTTTATGATGACAAATAAATGTTGCCTAGGAACCTGTACAGACAAAAAAATCAAAGACACGGAATGAAAAATATATTTGAAAATTTTAAAACATATGAGTTAGGTCAAAAACACCTCAACATTCCTTCTTCCCCCTTTTGGCATCATCAAAAAGATTCAAATCCTGCAAGAACAAGTTAGTACAGTCGAGCACAAGACAATCAAGTCAACCAAGTACACATGAATGAAACTAAGGGCCCAACCAGAACTAGATATAACATAAAGGACCCAAATATCAAACAAAAGAAATTTAAAACTAATTATCCAGGGCGTGGCAAACACACAACTCAATAAGTACATCACCAAAAATCAATTGTCTTAAAAATATGCATCAAAGGAGGACAGGAGGGTAGGGAAGGCAAAGGGTTTGGAAAGGACACAGAAGGAAATGGGCAGGACTCAGTTTTTTAGGTTGAAGTGCTTGACAAGTGCCTCAATATTTCTTGAATTTTTTGCCCTTTCTACCACCAACTCGGCCTCATGTTTGTGGCACTCAATCTTCAAGCGATCAATTTCTTGATCCTTTACCTATAACTGCCTCTTTAGTTCAGTATTTTCTTCATCTACTTCCAACACATGCTGCTCCAGTTCCTTCACAGCTGCAATGGCTTCATCAGGTCCAAAATCTTCACTTTCCTCAGGCTGCTCTTGCTTAACTGGCATTGGCCTCTTGGATGTCCTCTTCTCCTTGAAGAAATCACAGTTCTTCAACAAGTTTTGACCAAATATCTGATGCAGAGTTGGCTTCTTTCCTCCTTCCAAGGGCACCCCAAAATACTCAAAGACCTGCTGCAGGATGTAGGAATGCACTAAGGAGTGTGGCTTTTGGTCAGTATCTGCAATCCTTTTGATATGTCTGATAATCAGACCAGACAGATTGATCTTTGTTCCTGTGTCCAGCAGATCCATGTATGTTAAGTCAAGAGCACAGGCCTCACTATTTCTCTCCCCTCTAGGTAGCAGGAATCTATGGACAAACTCAAAGAGCAACTGATGTGTAGGTTCCATCTCCTTCTTCTCAACCTTTCTTTCCTTTCTAAGTCTAGTTTTGCCTGAGAATTTCTTCACAACACTCAGAGGAGTACCATTATCAATTCTCTTAGGCCATTTCAACTTAATGTACCTGCAATAACCTTCAGCAGGAACATCAAGAAGGACTCCTAGCTTCTTCCTTCCACACTCTAGCTCCACCCCTTTCACCACAGAGAACACGCATCTTGCAGCTACTCTGCAATTAATGTAAAACTCTCTGATCTCTTCAGCACATAGGCATCTGTTCTCCTTTGCAAAGAGGTTCAACCAACCTTTATCTTCTACTTTCCTCAACAAGGGCCTCATGTAATGCTCTTCCAGGTCACTCAATATGCTCTCAACCAGTATTTGGTGCCTAGCAAAGAAGGCTGCCCTATCAACCTCTAGATCACCCTCTTTCTTTTTCTTCTTGGCTTCCACTTCACTATCAGTGTAAGAATCACTTGGGTCAATATAATCCCCATCCTCATCACTCTCCCTCTTTTCTTCAACAACATTTTTCTCATGCTCCTCTTCTACCACCCTTTTGCCTTGCTTCTTATCAACCTTTGCAAGTTTTTCTACCGGCTATTTCAGAGCAGACCTAGTAGCCACCCTCCTAGGCACTGCCTGCACAGCATGTTCCTCACCACCTTCATTTTCACCCTGAGAGTCTTCATCACTCTCATCTACCAGCCTACTTTGGGACACAGCTCTTCCACCTTTCACCAGTCTTCTTCTCTTTTCTGTCATTGGCTTTGTTTCACTAACAAAAACTACTTCATCTTCTTCCTCTTCTCCCATCATCTTCTCATCCTCCTCACCAAACTTTCTCTTCACACTTTTCTTTGGTTTTTCCACAACTTTCTCACCACTGCCATCATCAGCCTGAATTTTCTCTTCTATGTTTACCTCTGAATCAGTCCAATCAAGTTCTGCATCCTCAGCTATAGCAAGAACTGAGGAAGAACCAGGTTCTTGACTCAATTCTTTTGTAGCTTCAACAGAACTAGATCCTTCACCCACTGGACCTTCCAACACAGACTCCACTTGATCTTTCTCGAGGGGAGCAGCCTCCGAACTAGGTTCGTCGACTGGGCCCTTTGAGACTCTACAGAATCCTTCTCTCTTAATCTTTCTAACATATTCTCAAACACATCAAGCTCCACTACCTTGTCAGTTACTTTAGGCACATAAAAACTAACCCTAGGTACACAATCCTCTAACACAACTTGCACATTCCGCTCACTAACTTTCCCCATGTTAGTTGTGCAACTAGGCTCTACTGCTTCTACAAATTCATCTAACCCTTTAACTAAATTTTCAGTGCTCAATTTTCCAGGGCTTATAACCAAATCTAAAGCAGTAGAACTAGCTTGGGTCGAATCAGGTCTTACCTCAACTGATTTTTATACGAGAACTGGTGATGCCGACGTCGGAGCAGAGGGTTTCGCAACGGCTTTTTTAGGAGCCTTCTTTCCATCTTTTTGTGAAATTTCAACCTTGCCTTGGCGATTCTTTCAGCAAGAGTAGAGGTGGGGGTTTTAAGAGAGGATTCTTTGGAGGCTTTTTAACATCTGAAAGTTAAATTTTTATCATTCTTAGTTGATCTTAGTTAATAGTTAGTTAAATTACTAGTTCATTACTTAAAATATTATTGTTGAACTTTAAATCTTTGGCTATTAAAGTTACTAGAACTTGACATTGCTCCTTGTAGGATTCGATCCCTGTAGGAACAACCACGCCATTGCGTCTGAATGACAATTTGAAGGAAAATGTTGATGCTTCTGCAGGTGGAGCATTCTTGAGCAAAAGTTTTGCAGAAGCTAGACTATTGCTGGAAACTATGGCACAGAACTCGGGCTGGTCAACAAGGTATTCATCTATAGCACCAATTGTTCATTCAGCTGCAGTTAATTCAAATTCGTCAAAAGATGAGCAGCTGGCTGCAATGATGACTCAGTTGCAATTGTTGACAAAGAAAATTGTATGAAGTGGGAACCTAATAAGTTCATATACTCGATGCTACAAATGGTGGATTATGTGCCCCATGCGCTAAACAACAGGTACCTGATCCAGTTTACAATGAGATTGATCCTCACAGTCAAGCTTACAGTGAAGAGGTTAGTTATGTGAACAATTATAGCAACCAGAGACAAAGAGCCCAACAATGGGGACAACATCCTCAGCAGGTACAGTATCGACCTGCAGCACCATAGGGTCAAATAGTGCCATACCAGAGGAAAGTTGGGTATAATCAGCAGGCTCAGAAACAGAGATATGTACCACCACCACAGCCAGCAGCAGTTCAAAAAGATGACAGTCTGGCAAGGATTGAAGGCATGTTTCAGCAGTTGGTGGGTACTCAAGGCAAAATGAAGGAGCAGCTGACAACACACGACACTGCTATCAAGAACATTGAGACACAATTGGGTCAGATTTCTAAGGATTTAAGCAACAGATACCAAGGAGCTTTGCCTGGTGATACTATTGTAAATCCTAAGGGCCAGGACAACAAACAGTTGATGGCAGTGAGTCTTAGGAATGGCAGAGGTTTAGATGGAGAGCAAGAGCTTCAGCAGGCCAATAATGATGATTTTCAGCCTGTACCAGTCAGAGTAGATATTGATGAGCCTAGCCTCTTACTTTGACAGAGGTGGAAGTTCAGTAGGCACAGGCTGAAAAACTTAAGGCAAAAGAAGCTGAACCAATTCTAGAAGTAGAAGCAGAAAAGACACCTGTGCAAGATACTTCCATTGTCAATGGGAGGAAGAGGCCATCTCCTCCCTACCCTCAGAGATTGGCAAAGCACCAGAAGGAGGATCAGTATAGAAAGTTTATGCAGATACTGAAGCAGATTCAACTGAATATTCCTTTGATAGATGCAATCAAGGAGATGTCAGGATATGCCAAGATGATGAAGGACCTGCTATCAAGGAAATTTGTTTTTCAGGATTTGGCTACAGTTACGCTGACACATGCTTGTAGTGCAGTTGTGACGTGGCCCGTGGCTCAAAAGTTGACAGACCCAGGCAGTTTCACCATACCCTGCACCATTGGCAATCAGACATTCGACAGAGCTTTGTTAGATTTTGGAGCCAGTATTAACTTGATGCCTCTGGCTATTTACAAGAAGTTGGGCATTGGCAGAGCAAGGCCAACATCTATGAGCCTGCAATTAGCTGACAGGAGTTTGAAACGACCTGCAGGGATCATTGATGATGTACTTGTACAGGTTGATCGCTTTGTATTTCCTGCTGATTTGTGATTCTCGACTGCCAAGTGGATGAAGAGACCCCCATAACTTTGGGGAGGCCATTCTTAGCTACAGGGAAGGCTATAATTGATTGTGAGGCATGAGATATGAAAATGAGATTAAATGATGAAGAAGTCATCTTCAATGTGCAGAAATCCATGAAAAGACCCAACGAGTTTGCAAATTGTTCAATGGCAGAGCTTGTGGAGTTGACTGATATTGTAGATGGGATGTATTATCCTATTGATCCTTTGGAGGCATCCCTCCTAAACATGGATATGATTGATGGAGATGAGTTGGTAGAGACGTTCCTTACACTTGAAGGACACGGTTACTGGCATAGGGAGCCCAGCTTTGAACCACTCAACCTGGCTCAACGAGCAACACCACCTGCCAAGCCCTCAATTGAGAAACCACCAAAACTGGAGCTTAAGCTGTTGCCTCCACACCTCAGGTATGTGTTCTTGGGACCGAATTCTACTTTACCTGTTATTATCTCATCCTCTTTGCTAGATGTGCAGGTAGAAAAATTGACACATGTGTTGAAAGAGTGCAAGCAGGCTATTGGGTGGACCATTACTGAAATAAAAAGGATTAGCCCGACGACATGTATGCATAAGGTTCTGTTGGAGGAGGGACACAAACCTTCAATAGAACCTCAGAGAAGGCTGAATTCCAACATGAAGGAAGTAGTGAAAAAGGAGGTAATCAAGTGGCTGGATACGGGCATCATCTTTTCTATATCTGACAGTACCTGGGTGAGCCCCGTCCAATGTGTTCCAAAGAAGGGTGGGATGATTGTGGTAGAGAATGAGAATAATAAGCTTATCCCCACCCGAACAGTTACTGGCTGGCGTATATGTATGGATTATAGAAATCTGAAAAACATCACCAGGAAAGATCACTTCCCACTGCCTTTCATTGATCAGATGTTAGATAGACTGGCAGGGAAGTCGAACTTTTGTTTCCTAGATGGATACTCGGGGTATAATCAGATTCATATCGCCCCTGAGGATCGTGAGAAAACAACTTTCACCAGTCCGTACAGCACCTGCGCTTTCAAAAGGATGCCATTTGGGCTTCTGATATAGTGGAAGACATACTAGAGGTGTTCATGGAAGATTTTTCCGTGGTGGGAAATTCGTTTGATGAATACTTGATTAACTTGAGAAATGTGCTACAGAGATGTGTTGTAACTAACTTGGTCCTGAATTGGGAAAAGTGTCACTTCATGGTACAAGAGGGGATCGTGTTGGGACACTATGTGTTGAGCAAAGGGATTGAGGTAGATCGCGCTAAAGTAGAAGTAATTGAGAAATTGCCACCACCTACCTCAGTTAGAGCAGTTAGGAGTTTCCTGAGACATGCCGGCTTTTATAGACGGTTCATCAAGGATTTTTCTAAAATTGCTAACCCTTTATGTAAACTGCTTGAAAAAGATCACTCATTTGTCGTTTCTAATGAATGCAGGTTAGCATTTGAGGAGTTGAAGCAGAAGTTGGTGTCAGCACCTATCATTGTGGTACCTGATTGGCAAGCACCGTTTGAGCGTATGTGTGATGCCAGTGACTATGCGGTTGGTGCAGTATTGGGGCAGAAAAAAGACAAGACCATGCATCCCATATACTACGCTAGCCGGACTATGAGTGGAGCCCAGTTGAATTACACTACTACGGAGAAAGAGATGTTGGCTGTAGTGTTTTCTTTTGACAAGGTTAGATCATACTTGGTGGGCTCTAAAGTGATTGTGTATACAGACCACCAAGCTATCCAACATCTAGTAGAAAAGAAGGATTCCAAGCCACGATTAATTTGTTGGGTGCTCTTATTGCAAGAGTTTGACTTGGAAATCCGGGATAGAAAAGAATCTGAGAACCAGGTTGCAGACCACTCATCCAGATTAGAGGGAGCTGAGAAGAAGATAGGAGTGGAGGACATTCTAGAGACATTTCTTGATGAGCAGTTACTGGCAGGATCACTCGAGGAGGTACCATGGTATGCTGACATTGCTAATTTTTTGATAAGCGGTATCGACCCTCCTGATTTCTCTTCTACACAAAAGAAAAGGTTTTATAGAGATTGTCGTTCTTATTTTTGGAATGAGCCTTATCTGTTTAAAATTTGTATTAACAACATGATCCGGAGGTATGTCCCCGAAATAGAACAAAATTTTATTTTGTTCCTCACTGTATAGAGGACATTTTGGAGGAGTCAGGACAGCATCAAAGGTCCTAGAGTCTGGATTTTACTGGCCAACATTGTTCAAAGATGCACATCATTGGGCCAAGAGCTGTGATGAGTGCCAACGCGCCGGTAATATTTCCCGCCGTCATGAAATGCCTATGAAAACTATTCAAGAGGTAGAGGTGTTTGACGTGTGGGGAATAGATTTCATGGGACCGTTTGTCAGTTCTTATGGCAACAAATACATACTGGTGGCTGTAGATTATGTATCAAAGTTGGTGGAAGCTAGCGCTGCCGAAAAATGATGCTAAGGGAGTCATTGGATTCCTAAAAAAAACATCTTCACCCGCTTTGGCACTCCGAGGGAAATTATCAGTGATGGTGGAACTCACTTCTGTAATCAAGCGTTCGCAAAGTTACTAAGTAAGTATGGTGTTCATCATAGAGTCGCCACCCCGTACCACCCTCAGACTAGTGGACAAGTGGAAGTTTCCAACAGGGAGATAAAGAGTGTGCTGACCAAGACAGTGAATACAAATAGGACAGACTGGTCAAGGAAGTTAGAAGATGCACTGTGGGCTTATCGCATGGCCTTCAAAACACCAATTGGCATGACACCGTATAGATTGATATTTGGTAAGGCGTGTCACTTGCCAGTTGAGCTAGAGCATCGAGCCCTCTGGGCGTTGAGGACACTAAACCTTAACATGAAAGCTGCAGGAACCAATAGAGTGAGTGAGTTACATGATCTTGATGAGCTTCGCTACCATGCTTTTGAGAGTACTCGAATTTATAAAGAGAAAATGAAGGCGGTGCATGATAGAAGGATAGTAGAGAGACATTTTGCACCCGGAGATAGTGTGTTGTTATATAATTCAAGGTTGAAACTATTTCCAGGCAAGTTAAACACAAGGTGGTCGGGACCATTTAGAGTGGTGACTGTTCATCCGCATGGGGCCGTAGAAGTTGAGTCTAAAGATGGAACCCGAAAGTTTCAAGTTAATGGACAAAGATTGAAACACTACCACGGTGTAGTTGATGAGAACAAGCTCGTGTCTGTCATTGGTCTTGTTGAACCTTGAGGAAGAAGCAGCGTCGTGCGACGACGTTAAATAAGGCGCTGTTTGGGAAGCAACCCAAAATTTTATTGCTTTCTGTTTAGTTTTAATTTAAATTAAAAAATACAAAAAAATAAATAAATAATAAAAATAATATAAATGAGTTGATTTTAGCACATTTAATTTGTTAATACTTATTTTTGGAGGTGTTTTGCAGGTTGGAAGATAATTTGAATTTTAAAAAATTGATGGCTTTTAATTTGAAAAGAAGGAATAACTTGGGGTCATAGCCCAGGCATAGCTTTACGATGGGTGAGCCATGAGAAGTAAAAAATTTCAGCTGAGACAAGGAAAAGAAATTTTTTTTACAGTGTTGTAAGCCAAAAAGGTGCTGGGTATAGCGATGGCAAGGCTAGTTTATTTCAAAAAAAAATTCTAAGGCTCAAATCCCTTTCCCCCTAACATTATACTCACACATTACATAATAGAACACAGAATAACGTTACCCACCCCTGCACCCCCCCATCCCCGACCCTAATCCTCACCGCTGCAACCAGTTTCCCGGCGGCTCCAATCCACGCCGACGACACCCAGGTACGTCGCCCTCTCTCTCCTCTCTTTTAATCCCTCATTTCTCTCTCTTCTGTTCCCGATCCCCTTACCCCCATTTCTGAAATTCCCGATCCCTCACCCTGCGTCTGCTATGCCCGTCTCCCTTAACCCCGTTACTGCCCCTACACCATCGTTTCCCCTCCCCTCTTCACCCTTACCCCTTCGTCTATCAGTTTGATTTTTTCTTGTTAGAGCAGGGGTGATTTTTCTTGGGGGTCATTGTTTTGAATTGTCTTGTGAGGGCTGGGGTGATTTTTTCCTTGGGGTGGTAAAACTGTACTGGTCTGTGTGTGCGCTCGCAGAGTCGAAATCGATGCGCTATTGTTTATGCAGAATTTTTTCAGTTAGGGCAGGGGAGGGTTCGTGCGGTAGGTGTTTGGTTTCCTTGATATTGGTGTGTATGTGTGTGCGCTCGCTTGTTCAAAGTGCGAGCGCTAGCTGCCCGGCTATGTATCCGACTATTGAGAGAGTGTAAGCGATATTGTTCACATTGTGTATTATTGTGATGTTTGGTTGGGTGATTTATGCAGTAGCCAGTGATTTTATGAGCTAAATATGTTTTCTTGACGCTTACAAGTTGTGCTAAATTATGTTCTAGATTATTTATTAAGTGATAGTTAAGTTATATACCTTACATTGTATAATTCGTTGCGCTAAATGCTTGATAGCTCTTACTTTGATTCTTGAATAAGTGCAATAACTTGAAGCCTATAGCGTCAACTTCAGTTCATGCACTGCCTGTTGGTTATTGTGATTTTTTTTACAATTGGGCTTTGCACTTTTGGTGACTAGATGGTTTGCACTGAACATATTGGAGTGTAGTTCCTGATTGGAAGTATTCTAATTGCAGGGAAGTCTGATTACCTGCACGCTAGTGTGCTAAGTTTTGTTCTTCACTCTCTCTGAAGCTGCCACTTTGTATTGTCGTGATGCTGCGTCTGTAATTGGTTAAGCTCCACACGTGCTATCTATTTGTTTGGTGGTTGAATAGTGAAACTTTTGAGGTGTATTGTTTATTGCTCGTAGAATAATGAAGTTGCTTATGAGATTGTTGGTTGATTTTCTAGTGTTAAGCGGGGAAGTCTGAATATCCGCAAGTTGATATCATGACTGTACTAGTGTGTCCAATGTCCTTGTGGGAACTTGAATTGCCATGGTTTTTATTATGTCCCCATGTCTGAAACGTTTTGTTTGTGCCTACTATGATATGACCATGAGTTTGTAATTAAGTGTGGGGTTGCTTGGGAAATTATCACAAGTTATTTATTGTTATCTCTGCGCAATTAATCGTCTTACTGTATGGTCTGCTATGCTTTTGGTGAGTGAGTCTGTTGTCTACTTGTGTAATTACCCAGAAGGAAGGTTGAACACAATTGTTTGCACAGTTGTCTGCACTTGGTTCGCTTTTATTTGTGGCTGCTCTTAGGTTTTATTTCACGAGTCGATATATAACTCTTGGCATACTACGCTGTTTCGGTGTTATTGCAGGCCTAGTTACAAATGGCAACGACTACAAAAGCAACCAAAGCTGGACAAAAATCCATTGCACCTTCTGCTAACGTGCAGCCCCATTTAGTAGCAAAAAGAGAGGGAAGCAACCTGCTTCACCTGAGGTCGAGCCAGAGCTACCTCTTGCTAAGATCCCCCGCCATGAACTAGAACTTATTGATGATGAAGCAAAAGCTTGGTACAAAAGGTTTCGTCCTACATGGAATTTACTCTACATCAAATGAATGTTAAGAGTGCATTTCTGAATGGCTACTTAAAGGAAGAGGTTTATGTCAAACAACCTCCAGGTTTTGAGAATGAAAGTTCCCTGAACATGTGTACAAGTTAGACAAGACCTTGTATGGACTCAAGCAGGCACCAAGAGCTTGGTATGAACGTCTATCAAATCTCCTACTTTAGCATGGATATAAAAGAGGCAAAATTGATAGTACACTGTTTTTGAAAAAAAAAATGTAAGCATCTCCTAATTGTTCAAATTTATGTAGATGATATAATCTTTGGTACTACTTGTGAAAATTTAAGTAAAGAATTTGCAAATTTGATGGGGAGTGAGTTTGAGATGAGCATGATGGGTGAACTCAATTTCTTTTTGGGTTTATAAATCAAGCAAAATTCAAATGGAACTATGATCCATCAACAAAAATATAATAAGGAGTTACTTAAAAGGTTTGAAATGGATAATGCTAAGAAAATTGATACACCCATTGCAATTGCCACAAAATTGGATCTTGATGAACATGAAATTTCAGTTGATCAAAAATTGTATAGGGGCATGATTGGTTCTTTGCTTTACTTAGCTGCTAGTAGACCAGACATTGTGTTTGGTGTTGATTTATGTGCTTGGTTTCAGTCAGATCCTAAGGAATCTCATTTGAAAGTTGTTAAAAGAATATTGAGATACTTGAAAGGAACAGGTTCCTTGGGACTTTGGTATCCAAAATGTGGTACTTTTAATCTTGTTGGGTATGCTGATGCTGACTATGCAGGTTTCCTTGTTGATAGAAAGAGTACCTCAGGTATAGTACACTTTCTTGGTGAGTATTTGGTTTCATGGGGAACTAAGAAACAAAATTCAGTGGCACTTTCCACTGCAGAGGCTGAATATGTGGCAGCTGCCTCATGCTGTTCACAATTGTTGTGGATCAAACAGCAATTAAAAGATTTTGGTGTTGATGTAGGAACTGTTCATATCTATTGTGATAACACTAGTTCCATAAACATGACAAAAAATCCAGTGCATCACTAAAGGACTAAATACATTGACATAAGACACCATTTCTTCAGAGACAATTATGAAAAGGGTTTGATTACTACAGCCTTTTGTTCTACTGAGAAACAGATTGCAGACATTTTTACAAAGGCCTTAGGTAGAGATCATTTCGAAAGGAACATGTTAGAATTATGGATGATTAAATTCACCTAAAACTACTTATACTTTACTTCAAAATTGGCTAGAAAATTTTGTTAAAAAAATTGAATTTTATCAAAGTCAATTTGAAGTTTTCATTTCAGTTTCATACTTAAGTGTATACTCATATGCCATGATTTCTCCTAAAGTTTGCTAAAATTTAATGATGTTACCCTTATGTTCTTAGAATTTCAGATTGAACAAATTTGATTAAATTGGGATGGACATTGTTTGGTGATAATATTCAGGTATGTACTCTTTGTTATTCAATTATATTAGAAGTAAAGGATTATAGGTAACTTGAATTTAGGATAAGTCCCACTAGGAAAGCTTGATCATATTCGTTATGCATAAGAGTACTATCGGAAGAACCAGTTCCCAATCCCATCAGGACTCTCAAATCATAGCGGCTCTTCTCTGGGAGACTTCCAAGAGTCCTTTAATGTTTGAAACTCCATCAATGAGGTAATTGTATTCGTTTTGCACTCAATCTCCACTACTTACTTCACTCTATATAAGCTCCCACACTCACCCACTATTTTCACTTTTCTCTACTCAAAATTCTCAAAAATTTCAGAAAAAATAGTAACTTATCTCTTAAGACGCATACTTGCCATGTCTCTCTCAATTGAAAACTCCTCATCCATCCCCACTTCTGATCAACCATAAATTCCCAACCCTCCTTCACCCATGGATACAACAACACCAAACCCTGATAATCCGATTCCACAAAAACCTAAGATTGAAATTCAGGGAGAAGGACCAGTTCCCACTGCATAATCGATTTTAGAACAAGTGGAGGACTTGTCAAGAGCCATGATTGTGTACCAATATCAGGTAAACTATGCTACTCCCTTGAATGTAGTTGATGATGAAGGGGAAAATGTAGAAGGGTTTGGGTCTGTTCCTGAGGGAGATAGTGAAAAGGATAATTTAAAACGATTGGAGGCTCCCATGCATGGGTCCCCAAGGTCTCCAGAGGTTGCTTTTACAGCACCCATGGAGGATGAGAATGTGGTGGATTTGGATGATGATGCCATAAGTGATAGTGATAGACCAATAATTGATCTTATAACATAAGGAGTCTAAAGAGAAAACTTGCTAGAAAAGGTCCAATTGATGCTAAGTTAACTTCTGACATTACTGCAAAGTTGAAAAAGATTGGTGATAGCTATAAGTCAGGTCTTAAGAAAAAGGGTGAAAGTTCTTCCAAGGCAAAAGGAATTGTTCCTTCTGCTTCTACCCCTGCTAGTGGGGTTAGAAGAACTAGGAGCTCTGTTAAGGCTGCAGATGAAAACTTGGCTGCTGAATTAGAAAGAAGTAGGAAAGGGAAAGGAAAGCAAGTTGTTGATCTTTTTGTTGAAGAAGAAACTGAATCTATAGAGAAAGAAATAGAGATTAATGATGAGGAAGATGATGTGATGGTGGACGTGAAGGAATTAGGTCCTCAGTCTAAAAAGAGGAAAACTGCTGAAAGAAGAGTGACAAGAAGCTCTGTCAAAGCCACTACTACTAAATCCTCCAAGAGGACCAGGTCCTCAAAGAGGACTTTAGTTGATGAAAGTTCTGATTTCAGTTCTGAAGAGTCTGCTGCAGAAGAGGATAGTGAAAGTGAGAATGAGGGAAATGAGGTTCAATATTGTGTGCATGATGATATTATGACAAGAAAAGTTCTGAAAGGTATGGTACTCTCTGATGTTGAGGAAGAGGGTATGCTCTGGTTGCTGCAAAATTTGCAGGTGGAAGGCTGGAAGGACATGGTACTTCAGATCAAAGGAAAGTGTGCGAAGATGATGGTTCAGGAATTTTATAAAAATTGTTCCATCAAGAGGGATAGGATCACTACTTCTGTCCATGACCAAGAAATCACCTTTGACACAAAAGAGTTGGGTAAATTGCTGGGTATTCCTTCAATGGGGTATGAAAGCTATATCAAAAAAGTGTTGCCAGATTTGACAAATCTTCCCACTGGTTTGGAAATCACTAGGAAATTTGCTGAAAATGCTGAGGAGAAGAAGCCCATGGCTGTGCAAAAGAGTGAAATGCACCCTCAGCATCAGCTGTTGTTTGAGTTTGTGAATAAGATATTGATGCCAAGGCAGGAGAAGAGAGGGATAGCCAGTCTTATGGACCTGGTCCTTATGGAACTACTGGACAGTGATATGCAGATAAACTGGCCCAGGTTCATGATTCATCTGATTAAGAGGGGTATTACTGGGAAGAAAACACACTCATTGCCCTTTGGTTTTTATCTTGAGTGATCTGTTTGCTAAGCTAGGGATTCCTTTAGAGGGGGTGGTCAACGCTACTAAGAAGGAGAGATTTGGTAGTGCTACCCTGATCAGCTGTGATCTGCCCATTCAAGCTGATCCTCCATTGGCTGGGGTTGGTAAAAAGCCTTTGAATAACAAGGTAAGGGCCTTGAGGCAACAAGTTGCCATACAAGCTGCTGAGATAACTAGGTTGGAGGAAGAAAGGAACAACTGGAAGGCTGAGGCTACTAAAGCAAAGGAGACAAATGAGGGGATGCTCAAACAAATATTTGAGTTGCTGCAGGATAAGTCTCAGGGACCTGGTCCTTCCACATCCTGAAACCCTTAACCAAATGCCATCTTTTGTCCAGTGGGATTTAGACTGGTTCTAGTACCTTAGTCTTTTCCTTTTCTAGTTTTTGAATAATTTAGTAGTATTTGCTTGTATCCCCTGGTTGAACTCTTTTTGTTAATGATGAATTATCTTCGATGTCTAATATCATTTTGTTGCAGTTGTTTTATATTGAATTATGCTTGCATTTTGAGTTGCCTCAATGGCTATGAACTGTTTGTTCTAATACTTGATAGATTCGAACTTATGTAACCTTTTCAATGATGCCAAAAAGGGGAAGAGTAAGTTCTGATTTTGCTTGTGAAATTTATCACCTAATTGAGAATCTGATCCTTAATGATGAAACAAGTTTCTACTTATGATGCTTTTGAGTTCCAAGTTGTGATCCAGGACATTAAGGACATGAAGCTACGTCTATGAGTTTGTCATCATCAAAAAAGGGGAAAATGTTAGCTTGGATAAGCTTGAAGTTTTGACTGATGACTAAGGAACAGATCCAAGGACATGTTCCTTTGAATCACTGCAGTTAAATAGATAATTATGTAAATTCATTTAAGCGGGAATATTAATTATTATCCTAAATCTAATGTTTATCTTGATAATTATGCAGGGCGGCACGAGATATGAAAAGATTGTATAAGATTGGATAAGAGCTAAAGGATTTCGGGTAACCTAGGAAGGAGTTCAATTAAGACTCAAACTCTTGGAAGCTTTGGAGTTCTAATTGCTCGAGACTTCTTGGATTTTGAAGCTATAAAAACAGGAGCATTTCAACTGTTGAAGTGTGCACAAATACAGAGAGAATCGAGTTATAGTATTGAAAGAGTCTTCATCTTATTTGTGTAATCATTAAGCTACAGGGAACTAAGTGAAGAACCCTTAGATTGAGTCTTATTAAAGTTCAGTCTTGGTTCATCTGTAGTAGGTACTATCGAGTTGTATCATTTGAATTCAAGTCTTGTACTTGGAGAAACTTCACTGATTGTGAAAGGGGTCACTACAGGATTAGAGTTAGTCCTAGGTTAGTAAGAAGGTAGTCTTATAACCAAGTGAGTCTTTCAAATAGTGAAGTTGAAATCCTACTTGGAAGAGCAGGTTGTGGTTTTTTTATCCCTAGTTAACAGGGTTTTTCCACGCTAACATCGAGTGTTCATTTACTTACAGTTTTAATACAGCATTCAACAAAGTAAAAGAACACATAGAAGAAACTGATCTTTAAAATAATAAGTGGTGTATCTTGGGAAATAACACTTTTATACTTTTACCCATTTGAATTTGAACATTATACTCCTTCACCTAAATAAACTTATGTGCTTCTCATTCTAACACACACATTCCTACACTGAGATACACAGAAACACACACGACTAAAAACTCTCTGCCCTTAGTTACTCTAAAGTATTCTCACTACTCTTGTTACTGAAAATAGAAGCTGGACAAAGCTTCTGATTGCTGCATCCTCGCTGTTTTTCTTTTGGTTTGATTGTTCACTAAATCACTAAAGCTATACAGTTTTCCCTCTATCTCAAAGTATGGTGTGTAATTCAGTATAGACCATGGCTTATACCTTTGTTTGCTCACATGTTTGAACTGTCTATGCATATGTTTTCCTTTATAGGATCTCTGTCAGTTTGTACCTCTGTTTGGGTCTTGCTTCTGGCCCCTGCTAACTCCTATTGTGCAAGCCTATATGTGGATAGCTTTAAGGCTATACCAAGATCAATGTGCAGGTGTTCCTGTGATTGTTCCAGGAAGAGTAGTTCCTTGTTTCTTTTTACATTAATATGAACAATGCAGGCTTCTTTGTCGGTGCTCACAGGGCACTCTTTCTAATCCCTTGTCTGACCTCCTTTAGATATCCCCACTGTGTGTATTTGGTAGGATTCCCTGTGTGTATGATTTTCATTTAAATATAGGATGCATGGCAACAAGCCTTGTACTTGGCTATCCAGGGGCCCCTTCTCACTCCCTCCTTTATGCGATTGCATCATGTTTAAGAAAATAGAAGCCTTTGCATTGAAACTCAAGTCTAATTAATAATTGGAGGTTCGTATCAGAATGTCTATAATATATGATGACTTAAAACTAAAATTGGCAGTGTTTGATAGAAGTACTCGTATGTAAAACCTGAAAATTTCGATAACAGGGGCCTTTTTGTGTATTGACTGCTTGAAACTAGACTAATTCTACAAAACTGAAACTGCCCTTTTTCGCATAAACGATACAGGCCCAAAACAGTTTTAAAACGTGGCTTTTTATGTGTATAAATTGATTTTGACCTACTTTAATCCCTTATACACTAATCTAATATTGTATAGGGGAGTATAAGTGTGGGGTCTACTTATAAAGTATATTACCACCTATTCATGTATTTTAAAGTATATTACCACCTATTCATGTATTTGCATGCGTATACACTTATATTTACGTGTGACAGCCCCTACTTGCATTTTTGTGCTTTCGTGTATCCCCTTTCAAAAAACATCCCCATATACATATCTTTCAAAACTGACCCTAAAAGCAAATAGCCATTAAGATTAGGGCTCGACAATAAATGTCAAGCCACGCCGACCCAGAATGGAAAATATTTTTTTACAAAAACAACCCTAATTTGGTTATGTGCCAAAACTCAAAGCTATTTTCAAAATCTGTCCGTTTCTGCAAACTGGCCCAAGTATAAAATTTGCATAAATATACTGTTTTAAAATATTTCTTGCAATTTTATCCTGACGTTTCAATGTCTTACAAAAGCTATGGCTAAATGTGCGATTAGGCATAGTGCTTACCTTTTCTACTAATTTTAAAGCCCAGAACCTGTTTGACTATGTCTCACAGCCCATTGTTGAAATTGTTTGCGTAAATGATCCTGCTAGTATGATTGATTGAGAATTGTAGCCTAGACTTGGAAAATGACTTTTAGAACTAAAGCATAATTTTTGTTGCTTCACTATTCCTGACATCACAAAAAATAAAACTCTAACAAGAACAACTTTTTGTGGGACTCGAGGAAGTGTCTAACACCTTCTTCCCCAAGTCACTTGGACATCTTACCCTCGAATCTCTGGAAATGTGATTATTTACCGGGAAGGCCAACATGACCATGATTCGAGAATTGTATGCAAATTGGAACTCGACAACTACAGGTCACCTAGTCTGGATTCGGGGTGTGATTGTTGACATTTCCCCTGCTGATTTGTGTGAATATCTGGGGGTTGACAACCACCCCAAGGAGCCGTTTGAGGCGTTTGTGCTATGGCCTAACTATGAGGACATTCGTACGGAACTTTGTGGAGGAAATAAGCTAGCTAAGTGGAAAGCGTCTACTCTGATGAGGCATAACTGGTTACCTAAGCGGTTCTTTCTGAAGACCGCAAAAGTTTGGCATCTCTTTCTAACTACAAGGTTGATGCCTTGCACTCACTTGTCTGATGTGACCCGAGAGCGGGTATGTCTTCTATATTTTCTGATGAAAGGTGAACCTATTAATGTTGGTGAGATTATGATTGGGGAAATGAAACAGACCCGTCTCAAGACTCATAGGAGGTTGTTCTTTGCAAACACATTGACCAAATATCTGTATGCTAAAGGTATGCCAGAGTACGATGGGGATCACATAGAGAGAGCTTCTTTTACTAAATTTGACATCACTAATGTCAAGAACCAGGAGGATGAGAAGACCTTCAAGGTACCTTCTGGAAAGAAGGATGCGCTGATGGTTCGACTACTAGCTCGTACCCATATGATGCAAGAGAAGTGTTGCAAGGGCTTGAACATAGATGTCAAGGATTGTTTTGAGAAGTACCCGATGTCTGGACTGGAAAAGATGCTTTTGAGGCATGAATCTGGTAGTGAGGTGCACCCTTCTGAGGATGAGAACACCGATGTTGTGCCTCCACAGACGTTGGACATTGCTGATGATTCAGAGGATGACTCTGATTATTTGCCAGAGGAGCAGCCCGATCTCTCAGATTCCGGTGAGGACGATCTATCTGACTTTATTGTAGATGATGATGATGATGATGGAGCAGACTCAGATGATGAGTCTGACAGATACACTGATATGGATGAGACCGGTACCACTGATGGTGTGGATGATGAGCTGGAGGCTTGATAGGGAGTTCTTCTCACCCCCTTGTTCTTATTTTTTTCTTGTGCATTGAGGACAATGCATAGTCTTAAGTGTGGGGTGGGAGTATATTTTTGGATGATTGTATATATATGCTACTGATTTAGTTAGTTTGTTTGTTTGCTTTTAGTAACTTGACTACTTTTAATTTGTTTCCTGCTTTCTATTTTTGAGGTCTGTAATATCCCGAATATTAATGGCCTGTAATAGATTAGTATTTTTAATATTCAGCAGTTCATTAGTCTTAAGTAAATCGTTAGCTTAGTTATTTTCTAGCATATCAATAATTTCTTTAGGTTTTCTTACCTTGGTTCTTTCCCATTGAGTTATTTTTGCTGAACCAGGCATTGTGTAGGTTAGATATAAAAATTAAAAAAAAAAAAGAAAAAAGAAAGAGTTCAGAAGGAGGAAAAACAAGAAGGAGGCAGAAAAAGAGAGAAGGGAGAACTTTGAAAGACAATCTTTAGCTAGAACTACCTACAGATTTTTGAACTTTCTTTTTGAGTTCATAATTAGGTATTGCGAGGTGAAATTGAAACGATCCTTGAGTTCCATGTACAGTGTGTGGTGAGCTTACTTTTTTTTTCTACTTCTCATTGTTTCATGTTAACTCTAAAACTTGCCCTGCTTGTTGTTTGAGGCGAAATCCTAGGTAGTCCTGATCTTTAGGATGAAAGTAGGCCTTCTTTGGCCCGCCAATGACTAAATAAGCCTACCTAATGAATGAATTCCCCAGTATCCCAATTTGAGCCTATTGACCTTTTCTTTGGCAACCTGTGTTACAAGCCCTGTCCCTTTTTGCTATTTACCTCTCTTGTTACCCATCTTCCTCTTGACTACTTTAAGTTGTGTGATTGGTAAGATGGTAGGTATGTCATAAGAGTTGTGCACTTGAGAATAAAGTTGCAAAAGAATGAAGGAAGAAACACTTGATATTCTCCTCATATACAAAAATTGTGAAAAAAAAAATCAAAAAGCAAAGAAAAGAAAAAAAGAAAAAAAAAAGAGATGAGTAAATTGATGAATAATGAGGAGAAAGAACAGTGTAAAAGAAGGGACTCTTGAGATTAGAAGTGGATATGAATGAAAATCTTGGAAATTGCTACAATTGTATGAATATGTGAGGAAATTAGTAGTGAGTGATGCTTAAAGTGTTTAGGGGAAGAATTAGTCACTATATACCCAAAATTGTACCACACCTTACCCCAAGCCAACATTACAACCTATGAAAAGTCCTACTTGACTTTTGATCGGGACTCCTACATTAGTGGAGAGCAACAAAATGGGCAAGCCTATGGTGCTTTTCTGTGAGACGTGAGAAGATTCTTTGTGAGTGTGAGAGTGTTTGATATTTGATATGCCACAGAGTTTCTTGAAATCATATATTGTGTGTTTGGTGGTATCTTCTTGTTGTGAGGTACATTTGAACTTGAGTGGTCTGTAGGTTTCTACTTTCAATACTTGATTATGACCAAAAGAAAGGGTGTTTGAATTTCACGGGTGAGTTCAATTAAGTTGTCGGTCATGAGTTCCTATCTGATCTTGATGTCTTTCCTGCTTTCTATGTATTCTTTTTCTTTGCTCGAGGACTAGAAAACTCTTAAGTGTGGGGTGGTGATATTTGGCCACAAAACATGTATTTTAGTATTAGATTCTTCACGTTTTGGGTGCTTTGGTGGACGGTTTGATCATTAATATTAGTATTTTGTGCTTATATTGAGTTTTTGACTGTGTAGGACTCAAGCAACATGAAGAATGGTTAAAGGTTGATGATCTGGAGTTAAATGAAGTGAATTGATGGTGAAAATCAACCAATGAGGAGCCACATCATTAGTTGCCAAGGCCTTGGATTAGTTGTGAATGAAATATGGAGACAAGAGGTCACGACCCAGCCATCGTAAAGCCATGATTCAGCCATGAAGTTGAAAGCAGAATTTCGCAAGTGCACGGCCCAGGCATCGTAAGGCCATGATCCAGCCATAAGGCAAATTTTCTGGTGAAAAGTGGCGAGGGGCAAACTTGTCCACAAGTTTGACACGAGATTTATAAGGTTTTCTAACCTATTTTCAGCCCATATCTTGACCTGGGAAGGCTATACCACCATTGTTGAAGTACTTTGGAGCTTGGAAACGCATCAAAATCATTGGAACTGAAGAATCAAAGAGTTTTTCTCAACTTTTCTTATTCTCTTTTCCTATGGGTGTTGTTTTGACTATGAATTCATTATTGTTTAATACAATTATGAGTAGCTAAATTTCTACTCTAGGATTTTGATGAACCCATTATTGGGGTAGTTTTAAGTAACTCCACGATTGAGTAATACAATATTCTATTTATTTGGCTATGTTTATATTGAATTCAATTGTTAAGCCTGTAATTGTTTGCGCCCTTTTTGCTTAAATGATCTTGGGAAAGACGTTTGGGTTAGGGTCAGTCAAATAACAGTACTTCAGGTTATGATAAGGGATTACTTAAACTGATTTAGAGTCATTATAGGGATATCGTGATTCGACTGTGGCCTGAAATTGGACAGTTCTTAATGATCTTGATTATTTTGGGAAAAATAGCTCAAGAACAGTGTTGTTAGTAGTTGGGAAACTCTAGCGAACAAGTTTAAGTTCAAGCCCAATAGAATAGTATTTCGTGCAAGTTTGGAGTGAACTCATGACTAACCCAGTAATGGGTTCATCAAAATCCTAGAGTAGAAATTTAGCTACTCATAATTGTATTAAAAAAAATGAATTCATAGTCAAAACAACACCCATAGAAAAAGAAAATAAAAAAAATTGAGAAAAACTCTTTGATTCTTCAGTTCCAATAGTTTTGATGCGTTTCCAAGCTCCAAAGCGCTTCACCAATGGTGGTCTAGCCTTTCCAGGTCAAGATATGGACTGAAAATAGGTTAGAAAACTTTATAAATCTCGTGTCAAACTTGTGGACAAGTTTTCCCCTCGCCACTTTTCACCAGAAAATTTGCCTCATGGCTGGATCATGGCCTTACGATGCCTGGGCCATGCACTTGCGAAATTCTGCTTTTAACTTCATGGCTGAATCATGACTTTACGATGGCTGGGCCGTGACCTCTTATCTCCATATTTCATTCACAACTAATCCAAGGCCTTGGCAACTAATGACGTGGCTCCTCGTTGGTTGATTTTCACCATCAATTCACTTCATTTAACTCCAAATCATCAACCTTTAACCATTCTTCATGTTGCTTGAGTCCTACACAGTCAAAAACCCAATATAAGCAAAAAACACTAATATTAATGATCAAACCGTCCACTAAAGCACCCAAAATGTGAAGAATCTAATACTAAAATACATATTTTGTGGCAAATATCAGTGGGTTTCTGAGTTTTTGCCAGAGAGGCGGATGATAATTGTGCTTGAAACGTGGTGTGAATTTTATGTAGGGTTATGAGAGGAAGGATTTTCTAGTTTTGAACTTGAGAGAGAAAGAAGTAGAGAGAATATGGTGAATGTTTTTTTTCTTTCTTCAGACGAATAATGGAAGAGGAGGGTAAAGATGTGTTCAAGTGAATCTAGGGAATAGGCGGTAATAATGGTAACGCAAAGTGGAGCAGCTTTTAGAGTTTTGGGAAACCGAAAAAGCTTAGGATTTGACGGTTATTTGAAAAGTCTCATTAAGACTTCTAGAGTAAGTGGGGTAGGTTGAAATTGAAACATGTAACCACAAAAAAAAAAATTTCCTATGATTTTGGGCGGTTACACGGACATGGAAAGTTTCCTTGATACACGTTCACAAGTCAATCAATTCTAGTTATAGTACTTACCATAAATAGCTGTATAGATGTACCCGTCATGCTTGTCATGGTTCCTTCTACGTTCTCAGTTGGTTTTTCCATGGGAACTCAATAGAACACTCAAGTGGTAATTAGTTGAACAAGTATACTTAACAAAGTACAAAATTAGACTGGACAATAGCAACTATATTTACAAGCAGAATAATGAACACTTAACTAGCCAAACCTAGGAAAGCAGGTGCTGGATCATCCATGTATTTTGGTCATCCCTAACTCCAACCTGTTCCTCTCAAATTGAACTTTTTTCAGTGCTTTAGTAAAGATGTCAACAATTTGGTCCTCAGTCCTGCAAGAATTCATTGTGATTAGACCCTTTTCTACATTATCTCTAAGAAAGTGGTGTTCAATATCAATGTGCTTGGTTCTTTTATGTTGGACTGGGCTCTTTGCAATGTTCACAACACTTGTGTTATCACAGAAAATAGGCACAGCTCCACGCTTAATTCCAAAGTCCTCCAACTATTTTTTGATCCATAGCAGTTGAGAGCAGCATGATGCAGCAGCTACATACTCAGCTTCTGCAGTAGACAAGGCTGCTGAATTCTGCTTCTTTGTAGCCCAAGAAACTAAGCAAGGACCAAGGAAATGTGCCATCCCTGATGTGCTTTTCCTGTCCACCAGATGACCTGCATAATCAGCATCAGCAAAAACCAATCAATTCAAAAGTGCCACCCCTAGGATACCATAGACATAAATCCTGAGTTCCTTTCAAGTATCTCAAAACTCTCTTCATGGATGTCAGATAAGACTCCTTTGGCTTGGACTGAAATCTAGCACACAGTTCCACACCGTACACAATATCAGGTCGACTAGCTGTGAGATAGAGGAGTGAACCTATAATTCCTCTATATTTTCTCTCATTTGAAGAATGACCTAGTTCATCCATATCTAGCTTTATTCCAGGGGCAACAGGTGTAGACATTTCTTTTGCTCCTTCCATGTCGAAATTCTTCAAAAGCTCCATGACATATTTCTGCTGGTGAATCATAGTTCCTTCAGGGGTTTGTTTAATCTGCAATCTTAGGAAGAAATTAAGTTCTCCCATCATACTCATTTCGAACTCACTGCCCATCAACTCAGCAAATCCCTTGCATAACTCCTCATCAGTAGCTCCAAATATGATGTCATCAACATATACTTGAACCACCAATAAGTCTTTTCCTTTCTTCTTCAGGAACAATGTACTGTCAATTCTTCCTCTTGAAAATTTAATTTTAAGCAAGAACCCTGATAACCTCTCATACCGAGCTCTAGGTATTTGTTTCAGCCCATAGAGTGCCTTATCAAGTTTGTAAACATGATCAGAAAATTCACTGTTTACGAAACCTGGAGGATGTACCGCGTAAACTTCTTCATTTAGATATCCATTCAAGAAAGCACTCTTCACATCCATCTGATATAATGTAAACTCCATGTATGTAGCAAAGGCAATCAACATTCTTATGGCTTCCATCCTGGCTACTGGTGCAAAGGTCCCATCATAGTCAATTCCTTTCTCTTGACTGTATACTTGGACTACAAGTCTAGCTTTGTTTCTTGTCAGTATACCATGTTCATCCAGTTTCTTCCTGAACACCCATTTAGTTCCAATGATTGATCTGTCCTTTGGCTTAGGAACCAGAGGCCAAACTTTGCTTCTCTCAAACTGATGAAGTTCATCCTGCATAGCTAAGATCCAATCTGGATCTTCCAAGCTTTCCTTTACGTTCTTTGGCTCCATAGATGATAGGAAAGCAAAGAATGCACAGAAGTTTTTCAGGGCAGATCTAGTCATTATTCCAGTATCTAACTAAGATAACACATTCTCCAGAGGATGAGAACTTTGATGTTTCTATGGTCGAGATTATATTTGATGAGAAGAACCTTCAGCAACATCTTGAGTGGGTTCTTCCTGATCATTTGATTCATCGTATTTATCAACTGTTCTCCCTGACATGTTGACTCATTGTTCCCTTTGAGTTAGATTTCCATCTTCTTCACAGGATTCCTCCTTTTTCTCTGAGATCTCAGTGTTACCTGTACAATCTTCTCGAGCAAGACCAATAGCCTGATCATCCACTTCCTTTTCAGTAATTTCCTTGTCTGACTCATCAAATACCACATGCATGCTTTCCTCCACGGTTTGTGTTCTTTTGTTGAAGATATGGGGTAAACACACAGAAGCAATAAAATAGACACGGAAGCAAGTAAAAGACGTTACCAAAGAAACAAGGGACGGGGAAGAACAGAAATAGAATAAAGAAAGGATAATCGAATAAACCATGATTTGAATATCCGAGAGAGAAAGGAACTTGAACTATTCACGGGGTCATACTAGGATGATCCACCATAGATTCCAAGTAAGAGATACATGAAGCCAAGCTTCAACAAGAAGGATCAAGTCTCTTCTAAGTTCTATTCTTCAATCTCAAAATCTAGCTAATGAAATAAAACGACTAAGTGTGGTATTTATAGGGTTCCCACACTCCTAAGTGAAATGTCTCTAAAGCCGTCAACTGGGGTCAATACATAAAAGGCCACTTAGGGCTAGAATAGGAAATACACTCTAAGCTAGTAGAATTCCCATCTTGAAGTAGGCGCCCCGCCTGGAATAGTAGGCGCTCCGCCTGATTCAAGGTGGCAGCAACTAGGTGCTCCGCCCTTCAGCAGAGGCGGTCCACCTCAAGCCAGATCTAGAGAGTGCTTCATCAACTAGGCGGTCCGCCTAGTATAGTGGGCAGTCCGCCCAAAGTTGTGGCATCCTAGGCCCTCAAGTACAAGCTCTTTAAGTCATCTCCGAGGCCTCCATCTTCAAGACTCTTCCTTGTGCCCTCTCTTGTGTCCTTTAAGCTTGGCCCTTGATGGTTGGCGCTTAGGCTCTCAATTTGCCCCGCATCATCTTCCCCTTCTTGAAAGGATTTCGTCCTCGAAATCAAACCATCAAGACCTACAACCAAAGATAAGCGAAACCCAAATATCCTACTAGAAGAGTAGGTTAGTGCAAGTAGTGTGGAAAACACACTCTTATGGTATAGCCAAGTATCAATAACAATGATAAAGTACATGTTTCCAAAGAAAACAATAAGTACTTGGCTTCCCCAATGGGTGCACTCAACACAAGATTCATCAAAGAGATCAATAGGGTATGGAATATGCAAGATCAAGCCATCAAAATTTCTGTGATCCTTAAGTTCAACATTAACACACCAAGACTTCCCACTATATGCGTAGGTAAGTGCAACAAGAGTGAGTGCAAGTGTTATGGAAAACACACTTTTGTGATAGAGCCAAGTATCAATACCAATCAAAAAGTATAGGTCTCCAAAGGAAACAACAAGTTCTTGGCTCAACAATGATAAGCACTCACTACTATAACAAGCAAAGAGATCAATAGGACATGGAACATACAAGATTAAAGAATCAAGAACCCTATCATCTCTAAGCTCATAACCAACACACCAAGCCTTCAATGCATTATGATCACAATGTGACTCATTGGCTTTGGCATGCTCAACACCCAAGGTGTGATCAACTTGTGGGGTGGCGTAAACAAAATAGTTCAATTGGCAACTAACATCAAATACTCCACGCCCCTTCTTAGAAGCAATCTTACACACACCAAGAGGTACCTCCTCACCTAAACATTCACCTCCAAGACAATCATTCTCACTAGAAAAACTACCAAGGAAGGTCTCTATAATGGCTTCTTCATCATTATAGCCCACATAATCAAGATTAGGACTACTAGAAGTCGGACCAACACAATCAATTTCAAGACCATTCATCTCACTTGGTGTTTCCAACAAGGGATTGTTTATAGAGTCAAACTTTCCAAACCATGGAGGTTTAAATCCAAACTCTTCTCTAGTTTGACATTCACCATCACCTCTTTGAGAATCCTCTTCAGACAAAGAGTTAGTGAAAACCAACCCACTACCCATCAAAGGTGAGGCATCAAAACTAGAGTCATCCTCCACACTTGAGGAGTCATCGAATATAATTCGATCCATCTCATCCACTAGGGACTCCTCAAGGTCACTACCATCCTCACTACAACACATAGATCCACCATTATCAAGCAATTCATCTAGGGAAAGGATAAGGTATTCATTCAATTCATCTTCCCTTTATCAAATATAGGTGGGGTGTCATAACAAGGGTCACAAACATGATCAACTACACCATCTTCACTAAAGAGAGGTTCAATGAAAACCGAGCTCACATCATGATGTGGCTTATCATCCCTCCCAACTAGTGGTTCACAATCACACACAAGTTGACCAACCGACTCTACACTAGTTGCAAACACATTGTAATCACACATATCATCAACTAGCATAGAGTTTTCGCAAACACTATCATAAGACAAGGAAGTAACATGCTCAAGGGAAGCACTATCACATACCTTTGAGTGGCCATCTTGCTCACTCAATGCACTTGAAGTGTCATGAATTGTCTTTCTACCTTGAAGCTCACATTGAGGATCTTCCTCACCTTGCCCATCCACCTTGGAACATGTTTGAGGCTCCATATGCTTGCCTCCAAGAATACCTACACAAGTACTCACACAAGTAGACGAAAAAGATAGAGGGTTAATGTTAGAATAAGGGGTGTCCTCACTCTCAACAATTCCTTTTCCCTCATTTTCTTTTCAAGGTCGGGTGTAGATTCGGGTGGTGACATCCCACTCACAACACTCAATACATCCTCTCCTTTTTCCACTCGATGAATTTCACCAGTCACTCCCCTACTCCTCTCAATCTTTTGTCTCTCAAATTCGGGTGAGTTGGGGCGAGGCCCAAGAATACCCATAGCTGGAGTAGGTGGACTCTTAACATCAACCTGGAATCTAGGACTAAGAGACTCATCACTTAATGTCTCTTTCTTCTTTGTTGGTGAACCACTTGGCTTTGGAGCTTGTGGTTTGAGGTTCACCTTGTTGACAATTGTCAACTCTTTTCTTGCACTAGTCCCACCATTGCTTGTGATTGTAGGACTTCTTGATTGCACTCTTTAGATCATTGGGCTTCTCCTCAATGGTGTCCCACTATTTCTCATGTTCGTGGGCTTTCTTGGTGGCACTTCTTCTTTCCTAGGATGGAGGAGTTGCATTTTTCCTTGTGCTTTAACTTGATAACTGTCAAGGAGATGGGTGAACTTGAAGTATCATTTGAGAAGCCAAGGCTTTCCCAACATAACATCACATCCCTCTAAAGGATCCACCTTGCACTCAACTTCTTCTTCAAAGTTCCTTTGTGACACAACTACACGGGTCACCCCATTAACACAAGGTATTCCCAACCTTCTCACTACAAGAGGACTAATCCAACTTGCTTCACCTTCATCCACTTGAAGCACATTGATGTTTGGCATTTTATGCCAATATTTCCTTAATATTTCCTCACGTTTTAGTACCTTATTCGCTCGTTTTATGGTTTATGAATGTGGTTTTACACTGATTTTATGTCGTGCGTGTGTAGGTTGTTATGCAGTGTAATTGGAGCTTTTAAGAGCATGATTGAGCAAGAAAAGATTGGATTTTGATTGAGGATTGGATCGAGCACACGAAGGCACGACGCGAGCGACCAAAAGAGCGAACGAAACAGGAATTTGGCTGGGCGCTGTGGGGCATGCCCCGCGCCCCCAAGGCGCCAGCCACCCCCAGCGCATTTTTCCATGCGACGCAGGCCCAAAGCAGGCTGATTTCGACGTCCTCTGGCCATCCTCACGCGATCGTGGGCGCGGGGCGCCCGTTGTAGCGCCCCTTGTGCGCGATTTTGTGTCCTATTTCATCTAGGCTTGGGTCTAACTTATTACTAGGTGTTTGTAAACTCTATAAATACTCTTTTATTTAGTTTTTCAAAGGAGTTCAGAATTTGGAGCAATTGGAGAGCTCATAACATCAAGAACAAGGGTTTTTCTTCCTTCCATTAATCTATTACATCATTATTTCATTATTTCATCAAATCCTTGTGTTGTTATTATGAGTATGCGTAGCTAACTCTATCGTTCTAGGGTTAGAGTATTTCATGAAAGTTGATGTTTGAAGATTGATTTCCATTAATTGAATCCCATTACGGGTTACTTATTCTTTCTTGATTTCACTTGTGTAATTGTCAGGGCCCGATTATTACGCATTATCTATGGTTTTTAGATTGAACTCGAAAGAGGGAATTTAATTACGTAATAAGAAAGAATAGGACTAGTTTGTGAACCCGGGCATCGGGGAACCAATTCATGAGTAGGATAGACATATACTTGCTCGCCTAGTTTAACTAATTACAGAATTCGTTAATGCGTGCACGTGATTCAACCCATAGACATATAGGGATTGAAGTAGCCTGCATAGACCGTGAAGAACTGAAAGGTTTTCACGGGTACATTTACTCTGTTAGTTAGTAACCCGGGATTTAAGAAGTGGAATCAATTGGAAAACTCAACTGGATTGTTCGTAACTCTGACCCTGGACCGTCTCCTTATTACTGTTTACAACCAACGTTTGCTCCATTGTTTGACTTGATTTCCATCATTTATATTATTGCTCTTAGTTACTAAAACTCTCACCATTGAAGAAAAAGATCCCTGAATAGTTGTTAGAAATTGTTTGTTAAGTATTAGTCTAAATAGTCCTCGTGGGAACGATACTCTACTTATCACTTTATTACTTGTCGACCACGTATACTTGCGTGTGCGTTGGGAGCAACAAGTTTTTGGCGCCGTTGCCGGGGACTAATTTTTGACTGATTCCTTTTTGAGCAGTTTATTAATTTCTATTCGGGTTTAATTTTTGTTTTGAGTTTTCTGCTGTTTCAGGTATTAGGTCCTGCTTGATATTTACCTACAGGAATGGCAGAAGAACAAGCTTTAGCGGTGCGAGATGTTGCTCTCCCCAGTCTGGAGGGAGTAGCCTCGAGCATAGTTAAGCCTGAAATTACTGGACACTTTGAGATTAAGTCCGGCATGATACAACTATTACATGCGACTGGACAATTTGGTGGATTACTTCATGAGGATCCGCAACAACATATCCAGAATTTCTTGGAGATCAGTGATACTTATACACCAAAGGGAGTGCCTACTGATTATGTTCGCTTGACATTGTTCCCGTTTTCACTGATTGGGGCAACAAAGAGGTGGTTAAAGGCTGAAAAGTCTGGGTCTATCACCACTTGGAATGATTTGGCTAAGAAGTTCTTGGCTAAGTTTTATCCATCTGCCAAGACAGCCCGGGTGAGGAGTGAAATTATGTCCTTCAGACAGTTAGAAGGAGAGTCTTTGTATTCAGCCTGGGAGCGGTTTAAAGCTTTACTGAGAGATTGTCCACACCATAACCAATCCAATGAGGTTCTTGCGCATACTTTTGTGGAGGGGTTGACTGCACACACTAAGATCGTGGTAGATGCTGCTGCTGGAGGTCAAGTACTGGCCTTAAACTTTGATCAGATTTATGAGTTACTGGATAAATTCTCGCAGAGCAATCCTGATTGGCAGGGAGATGGTAGAGCTACTGCGCAGAAAGCTGCAGGGGTACTTCAGTTAGATGCAGTTTCAGAGCTACAGGCTAGGATGGATGCTATTTCCAATCAAATTAGCAAGCTAGTTCTGCCAAAGACTCAGCAACCAGTGGCTCCAGTGCAACAACTCCAGAGCTTTTGTGAGGTTTATGGTCAAGACCATGCTACAGAGGTTTGCTCTTCTAATCCAGAGTCAGTTTATTACGTGGGTAATCAAAACAGGCTGCAGGGTCAAAATCAGTTTGGTAATGGTTATTATCATGGTAATATGAGAGCCCCGAATAATTACCACCCACTCCCAGCTCCACCACAGCAGGTTAGCGGTTCAGTTGAGGAGATGCTAAAGCAGATAATGGCAGGCCAGCAGAGAATGTTAGCTGACACTGCAGCCCATGCACAGGCCATACAAGATCTTGCCAATGCTCAAAAGAACTTGGAGCACCAGTTGGGGCAGTTGGTGGGAGAAATAAGCACTGTGAAGAAAGAGCCTGAACAATGTCTTGCAGTGACTTTAATTGGAGGTGGAGAGCTGATGGCCAAGCCTGAGGAGAAAGCTGAAATTGAAAAAATTGAAAAAGTGGAGAAGGTAAAGAAGAAAGAAGAGAAGAAAGAGGCACCTCTACCGCCTCCACCATTCCCCTAGAGGCTTATACAATCGAAGGATTTGGCCCAGTATCAAAAATTTGTGAGTATGTTGAAAGAACTTCAAGTTAATATTCCTTTGACTGATGTGTTTGAATTGATGCCATCCTTTGTGAAGTTTTTAAAAGAGATTTTAGTCAAGAGGAAAAAGCCTCAAGAGATAGATACAGTTGAGTTAGTTGAGGAGTGTAGCACAATCTTGAGCAAGCTACCTCCAAAACTTCAAGATCCTGCGAAGTTTACTATTCCTTGTACCATTGGAGGGCATAGTATTACTGGTGCATTGTGTGATTTGGGTGCGAGCATAAATCTCATGCCTCTCTCTGTTTGCAAAAGGTTAGGGCTAGGAGAAATCAAGCCCTCTTCAGTTACTCTCAAGATGGCGGATGGATCACTCACTCACCCTGAGGGTAAGTTGGAGGATGTGTTGATAAAAGTTGGTAAATTTACATTCTCTGCTGATTTTGTAGTCCTAGATTATGAAGAGGACCTAGAAGCTCCAATTATTTTAGGGAGACCATTCTTAGTCACCTCGAAGGCAATTATTGACATGGAGCTGGGTGAGATGACTGTTAGAGCACATGGAGAAAAGGTTACCTTCAAGGTGTATAATGAGAAGGAGCACATAGCTAAGGTTGAAGAGTGCTTTATGATTGAATGTGTTAGTCAAGAACATGGAAGTACACCACATGTGAAGTTGAAGATGGGTTCTCTCAAAGAAAGGAAGAAAGCAAAAGTTCGGCGTAAGAAGAGAAGACGTAAATGCTGGAAGTGAGCTAAAAGGGACGTCGTTAAATAAGGCGCTTCTCGGGAGGCAACCCGAGTTTGTACTTGTAATAGTTTAGTTTTCTTTTATTTTATAGTGTCACGTTTTTGTTGTTTTTGTGCGTCGTTTTTGTAGGAATTGGGTGAGCTAAGCAAGGTGAAATTGATGCATTGAGGGGTATGGGACGTCTCGAGACATGTCCCACGCTTTGGTTTGTACTTAGAGTCGAAAATCGGTGCGAAAAAACATGCTCGGGCGCGTTCGGGAGTGCCCCGCGCCTCCCAAAGCGCAAGGAAAAAGCTGAAACAAAGTAGCCAGGCGCGGTTGGGAGCGCCCCGCGCCTCCCACCGCGCGAGGCTTGGCAGAACACCCAGGGAACTGCCCGCGTTTGGCTTGCGCCGCGGGCCTTATAGCGGAAGGCAAATGTTTTTAAGTTTTCCGGGACAAACGGGTGTTGACCCGCGACCCGGTCTTCCCCATGCCCTATACCCCCGATTTTAACACCTTTGTCTTCATTATTTTCACTAACAACACTCTCTAATCACTCTCAAATTCATCTCTATCACTTGGAAGCATTCCAAATCGTGTGCAATCCATTCTAAATCATTCAAGTAAGTCAATTCTTCACTTTTCTCTCTTCATTAACATGTAAGTTGCACTTGCTCTTAGTATGAATGCTTCTTAGCTAGTCACAAGTCTAATCCTACAAATCATGCTTGTTGTGCTTAAATTATTAAATGTGCTAGATTGATGACTTGTGACTTGTAAAAAGAGATCTCCTAACCATTTGGGAGGGTTGGCACATTACAAAATCCATTGAAATTGCTAGTTCAAAGTTGTGCACACTAGGTGTTTGTGAAAAAAGCCTCAAAGATGAAATATCAATAACATTGTGAATTCTTGAGTAGCAATGCATTCCTTAGGCTTACTATGAACATTAGGTGTTGCATATACAAAAAAATTGATCATGATGCACCCACACTAGCTTGATTTTCATAATTCAAAACGTGGCATATTGTGCCCAAGGCTAGTTTGGTTCAAGTGTGGGGTTGCTCGTGCCATTGAATCGAGTGATTGACACATAGAGTGTGTGCTGAGTGTGGGGTGTCCTCACCCTTGCATAATATTGATGACGTGATGGGGGAAGTCTGAGTACCTCATGAAGCTTGGAGGATGCTAGCGCCAAGGACTACAGTCTTCAGGGAAGTTTTCTTTACCCTTGCACTTGCTTATTTTCAGCACTGAGGACATTGCTTAGTTTAAGTGTGGGGTGGGGAACTACCCTTTATCTATTTTTGAGGTTAAGGATGCATGTACTTTAGGACTTTTTCTTTTGTCACTTGACTTTGTTTTGATTTATTTCTTGCTTTAATATATGAAAAAATTGAAAAAAATTAGAAAACCAATGAAAAATTCCAAAAAGATTTTCCTTTTAGTTTTATTAGTGGTACATGTCATCCACCCCGTGGTTTTTCTTTTGGCCTCGGTTCTTTTCCACGGGTAGGCCTTTGAACCGGGTAGTTTTTTATTTTTAGGATTAGAATAGTTAGTTATAGGTGGCCCTAGACGAAGGAACTAGGTGGAATGCTAGGTGCCTTTGATTTGTTTGATACCGGTGGACTTGAATTGATTGCATGTGCTATTGTGGTGTCCTTTGGGTTTTAATTGTGATGCATGCCTAGGAAAAAAATGAAACGACCCCCTTGAGATGCTTGAGTCTACTTGCTTGACTTGATTGTGAACCTTTGTGCATTAGTGCTTAAATTTCCACAAGTTGCATTCTAGAAGCTTGGTTGAGAGTTGTTGATGGAACCTTTTTGTGTGGATCATGTGCAATGTGTGTGTGAGGCATGTTTTTGTTTGCTCCGTGTTGCATATTAATGTCTAGAACTTGCCCCGTGTGTGTGCAAAGCGAAATCCTAGGTTTGCTCTAGTCGGGAAATGATACAAGGCCTTCTTTTGTTAGCCTACCCTTACACATATACCTTGAAAAAATTATTGTTGTGATTTCTTTGACCCTTTTTGTTGGCACCCACACCCCGAGCCTACCCACTAGTTCTAAATTGTTCTCTTTTGGCCCTTTACTCCTTAAGCACTTTATTGATATTGTGTGATAATATTTTGGAGTTGTGGTTGGATGTTGGGAGGTTTTTGAGTGGAGCTAATGAAGGGGAATAATTGTGAAAATTGTGAAGTAGTGAAAAGCACTGGCAAGGTTGTAAGTTAATGAAATTGAAAAAAATGATGAAAAAGAAAAGAAAAAAATAGCAAAGTTGAAAAAATATTGTGGAAAAGAAAAAAAAAAGAGAAAAAGATATCCCTTCTTTGCTAGTGTGTGCTTAAAAAGAAATATGCTACTTATTGAGAAGGTGTATGTGTGATGGTTGTTGATTGGGTGGCTTGTTGAGAATTGTGCTTGAAATTAAATGTGATGTATTAAAAGTGCTTAGGGAGGTAGTCACTATTACCCATATGTATCCTACCCGCACCTTAGCCTACATTACGACCTTTCTAAAGTCCTAGTTAATCTCGATTGGAGTGAGCCTACATTAGTAGAGTCCTACACTACGGGCAAGCCTATGGTACGTTGTGTGTGACATGTGAGCCTTTCATGAGAGTGAGTGATTTCATTTGTTATTGCCCCCGTTCTATTCATGATATTTGTTTTTGTGTGTGATCTTTGGGGGGGCACTCTCTTTCATATTGGTGAGGGCACGTGGTTTGCATGAAGTAGGTAAAGTTGATGGCTTTTGATTGAGTAGATAGGTGTGATTTTGTGGGAGCATGGTTGCATTAAGTTGAGTTTTGTGCATTTGAGCTATTTTGGGGTGGTTGTTCTCATAGTTTTGGTTTTGGTAAATTGTTGGCATGTTGTGGATCAATAGTAGTCATGTGTGTATTGGTTCAATGATCGGTATCAACCATAGTCATACGCAGACCTGTTTTACCTAGGTTGGGAAGTGAGATGTGACTTGCTCGAGGGCGATCAAGGGTTCAAGTGTGGGGTGGTGATGTTTGGAATTTTATGCCAATATTTCCTTAATATTTCCTCACGTTTTAGTACCTTATTCGCTCGTTTTATGGTTTATGAATGTGGTTTTACACTGATTTTATGTCGTGCGTGTGTAGGATGTTATGCAGTGTAATTGGAGCTTTTAAGAGCATGATTGAGCAAGAAAAGATTGGATTTTGATTGAGGATTGGATCGAGCACACGAAGGCACGACGCGAGCGAGCAAAAGAGCGAACGAAACAGGAATTTGGCTGGGCGCTGTGGGGCATGCCCCGCTCCCCCCAAGGCGCCAGCCACCCCCAGCGCGTTTTTCCATGCGACGCAGGCCCAAAGCGGGCTGATTTCGACGTCCTCTGGCCATCCTCACGCGATCGTGGGCGCGGGGCGCCCGTTGTAGCGCCCCTTGTGCGCGATTTTGTGTCCTATTTCGTCTAGGCTTGGGTCTAACTTATTACTAGGTGTTTGTAAACTCTATAAATACTCTTTTACTTAGTTTTCCAAAGGAGTTCAGACTTTGGAGCAATTGGAGAGCTCATAACATCAAGAACAAGGGTTTTTCTTCCTTCCATTAATCTATTACATCATTATTTCATTATTTCATCAAATCCTTGTGTTGTTATTATGAGTATGCGTAGCTAACTCTATCGTTCTAGGGTTAGAGTATTTCATGAAAGTATGTGCAATGTGTGTGTGAGGCATGTTTTTGTTTGCTCCGTGTTGCATATTAATGTCTAGAACTTGCCCCGTGTGTGTGCAAAGCGAAATCCTAGGTTTGCTCTAGTCGGGAAATGATACAAGGCCTTCTTTTGTTAGCCTACCCTTACACATATACCTTGAAAAAATTATTGTTGTGATTTCTTTGACCCTTTTTGTTGGCACCCACACCCCGAGCCTACCCACTAGTTCTAAATTGTTCTCTTTTGGCCCTTTACTCCTTAAGCACTTTATTGATATTGTGTGATAATATTTTGGAGTTGTGGTTGGATGTTGGAAGGTTTTTGAGTGGAGCTAATGAAGGGGAATAATTGTGAAAATTGTGAAGTAGTGAAAAGCACTGGCAAGGTTGTAAGTTAATGAAATTGAAAAAAATGATGAAAAAGAAAAGAAAAAAATAGCAAAGTTGAAAAAATATTGTGGAAAAGAAAAAAAAAAGAGAAAAAGATATCCCTTCCTTGCTAGTGTGTGCTTAAAAAGAAATATGCTACTTATTGAGAAGGTGTATGTGTGATGGTTGTTGATTGGGTGGCTTGTTGAGAATTGTGCTTGAAATTAAATGTGATGTATTAAAAGTGCTTAGGGAGGTAGTCACTATTACCCATATGTATCCTACCCGCACCTTAGCCTACATTACGACCTTTCTAAAGTCCTAGTTAATCCCGATTGGAGTGAGCCTACATTAGTGGAGTCCTACACTACGGGCAAGCCTATGGTACGTTGTGTGTGACATGTGAGCCTTTCATGAGAGTGAGTGATTTCATTTGTTATTGCCCCGTTCTATTCATGATATTTGTTTTTGTGTGTGATCTTTGGGGGGGCACTCTCTTTCATATTGGTGAGGGCACGTGGTTTGCATGAAGTAGGTAAAGTTGATGGCTTTTGATTGAGTAGATAGGTGTGATTTTGTGGGAGCATGGTTGCATTAAGTTGAGTTTTGTGCATTTGAGCTATTTTGGGGTGGTTGTTCTCATAGTTTTGGTTTTGGTAAATTGTTGGCATGTTGTGGATCCATAGTAGTCATGTGTGCATTGGTTCAATGATCGGTATCAACCATAGTCATAGGCAGACCTGTTTTACCTAGGTTGGGAAGTGAGATGTGACTTGCTCGAGGGCGAGCAAGGGTTCAAGTGTGGGGTGGTGATGTTTGGAATTTTATGCCAATATTTCCTTAATATTTCCTCACGTTTTAGTACCTTATTCGCTCGTTTTATGGTTTATGAATGTGGTTTTACACTGATTTTATGTCGTGCGTGTGTAGGTTGTTATGCAGTGTAATTGGAGCTTTTAAGAGCATGATTGAGCAAGAAAAGATTGGATTTTGATTGAGGATTGGATCGAGCACACGAAGGCACGACGCGAGCGAGCAAAAGAGCGAACGAAATAGGAATTTGGCTGGGCGCTGTGGGGCATGCCCCGCGCCCCCCAAGGCGCCAGCCACCCCCAGTGCATTTTTCCATGCGACGCAGGCCCAAAGCGGGCTGATTTCGACGTCCTCTAGCCATCCTCACGCGATTGTGGGCGCGGGGCGCCCGTTGTAGCGCCCCTTGTGCGCGATTTTGTGTCCTATTTCGTCTAGGCTTGGGTCTAACTTATTACTAGGTGTTTGTAAACTCTATAAATACTCTTTTACTTAGTTTTTCAAAGGAGTTCAGACTTTGGAGAAATTGGAGAGCTCATAACATCAAGAACAAGGGTTTTTCTTCCTTCCATTAATCTATTACATCATTATTTCATTATTTCATCAAATCCTTGTGTTGTTATTATGAGTATGCGTAACTAACTCTATCGTTCTAGGGTTAGAGTATTTCATTAAAGTTGATGTTTGAAGATTGATTTCCATTAATTGAATCCCATTACGGGTTACTTATTCTTTCTTGATTTCACTTGTGTAATTGTCAGGGCCCGACTATTACGCATTATCTATGGTTTTTAGATTGAACTCGAAAGAGGGAATTTAATTACGTAATAAGAAAGAATAGGACTAGTTTGTGAACCCGGGCATCGGGGAACCAATTCGTGAGTAGGATAGACATATACTTGCTCGCCTAGTTTAACTAATTACAGAATTCGTTAATGCGTGCACGTGATTCAACCCATAGACATATAGGGATTGAAGTAGCCTGCATAGACCGTGAAGAACTGAAAGGTTTTCACGGGTACATTTACTCTGTTAGTTAGTAACCCGGGATTTAAGAAGTGGAATCAATTGGAAAACTCAACTGGATTGTTCGTAACTCTGACCCTGGACCGTCTCCTTATTACTGTTTACAACCAACGTTTGCTCCATTGTTTGACTTGATTTCCATCATTTACATTATTGCTCTTAGTTACTAAAACTCTCACCATTGAAGAAAAAGATCCCTGAATAGTTGTTAGAAATTGTTTGTTAAGTATTAGTCTAAATAGTCCTCGTGGGAACGATACTCTACTTATCACTTTATTACTTGTCGACCACGTATACTTGCGTGTGCGTTGGGAGCAACACACATACCCATGATTCTCGTTGAGGCTCACTATGAATTGGCACCACTCTCTTTTTCTCATGAGATCATCTACGTAACGCCTTTTACACATCCCATCAATAATACCACCACTAGATGGGTACTTCCTTATTTCACCACTACTAGCAACACCACAAGAATAGTGTCCACTTCCCGTCACTCTTCCAACATTAGATGTATTGTTGAAAGTCGAGGAAGGAATCTCATCATAGAACCCATAGGTGCTCCTTGAAATAGGAGTTTGGTAGAAATCTCTTCTACTCTCCTCGGTTTCACAACCCATAGAACTACTCATATCATCCCTTCCCTCGGTCTCATTCTCATCCAAATTATTCTCTAAGTGTTGGATTCGATTGCTTATTGCATCTACCTTGGCCATAATGTCCCGAAGGTAAGCTTGATATAACTCGGTCCTATTTACACTTTTCTCACCATTCTCACTTCCATCCAAACCTCCCTTGTGGCTCCTTGTACCTGCAAAAGACATTTTAAGAAAGTGCAAAGGTTAGTATAAACAACCTCACTTGCTCTCCCTTACCTTTGGTGGTGGCACTCAACACTCCTTTTAGGGTGCACACTCCCAAACCCCCAACCAAAGATGCCCTTATCTCTTTAGGAACCACAATAGTAAGATCACCAACTAATACACCCAAGTAATGGCTCGGAGTGGAGTTTATGTGACTCGATGTACGAAAGCTATTTAAATGCGCACTTGAAGCAAAGAAAGTTCTACGCCTTTAAGTAAGGCTCCAAGACACACAACACCCTAAAAGCTCAAGAGTTAGTGTCAATAAAGTAGGACAATTACCTTAGAAATACTAACCAAGATCTAGCTAATGAAATAAAATGACTAAGTGTGGTATTTATAGGGTTCCCACACTCCTAAGTGAAATGTCTCTAAAGCCCTCAACTAGGGTCAATACATAAAAGGCCACTTAGGGCTAGAATAGGAAATACACTCTAAGCTAGTAGAATTCCCGTCTTGAAGTAGGTACCCTGCCTGGAATAGTAGGCGCTCCACCTGATTCAAGGTGGCAGCAACGAGGCGCTCTGCCCTTCAGCAGAGGCAGTCCGCCTCAAGCCAGATCTAGAGAGTGCTTCATCAACTAGGCGGTCCGCCCAAAGCTGTGGCCTTCTAGGCGCTCAAGTACAAGCTCTTCAAGTCATCTCCGAGGCCTCCATCTTCAAGACTCTTCCTTGTGCACTCTCTTGTGTCCTTTAAGCTTGACCCTTGAGTGTTGGCGCTTAGGCTCTCAATTTGCCCCGCATTAGTTGAACACTTTGTAAGCCTTTCTTTGGGTAGAGTACCCAAGAAATATTGCCTCATCACTTCTTGCATCAAATTTTCCCAATGGTTCCTTGCCGTTGTTGTGGACAAAACACTTACACCTAAAAGGGCTCAGATGTGCAATGTTCGGTTTCCTTCCTCTGAGAAGTTCATAAGGGGTTTGTCAAGAATGTCCCTTATGGAACACCTGTTCAGCAAGTAACATGCAGTGTTTATAGCTTCAGCCCAGAAGTTTCTTGCAAGACCACTTGATAGCAGCATGGTTCTTGCCATATCCTCCAGAAACCTGTTCTTCCTTTCAACTACTCCATTTTGCTGTGGAGTTCTTGGTGCAGAGAAATTATGATCAATACTATGTTTCGAACAATACTCAGAGAATTTTGCATTTTCGAACTCCGTACCATGGTCTGATCTGATGCTGACCAGTTCCAGACTCAACCTTTTTCGCACAACTCCAGCCCAGTCCTTGAAGCTATCAAAAGCTTCATCTTTGGATGCAAGGAACAAAGTCCATGTGTATCTTGAGTAATCATCAACAGTCATGAATACGAACCTCTTTCCTCCTCTGCTTCTGACTCTCATGGGTCCACATAGATCCATATGTATCAGCTCCAGTGGCTTTGGTGTACTTATCACCTTTTTGGATTTAAATGATGATCTCACGTGCTTCCCCCTAACACAAGCATCACACATCTTGATGTTTTCAAATTTCTTGTTTGGTAAACCACGAACAAGTTCCTTCGATGCTAACTTGTTTAGCTGAGACAGACTAGCATGTCCCATCCTTTTGTGCCACAGCTGAGAATCACTCTCTTGAACATTCAAGCATGTTAAATTATTTTCAGGTTGTGATCTCAGTGATGCCTTGTACACATTATTCACCCTTTTTCCTTCCATGACGATTTCTCCACTCTGTAGGTTCTTCACAATACATCCTACCGATGAGAAGCTAACTTCATTTCCTCTGTCGCATAGTTTAGAGATACTCAGCAAATTGTACCTGAGAACATCAACACAATATACATTTTCAATTGTATGATCTAAGGATCTCCCAACTTTTCCAATTCCCACAATCTGACCACTCTTTCCTCCATCGAAGGCTACACTGCCTCATTGAAATGCTGCGAGTGAGAGAAAGTTCCTTCTGTCTCCAGTCATGTTCCTTGAACAACCACTGCCAAGAATCCAGCTTGGGTTGTTCACTCTCACTCCAGCCTGCAAAACAAATTAAGGGTTAGTCTTAGGAACCCAGATAAGCTTGGGTCCCTTCTTATGAGAAAATTGATAAATCAAATTCTTCTTAGCCCATTCAGGTAAAGTACTCTTCTTCTTTTTTTATCATTGCCTTGCTTGCAGCCGTGCACCTTTGTCTATAGTGCCCAGTTTTGCCACAGAAGCTGCACAGCATGTTACAAGGCAAACCCACATACTTACTCTTGGGATTATATGGAGGCAAAGGTTTCTTGAATCCTAGCCCTTATTTTCCTTTGTTCTGGTTTTTAAGAACCCAGTTCATTGCCTCAGAGGATTTGTTCCATTTTGTTAATCTAGTAAGCTCATAATCAGCTTTTTCAAACATTTGTTTGAGAACTCTGTTTTTCTCAGTTTCCTGATATAGGATCTCATTTGATCTTTTGAGCTCATCTTCAAGAAAAGTTTGAACTTCACTGATTACTTGCTTACCATTTACACTTTCCTTTAACTGATTCAATTCAATTTCAAGTTCTGACATCTTAGAGTTTGACACAAGAGTCTGACCTTTCAGAAGAGCATTAATTTCTTCAAGTTCATCATTTTGCTCTTGAAATCCCTTGTGTCTAGCTCTTAGGTCACTTATATCTTCAGTTAGTTTGTCTTTCTCCGCTTTTACCTATTCATAACCTCAATTAAGGTGACAGTTATTAGAATCAGATTTTCAGTTGAGTATGTGTGCAAATTTTCTTTTAGTTCAGAAAGACATACCTCAGCTGAATGTGCAGCTTCTTCCCCATCAGTTGCCATGAGGGCTGATTCCTTCTTCTGATCATTTTCAGTGTAGATCTCTTTCAACCTCTCCCAAATTTTTTTGGCAGACTTGTACTCCAGCACCTTTGCTAGTACACTAGTCGTCATCCCTTTTTTCAAATACAACACAGCTTTGGCATTTGCTTGCAGCCAATCTAAATCTTGAGGATCGAGTTCTTCTACCAGCTTTGGAACTAGGGATCCATTTGCTACTCTTCACAGGTATATGAGGTCCTCGTTTCACAATCAACCAGAGACTGTAATCCATCACTTGAAGGAAGACTTTCATTTGTTTTTTCCACCATTTATAACTTGTTCTATTAAATACAGGTGGTTAAAAGGATCTCTTCCTCCTCTGAACTCCCGTGGATCTTCTTCATCTTAGTTCTCACCAGACACTCCCATCAATGCTAGTGGAGACTCATCCTTAGATTCCTTTTTTTCGTCAGATTCACTGCAGTTGGTCCCCATGTAGCATAGAAGGCTTCCTTCTTCTTCCTTCTTTCTGCTCTGAAGTTTGGAGGTCGTCTGAATTTCTTCTTGTCTTTATCATTATCTTTTGATTCCTCCTTCTCCTTCTCCTTTGTGGCCCTGTTCTTCATCAACTCAATTTCCCACATTGGACAATCCATAACTGCATGGTCCTCCTTGAAACACTTAAAACACCCTGAGTAGTCTGGATGGTCGACTATGTTCTTTCTACCAGTGTTTTCTTTGTTGTTCCTTGGAATCCCTTGAACTTTCCCAAATTAAACTTCTGCCTCAAGGCACTAACCATAGCAGCTTCAACTGATTGCAAGTCAACATACTCCTCAGATTCCTCAGTTGCTTCAAGTCCAAGAGTCTTGTCCTTCTTGGGTACTGATTTACTCTTTGATTCCTTCATCATTTCATGTGTTTTCAAACTTCCAACTAGTTCTTCAAGTTTAATAGACCTAAGAGGTTTAGACTCAATAATAGCAGTCATTTTGGTACCCAAACGTCAGGAAGTACATTCAGAACCTTGTCCACCATTTCAACTTCCAGCAGCTCCATATCTAGAGACCTCATCTCGTTTGTGATAATAGTCAGCCTTATCATCATGTCTTGTATTGACTCATTCTCTCCCATGGTAAACAACTCAATTTGTCTTTTCAACATTCTTCTCTTGGAGTCCTTAACTTCAGTAGTTCCTTCATGCGCGACTTCCAAGGCATCCCAAATTTCTTTTGCCGTCTTATAGGATGAAACTTTATTGAACTCTTCAGGACCAAGCCTATAGATTACCAATCGTTTGGCTTTGTGGTTCTTTTCAACCATCTTGTAGTCAGCCTCATTGAACTCCTATTTTGTTTTGGGTTCTTCTCGAGCAGCAGCTCTTTCACCGATAACTTTGGTCGGTATCAAATTTTCTTCAGAAACAATTAACCAGAGTTGATAATCTTCTGCACAAATGTAGTTCTCCATTCTGTTCTTCCACCAAGTATAGTATTTCCCATTAAACTGTGGGGGCCTAAGAACCAGCTGTCCTTCAGTGATGGTAGGTGGTGCACTCATGATTAGATCATTCTCAAGGTGTTAACCTAAAGCAAGAAGACCCGCTCTGATACCACTTGTTATACTCTAAGCACCTCTTATGAACACTAGAAGGGAGGGTTGAAAAGTGTCCTCCGATTTTCATCGAAGAACCAGATTTTTAACGTATAGAACCTTGTTCTTGTCACAACTGTTTTCACGAAAAAATACAGCAACACACACAAACGTACTGCAAACTTAAAGAACACGGTGTTTTTACGTGGAAAACTCCCTGCTCAAAAGAGAAAAACCACGACCCACACTCTGGGATTTTATTATCAATCCACTAACACAAAGAGAAAATTTTAGATTATAAAACTCTGTAACCAATGGGCTACACTCTAGACCCTAATCACTCAATAAAGCTAAACTCTAGCTTTTAAAAAGTAATCACTCAAGATTCACCTATTACAATTTGCTTCTAAATTAAGCATGTAGGTAAAACAGTTTAAGCACAATGACAACTCTGATAAAGAACCTAGACAGAATATCTAAGTTGAACTATTTTGCTCTCCAACAGTTGCCCTTAGCAGTTAAGTCACTTTGAAAGTTATTGGATCGCCTTGTGAATGCTCTTAACTCTCGTAGTGAATAACTATATTCGGTTGCCTCAATTACTAGCTTTTATAAGGGCTTCGCAACCCTAGTAGTATTTCACAAGGAAACCTTGCAGATATGGCAAGTCAAGATTTCCTGCGAACCTTTCCTTGTTTAGCTCCAGCTCTTATTCATACTTCAAAGACACAGCCACGGCACAACTTCTTTTAGCTTACTAGGATGCGCAATAGTTCACGCACCACTATTCCTATTTCTGCATGGATTTACATTCCATAATCTTTTCGATCAAACGTGCCCTTCTTCATAAGGACCACGTTCTCCTCCAGAACTACTAGGTCTTTCATTTGTCATACTTCAAAACATCCCGCTCAACAATGAAATAATATTGAAAAGCTCCTTTCGAAAATTACAATTGGTAACTCAAAAATGTAGAAATATGTATTTGTTGAAGTTATATCGAGAGAATCCTCTTTGAATTCTTGTTAGCAATCCTGTGAAATGTGAAAAATTGGAGTGAGAAATGAAATGGGGAAAGGAAGTTGATTACAGGAATGATGAGGGTAAATGATAATTAAGAGGAGATATAATGAAGGGATATACTACAATCATAATAAAAATCCCTTTATTAGTGGGCTGCTCTAACATTTTACCGGTTGCTAGTTGTTACGTGGGTTGTTATGTAAAGCTGCTATTTATGTTGAAGAAACTGCTATTTTTGTAACTATTTAAAAACACTGCTATTTATATAAATAGGATCTTCTAAACTGCCTTAGTGTGTAAAAATCGTGTATGGGGTGGTTTGTCTCTAGGACCCAAGATCCTTTAGGCTCAAATTAAAAAGAAAATCTCTAAGTGTTACTCAGTTGAAACTGAAATTGCCTTTTAAAACTTGTAAGATTTTTCAGTGTGATCATATTTTGTTTGACGCGAGTCTAGTTTAGACAATATATTTAGGATGTCTAATTATAAAATAGAAACAAAGTACAGAGTTACAAAGACCTCCGTAGCTCATAAGCAAGGGACGTGTAGAAAGATAACTAGGGGCGTTAGTGCCTCAAAGATGGAATGCTTTTAGTTAAAAGAAGAAACATTAGCATAGACGGGTAGTTAATGGATATGATGGAAATCGACCTGAGCCTATATGACAGTGAATTCTAAAATTGTCTTCCGTTTAAAGCCCGACACTTATTCGATTAAGATTAAAACTTAGTACCCCTTATAATTGGCTAATTAGTGAATTTAGGACGATTTAGCAATTTGAGGCTATGATTGAAAATGGGCTGCAATTATGATGACTTCAGCAAATAGTGGACAGCTTGATCATTTGTACCAAATGATCCTTTTAAGATTAAATTTCGAATATGGTCCTGTTAGTTGAAATCAAGTTTGCAGAAAATGTCCTGAATGTATGACCAATTAAGAGTTTATCCCTTATTTTGAGGATTTGTCCTTCGGCTGAAATTGCAGATGACTCCAAATTACGGCCTGCCTTTAGAATATGTGCCCTTTAGTTCACTTTAACTTGTTTGTGCACCGCGACTTTATTGCATGCCTTATATATATTTTTTCTGTTTTAACTAAATTTGAATGAGTTAAATCTAATTATGGATCCGTCGGAAACCACATTTAGTGGAATTTAGAATGTGCCTAATACATTCCTTTTAGGTTATTTGAACACTTACTTCGAATAAATTAATTAGAAAATAAATATGTGACTTAATACACCTAGAATAAATAATTAGGAGTAGACTCCAAATCACTACCAAAGCGAGTTAACAAGTCAAAATCTATTCCGCACGGGCGATTTGGAATGGATTGCAACAAGAGGCTGTTGACTCGAGACAGGTTTGTAAGAATGGGAATATGTCAAGAGAGCTCATGCTTTCTCCGGTGAACCCAGACTAAAATAGTATACCACCTATTCTACCAATGTCAATTCTCCAAATTATTCCTCGAGAAGATATTGAAGCATAGGCATATGATGAAGAGTTACAAGAACTGCTCAAGGAAGAACAAACGAAGCCTTTGTAACGGCTCTCTTGGCTGCACTTGCATACACTATTTGGAAAGCAAGAAATGAGGCTATGGCAAAAGGGGGTTCCCAATTGTGGTCAAATTAGTCAAAAATGAATGTAGATACCGTGTCTTTCATGTTTTAGAAAGGAAAAAGACATGTAGAGATTGAACATGGATAGAAGAACTATACGATGGCATATAGATAGATAGAGTATTTGATATAAGAGCAAAGATCCTGACTTGCTTTGGCTTGGGGAGACCCATATGATAAACATTACCTAGAAAGATGGTAATTTGTATAGTCCTAAATTGTACTTTGTTCATAGAGACTCATAATATTTTTTTTCTTCACAAAAAATAAAAAATGAATGAGTCATGTTTGGTTTGCACATGGATGAGGAAAATGAGGAAAAAAAGCCCAAAAAAGGAGAAAATAGATAAATGTCTTCTTTTGCCACAGGGAGATTCCATGTCACTCCCTTAAGACCAAAATTGTATTATGTATGGAATCCGACTTCTCTCCATTATCTCTCTGCTTTTCATTTCCTCAAATTTTTATTTGGATGGAGGACATATGTCATAATACCAAATTATAGTAATATGGATTATTTTGCTTAAAAGGATGATTTAAAGCCAAAATCTACCTTGTCAAGCTATACAACTAAGTATGTTTCTTTCTTTCTTTTTTTTTTTTGTTGGTATTATAAAAAAGCGCAGGTACCTTTCACAAATTTGGCCAAACAGACTACTCTAATAACTCTATGTCCTCGATGCCACGCTTCATCTCCTCATCTATTTTAACTTTTTTTTTCACCCGTTATGGGACTGGGTTTATAGCATCATAACTCATACTCCCTCCGGTCTATTTTAGTTGATAGGTTTTCCTTTTCGAGAGTCAAGTTGACCAATATTCGGAGTTTAATTGAACTGGATCTATTCGATATTATAAAATTATAATTTAGATATTAAAAAACTATACGAAAAGTACTACAAGTTGCAATTCATTTCATATCAATATGATGAAGAAATATATCTCAAAATGTTGGTCAAAGTTTACATTGTTTGACTTTTAAAAAAGAAAAGTAATCAACTATTTTGGACCGGAGGAAATAATTAACTACTGCCGAGGCCCGAGAGTATAGACTTTATAGCTGGACAAAAGGTAGTTCTTACAAATTGTCAAACAACTATAGTGTTTTTATACACAAGACATATATTCTTCACGTAAAAGTCAAATCACTCCGGTCATTATAGCAAGAAAACCACAATAGCAATTCCGATATCTCGACAATTTTTCTCATGCCAAAATCTGTAACTTAACTCATTTTTAGTTAAATGGTAGGACACTATTAGGATCCGACTCGACCCAAGAACCCAAAGCCCATCTCAATATTTTTCCTAATACATTTCTCTTTCTTCTATTAAAAAACACTAACATGACACTATTTCCATAAATGGGCATATGGATTGAAGGAGACACTACCTTAAAATTTGAAGAGTTGCCCTCAATTAATCAAAAGAGATTCACTATTGGTTAGGAACGAATGAAGCAGACATTACCTTTTCTCCCAATGGACAACGTTAGTAGAAGCAGAATATGCACAAAGATTGCATCACATGGTAAAAAAGTTTTATTGACTCGGAATATGGAATTGTACATAAGCATAGGATAATAACTAAGCCTTAAGAATCATTTCTTAAGTGCATCAAACATGTATCAGAGACACTGGAGTTGATAAATTTTGCAATCTAATTTCATTTCTCCATAATTTTCTTGATAAGCATCGAACATGTATCAGAGACATGAATCCAGTTGTCTTTTCTTTTTCATCCAGCTCTACAGAAATACTTATGCAAACTTCATTCAATTATTTTAAATTTTGTGTCGATTGGATAATTAGGTTTAGGAGATCAGTTTGGTTAATTACTACTCTTTGATGGTAATAGTGGATTTACTACAGAAGGAACCATCTCGGTTCAAATTTATCCAAATGATCAAATGAATATTCATCATCTAGATGTGTCGGGATCTATTCAGGTGCCGCAACAGCTAATAGGCATGGAAAATTACACATTGTGGCGCAAATCAATGAGTATTGCACTTTTAGTGAAGAACAAAATTGGATTTGATGATGAAATGTGTATAAAGAAGATGTAATGGATCATACGTGAAGAGGTGTAATGCCTTTGTATAATTGTATTGTCATGATAATTAGTATGATTTTGAAGGAATTGGCTACTGGAACGGCACATCCAATAATTGCTGACGAGGTCTGGAAAACTCTAAAGGAGAGGTTTGACAAAGATCTAGCATGTCCATAGCAAGATTTCCACCATGATTCAAGATACTTCCATTGTTTCTGTTTTTCTCTTCTCAAACCTGCATTCACTATGAGATAAATTTGAGTCTTTGGTGCCACCACCATCACGTGGACGTGATAAATATAAGAAATTTGTTGAGCAACTGGATCAACAAATACAAATAGAGATTCTACGAGGTCTAAATGAGAATTACAGTTATAAAAAGTCAAAATCTAATGACATAATCTTTTGTGAATCAAGCATATCCATGATCTTTTATGACTAGAGTACTCAGAAAATTCACCTAAATGTAGCTTCCCCAAATGTAATCACTAAATGCAATGTAAGAAGGGGGAATTAATCCTCTGTCTTGATCTTAGCATATTACTCAAAAAATAATTCTAGGATGAAGAAGAACTATAATCAAATTGTTAGGATCGAGACCCGGGTATAGTGCGGAATAACACAAAGTAGCGTTATAACGACAATAACAATAATATCGAGAGTTGATAATAACGACAACTAAAACAAATAAAGGAGACACAAAATATACGTGGTTCAGTCGACGGGCGAAGAGGAACAATTTTACTACACCAACAAATACAAAATAAAGAGTATAAAATTAGAGATAAAATTCTCATTAATCCCAAAATACCCAAGAGAGTAACCTCATAATTCACTCACAAAGAGGTTCAAACAAGTGTTTCCCAACACACAAACTCTCATACAAAATATTCTTTATAAAAGGAAATGAAGATTACAAAGAGAAAATCTCTTGTTGGTGTATCTGAATAACTAAGGATTGGCTGTATTTATATTCATGACTTGTTTACTTGGCTATGATTGGTCCAAAAAAGGAAAGGACAACAATTATCCAACAAAGCATAACTATGAATGGGCAATATTTGTCCAACAAGACCAAATAGATATGGCAAAGAGAAGGCCACGTTACAAATCTCCACCTTGGCCTTGCTTTGACTGATGTAAAAAATTTTGCTCCACCTTCTCCACGATAATCCCAAAACACATAAATCACAAATTTGTGATATCAGAATCAGACATTTCTGATGTCGAAACTGTAGCAACACTTGAAACAGTAGATCCCAATAAAGTATACAATGTACCAGACCTGTGTGCCAACATAATCACATGAACACCACGGGAAACTTTCAAAACTCCATCTTCACCTGTGTATTTACATCCAAGAGATTTCAGGGTGCCCAAAGAGATGCGATTTTTCAACTCAGGAACATATCTGACATTAGTGAGAGTTCTTACTACACTATCATGCATTTTGATTCGGACTTTGCCTTTACCAATAACTTTACAAAAGGCATTGTTGCCCATCTGGACAACTCTACCTTCAACTGGGTCATATGTAGAAAATAATTCCTTGTTGGGACACATATGACTCGAACAACCGGAATCTAAAATCCACTCATTGTTACATCTCGAAGATTTTTCAATTGCTAAAAATATCGATCCATTAATCTCATCAGTTGCTACACTGGCTTCTGCAGCGTCACTATTTTCCTGGTGATTTTTCTTATGCTTATCTTTGTTTTTCAACTTCAAGCATCCAGACGTAATGTGACCCTTTTGATGACAATAATTGCACACAAAATTATTGTATTTGGACTTGGAATCAAATCGACCCTTAACAAACAAGCCTAAAGCTTGATTTTCACTACTTTCCCCAGTAATATCTCTATCTATCTGTTCTTTTGATTTCAGCATAGATTTAATTTTTCTGTAAGAGATAATTTCTTTTCCATAGAGAATAATATCTCTAAAATATTTAAAAGATTGGGGTAAAGAGCATATTAACAAAAGGGCTTGATCCTCTTCATCGATCTTAATTTCAATGTTACTCAAATCCATAAGAATGCAATCAAATGTGTCAAGATGTGAGAGTATAGAAGTACCTTCATCCATATAAAGCATATAAAGCTTCTGCGTTAAATATAATCTGTTTTCTACTGTTCTCTTCATATACAAGGCCTTCAACTTTTCGTACATGCCTTTAGCAGTGGTTTCAGAAGCTACTTCACGCAAAACCTCATCAAAGAGATTTAGTATAATACTTGATTTAGCCTTTTTATCAAGACTAGCAAATTCCTCCTCCGTCATTGTCTCAGATTTATTCTCCTTTCCTTCCAACGCTATATCAAGACCATCCTGTATGAGGATAGCTTCCATTTTTAGTTGTCACATTGCGAAGTTTGTACTTCGATCAAATTTCTCAACATAAACTTTTGTTACCGTCATTTTGGCTACTGACAACTAACCCGGTTTGATCCGGCTCTGATTCCAATTTGTTAGGATCGAGACCCGAGTATAGTGCGGAATAACACAAAGTAGTATTATAACGACAATAATAATAGTATCGAGAGTTGATAATAACGACAACTAAAACAAATAAAGGAGACACAAAATATACGCGGTTCAGTCGAATTGACCTAATCCACAGGCGAAGAGGAACAATTTTACTACACCAACAGATACAAAATAAAGAGTATAAAATTAGAGATAAAACTCTAATTAATTCCAAAATACCCAAGAGAGTAATCTCACAATTCACTCACAAAGAGGTTCACACAAGTGTTTTCCAACACACAAACTCTCATACAAAATACTCTTTATAAAAGAAAATGAAGATTACAAAGAGAAGATCTCTTGTTGGTGTATCTTAATAACTAAGAATTGGCTGTATTTATATTCATGACTTGTTTACTTGGCTATGATTGGTCCAAAAAAGGAAAGGACAACAATTGTCCAACAAAGCAAAACTATGAATGGACAATATTTGTCCAACAAGACCAAATAGATATGGCAGAGAGAAGGCCACGTTACACAAAACTATAATTCCTACTGCAACTACGTACGTTATATCAACAGCCACAAAAAAAGAGTCTTGTTATAAAATAATAGGGTATCCTCCAGACTTCAGGTTTACTAGAAGCAAAACCAGGAAGAATTCTGTCAAGGAGCTAGCAGCAATGCAGCAAACAATGTGAATTTACATCATTTTCAAGAAGTTGGGAGCTATACAGCAAATCACGTGAATATTGGTCAAGGAGCAAGAAACTATACATAAAATGATGTGAATTATGGGAAAGGATTGGATCCTGAATTTTGCATCTTTTAGGATGGGAGAGACATCAGAGTTGCAGAACAATATTAACATCTGTTAAAGTTGACAAACAAAGAGAAAAAAATTAACAATGTGGCTAATATGGCATGTAAACCTCATCGTTTTCTTGTTGGTTCTGACGCTAACCTTTGGGTGATTGATACAGGAGCTTCCAATCACATGTGATCATCTAAGTACTTACTATCATCTTATCCTCCCTCTAATTAACAAAATTCAACTGCGTAATGGAGACCATTATTCACAAAAAAGACATGTCAGTAACACAACATCAAATACTTAACATGTGTTATATGTACCTGAATAGTATCACATTTTATCTGTCCCACAACTTACTAAAAGCCTTAATTGTTCGGTTCATTTTATCCTGAACTTTGCATCTTTTAGGACCTCTCAATGGCAAGGTGGGAGAGTAATGGGCTCTACATTTCATCTGCCAACTCACTATCACCTTCAAAGTTAAGTTCAACTCATGTTCAGCATATATTCTTTCTTATAGCTCTATTCCAGATATGTATATTATATAGTAATAAAGATTAGGGATGCTTCTTTACATGTACTGAAACAAATAGATTCAATAAGACTAAGCACAAGTATGTAATTTTCAATTTGTCAGAAAAAAAAAAAAGACTAGAGTTTGCTGAGAAATAACAAAAAGAAGAGAAAGAAAAAGTACTGCAGATCTTTTGTGGAAAGGGAACTTACATCAATTCAACAAATAACAACTATTTAAATAACTAAAACAAAACTAGAATTAGTTTAAATCTCCTAGAATAAAGTAGTACTAATCCTAATCCTTAAATTTCAAATTTAGCTAACAAACTCCTTAACAATTGGAGTTTTTATTTACTAGGAATCTGAAATAAAGTTACTGCAGTAAAACTAATTATTCAAACAGATTCTACATCATATTTCAACAATCCCCTTTGCTTTAGAATCTGCAAATTCTGGATTAATGCATTGGAAGCTTTTAACGGGAAGTGACTTCTTAAACAAATCTGCCAGCTGATCTTCAGACTTGAAATAACTTGAATCAACTTTTTCATTTTGTTTCACCTTATAATTGTCAACAAAAAATTCAGTATCTTTGATAACTTTCTCATAGCCAACAGATTTTTTTATTGCCTTACTTTGAGAACCAGCTACCAAATTTTCCTGCATTGCATCATTTGCTTGAACATCTTCCTCTAAAACTTGTGAAGATTCATCTTCACTTTGTAGCTTTTTTTGGCTCCATTGTTCATCTTCTTCGGGATCAAATAAGAAGTTTTTACCTCTCTTCTTAATTTTTAAAATTTCTTTTCCAGCACCATTATAGATGAAACAATGTTTATCTTCAAAGGATACCTTGAATCCTTTTTCTACTAACTGAATAATACTCAACAAGTTTTGATCAATATTAGGTACATAAAGAACATCTGAAATTGTCTTAATACCTGAACTTGTTTTGATAGCAACAGTTCCTTTTCCTTTTGCAAGAATACTGTCACCATTCCCAATTTTGATCTTTTTACTTTCAATAGAATTGAATTCTTTGAAAAGATCTTTGTCATATGTCATGTGGTTTGTACAACCACTATCAATCAGCCAAGATTTAGAAAATCTCTTGTTTGAAAGACATGTTGCCAAAAACAAGTGGTTTTCTTCATCTTCATTGGCAACTTGAGCATCTACTTCATGCTTCTGAGGTTTGTTGTTGCAAATCACAGCTTCATGACCAAACTGGTTGCAGATTTTGCACTTTGCATCTGGCCTCTTCCAATACTTGAATGGAGGATGACCTTTTTTACCACAATGCTGACAGGGTGGGTAATTTTTCTTTGAATTATTACCCTTTCTTTGAGTTTTGTGGTTGGCTGCCAAGGCTCCTTCAACCATACCATCTTGCCTCATAAGCCTCCTTTGCTCTTGTGACTGCAAAGTACTTAAGAGTTCTGCCAAAGTAATTTTGGACAGATCTTTTGTGTTTTTCAAGGTAGTTATACATGCTTCATATCTTTCTGGCACAGTTACAAGAATTTTTTCAACAATTCTTGAATCTTTAAATTTGGTGCCTAGCAATCTTACCTTGTTAACAATACCAAGTAATCTGTCCGAATACTCTTTAACTGTTTCAGACTCTTTTATTTTCTGCAACTCAAATTCCCTTATTAAATTTAATACTTGCATACCTCTTATTCTTTCATCTCCATCATATTCTTCTTTCAGATAATCCCAGATTTCTTTTGCTGACGTGAGAGACATAATTCTTGTAAAAATAGTTGTTGAAACAGAAGCAAACAAAGTTGCTTTTGCTTTAGATTTCCTGGTTTTCTTGCCTTGTGACTCTTCATTTGGGCCACCATGGGATTATTTGGCAGCGGAGCAATTTCATAATCCTCTTCTACGGCTTCCTAAAGATCTAAAGCCTCCAAGTAAGTTTCCATTCTCACCGCCCATAATTGATAGTTTTCACCATCAGAAACAGGAGGAGCCATTCGTGAAAAACTATTTTCAGAATCCATCTCTTACTCACACAAGATATTACTCACTCGGGTCCCTTAAGAATATGGCTCTTGATACCAATTGTTAGTTTTTAAAGAAGTAAAGTTTGCTGAGAAATAACAAAAAGAAGAGAAAGAAAAAGTACTGCAGATCTTTTGTGGAAAGGAAACTTACATCAATTCAACAAATAACAACTATTTAAATAACTAAAACAAAACTAGAATTAGTTTAAATCTCCTAGAATAAAGTAGTACTAATCCTAATCCTTAAATTTCAAATTTAACTAACAAACTCCTTAACAATTGGAGTTTTTATTTACTAGGAATCTGAAATAAAGTTACTGCAGTAAAACTAATTATTCAAACAGATTCTAAATCATATTTCAACAAACAACTGTTGTTTAAATGTCTTTGGCCATTAAGATAGTGTGCACAAACCACAAGCAGCTCAGCTTCAACTTCTCATCTTCATTGAATCTTTCTCCTTTCACTATTCCTAATAATCATGTATGATGTCAGTACTTTGTATTTCTTTGTTACTTTCTCCTTGAACCCTTCCCGTCTCCTCAAAACCATGTCCATCCTAGTATTTACGGCATATTTACCACAATTCAGTCTACTGATCAAATAAAACTCTTTAAGCTCAAACAAATTGGCTTATCATCCACCAAGAATCAAATCTCAGTGCTTTTTCTTGCCCTTGATCCATCGTGAAGCAAGGAACGCACCAGCGATCCGTTGAAGTTCCAGTCGTTGGAGAGCTCCAGTCTCCTGCCATTGGATATATATATGTACATGTGAGTGTGGCGATATTGTACTTTGTTGGACATATTTGTGAGTGCAACCTGACAAATGGATCAATTTCATAATCCTTGAATCTCCTCTGCCATGAGGAAAAAGAACAAACTCCAGTGCTAAAATTGTTTCTTCTTAGCTCTATGTTTTGTGGAGTCATGGGGCAATCACTATTATGTTATGTAATAACTTATTAGTATTGTTTATGGTTTTAATGTGTGCGCAGTATGAAGATTTGCCAACAGAGTCACGAAACCATGTTATAATTGCAGTTATTGGGCCCGTGTTGCATGAGCAATGCTGATCTAGTTTCTACTATGTAGAGATGTGGAAAATGGGCAGTGTTTCGACTTGTCTGCTTAAGGTCAATGAATTGAATACAAAGCCTTTTAGTCATTGCATAGTTGGGCCCAGTTCTCTGTGCTTTAATTTCTTCTATCTTATCTTATTTCAGCTTCGGTAATACATGATGACCATATATAGAGACAACTTCAGTATGATCTTTACCAAGGTAAAATCTTTTTCTTAAATCATCGTACTTGAAAGATCATAAACCCTATCCAATTAAAATGCTAACTCTAAGTTACCGCAGAAAGCTTTGAGGTATTGTGTTTCTTATAATGGTTTGAATTTGTCAAATTAAAATCATTTCAAACCTTCTAGGTTGCTTTGTTAATTGATCTTCTCTGTTAATTTTTTTTTTTTTTTTAAGAATTTTCATGGGTTCTTAATATAGCTTTGTTTTGATTTTTGTAGCCAGAGGCGGATGTACATGGTGGAGGGCTGTTCACGTGAACTCATGGTCCCTCTACCAAATTAGATATATTATGTGTATATTTTTTAAAATATATCCAATTTGATATTTGGGAACTCATGCTCTAAAATTTTTAATGGTTCACTTGGTCAAGTTTCGGTTCACTTTACTCAAGAGCAAGGATCAATTCCCACTTAAATATTCCTTTAACATCTTTTTACCCCTTCTATTACTAATTAGAGCGGTCCAGCTTGTTTATTATTTTTTTTAATAAAAGTGGCAAATTGCTACATGGGAGACTCGAACCTATAACACTAAGCAATTTTTTACACTCTATCGGTGATGTTCAAAACTTAATATAGCACCATATTAACTGATAAATGATCTATATACACGATATAATTTTTCGTTCAGAGGCTATTTGCCGACCATTCTTAGGACATGATAGCTCTGCACTGGTAGTGGTGAATCCACCCTCTTGAAATTCTAGATCCGCCTCTGTTTGTAGCTTAAACTTTCTGATATAAAATCAATGTTATTTCCTATGATCATATAGCAACGCTTTTCTTACTCTTATCCATCTCGTTGGATATGCTTCCAACGTTGTTGCTTGCTCAGAATTTTCTATTAAGAATGGTTCCATTATGAGTAACTGTTTCACCATATTTGTTTCCAACTAATAATAAACTCCTTAATTATATTTCACATTTGATATTATATATTTCAATCATCTATTTGTTCAACTTTGAAAATATTAGTTTTACAAACTCCTTAATTATATGCCACATCTTGGGGTAAAGCGTCTTGCCTGCAGAAAATACCCAATATAAGTACTTAAACCTTGATCATCATACGTAAGGAATTGAAAATTTCTCTTAAGTCATTTACCATGTAGTTGCACGAGAGAGAAATTTTAACTTGTACAAATTTCAAGAATGTAATTTCTCTCTATGATGATTAGTTATTCTTCTTTTTTAGGGTAACAAAAGTCTTAGTAACTGCCGAGATGACTGGATAATTATGGATTGTTGTCTGTTGATGGAGCAAATGTTACCTTGACAAGCTAAGGAAAATCAAGGATAAATGTAAATTTCCATATAAACATGTGACAAAAATTTATTTGTTTATGGTATCTAAATTATTAAGTAGAGGGATTTGCACATGAAATTGCTTTCTTTCAGCACAATGCATTAACTCTTGCTTTGGTGGAGAAAGAGTGCTAGTTTTATATATTGTTCAAAGACTTGTGCAAGTAGTTATTTTGTACTATTATTTTATCTTTTGCAATCGAGTTAATCTTGGCAAGGTGTTGGAGTGCTTTTTGAAGTTCTTTTTGCTATTAAGAGGATTGAAAAAGCTAAAGAAGACGATGCATCTCTATGCTTGTACGTACAAGTGGATGGTCTTAAGAGTGTAGCCCTCAACATGTGCATGTAAACAAGATGTAGAGGAATGTCGGTTTTGCAGTTCTTGCAGTCAATGCAAGAAGGTGGTGGGCATATAAATGCACTAATTCTCGGAAAGAAAGATGAACTCACGATTGTCTGTAATATATTTGTTTGCAAATTGTCGAGGACTAAATTTTCTTTGCATTAGTGAAATGATCTGTTACCCCTTAATAACTACTTACACAATCCCAGGATGGTATGGTGTACCAGAAACAAGTTTTTGCGCCCAGTAGACGCTTCTGGCACCACCGTTCATGTTTTTGTTCCTCATTAGAAAACTTTTGTTAGTTTCTTAGGCCCAATTGCCATGCTCCACCGGAGGAATTTGCGGACACGCACCAAAATTCAGTTCAAAAATTTCTGGCGATCGCCCGGACCCTGAGAAATTTTGGCATTGAAGTATAGCAATTGAGCTAAAAATATTCATTAACTAATTGATTACTGGAATATGTTTTAAAGTATAATATAAGATTGAAGTCACCTAAGGGATATTGGTTACTTGAATGAATTAGTTCAGAAAGTGATATGGAATTAGTTGAAAAGATGAACACTAAAACAAATTGGATGTGACTAACAACAAAAATTATATCGAATTAACTTATAGATAATGATATGGAATTAGTAAAAGAAACTGATATGAAAGTAGTAAATGAAGAAGAATATAACACTGAATCAGTTTATCTAACAATACAGAATTGGCAAACAGAATGATATGTTGATGATCATTTAAAGAATTCCTTATGCATCTTCCCTCTAAGCATGCTCTTGCTCGCTTGTAGATATAAAATCCCTCCGGCACATTGGGCACGTAGTCGCACCAGCCCTCACCCAGTTAAGGATGCACTGATGGTGAAATCTATGGTTGCACAAAGGAATAGCTCGTACAAGCTCTCCATTGGCAACACGGTCATGACATACGACACACTCATCAGCGCGTGCACGTTCCTCCTCTGATAGTATAATAGAGGGGAATGTGCTAACTAGGGCATCAGGATCAGGACGTGCAACTTCCAGAGCAACTAATTGCACCTCTTGAGGAGGCGCATTTTGTGCCTCTGAGCAATGTACACAAAGATAAACAATAATGGCGACAAATATGATAACAACTACACCTAAACCTATAAATAATGGCCACAGCGGTGGTTTTGGCTCGGACCAGTATCTTGGTTGCAGCCACTCTGCCTTGGTATGATATGCTAGTGCCAGAAGTAGAACCTACATAGTAAGCGATTATATTGCAAATAAGATTAACATAGTGAAATTATGAATTATAACCTAGCTAGCAAGAATGTTCGAGGGAAATGTAAATATGGGAAAAACATAGGGCATACTACAAAAAATTCTGCAAATAGCGGCGGTTTATATCATAGTTTAGCAGCAATTTAACCGCCGCAAAAGTAATATTCCAGCAGATTCAAAAATGCTGGCCTAAGAAGGCGTACTTAAACTATTCAGCAGCCGGCAATTGTCTGCTTCAACGCAACCTAAGGCCATCCGTACAGAATGCCCTGGTACCAGGTGATCTCTTAGTGAGATGTCATCTCACATCGAGCAAGCAAGCCCACATATACAAGTGCAAGTCAGCTGAGATACGTAATTGCTATATTTGCTTATAAAGTGAAAATCATATCCCTAAATCACCGATGTGGTATAAAGTATCGCCTGTGCACATACTACCATTTTGTAGGTACACTACAGATTATACATGATACACCAATTTCATATCTCTTTTATCCAAAAAATGAAAGGAAAAACTAGACTAGCCAGGTATTTTAGCACAATAAAATCTTAAAAACTTGTTATCCAATTAATTTGTTGGCTTATTTGAACTTAAAAACTTGTTATCCAGCTAACTTGTGTGCTTATTTGAAACTTAATCATAATTTTGTAAAAAATTAGTAACAAATGATTTTAAGCATTTGACTATGCTAAGGTTTCTGTTAGATTAGATAATTTCTTAATTTAATAAAATCTACATGTATGTTTATTAATTATATATTATGCATTACGTGGATTTAGGCCTGGGCATCAAGCGAGCTGAACCAAGCTTTATATCATATCGAGCCGAGCCGAGCTAAGCTCAACAAAGTTTTGCTAGAGTTTGACCGAACCCGAGCTGAGCTCGAGCCAAGGTTGAGGCGCCTTTTTTTGTGGCGCCTTTTTTTTTTGTGTGTCCATATTTAATAATATAAAATAAATAGTATTTAAATTTTTCTTTTGATCATAAGCGTAAATAAGAATAGAATTACTAGTTTATCAATTGTTAGTTATTGCATTAAAATATTAAAATCACGTAGAATTATAATTTATTTGGTAATTGAGTCTAGTAAATGAAAGTTATATGTTAAAGAAAAAGTTACACGATAATTCAAGCTAATCGAGTCGAGACGAGCTTTGACCGAGCCGAGCTGAGCCGAGTCAAACTCTAAATGAGATCGAGCCGAGCCGAGCTAAAAGGCAATCGAGCCGAGCCGAGCTCCGAGCCGGCTTAGCTCTATACCCAAGCCTACGCGCATTGAATAAACAACAAGAAATTTTGGTAAAAAAAGAGTTGCAACCTATAATGAAAACTTAAGTCTCACCACGCGAAGGACATCCATGTAGTAGGTCATGCTAATAGTATATATACCTGCATAGAAATCATAGTCAATTAGTTTATTACTATGATAGAACTATAGAAGTACTTATGTCACTAATATTAGTGAAAGCGACTAATAGATATGCAGTAAAATGCAGTCCAATTCAGAATTTAAAAGGTATTTTTGGACTGTGTGAGGACGCTCCCAAAATCAGTACGAGGTGAAAGTGGAATAGGCGCACACCGAAATTGACGAGACGCATCATTGTTTGATAATTGCTCAAACAATGCAGTATCTCTTTGCTAGCAGAGTTTAAATTGTCGTAAACTCATGTGATAATTTTGTAAAAAGGTAAGAGTTGGATGCGGTACTAATTAATAAGTTTTGTGAATGCAAAATGGGAAGCAAACTTTCAGAAGAAGACCAGCAAAGCATAATGGATGGTATTTTGATCCTCCTTGATTCTGCTTATTCTCAAAAGAAGATATTCAAGTGGCTCCAGGCTTCAGACAAAGGAAAATAGAATGGTACTGATGATACTGCTTCAGTGAATTAGTATCAATTAAATGTTGGTTTTCCAACCGTCTCAACTCGAAGGAGATATCCATGAAATGTATAGGAATGAAAGCTATTTTTCATTCTAGATAAGCTGTTAACTATGTAAGTTTTTTGGGGATGGCTGACTTACTTCACCACCCTTCCATGTAAAAAAAAAAAAAGGCCGCCTACACTACTAGTTGATCACTCTAAAAAAAAAAAAATTGTGATTGTTCTGGTGTTTCCAAGTAGTAAACGAATCTTAGGCATTGGCGACTGTAAGAATATGGATCACGGGTCATGGGTCGCTCCAATTGGGCTGATCCGACCCGGTTAGGAGAAATAAGAATATGTGGTTAAAGGAAGTTACCACATATTCCACCACATCTCCTATACTTCCTCCACTAAAGGAATATGCAAAGGTGGGGGAGTGGAGAAGTGGGGGAGTGGGGAAGATAGTGAGAAGTTATTTTCTTTGTTTCTTCCAACTTCTTTATATTATATATAAGAAGAAGAAACAAAAAGGATAAGAGGTAACTTTTCACTCTTCTTATTATTCCACCAAAAAGACACAAAAACAAAAGGAAGGCATTTAGTTGGTGACAATTAAACTTTGTTTCCTAGTGATTCAAAGTAGACTTGGGCAATTGCAAGGTGATAAATACAATCTTCCGCTGTGGTGTTAACAGGTACACAATTCATGTTCCTGTTACCGTTATTAATTTCTAACAATTGGTATCAGAGCCTGGATTAATTGTTCCAACTTAATGCCGATGTTTTATTATTATTTTTTTTGTATGTGTACAAAACATGAAAAGAAAATAATAGACAAAAGTTTCATAGTGGTTGATGAAAATATTGAATGTTAAAAGCATAAGATAATGTCTGAAAATTAAAATTAGTCTAGCCCATAACTAATTTTTGGCATGATACATATTTTTTTTTGATTGTACTCGTTTAGAGCTTTCCGTTGATATATTATTCATAAAAAACGGATTTAAAACGAGCAAGATATGAATTTTTGAAGTTATGCTGAAAATTGGACAGTTTTATAAAAAACTGCGTTCTGTAATTTGATTTTTGTAAATTACTGGTTTAGAATTAAAATATGGGTTATATATTTTCATAATCTACTCGTCACAAGCTTTCCGTTGATATATTATATGATGATAAACGGATTTAAAATGAGTGAGATATGAAGTGTTGAAATTCTGCCAATAAATGTGTTTCTCTTCGAATGACTTCGTAATAGCCAAACTATTATGATGGTATACAACCCTTACATGCATTCTTCTACAAGTTGTGACATATGTTGTCATATTGAATGGTATGTCCATTCTTATTATTTCATTGTTCCTATTTCAGAAATGGCTGAATAGGGACAAGCTCGACTTGCTCCAAGTGGGAGTGGTATTGGAAATCGAGCAAGAGGACAACGTAGAAGAGTACGTCGTCGTATGACATATTCCCGAGGACGTGAAGTCATAAGGAATGATGTTTCCAGGACGATGCAAAATGTGCTAAGGGATGCAAGGGCTATACGAAGAGAAAGAGAAAAGAAATTTAGAGAGCTTAGGGCTTCACTGGCTGATCAAATTAAACATTATCAGTTTACCCGAAATGCACTAATTGATGCTATTGGCGAAATTGAACTTTATGATTGGGAAGCCTTAGCAATTTTAGTAGATTCACTTGGAGAACCTTTAGGTAGCATTTTAACTGATATTTATCACGAGATTTGGCCAAGTGAATCTTTTTGGGTTTATATTCTTAAATTTGAAGCCGAGTGGGAGAATCGTCTCTACAACTACTTGTAATTTATTTTTTTTTATTAATGAAACTTTGTTATTTGTTTGCAAGATTACATGTCATTTTATTTGTTTAATTTTTTATGTGTGGCAATTAAAAAAAAAAAAAAAAAATAAGTATGACATGATATTGAAAATCTTAACGAGATACACACTATGAGAAATGATTTTATAAAATATTAGTTGAACATTTAGTTGTAGATGATGAATGGAAACTTAGTAACCTTTCGATTCTATACTAAGTGTAAAAATTAATATTTTATTTAATTGATTCGCCTAAGTGTGCATATCACATGCGAGAATGATGAGTAATAAATACACTTGCATTATTGTTTCATTTAACAGACTATGGCATCAAAAACTATCATTGCTGACTTAAACAAGGGTGACAAACTAAACGGCGAAAATTATGATATTTGGAGCCGTAAGATGTGGTATGTGCTGGAAGAGCAAGATGCTTTAGAAGCTATTAACCATATCATGGTTTGCCCAGAGGAGGGTAACACTGCCCAACATAGGAGGGATCTTGAGGCTTACAATTCTTGGAAAAAGAAAGATGCCACTGCACGTGGAATCATTGTAAGCTCGGTTGTGGATGATTTCATTCACGAGTGTGAACAATTCCCTACTACTCATGCCATGTGGGCACATTTGAGAGAAACATATGGGGGTACTACAGTGACCCGCCTTAGACAGCTGACTATCAAATTTGACACTTACAAGAAGCGTCATGACCACAGTGTCAAACAACACCTTAGGGTGATGTCAAACATGATAGCTCAACTCAAAAGTGCTGGTCATATTCTCTCTGATGAGCAGCAGGTTCAGGCAGTGATCCGGTCTCTTCCAAGTAATTGGGAACATCTGAAAGTAAACTTGACCCACAATGACAGCATCAAAACTTTTGGTGATGTTGCTCGCCATGTTGAACTTGAAGATGAGCGGCTTGGTGCTGCAAAAGCTATACCCACTGCCTATGTGGCAGAATCAAGTGGTAAAAAGGCTTCAGGATTCAAGCGTAAAAATGATTGGAAGAAAGGCGGAAAGGGCAAGGAGACTGGTGAGGGACCCTCAAAGAAGAGAAACAAACCAAACCCTAAGAAGGGAATACGGTTCTTTAAGAAGAAAGACAAGAGCAAGATGAAATGCTACAACTGCCAAGTGCCGGGACACTTTGCTCGTGAATGCACTGAGCCGAAAAAGGTAGCATTTCAAAACGCATCTCTAAGTGCTACATTTGTTTCTAGCACCGTTTTATTAACTGAATCTTATCCTGTGTGGATTGTAGACTCAGGGGCCACCGACCATGTGACCCGTGATCGAGAAGCGTTTGTGGAGTACCGTCGAGTTCCATCTGGATCAAGGTGGATATATGTAGGAAACAATGCTAAGGTTGAAGTCAAAGGTCTTGGCACTTGCAGGATTGACTTGCGTGGTGGCCGTACTTTGATGTTGCATGACGTCCTATATGCTCCAGAAATTCGACGGAACTTAATATCTGTGTCTGTCCTTCTTAATTTAGGTTTCTGTTTAAACTTTAGTCGCAATGTTGTGAGAATTACTCAAGACAATGTTTTTTATGGTTCTGGACATCTTTACGATGGTTTCTTTGTATTGAGTTGTAATCCTTCTACTTATGACTATTATGTGGACCGTTGTGTTATGGCATGTTCTTCTAGTAATATAGATGTTGACATTATTACATAGCATGCTAGATTAGGTCACATTGGGCAAGATAGAATGAATAGATTGGCGATGGAAGGACACTTGAGTTCTTTCTCGAAAATTGAAATGCCAACTTGTGAACAATGTCTTGCCGGAAAGATTGCACGTAAACCTTTTGGGAAGGCCAAGAGAGCTGACTTTCTATTGCAATTAATCCATTCAGATATCTGTGGTCCAATGAACGTGAAGGCAAGATCTGGTGCCTTATACTTCATTACGTTTGTTGATGATTTCACGCGTTTTGGTTATGTTTATCTGATTTCTCATAAATCCGAAGCACTTGAGTGCTTCAAACGATACATGAATGAGGTTGAGAATCAATTAGACAAGAGTATAAAAACTCTAAGAACTGATAGAGGGCGTGAATATCTTTCAAGACAATTTATTGACTTGTGTAGTGAAAAAGGAATCACCAGACAATTAACTATTCCTTATACACCTCAGCAAAATGGTGTAGCAGAAAGGAGGAATAGAACTCTATTGGATATGACAAGATCAATGATGGCGCAAGCTAATTTACCTATCTCTTTTTGGGGAGATGCGTTATTAACTGCAGCCTATATATTGAACAGAGTGCCTTCTAAGTCAGTTCCTTCCACTCCTTATGAGCTATGGACCGGCCAGAAACCAAACTTGGATTATTTACGACCTTGGGGTTGTGCTGCATTCATAAAAGATTCTTTTAACAAGTTTGGTAAACTGGGTCCAAAAGGCAAGAAATGTATCTTTATAAGATACTCAGAACACTCCAAAGGGTATGTGTTTATTGGTGAATTGGAGGATGGAAGTGTTACTGAAATTGAATCACGAGATGTCACGTTTTTAGAAAATGATTTTCCTAAGAAGGGTGAAGTAAAGGATGGAGAGCCTCTTTATGAAATGTTGAACTCAAATGGTCAGCAAGTGTCTTCTGACACATTTGATGATCTAATTGATCAAGAGTATGGTGCTGATCCGAGTGGGAGCTTTTCAATACAAGATCCTTCTTGTGAATCTGAGTTTCAATTAAGAAAGAGTACCAGGAAAGGTGTACCTAAACGTACTTATGATATAGAGGATTATGTTTTCCTGGTATCGGCATCGGAAGTGAATGAACCAAATTCCATTGCCGAGGCTTTATCGAGCCCTGAAAAGGATGAGTGGATGAAAGCAATGAAAGAAGAGTTAGAGTCCATGAGAACCAACAAAGTCTGGGACTTAGTTGATCTTCCGCCTGAGCGTAAAGCAATTAAGAACAAATGGGTTCTGAAAATTAAAAGTAAAGCGGATGGATCGATAGAAAGATACAAGGCACGACTGGTAGCAAAAGGCTTTACTCAGCAAGCAGGAATTGATTATGAGGATACTTTTTCGCCAGTTGTGAAGTTTACCTCAATTCGCTTACTTTTAGCTATTGTTGCACGTTTGGATCTAGAATTACACCAAATGGACGTAAAGACAGCTTTTCTCAATGGAGAATTGAATGAGGAGATCTACATGGAACAACCTGTAGGTTTCATCGTTAAGGGCCAAGAAAATAAGGTCTGTAAATTGAAAAGATCTATTTATGGTCTAAAGCAGTCTTCAAGGCAATGGTACTTGAGATTTCATAAAGAAATGATCTCATATGATTTTACTATGTTTGATGAAGACCATTGCATTTATGTTAAAAGGTCCAATGATATGTTTGTAATTCTTTCTCTTTACGTGGATGATATATTGATGGCTGGAAATAATTTGGAGTATCTAAAGATTATCAAGTCATGGCTTTCAAAGTCATTTGACATGAAAGATATGGGTGAAGCAGACTATATCCTAGGAGTTAAGATCCAAAGAAACCGTTCCAAGAAATTATTGAGTCTGTCTCAAGAAACATATATAAAGAAAATTCTGGAACGCTTTCGGATGAGTGAGTGCAAACCCATGGATACTCCTGTAGCGAAAGGTGAAGCTTTATGTCTTGAAATGTGTCCACAGACGCAAAGAGAGAAGGATGAAATGTCTCGAGTTCCATACTCAAGTGCTATCGGGAGCTTGATGTACGCTATGTTGTGTACTCGCCCTGATATCTGTTATGCCGTAGGTCTAGTTAGCAGGTATCAATCAAATCCTGGAAGAGATCATTGGAAAGCAGTGAAGAGGATATTTCGATACCTGAAAGGAACTGCAGATTATTCACTATGCTATGGTGGATCTGATTTGATGTTGAGAGGTTATACAGATGCTGATTGGGCTGGTGACTTGGATGAACGAAAGTCAACATCTGGATATGCTTTCTTACTAAATGGTGGGGCCATTTCATGGAAAAGTAAGAAACAAACTTGTATTGCTCTTTCAACTATGGAAGCTGAGTTTGTAGCTTATACATATGCAGTACAAGAAGCTGTTTGGTTGAAGAGATTCTTTGAGCATCTAGATATTGCAAAGAATCCTCAAGGATCGATAATTTTATATTGTGATAGTCAGGCGGCTATTGATTTTATAAAAGATCCTAAGCATCATGAAAAGACCAAACACATTGATACCAAGTATAAGTACTTGAGAAACATAGTTGCAAGTGGTGAAGTTCCAATACAATACATGCCTACACTGAAAATGGTAGCTGATCCTTTTACAAAGGCGATATCTAGAGACCAGTTTGAGAAACATGTTATGGCTCTAGGTTTGCGTAGGATATGACTAAATTTATGTACTGTAGAACAATTTGAATGTTATACTCATCTATATATATGATTGAGTTTGTATTAAATCTCATGTGCATGTGATGGAATTTATTTGTGATAAGTGTGTCGAACAAGTCGCGAGATCGGCTCTCTCACACGGGCGATCGCCTCTGACGTCGAGGAACGTGCAGAGATGAGACCAATTAAAATCTTGAATTGTACAAGGTCATAAATAGTTTAAATGGTCGGTCTTGATTAGATTTCAGACTTATGGATTTGTATATCCTATATGACTTGTTTCGTAAGCCAGATGTGAGTTTTTCATAAATTAATGGATCTGAGGATTGTTTGAAGAAAAACTCAGGTTAGACATTCAGAAGTGTCTAGATCAAGATCTGTACGGTGTTTATATATTTAGAAATGAGACACACGCGCCAAAATTAGGCAAGAACACCGTAGCACGTGTTTCATACCATGTGTGCTGAACGACCAATAGGGTAATAGAAGAATGGATCCCTGCTTCTTCATTGTGTGAGACCCTAAGAAAAATCAATTTGATTTTCATTAGAATACCCTTTGACCTTTTACTGTCTCTTGAAGTACAAATCTGTGTTGCTACTTTAGCATGTTACTAATAGCCACGAGTGATTCGGCAATGCGGTGCATGTCTAGGAAAGCAGCTGATTTGGGATGAATAGATTCGAGTAGAAAGGGAAGACAATTAGAATGATTTATAAATTAACTTATATTCACAGGTCGACCATTACATTTGCCATGAGAGTTTCAAGTGTAATTGTGATACTAAGTTAAATAGGAACTCGAGTTCGCCTCAATCGAGGTTGAGGGATCAGATAAGTAGCTACCAGAGTAGCGAATGATGTCTGGGGTATTGCGAGTAATAAGATCCTCATGTTAGTAGTGAATCCTTTTCCGCATGTGATTGGATTTCTTTATGGAGCTATTGTACAACCTTAACAGGTTTAGCTCTTATTAATGCTCGCAGGTCGCACGAACTAATTGCGTGTATGATTTTGTTTTTGTGTTGTGGATCCAGCCCACTATGAGCGAAGTGGGAGATGTAAGAATATGGATCACGGGTCATGGGTCGCTCCAATTGGGCTGATCCGACCCGGTTAGGAGAAATAAGAATATGTGGTTAAAGGAAGTTACCACATATTCCACCACATCTCCTATACTTCCTCCACTAAAGGAATATGCAAAGGTGGGGGAGTGGAGAAGTGGGGGAGTGGGGAAGATAGTGAGAAGTTATTTTCTTTGTTTCTTCCAACTTCTTTATATTATATATAAGAAGAAGAAACAAAAAGGATAAGAGGTAACTTTTCACTCTTCTTATTATTCCACCAAAAAGACACAAAAACAAAAGGAAGGCATTTAGTTGGTGACAATTAAACTTTGTTTCCTAGTGATTCAAAGTAGACTTGGGCAATTGCAAGGTGATAAATACAATCTTCCGCTGTGGTGTTAACAGGTACACAATTCATGTTCCTGTTACCGTTATTAATTTCTAACAGCGACAAAAGTTCGAAATGAATATTCTCAGAAACCTAAGTACTTTTTTTGAAGTTAAGTTTTATCAAGTTGTTTAAATCACTAATTAAAAGTAGAAGACAACTAAATAAGTTTTTCTGCTCAACTTCCGTCTAGGCAAATAAATGCAATCTACACTCAATTGGGATTGATGGAAAAGAACCCATCAAGAGGGTTTTAAAAAAGTTGTAGTGACATTCCTTTTGTTTAGCAATGCCCTTCCCGATATTCAGTTCCTTTTGAGATGCATATTCAGAAAGTTATGATTTTATTTACATCACTAATATTACATTGTTGGTGTATGATTAAAATTGTGTTAGAATCCCTGCACGACCAAGAGAAGCAAGAAAGAAATTATTAAAGCAATGATTTTACCATAGTTTTGGATTCACAGTTGCATGACTATTATACTGCTTTCTCAACTGTTTGTTGTATTGTTTCGTCTTTCTCCAGCTTTTACTTTAATTTGTGATTGTCCATCACTGATGGTTTTGTCGCTTTTTTTTTTTTTTTTTATTCTTTAACATGTATGCACATTTATCTGAATTGGCATAATTAGATGCTATATGGTCCTGTAAAGCTAATAATTGGTAGTGTGAATTGGAGTATTTGTTCGTTCACACTCGAGGTACAGATCAATCTTTGGTATTTACCAATTAATGTATTTTTCTTCCTGGAATTCACTTTGTGGTGATTGTTGTTAGCCTCTCCACCTGATGAAATATAGGCTACAACTATTTCTTTTTCCTAATGAAGTTTGTAATGATAAGTTTTCCTCATGTTTATCGCATTTTCCTTCTTATTCCAAAATGGATTGGAAAATTTACGTGATGCACTATCTACATTATTCCCTTTGTTGAGATTATGCATAGATAGTACTCATTCTTATTCTCAACAGATTTATTTATCATGAAACTCTTTATATTGCTAACTACAGGGAAGAAAGAAAGGACATGTATTGTTCAATGCATGAAAATATTGATAGGGCATTTCATAGATATGTGAAAGGTATATAGAAGAAGCATTACTTTTTTTGTTTTTGTTTCCAGCTTCTTTGTTACATATGGGCTCTAGCGAGGGCAACGGGGAATGGGGGATGTGTTAGTCGGATAGTCGCTTAATATCTTACTGAATGGTTTTAGGTGTTTTACAGCCATTATAACAACAATGTAAAGGTAGGAAATGAAATATAGATCTTTTAAACAAAAATTGGAGGTTCCTATGATTTATTTTATTACCACTCAATAACTCGAATGTCAATTGAATCATGCAATGAAATGTAGTATCAAAACATCTTATGGATGGCCTTTCATCTCAGTGGTTTGGAAGGTATGCATAGATTATTTATTTATATATTTATTTATTTATTTTTTGTGATTCAGGTGTAGACCATGACTTTTTATTCTTAACTCCGGTGTGTATTGATCTCACAAATTGTTTGAGCACCTCTTGGAGTCTGTTATTGGTATAAGTGGAAAAAAAATAGGATTGAATGTAGTGAAGATATTGAACAATATTCACATGATTGATGCTACAGTACTTGGGATGGCATCCAATTATGTTTTTCCTTCTTTATTTTAGTACATGTTTTATTTTTAGTCTCAATTAAGTATTTAATGTTGAAAATTCAATTACGTATCAGATAATTCATACAAAATAAAGCGGAGTATAAAAAATTTGAAGGTAAGATACATTAATAATATCAGTTACGTTCTACAATTTCTTCTCTTCTTTTCCACAATTTTTTTCCTTCTTTTGCTGAGAGAGTTTGCAGGAAGAAGTGCATGAGCTGCTTATGACTTTTGCAGAAGCTGGGCAACTGTTATTTGTGAGACTAAATTGGTAAGACTCCATATTAGAAAATAGAAACCTTAGCTTCATTATGGGCAAAATGTTTGAAACTATAGCTGGCCACCAACCAAATTTCAGTGGCCTTCATGAATCCAAAGAAATGATCTCTCTTTGCGACTACCATGACCAATTCATTTTTGTAAAGATGAAACATCTATCTATAAGTACAAGAATTGGTCTCCCAACATATTTATAAATTAAGTTCATTTTTTTCGCAAAATTAACCGTCTTTTCGGGCTTATTTTGTACATTTGGTGGTTTTAAGTCTCAAAAGAAGAAACTAGAGATTAGTTTATCATTTTGTCTAGCTCACAAACTGAATTTATTGATGCATACTCTCATTATTTTACCTCCCAACTGGAATCCAAATTCTTATATTTTTGTTTCTTTTCTTTATGTCTAGGGTGATGATAAAATCTTCTCCTAAGGGACAAAATCTAGAGTACAATGACAGCTCTTAAAGATCAAGAAAATGAACTACTTTTGCTCAAAGCAAACGCAAAACAGAGAACTTTGAAATGTACATATGCAGCTAAATTTCTTGCATAAAGTATCAGTTTAAACATATCAAAGGCATTTCAATCGGTAAAGTTTTGTTTTACGAGGCATTTTCCTTATACCAGTTTTGCATATATTACTTACTTTAATTTGTTATGTTCATGAGCAGTTTACAACGACTCCTTTGTGCTACAATGGAATGTTCAGATTAACTAGGTTGTTATATCAACAGAAGATTCACAGTTGTTTCAACATTGAGGGTCACTTAATTAAGGATTTTGAAGTACTTATTGAATTGCTTGATTTCTACCAAAAATTGATGGTCTGAAGCATAGTCTCCCAAGTTGGGAGGAGGAGTGATTGAGTCAAACAAAAACAGTAAAATAGATGAATATACAGCACAAGAATTATTAAACAGTAAAATAGATGAATATACATCACAAGAATTATTAATAAGTAGAAATAGTAGCAGTAAGTTAACCAAAAAAAAAAAAAAGAAGAAGAAGAAGAATACCTGTAAAAAAGAAGTAGGGAGAGAGAACAGAGCTTCAAAAGTAAGAAGAGCTTGATCTTCTTCTTCTTCTTCTTTTTATTCTGCTTTCCGGTAACTCCTCTTTTCTTCTTAAAACCCCATATATAAAAGAGAGAAAAACGTGTTATACATTGTAAATAATTACAAGGAGAAAAAAGAAAAATTGCAATAGGGGTGGCAATGGGGCAGGGCGGGGGCAGGGCAGGGGAAAGGATAAATGGGACAGGGCAGGGCTTAAGTGAAATGGGGCGGGGCAGGGAAGGGCGGGTGAAAAAGGAAAAAAATTTAAAATTAGGCAGGGCAGGGCAGCTAGTCGTTTGCTTGACTTATGCTTATGAGGTCTCGGTATCATGTATGATGGCATATGATGAGGGAGGTGCTTCAGCAGTTTTCAGCTCACCTGAATGTCCTCGGTTGGATTTTTCTGCTGCTATTCAAAATGGAACTGATAAATGCCTGGTAGCTATGCATCAAGGCTGCAGGAGATACCAAGAAGACCGTATTATTTGTTATCCTCGAGTTATTTTTCCCATTTTAGGTAGTTTCAAACTCTACCCTCTTGCCTTATTCAGATTTCTCATTATTAAAAGAACATCGCATTTCCTTTTTATTATAGTTAACTGGGACCTGTTAGCAATATATCTATCTCAAACTACAAAGTTAGCGGCTACTTGGAGTGAATAGTTGCTATTTGCAACCTACTCATTTGGGATCCTCTTCCTTTGACCTCTTTAGACTCTGTCCAAATGTTGAATACATTCGACAACCAATATTTTTGTTGTAGGCTCAATGTGCTATCTCCCAGTCGTTTAACTTCAAAAAATGTACAATCTCATTTTTATGTTCACTTAGTAAATCTATGATCATAGTTATAACTTCTAAACCAAATTAAAGAATAGAACATGTAAAAACATGATGAATATATATATATACACAAAATGAAAGATACTTGTAATAGTTTTTTGAAAGTTGTTCTACATGATTTATGACTATGGATATATAGTTCTAAATTATAAACTTCAACAAGAGTTAATTAAGAGAAACTTCTGTCGAGTAATTGGAACGAAAAAGAGTTTGACGGAAACGAGTAATCTCAATTGCACTCAAAATTAAAAACAATGACTTTAAGGGTGATTTAAATGAGGCGGGACAGGTCGGATCAAAATGGGGCAGGGTAGGACGGGGTAAACGGGGCAGGGCAGGGCGGGGTAAAAACTGGAGACAACACAAAATGGGGCGGGGCGGGGCAGGGCAAACTTTTGGCAGGGGATGGGCTCACCCGCCCCGCCCTGCCCCATTGCCACTCCTAAATTCCAATGAGAGAGCTGACGTTGGTTTCAACTTTCTACCTGACTGGCTTCGACTTTGATATTTTCCGGCAACTTTCTACCTGACTTCTTAAGTTAGATATGACTTCAAACAGTACATATAGGGTTTATATGAACTTTGCAAAAGTTGAAGTAGACTTGCTGTTGTGGTCAGTTTTTCATTAACAACTTTGCTAACCAAAAATAGTATAGGGTTTTGCTCTTTGTTCAACTTCACTAATACGTCTGTACTTTATCTTTCATTCTTTAATCTCTTCCTTTTCCACTACATAAATAACGAGTTTAAGTTGGGTCAATGTGTAAATAAGTACAGTGATACTGGTCATGTATAAGTAATTATATACTCCTTCCGTTCCACAATGGATGACATGTTTCGGATTTTGAGAGTCAAACGAGTTTAACTTTGACCGTAATATTTTCATATGTCTTTTAAATATTTTGAATTATTAATTATTGTGACTTATACTTTTTATGTAGTTTCTAAATATATAAACGTCGTTCCAAAAAACTTAAAGATTATATGTTTAAATTTATGGTTAAAATAAACTCGTTTGACTCTGGAAATCCGAAACATATCCTCTATTTTGAAATAGAGTGAGTATAAATTATGATGATAAATTTTACTGCCAATAATCTGGTAAAATTAGTTACCTCACCTGACACCAAATTAATGAATGTTTTATATAACTAAATTATGACGTTTTATATTTTTACATATTACTGTTAACTTCGATATAAATACCTGTCGAGGGCAATAAATATTACGGGATACAAGTATATTAAATAGTATAGTTTTAGTGCGAGGGCATGTCGTCACTGGTGTATGTTTATTACAGTACTAATTAATTATGGGTGCTAAGTGGGAAGGGGTTGGACCACGTTAAAAGAGATACTGCTAGAAAAGTACTTAATTGATTTCGGAGATTCCTAAATTGGATGTGTGGTCCATTACCGTTAATACCTGTAGGACCTATCTAGATAACAACTTGTCCTTTATATATACGGAAGATAAAATTAAAAAAGACAGAAAATCCAATGCACTCTTGAGCTTGACAGGCAACAACGTCCTTTTCTGATCAATAAATAGATTTGTTTCTTTCTTCTTTTTTAGGTTGTGGTAGAAGAAAATTTCTATTCCGTATGAGATGCAAGTAGAATTAGTTGTAGGGAGGTCGTTACTACTTGACATGTGTCAGCAGTGGGACCCAAATTCTCTACTATTATCACGTTCTCCTTGTTGTCTTCACCTTCAAAATTAAACCCATATATCTGTCCTCCATGTTTCCCTATAACATTTCAAGTTAGTATGAATTTTAGTTATGCTTATCCAAGCATGGTCTTTTTCTGAAAGCTTACAAAATGTAGTAAGTTTGACAAGGCCAACACTGCTTTGAAATATCCTTTTTTGGTATCAATAAAAATTGTAGGGGTTAATTCAGTAACATAGCCAGAATTTTCACTAAGAGTATTCAAACAATAAATTAAATACATACGCGATCTTTTGTTAAGTCAAAAAACACTTATAGTATAACTAACATTATTTAAATCAAAACTAAAATTATATATCATGATTCTATTGAATGAAAATGAAGTATTGATTATCAACCTTCCTAGAAAAGATTAAAAATTGAGCACATTCGGTAATAAGGAATGAAATCACCTAATTTTGACATAAAATATTAAATTGCGTAAAATATGTGTGCTAATTATCATATGATTTTTGTTAGATTTTATCCTTTGTTTAGCCATTTTTATTAATTAATCAAGCAGAAGATACCAAAAAAGATAAAAAGAAAATATATTGAGTAATGTTTCTTTAAATTATGTAATTTACTTATTGTGATTCTATATTTAGTTAATTAATTAGGCTTTAGTTTAGTGTTGAAATTGATGAAATGTTCAGATAGGCTAAATTTGAAAGGAATTGGCTATTAGGATCAAATTGAACTAAATCAGACCATGTCCACCCGCTAGACCCGACTCGACCCCTTTGGTATAAAAAGCAAAATTTGCTATTTTGGTTCTTTTTCCCCCAAAATTACAGAACAACAAAACAATGCCAAAATTTTTCACTAGGCCGGAAACCGCCGCTAACCCGCCGTCCTCCGCCACCGTCCACTACCGGCGGTCAAGATATGAAATTGTTAAGTGTTAGCTCACGCTAAATAACAACTGTTTGTATGCTTTGAAGCAAGGATATCTTTTCTATGACTTGTTTAGAGATCAACCATGTGTTCACATGAGATATGCCAATATGTGAAAACTTGTGTAAAGTAGATAAAATTTAAAGGAACAGCAAAGTAGGAATTTAAAGCAAACAAAAATTCATATATGGAGGCAGTTAATCCTGAACCTGTTTTAAAAAGGGACATTTGTGTAAACTGTTGCAAAATAGGAACAACAGTGCAAAACTAAAAAAAGGGATACTTTCAAAATAAGGAAATATCCCGTGAAATACAAGATTTGCAAATATAACTCATTCTTTAAGCTGCTCTTTAAAATCAGTTCCACAGTCGTTTAATAGAGATAAGGCCACCGTTTAAAGAATAAATAGTTCGTTTAGCTATTGGGCTCATTTCGAGAAAGGAATACAAGCAGTAACATTACCTTTGAGATTTATCAAATAATAATTGCTTTAAGTAATAATTTATAATCTTAGAAGTCAAGAAATAATAATCTTAAGTGAGTAAAAAACTCAATCAACGCTTAAATTGTCTTAATAAAATTAATGTCAGATGTTCACACGAAGACTCACTTATATTGGAGATTCGAACCGACATGTCCGCGAATAATTTTCGATAGAGTTTACATCAATAAACAAGATATTTTTATCTAAATCAAAGTATAACAAAATAAATGGCATTAAACAACAAAAACAATTCACAAAGTCGGAATGCATCAATAAAGCAATTATGCTTGGCACAGGGCTCGAGGGTACCTAATCCCTTCCCAAGAGTCAACCGAGATCTTTACCCGGAACTCTAACGCAGACTATTAAACGAGTTAAAGGTGTTCTAGGTGCACAACTTTGGTGCTTTGGCACACCTTTAACTTGTCAAGTGACGACTTCGAAACTCTTAGTAATTTGTATTTCTTGTAACACCAGTCACTGCTTGGAAAAAACTTACCCACACCGGGTGTATGCACTTAACCATAGCAATTAATCATGGTAAAGTGATTTAATGAAGAGAGAATGTATATTAATTAATCATAGTTAAGTGATAATAGTGTATTTGTAAACAAATGGCGTGCAATCATTAGTTGGGTTTATACACCCGATATGAACAAGTATTTATCTCACTGCCTTTGAAAAAAAGAAGCGTGACAAGGAATACGAAAGTTCTTTTCCGAGCTTCTCTGTTAGAACTTTGCAGATCTTTTCAAGCTTTGATGTGGTTGTTCACAATAAAAACCTTTTTCTGTATTGTTGATTTGGATATAAGTTGTTAATTTTACATATTAAATTTGTTTATGTGACAGACTACTAGGGAAAGAGAAAGCGACGGGAATCTTTATATATCAGAACATACCTTAATTTGAAGCCTGCTCTATTTTGTTTTGAAGCAAACTAACTAGCACAAGAAGTGTGGGTTGCGAGGATCGAACGTGCGCCTCTCCACTCTTTTTGAACACTCTTGATGGCTGAACCAATTATCCTAATTTTTTAAGGGTGTTCAACCTTTATACCTTAACAAAATATAATATTTAACTTAAGTATAATTTTTCGATGAAGGATGTTCACCGGATCACTAATTTAGATTAAGCCATGGTGTAACCCTGCATCCATGGTGTTAAATAAATAAATTAATTAAACAACAGTTAGTATGAATTAATTTTGTGCATAAAACAAATACAGAGCAAGAAAATCTTTAATATTTCTTACAAAGAAACATATACTCTTTTTTATCTTACACCCACTAAATAGAATTTATTAAACTAATTTTTCAATTAAAAAAAAAAACACATAGTACACTGAACACTCAAAGAACAAGCGAAGTGGCTTATTTCTCTTAAACTTGTAATTGTAGTCAATGAGATCAGCTCAGACACAACATAGAAATTTTCCATATTAGGGCATCTCCAACAATGCACCATTTCTTGCACCAAATGCCAAAATGGTGTTAGAAATGGTGCAAATTCAACTCCAACAAGCACCATTTTGCACCATTTTGGTGTGATGAATAGTGTCACACCAAATTTAGTGTGACACTATTCATCACACCATTTACTATTCACTCATTATTTTACTCTTCTTTTTTCATTATTATTATTGTTATTATTATTATTGTTATTGTTATTATTATTACTTAACCCTTTAATTAAATATATTACCTATATTTAATTATTTTTAATATCTTCACAATATTAACTTTACACCGTAATTTTAGTATATAATTTTTTATAAATTAATTTTCGTAAAAGTTAATTTTATAGCTATAATTTTAAAAAATATTAACCATAAAACAGAGTGCAACTATAATCTATAATGCTTTCCTATAATTATATTATTTAAAATTTTATGGTTTAAATAATTTAATATTAGATGGTTATACAATAAAAGAATATAAATTATATGTAATGAATATGTAAAAAAGAAATAAAAGATAAAATTTATTTAATGGAAAGAAGAAAACAAAATTTAAATAGAAGATAATAATATAATATAGAGGAGAGAGAAGAATATAAAAAGAATATTCTTTTTTGGTGTAAAAAATGGTGTTATTGTTGGAGTAAATTTGGTGTTACACCATTTTGGTGTAAAATTTGGTGTAAAAAATGGTGCCCTTATTGGAGATGCCCTTACTCAACATCTAAAACTATGTCAAAATTTCTTAATTTTAACATTTAAGTAGTACTAATACAGAAGATTTGAGCAGAAAAGTGGTATGTTATCCCCTATATAGGATTTTGAGGAAATGAAAGAGAAAAGAAAAACTCTCTTCATCCTATCTTTTGTGATGTTGTATGACTTGGTACGGAGTTTGAGGCAGAAATAAAACTTTTGAAATTTATTGTTACGAAAAAATCTTAAAAGTTTTTTGTAACTAAAAATTATATTATAAAAGAAATAGTTTCTACTTTTAAAGGTGAATTTTTTTTGGGGACAGATCCAAAAAAAATAGTACTCCACATAAGTTAAAGACAAACTGAGTGTTGGGGTGAAACCCTGTTGTGACTCGTGAGGAAAAAGACAGGAAAGGAGAAGTGGGAACAGAAGGGAAGAGTCGGCTCCCACACAGCCACGTGTCACGTAGGGTTTGGCTTAATGTCCCCTCTTGTACAGCCGTGTGCTTTTCTTAAGCCTTATTTGTTTGCACTCAATGGAGGTCTTAATTTGAATGATTCAGACCTCATATCATTAAGCGCGTTTATTTTTATTAAGATTTAACCATTTAATGGCTCTTAATAGATCTGTATCATTCAGATGTTGAACAAAGTCTTAATATCATTAAGAGGTTCATCATCACTCCACATATTACAACAACTAATTATCACTGTACTACTACAATCGATAACCACCACCACCTGCCACAACCAGTCCATCACCAAAACTAGCCACCACTATCTATCACCATTACCATATATAGCCATTAGTACCAATGATCACTACCACCACCACTGCCAACAACTAATTTCAACCATCTCCACAAACACAATTGCTTCACTATCAAGCACCACCATCACTATTACCTACCACCGCCAATACTACTAGTCACTACCACCAACCACCTCTACCATCAAACCACCACTATCACACAACCACCACCAAAACTACAATTACCAACCGTCATTGCTACCAGACACCACAGCCATGCCACCACCAACCAAACCTTACAATCTAATAACTCGTGGATATAATATTTATAAATTTTAATAGAGAAAAATTCCATTCATATGTTGGAAAAACAAACATCTTAATCATTTAGTGTTCAGTTCTTAATATCACAACTTAATATTTAGATGTGTATTCAGTTTCAGACCTCTTAGTGTTAATAAAAACAAATGCCCCCTTAATCAATATATATTCCCCTAAGATGTGGGTGTTTTATTTATTAAAAAATATAAAACAAAGTGTAAGTCGTTTCGGTTTCCAGTGAACGACAAATATTTTCTTCTATCTTTTCTGCTGCACAGTTGAGGGACCAATGCTCTTTTAGCTAATTAATCTTGGCATTTACTTACTGTATAAACAAAAATTAATCCGCTCGAGTAATACACCAATCCCATTGAGTGGACCACAACTAACTTAGGCTTTATTCCATTTACTTATGTTATAGTTTCTCGTTATGGTTATAGTTAACGAGAAAGAGTTTTCCAGTTAAATTGCAATAACCCACGACTATAACACTTTGTTTGGATCATTGTTACCCATTGTATTGTATTGTTATTATGATTATAACGTTTGTTTTGGTTGTTACTTTAATTTCGTTGTATTGTATTGTTAAGTTCCGTTGTTACCTAACAATGAAAAGACCCACTTTTTATTACAACCGATTTGGTGGTTTTGCATTGTTACGCTTTTACACTTTCCCATCATGTCCTTAATTATAACCTTATAATCTTATTTTACCCTCTACCCTATTTTCTTATTTAAATACACCCAAGTAGTTATTTTGACTCCATCTCCCCTCTTCTCAAAATACAGTACGTTCTCTGCCTCTCTTATTACTTTGTACATTCCCTGTCTCTCTTATACTTTATATGTTCTTTTTTTTTATACAAAATATATGATGACACTTTTGTTATTTGTTTTCTTGTATCCATGAAGTTCATCATCAAAAGAACTAATATTTATTTATTTTATTTGCTCAGGTTTCTACTCTTGTTTACAACTAGAGGTCCATACTAAATTTTTTTCTTTCTTGTTTATCTAATATTTTTTTAGTTCTGACTCAATCAAAATTACATAATAATATTAAAGAAAATTTGTTACTTAATCTAATATTTAGAACAACTAAGGGTATATTAGTAAACTTATTAGTTACAGTACAGTACAATACAATCAAAACAAACAATAACAATGTTACTAAACAACGGGAAACAATACAATCAATTCAAACGTTGTTTTTATAATACAGTACGATACAATACAATACAATACAAAACAATACATTATGAAACAATAGGTAACAATGATCCAAACAGAGTGTAAAGGATCCAATGCTATAGCTTAATATAGTGCAATAATAGAATGTTTAGAAAAATGTCAAAACCCTAATTTAATGCTAATTAAGTTGGCCCAGCACTGATATAATTTAATAAAAGTACTTTATCCGAAATACTAGAGTTCATTACCTAAATGGTCACTCAACTATTGGAAATAAACCAAGAAAGTCACTCTTCTTTGTAATGTTCCTAAATGGTCACTCAGCTTTGGATAATTAACTCAAATGGTCATTCTCACCTAAAAAGTTGCTATCTCCGATGATACATGCTGACATGAAATTTTTTTATTTAAAATTAAAAATATAAAGAAATTTAAATCCCACTATCCCCACCCATTTAACATAATTATTTGACCGATACCCGAACCAAATAACTTAATAGGTCAACTATTAAGAAAGTCAGTTCAACTTTAATCCTAAGATACTATACGATGTTTCCCTCCTCCTCTTCTTTTTAGGGTTCTATAGGGAGAACCAAAATTTTACTTTCAATCGATTTCTTCCCCAATAAAACCATTGCAATTAAACTAAAATTCTCATACAACACCATAAGTTCATAACACAATACATGAGAATGGTACTGGATATGACTAAAGCAACGATTACTTATCTTTTACTCATCATGAATAGTACTGACATGAATTAAATATTTAGTGTAAGTAGCATGAATTAATAATTTGTGAGAATAATTTTCTGATTTACTAATTGATGACTAATAGCTTACTAAATTACTTTATTTTCTTCTTTTAGTTTGTAGGAGTAACTTACTAACAATTATAATTTACTAACAGTTTACTAACTAACATTTTTTAGGAGTGAGTGTTTAGAAGTAACTTACTAACAGTTTACTAACCTACAAACAGTTTTTAGGAGTAACATACTTTATTTTCTTCTTCAAGTTTTTAGGACTAACAAACTAAAAGTTAGTATGACACTTTTATATAAAATGTCGTGTTTTGTTAAAACTATTAATATTGTTAATATACTTTTCTGCCTTCTATCGTTAGAAGACTCAAGAATCTTGAATGGAAAGTTGAAGTTTGTCATGTATTATGTTACTCCCTCCGTCCCATTTTGTTTGTCATAGTTCGGATTTCGAGAGTCAAACGAGTTTATCTTTGACCATAATCTTTAGATATATCTTTTAAATATTTTTGAGTTGTATTTTATTGTGACTTAGGGTACTTTTCATGTAATTTTCAAATATGTATATTTTATTTAAAAAAAGTTAATGAAATTTATATCCTAATCTATGGTCAAATTTAAGAAGTTTAACTCTCAAAACAGTAACTATGACAAATAAAATGGGACAGAGGGAGTATGAGTTTATGGTATTTTATGAAAATTTTAGTTTAATTGCAATGGTTTTATTGGGGAAGAAATCGATTGAAAGTAAAATTTTGGTTCTCCCTAAGGGAAACATCGTATAGTATCTTAGGATTAAAATTGCACTGGTTTTTTTAATAGTTGACCCATTAAGTTATTTGGGTCTGGTATGGGACAAATAATTATGTTATGGTGGGGACAGTGGGATTTAAATTTCTTTATATTTAAAAAAAATCCATATCAGCATGTATCATCGGAGATAACAACTTTTCAGGTGAGAACGACCATTTGAGTTAATTATCCAAAGCTGAGTGACCATTTAGGAACATTACAAAGAAGAATGACTTTCTTGATTTATTTCTAATAGTGGAGTGACCATTTAGGTAATAGACTCGAAATACTAGTATGATTGTTATTGCACCAATAATTTGGACAATACACATGTACTGTACGTAGTTAAGGATATAGACATGTCAGCAAGGCACGTGGTGCCGTGTACACACGCGCACTAGTTACAATCACATCTTACCTATGTTAAATACTTGCCAGACAATCCAATGTTTTTTTTTTTTCATATTCCTTTACTGTAAAATCAATATGTCCTCCAACTGAATAATAATCATTCATCAAAAGTTTCTCTTAAATGATCTCAACCTATTCATACTGAGATTACATACGACTAAATTTCCAAATCTCAAGAATCGAATCAGAACAGAATTACAAATCGACTATCGGGTTTTCATTAATCATATATGGGCTACCTATTTGATAAGAGAAAATTACTCAATAAGCACTTGAGCAGTATCTATTTACTTTTCCTAGCCCCACTTTTCACTCCCTTTCTTTCTCTAGCTATTAGATAATTTATAAATTAATTCTCCATTTTATAAATTAATAAGCATTCTATTTTTATCACTTAATTTAAGGGTTTAGTTAATGTTGATCTCATATTTTTTAACACTATTGTAGGGATTAAACACATAGTTATTTCAGTTTATATTTTAAATATAAATAATGAATATTTCAATATTTTATTTTTAATAGTTATTATATATATATATATATATATATAACATATTTCACTTATTTTTCTATATTTATAATATATTTAATAAACGTTAATATTTTTGTGTTAATATATTTGATACACGATATGTAATAAAAAATATAAATATCATATATATATCGTATATCAAATAAATAATATTAAAATATCATGCATATATCGTGTATCTAATAAATATTAATATATAAAATATTAATATTTTTATAAATATCTAATTAAATATATAAAATATTAATATCATACGTTTATCGTGTATCTATTAAATATTAATGTATAAAGTAAATATTAAATATCATACATATATCGTGTATCTAATAAACATTAATATATAAAGTATTAATTAAGTGATTAAATATTAAATATATGAATACGTAATAAATATTAAATATCTAATAAATAAATATTAGTAATATTTACTATTTTAATACAATATTTCAATCTTTGGATCGGTTGTGTATTCATTATTTATTTATTTTAGTATTTATTTTTCTTATTTTTAGGTGATATGTATTTCATTTATACAAACATTAAATATGGCAACTAAAAGGAAAAGAGAAAAGAAAAAATTTGCGTAAAAATCGTCCTTAAAATGTGAATGTCCGTTCGTATATAACAAATTCATCTCATGACATATTATTTTGAATTGAATAATATCCCTTAAAAATAAAGGAAGAAAATAAATATCAAATATCAATACTAGTATTTAATATTACTTTATTTTTTAGCATTGATATATATCTTTTATTTAAGGAAAATAGTATTAAATAATTATTAACACTTGGATTTTTTTTATTATTTTAGTGCAATGTTGTGGCTACAAAAAGTAAGGGCTAAAGAATAGTAAATACTTTCATATGGGCTGCTATTTATGTAAAGAACCCATTTGATAATGGGTGTGATTCTACAGTCGAATTTTAATGGAGTTCATTTACTTTTTCAATTTAAAAATGCTCATTTTTAGATTTAGGTCTAGAATGCTCAAAGTCGAGTACAATAATCGTAGGGCGATGGAGTATCATGGGACATTTGGTCAAAAGGGACACTCAAGAGTGAAAATAGGTAAAAGGGACAAAGTCTTAATTAATGTAATAAAAGGGACACATCTAATTAATGCTCTTAAACATAACTTTCCTCCACTCCCCTTCACCCCAAAGTTTCATTTCTTACACTTTGGTCCTCACGTATATAAAAAATAAAATTTGCCAAATTAGGGAAATATTTTTCCTTCAGTTTATTCCCTCCTTTCTCTCTCTCTCTCTCTGTCTCCTCTCTTCTCTTCTCCCTCCCGACCTGAAACACCATAGCTACTGCGCATCTGCTTTCTTCGATCCCCATTCGTTTTCGCTATTATTCTTGCATTCCAACTCTCCCAAACGGAAAATATTGTCAGATCTAAATCCATTTCGGTTAATTAGAGGTATTATTGACTCTAATTTAATAAATAATTTAGGAAAAATACGCTGCAATTCTTTGAATAACAATTTCTGGTTGGCATTACTTTTAATTGGTTTGCTTGACGTTCAAATGCTATGAATAATGTTTACCTGTTGGCCATTACTTGAAATTGGAAAGCTTGTCGTTGAAATTGTTTGAATAACGCTGGGCATTACTTCAAACTGGAAAGCTTGACAACTCTCATATCTCCTGTAAGTGTAAATCTCCGTCTTACTAATCTCTACTATTCTAATTTTTGTAAAAAACCTTTTAAACCAGTATGTTGCTGTTTTGAAACATCTTACCGTGACGATCGCAACATTATAAAGATTGTTCTACAAATACTCGTACAACGTAGTCACAATTATGGAACATTGTATTAGATGCTCAGGATAATCCTTTTGATGTTCCTATTGTGCTAGTCAGAGTTACGGAACATAATTTTGGTTGCCCGAATAATCTTACAGCATGTTCAGTAAATACTATTCATAATGTTGGAACATTTTTATAGATGGTCGGAACTGATGTATCGATGTTTCACATCGGTATGCTTGTATTCTTAAACATCCTTGGGCATGTTCGGATCTGTTTTTCGATGTTCCAGTATCCTTTGCTACCTGGACCACATTTGATGAATGTTTATCCTACCTTGCAGATATCGTTAAGTAATGGGGGACAACATACTACTAGGAGTTGATTTTCTCGGCGAATGGGTTGAGCGTTCGAAATGCTATGCTTGGATTCCTAAGGTGAAAGAGACAAGACCTATCCTTGTGAGTAGGAATATTACATATGATGAACTTGTCAACAAAATCATACGCAGTTGGGGGGTAAGTGATGATCCTAGGGATCTTTGTATTTCATATATGCTGAGTGTTGCCGCAAAGCAAAAGACTGCTCCATCTAAAATTAGGTCTGATGATGATGTTCAGCTTTATATGGCTGATGTAGACCCAGCTGGGGCTAGGCCAACACTAAGGGTTAGTGTGATTCCAAGGCCTGAAGGAATTTCAAGTTCAAATGAACAAGATATGCATGTTGAGATGGATGAAGATGAATTAAAACAAGGTGGAGAGGCAGACGAAGAAGGTGAAGAAGGTGGAGAAGTAGTTGGTAATCCTTCAGAAAGAGCACCATCATTGAGCAGCCGCAACGATTTTTTTGGAAAAGACGGCACAGGTTTTGTAAAGGGTATGACTTTCAAGAACAAGCGAGAATTAGTGGTGAAGTTGAGGCTTGCTGCAGTGAGGAAGCCTTTTTCTTTCAAAGCTGTGAATAATACAAAAAGGTTGTTTTATGCCCGATGTGTTGATGCAAATTGCAAGTGGTGGCTTCGAGCATTGAGGTATCATAGTAGTGATACATTTTATATTACAATCTACAATGGCGAGCACACGTGCGGTGTGCAGCACCTGCAAAGCCACCATAAACATGCCACAACTGATGTTGTTGGTGAATACATGAAAGATAGGTACATTGAGGGGAAAGGAATAACACCAAAAGACATCAGGGTTGCATTCAACAGAGAATTGGGATGCAACATTAGTTATTGGAAAAGTTTGAAGGGATGTGAGATTGCAAAGGCAATAGCAAGAGGGACACATGAACACAGTTATGAAATTTTAGAGGCATACAGTTATATGGTAAGGTCCCAAAATATTGGAAGCAAGACAGCTTTGAAGCTTGATAGTTGTGGGAGGTTTAAGTATTTTTTTATATCTTACGGATCTTGGATTAGGGGTTTTCTGTATATGAGGAAAGTCCTTGCTATTGATGGGACTCATTTGTCAGGCAAGTACGGCGGTGTGTTGTTGTCTGCCGTTGCCCAGGATGCAGAGAAGCACATATTCCCTGTTGCATTCTGCGTTGTGGAAAAAGAATGTGATGCGTCTTATGATTTTTTTTTCGAACAATTGGTTGATATAGCCCAGTACAATGATGAGTTGAGCGTCATTTCAGACAGGCATAAAAGCATAGCAAAATCAGTTGCCAAGTGGTTTCCCCAAGCTCACTACGGAGTTTGTACGAGGCACCTTGCTGAAAATATCCGTACAAAGTTCCAGTTTGGAGACCACCTGGGGTCCTATTACTTGGCAGCAGATGCATATCGTGTGGAGGATTTCAGAACGCACTTTAAGCAAATCGAAGACAACGATCCAAGGGTTGCCAGATATCTTCAAGATGACGTGGGGTTCCATAAATGGAGCAGATGCTTTTTCCCTGGGCACAGGTACACGACTATGAACATTCATACCAAATGTTCTGAACGTTGCGTTGGAATGTTCTATATTTACATGTCAATTAAGCCGAGAACATTCTAATTGACGTTCAAAATAGTACCAATGATGTGTATGACATAATTATTGATGTTCTGATCGCATGCTTAATGTTCGCACTTGGATTAGACGTATTTAGCATTAAGGTCTTTGTTTGTTTGTTACTTGCAGTGATGACCTCGAACATTGCTGAGTCCACAAATGCAATGCTGAGGGATGAAAGAGAATATCCTATCGTTGCCCTATTAAATCATATCAATCGTACATTTGGCGAAAAATTCCATGTGAGAGCTACGGAGTTCCTCGAGGTTTCAACCATATGCGTCCCTTCAATTGAAGGAAAAATAAGATTCAACTTGGAGGAAGGGGGTAAGCTCGCAATTAGTCGAAAAGGTACATATGGTTTCACCATCATCAGTCCAGGCCAGGGAGTAGAAGTCGATTTACTCAACAGAACTTGTACGTGCAGAGAGTATCAAATTGACTTAATACCCTGTAAACATGCTATGGCAGCTATCAGAATGCTGCGTCCAGAAGACTATGGAGCGTGCGTCTATGACTTCGCTTCTGCATATTACAAGTTAGAGTCATATATGCTTGCCTATGCAGAACCGATCAATGCTGTTCCGCCGGAAGAATTTTGGAATGTTCCTTCTGAGCTGCTTGAGAGACGAATATTGCCTCCTTTCATCGACGTGGGTAAGGGTAGACGAAGGAAAAAGCGGATACCATCAGTTGGTGAAGTATTTTCAAGTAGGAGAAACAAATGTAGCATCTGCAAAAGGTCAGGCCACAAAAGAACTACTTGCCCGAAACGAGTGGATAGTGGACAATCCTCCCAAACTCAAAGTGTTGATTTTTGAATTTTAATCTTGAAAATTTTATATATTTTTATATTTGAACGTTTAACTTAATGTTCCGAGCATTTATCAATGGCGTTCCAAATTCCTATCATTTTTGTAGTATATAATTCAAATTGATCATCATACAGATGATCTAATACTGCAAACGGGATGTTCAGTGTAATGCAATAGTCATGCTGATTGATCAAGCGAAGGGTTGCCTCGTGCAATTAAAAGGTGTGAAAGCATCCCCCAAAACCTGCATACGAAAAAAGGCATTAATTAATCTAGATACATCACCTAGAGAGTAGTGAACGACTTTTCAATGTTCATATCACGCCTTTTGGTGTTTTTTATGTTTTTTATCATCTATAAATACAAACATTTCCTTGTCCCTCCATACACACAATTATCCTCCTTCTTGAATTAGCAAAATTTCTTCATAGACAACAAACACAAATGGAAAATAACTAAAACGAAGTTGTCGCTAATGGCCACTATGCCCCAGCCGACGAACCTGACCATAACGAATATTATGGAAACATCACCTGGGATATTGCCGGTATACAAACTGACATCACTGCAATCAACCATTCTGTGGACCGCTTATCTGCTGATGTATGGAGCATAAGGCAAATGTTAGTTCAGCGCTGGGAGCGTATTGAAAGAATGCTTTTGGGACTCCTTATCCATCAAGGGATGAATCCGGAGCAGTTTGCTACTCCTCCAAATTCTCCCAATGCTGACAACTAGAACTTTTATTTAAGCATTATATCTAGTACTAGTACTTTTGTCTAAGCATTATATCTAGTACTTTTGTCAAGCATTATGTCAAGTACTTTTGTACATGTATTTTGTTTCCTTAAGTATGAATGAAAATTATCAGATTATGTGTTAAGTTGATAATACTTCCACTACGTAAGTGAACGCCTAAACTTCATCAGCAACTTGAAACATTCTGACACACGTTCCAAGTACCGTATGAAGATGTTTGACATCGTTATTAACGTAAACATGCTAGCATATATTTTAACAACTCCCATCTAAAATGCATCAATAAGTTGAAACATCCTAACAAAAGTTCAGAGCACAGTATGAAGATGTTTGACATAGCAGAAGGAGTTTGGCCTTAAAATCGTTATTAACACAAACATGCAAAAGCCGCTATTTGTACAACAACACAGCACTGTTTGGGGAGATTTGACGAAAAAATCAACAAAAAGCAGAGATTTTCACGAGAATTTCAGTCCAGAACCAGAAAGAAGGCGTAAAAACCCTAGCTTTATCGAAATAGCCAAATAGGAAAAAACTAAACCCCGATTCACTTGAAAACATCAATATAGTACAAAATTTACCTTTAGATATTGCCGGAGAACATTATGTAGATGGCCGGCGACGAAATAGAAGACTCGAGAAGTGTGTAAGAGAAGAAAGGGGCGGGTGTTCGATGTTTGAAATGATTGAATTGATAAGACTGATCGGCCGCATTTTTAATTAAAACTTCACTTTTGGGGTTGTCATAATCCTCATAATTTCTATTAAGGCCCCACCTTTTTTTTTGTTCCGAATTCCACGCGCGTCCCATTTTTGTATAAAATTGAGCCCGGGGCGGGGGTACATTTCTTTTTTGAGATATTAGAACGTTCTTCTGAACGTGCCAAACATAATAATCAATTAGGTAGTTCGTTTAAAATGAAACTCGTTTGCTCAAAATAAAAAGTACCTTTTTCACGTTCAAAACATAATAAATGATGTTTGAACCCTAACCCTAACCCTAACCTGAACCCCAAAACATAACCCTAACCCTAACCCCAAACCGCAAAAATTCCTAACATTTAGAGAACATTCATTCTCCTGTTCTGAACCTATTTTGTAACGTTCTTGAACGTCGCAAGTCTGTTCTGGATCTTCATACTGATGTTGTTTTTGTACCGTTGAGGATTAGTTGATAAATACTAATATAAGGATCATTTAAAATGCATAAACAATGATTTAGTAGTTTAGTAAGATTCCAAAACATGCTATGTGTAAGTAAACCAAAATATATGTCGATAATTATACCAAAATGTAATTATTAGGTTGTTTGGATAAGGAGTGTAGGGTTGATTCTAGATCAATTAACAATTTTAAACATTAAGAAGTGTATTATAACGAATTGTAGCATAGATTGGACGTTATATCACTAGATAGACACATTAGTAATCTATTTGCTGATCTTGCAATCTATGTGTAGCTCAATTACAGGCATTCAATAGGGACGTCAAAAAGATGTTGAAAGAAATAAAGAGGATAAAGAACATGCTCCAGATAGCAACCTTGAATCAAGAAGGGACTGCATCGCGTCGAACTGAAAACGCATATTATTGACCAGGATGTTAATATGACTGTTTATTAAGTAATGTCTTAAATGCTAATATAATTAGCATACTTTTGTAAAGCGCTGAATCTTTGAACGATCAAGAATGTTTTTGCCTGGTTCTTGATTATCAATGTATAAAGTAACTTTAATGTTCAGAACATCTGTTGTTGTTTCCCTATTTACTAGATATTGAACATCAAATAACCATTAAGTTAAAAACTATTTGAACGTACAAAATAATGTTCCGAAAATAACTAATGTTGTTCCTATAGTCTATAATTTTTAATATTTTTAAGTCAATCTTATCATAATACAGATGTTCTAATAATGTAAACTCGATGTTCAGTGTAATGCAAAACAATAGTCATCATTTGCAATATATACGCATCAAAAATGGGTAATCATCCATATATTACACCCATCAAAAACAAAAACATAATTATCCAAATTTTACAACCCATACTAAGGGACTAATTTGCCATAGAATATGTCCACAGCAAATTTAACTAGACAGTCTTCTATCACATTGTCACAAAGATATTCCATCGGGGTGTTGGACAGCAAATGTTCGAGGAACATGATGGCATACGCTCCACATGCAGTACCAGTCAAATTCCTTGGAAGGCCTTGGATGCGCTCGTACGGCCACATTTCCATAGATTGGATTTCAGGAGGGAGGTGGTTGAATTTCCCCGACTGCCGGATGTATATTGGGAACATGTACATTATTGGCCCCATTATTGAATCAAAGCGGTCTTCATTGTACAACCTAATGTTGCAGTCGTAGACATCGATCCTTGCCTCCTCTAAATAAAAGACGCATGTAACATAATGCGTGCTTTCAATGTTATACACGGCAAAGAGTCTTTTCACACCATCCCACTTCCTTCCACCCGGATATGGAGACTTACCTCTGGCATAATCAAGGAATGTATCCTCAAACTTATATTCTGCTAGGTATTTGTCAAGGCCGACATCAAACCCCCTTGCCTCCTCTTCAGCCGTATCGTATCGAACGCACAAGTTGGTCAAGAATGAAAGATCGAGGATTAGATCAGAGCTATCATAATGCCGGGGGTAAGCCTTATGCCTCACACGCATCAAGGCCAAGTACTCATCCATAAACTGCAGAATAAAACAAATTAGAAGTTGTGAATAAAACTATGCCGACACATACTATTGTATGTTTGGACCAGCCAGTCGAATGTTCAACGAACATAGGACCATCAGGTTCCGAACGGAGAAACAAATGTTCGTTCTTCGATAAAAACCAAACACTAACAAAACAATAGAAGTAAAGAGATGCACTTACGCTATCCCACATCCACTCTTTCACGTCCAGGAAGTCCAGAAAATCCAAGTAATTAAACTCGTGACACAGGAAGGCAGTCTTTTGTTCCTTCTTCTCCTCCAAGAAAGCGTCAAATACAGCTTTCTTGTGAATGTCGAGTGCCTTGTACAGTGTCACTGGCAATCTCCCGAGATCTTGGAGCCTGACTTGAGCTCTCTCTCTAAATTTCCAAAAAAACAAAATATAAATGTTTGAAAAATTGTCTAAATTTGATAGAAGAACGTCCCTTTTATGTTCAACGATTCTAATTGGATGTTTTACTAACCTTGCCATTCTGGCAGCAGTCATTTTCTTCTTTCCTTTGTTCTTCTTTGCCTGGAGCATCCTGGACAACAAAATATTCCTCTTTGGTCGCTGCTGCTGCTGCTTCTTCTTTGACGACGACGCTACTAAATTAGCAAGGGACAGCTGGATCGCAGCAAGCTTCTGATCCAGTCCCTGTCGCCATTGAAGGCAGTCGTGACACTTGCAACTGCAGACACTAGGCTCCACATTCTCATGTTCTCTCCTCCTAGAGCTTTCTCCAACTTCGAACAAACCCCTACCACTAAAAAGGCCACCAGTAAAACGACCAGCCCTACCACCAATCTCATCACCAACTTGTGTTTCACATCTGCCAACACCTCCACTAACAAATTCTTCACCAACCTTTCCTTCATCAATTACCTCTCTTGGAGGGGTCCTGGGGCAATTCCTAAAAACTGTCACTCGATCACCACCAACGATCGAGCTAGCCCCCTCCAACCTCACAACAAGCTGATCAACTACCTCGTCGGCCCCATCAACAAACGGCTCAATATTCTGAAAAGTTTCATCTTCCCTCTCTGCATCGATAGGGTCAATAAAAGGGTGCACCACCTACATACCATAAAAGAGTGTTCAGAACATCATTATTACTGTTCGACATTTAACACCATTAAAAATGAAACATCATATCTGTCGTGATCGAACATCTGAAAAGACGTTCTTAACATTAACAGTAATGATTATAACGACATTTCAGATGTTCCAACATTTAGAAAATTGTAGGTAAAGTACTTACAGGCTTTGCAACATTCTCAAACAGCCTTCGGGAGTCTCTTTCATTCTTTTCAGTGATCCACCTGTGCATCCTTGGCATGGTCCTCTCCTTGGGAAAATCCCTGGGACGAAGCGAAGGTATTGCTTCAAATACCCAACCCACAAATGCCCAAGGAAACCCATAAAGATTATAATTTGGCCCATCCTTGGCCTTGCTAGCTGCACGATCAGCCATGGGCTTCGTCAGGTACTCAATGGTTAGCTCGAAGCTTTTCCGGCCCCAAGGATACTTGGCAAATTCATTTGGAAGGTATGCAAGGCAGACCAGTAATTCCTCAATACCAGCTTTTTTGTCCTTGGCGCACAATATTGAGTGAACAAACCAAGCCATGGCAAGCCCAAACTTGTACCGTTCAGGAACTTCCTCATTTTCTATCAAACTCAGCAACCGGGAAGCAGTAACTGCCCTTGCTTTCCCATCCTCCCACGCCATTGAGATATACTCCCACATCTCCCTGCCCCTCTCTTTGATCGCAGCCTCCCATTGGACACTTGGATAGGCTTGGCATCTCAGCTTTGTCATCAAAGCAAACTCTTGGAGGCCAAAACGAACAAGCACTCCATTGAAATTGAACCAAGCTTCTTTTTCTTTATTGCACAAAACTCTTCTTAGCAGAATATTGTGCACCAACCTGGTTGGAAACGATGGCTCCTCCGGCAAGTCCAAGAAATGGCCAAAGATACTGTTTTTGAACTTGTCATACAAACCACTTGTACGCAGCACAATCCTGAACTCACGCATTCGTCCAATAAGCGATGAGCGGACAGTTATCTTGGATTGAAAATGCTCATGCTCATCCAAGTAAGTCTTCAGCACCATTGGTGGAATGACACTGGTGACGTACTCAGGCTGCACGTACTCAGGCTGCACAATGTTTTGAAATTTGTTAGTTTAAGGAATCACCAGGGTAGTAAGAACATAATATCAGATGCATGAAACATCCCTTGAGATGTTCCAAGGAACTACAAGAAAATACTTCGAACATAGTTAAGATTGATCTGATCATGCACGCGAGTGTTCTCAAATCACATAAAAAATATTGAACATTCTACTGTAAAGTGACGAACAACTTTATGTATGTTCTCAACTATACCTCTCTAGGTGGCTCTGCATCAGCTCCCACGTCGTCTACGAACTGACCTTCTCCTTCGCATCTCTCACCCTCTTCTTCTTCCCTACCATTCCTACCTCCTTCACCAGCTTGAACATCTACTATCTCTATAACTTCATGTACATCATCTACTTCTTCTACATTTGCAACTCCTTCAAATTCCCCTGCAAGATTATTTACCAACCTTCCCACCTCCTCTTCTTCTGCCATATTTAAAAGGCTCTCTTTTTTGTTTCCATCTTCATCCCAGTCATCATCACCAAACAGCGCTTCTATTTCTTCTGATATATTACCATCGTCCGGCAGCTGTGGCCCAACATTTATATCATAGTCTAGGGACCTCTCCTCTTCGTCCTCCAATATTAGTCTCCTCTTCCTAGGAGGCTGTTTACTAGGAGGAGTAGTCTCCTTCCTCTTAATTCCCCGCGTATAAGCCATTGTAGCTGCAAATCACAAGTATATTCATCAATTAAAGATGTACAAGCATGCAATATGGGTGTGTGAAACATAATATACATATGTATATTTTATCAAACCCTAGTTCAAGTAGAGTCATCATTAAACGTTATCGTCCTCTCGCACGGTCGGAGCACTGTCTCAAATGTTCCAGAACTTTAAACATGCATGCACAAACATAAACATGCAAAATCTTGACTATATGTACATCATTTTTTCAACCTTTAGCATATTTATTTTATAAAACCCTAATTTATTTTAACAAAAATCATCTAAAATGCATCACCAACTTCAAACATCCCATCACACGTTTAGAACACTGCCTCACGATGTTTGACTATGCGAAGGAGTATGCGTACAACATTTTTTCAACCTTTAGCCTATTTATTTTAAAAAACCCTAATTTATTTTAACAAAAATCATCTAAAATGCATCACCAACTTCAAACATCGTATCACACGTTTAGAACACTGTCTCATAATATTTCACTCTTCGAAGGAGTATGCTCTTAACATGGTAATATAACATAAACATGCAAAAACTTCATTTGTACAAGAACATAGCACTATTTGACGAAAAAATCAACAAAAATAAAGATTTTCACAAGAATTTTCTTCCAGTACTGTAAAAAGGCGTAAAAATCATAGTTTTTTCAAAATAGCAAAAGAAAAAATCCGATTCACTTGAAAAACATCAATATTGTTCAAAATTTACCTTTAGATGTTACCGGAAAAATGTTTATGGTCGGCGACGATGATGTTTAGAAAACTGCGTAGAGCTACTGTAGAAGAGGAACTTGAGAACTGTGAAGTGTGTAAGAGAAGTTTTTTTGGGGTTCGATGTTTTAAATCATTGCACTCAGTCCGTTCGGTTCGTTTTCCCACCTTTTGATTAAAAGTTTTTGGGATTGCTAATTCAGTCCAAAAGGTTTTTAATCAAGCCTCGCAAGTTTTGTTGTTTCTAATATGGCCCATGGTTTAATGTTAAACGCGCGCGTTATTCAACGCTCCACGCGCGTCCCCTTTTATTAATTAAAGACTTGAGAGGGTCTTTTGGCCCATTCTTCTTGAGTATCATTATATCAAACCTATGAAGAAATTCCTTAGTTTTCTTAATCATTATGTGCTTCACCTTTTCTAGGATGGTAAAACATTGGTTGAAATTCAGGAATTTGATCTATACAAAGTGTAGCACCTTCATCGCGGTCGACCGCAATCTACACCTTGCAATCGTAGAGAGATGACTAGGCCAGCGTCACGATCGTGAATCACTTATATATATATACTAGATAAATATTGGTCCGTGCTAAGCCCGGGCCCGATACTTTGTTTGATTAAGCTTTTATGAAAAAATTATACTTTGTGTCATTATAGCATATCCTTTTCTTTAAAGCATAATAACAATTTTTTATTTTTTTTAAACATAGCATCATTTTCAAAAATGTTACCAAACATAACAAAAATAGAAAAAACCCTAACTTTGCTTCTCCCTAGCCTCTCTCTTCTCTCCCTCTCTCTTCGCCTACCTACCCTTTGCCTCTCGCTAATCGACGGCGTCATCCACTGTTGATGACGACTGCTGCCACGTCGCCGTCGGCAATGTTGAAGGCAATGACTGTAGGCTGCAGTGATGGGTAGCGATGGCAGTGGAGGTGGGGACAGGTGCTTTGTTCTGTTCTCCACTGCACTATGCATTGTTTGCTGCCTTGTCGCCCGCGCAACCTATTGTTCCAAATCTGGGCGATTGTTGTTGGCATTACTTTTTTCAGCGTAGCTGCCTCTTTTTTTTTTTTCTTTTGAGTTTCTCCTGTGAATATGGCGGATATATAGTGATTATGGTGTATGTTTGGTGATTTTTTACTGTAGAGAATGTATGAAATGTGTATTTTCATTGTATGTTTGGTGTATACTCTGTATATATATTGGATATTCGTCATACATACAATGGGTACACACTTTACATACACCATATATATATAAACCCTTTCATATGTAAATGCATTATATATACAGTGTATGTCTGATGTTTGAACATCCATATAATGGAAATACATCAGGCTACTTAATATATACAAATACCATACAAAAATAAACAACGATAAATGAAAAAAATAATTTTTTGACGACCTCTGGCTACCAGCTGCACCGGCAGTGAATTATGGGGGGGGGGGGGGGCGGCTGGGAAGGTTGGCATGCGGGTTGCTGGAAAGACTTCTAGGGTTTTATCCACCCTTTTATATGTGTTTGTTAACTTTTTTTTTAAAGAAAATATTACTATATTTTGAAAATGAGATAGTGTTGACATTTTTATCTAAAATAAAATGTTTGTATATATCGTTACGTAAATTAACCAACTTTTAGTATCTCACTCCCTCCATTTAGTTTTTATTAAAGTATCTAATTTTAATCGTGTGTTCCCAACCATAATTCCAATTTCATATCTAACAACTGTTTCAACTTAAAATGGTTCAAGCCACAGCCATTTAACTGAGGTGTTATTGATAATTTTTTAAAGAAAAAATATCTAGCATGTCTGAAAGTGAATACGCTATCAATAGAAAATTGATATTTAGCAAGTTGCCTTTTTATTAAAGTATCTAATTTTAATCGTGTGTTCCCAACCATAATTCCAATTTCATATCTAACAATTGTTTCAACTTAAAATGGTTCAAGCCACAGCCATTTACCTGAGGTGTTATTGATAATTTTTTAAAGAAAAAATATCTAGCATGTCTGAAAGTGAATACGCTATCAATAGAAAATTGACATTTAGCAAGTTGCCTTTTTATATCCGTGAAGCACAGCAAAAATCAATTGTTAAACTTTACTATTTTTTTTATAACGGTGTACCTGGTAACTCTATCCACCAAGGTTTGGAGAAAGACCTAGTCTTTCTTGTCTCCGCTAGAATTTGAACCTGAGACCTCAGGGTTCTATTCCACTTTATTGACCACTAAGCCACACCTTTATTGCTAGCTTTCAAAATATCTTTTAATTGATAAAAATTGGTGACCAGTTATACAGCTTAAAATAGTAAAGGCGTTTCGATAATAAAGATATGTGAATTTTAGAAGTAAAATTTTGAAAATTACTAACTATTACACTTGATAGTTTTATTACAAGTTTCACACGGGTAGTATTTATTAAGAGACCGATAAATAAAATCTCTTTATTCTTTATGAGAAATTTTGTCGCAAATTTGTATGACCGTCCACCACTCTTCAAAAGTCTCCAACCACCCCCTAAATCAAAACAACTAATCAATATATATTATTTATATATAAAAATAATTTTTTGATATATATATATATATATATATATATATACACACACACACACAATATATAATGATTCGACGAAAAAGTATCAATTCATATCTTTGCACAGGATGGTTCTGCCACGTATTGCCATATCCCCCCTCCCTCCAAAACCATCAACCTGCCGGATGTATTCCTCCTTTGATTTCTTGAACTACAATAGGTTCTTATTTTAGTTAATTAAATTTGTAATATAGTAGTTTTTATTTTCTCATGCATAAATCATTTAAAGTATTATTAATTATTGCGCTCCTTTTTCTTCATTGGATTTGTTTTTTTATTTAATATCCTTTTTTTATTTACAGTCAGCCAAAAAGATCATCAAACATAAATTGTGGTGGAGCCATCTTATAGAGACACTCCTTATTTAAAAAATTTGCTTATTTATTTATGTATATTGCAAGTCAAGAATAATAAAATAAATGATAATTACAATGGTTGAGTCTCCTCGACTTGAAATAAAACATTTGATCTCCCTATGTTCTTATATTAATGAATTGTCCTTTATTTGCTCATTTTTTTTCTTTTTAAAATAATGTAAAGAAGAAAGTAGCTTCTTTCATGCTAGATGCAAACAAACTCTACTTCCAATTCTTTACAATTGTGTAAGAAATATCCTAAAACGCCTATTAACGTAATCATCTCAATATAATTAATCAAGGAAGAAAGACAAAAGTGAAGGGGAAACGAAAAGAAAAAGGAAATGAGAGAAACTTGTAGAGGGGGAGTGGGTTGACGCGTGGGGAAAGGGGGAAGAGAGAAAATAAATTTTAAGTGTGGGTCCCACGAAACTTATCAAATATTGGAATCGCTTTCACCTTTTGGTCCTTTTTCCATGACATCTGTTTGGTACAGTAAAATTTTTAAGAAACCCTAAAGTTGTCTAAATTTACGAACAGGTGTGCATCCATATGATGACATAAAAACTTTTGAGTTAGGGGTAAATGTGTAATTATAGAAAAGCATACCCCCAGCTTTCTCTGTGAGGACGACAAAAGATGGGCTGTTCTCCTTTATTAATAGTAGTAATACTAGATCATATGTCCAATGAATTAACCTTAAATATATCAGTGGTACATGTTAGCTGTAGGCACCAAGTAAAATGTCATCTCACAAATTCAGAATGGAACAACTTAAGAATATCTATTGAATAATATTAATACACCATAGATATTTTCAAACAATACACGGTAAATATGAGACAGTATTCCTGTGGTAGTGTTTCTTGATTGCTTGTAGAGTACAACTGCTATTTCTACACACCACAGCAAGCACAAAACAGAACACTGCAATCTGCAACAAAACAATAGAAGCACAAGTTAATAAGTCATAATAGTCCAATAGAAAATCTGAGATTCAAGTTTAAAGCCAACGCAAGATAGATATCAAAAAACCTAAAGGGCGCATATACAGTATGACTTTCTACGTGTCTATTCAGTTTCAATACCCATTTCCTTGAGCATTACGTATAAAAAAATAAGAGAAAAAAGAAGTTCAACACTTTCTACCATTCCTAACTTTTTCATTGAGGTACAAAAGAAGATTATAAAAATCTTCCAACTTCCATCTAATGTTAATTGAAGAAAGATCTTCAACTATTCAGTGCACTGGGATAGTGGTAAAGATCTAAGGGTATGGTATGCAGTGCCCTTATTTCCATTTCTCTAATAACTGAAAGCCTAGAAAAAAACTACCATTAAGGAATCTCCTGCACACATATGTTTGAAACTCAGCAAATGATGCTACTGTTTTCGGACCATTCTTATCTAAATGTTCCCTCAAATTTGGAAGATAAAGAAAAAAACATAAAAGGCTTCAGGGGCATAACATTGAATTATCAAGTTTAATGAATAGAGGAGTTCAACCACTACTCTGGTTGAGATTTTTCTTAGAAGAAATTATTGATCAATACTTTGAAGAACAACTTCCGAAGACACCTTGAACTCCATATTGAAGAACTATTAATAGCTTCACTAGCATCCCTTATAAGGAGAACTTAGCATCCAACTTCGAAGGAATTCCTTTAAGGGAAGAATTTAGAGAATAATGTAACTCTGTGACAACTCATTCAATACTTGGTTTCTCTAAACTTGAAACAGAGAGAAGGTAACCAGAGTAGTCACTGTAATTCAAGCTACAAACACATTTGAATTTTTAATGAAGCTGCACGCAAGCTAAGTGACAGTGGAAAAAAAATAGGTTTTCACTCATTAAAACTCACTTTGTGAAATACCATATTTTAAGAGTTTCCCTCCAATACATTCGTAATAAAAAAAAGTGCACTTCCAGGATCTCATGAATGCAATAATTTTAGTCAAAACATGTTATGTATCTCATACAGTTAATCATAGCCTAAAGTAACTTCATAACTATTTCATATAGAATATTCAAAACTCAAGCAACAAGTATACGAACACGAACACAGTATACTAAATCGTTATCAAATTGTTCCTCAACCAAACTTTAACAGAAGATGTGTCACTCTATCAACTTACGGATGCAATAATTTTCATTCTCTCTTCTTCTTAGCCGCATCATACAACCTCCAATTCAGATAAAATTCAATTTAGTAACACAAATAATAAAACAAAAAAAAAGAGTATAATGCATGCTAGTGTAGTTTGATCTCTTTCTTTTACTTAAAGGCATTTGTTTTGCCAGAATCTCATGGAGTTATTTACTCAAGTCTAAATTTTGTAATCTTAATATATAACTTAATCCTATAGTATAAACATTATGAAATATAAAGCACAACCACTTAGCATTATAACTAAAGCGTCTAACAACTAAAACAGAAAAAGTGAATATATTACCTCTTATAAGAAGCAATGTCCATTTTCCCTATTATGAGCAACTTCCAGTTTCAAAATTCTATGAAATAAAAATGTCGCTAGTCACTATCATTATGTTCCAAATGTGACAGAAAATTAAAAAAATTACCAACTTTCAGAAGCAAAATCAGTGTTCTGTTAGTAATGGTAGCAAAACAATGCAGGATGACATGAGAAAAACATTATTGATAAGGAAATGACAAAATAAAATATAAGCTATGAACCTGCATGATTCTTAAGATGCTAATATATGTGGGCGTGCATATATTTAAATGATCAAAACTATGATCTTGTAATAATTGTTCAACTTATAATGTAGTATTTATTTACAGAATAACATGGTCTTTTTTCCCCTTATAACTCGACAATTTCTATACCATCTCAAATCGCAGCTTCAAAGTTAGAATTCACATAATATTTATATCACTATTTATTAGCAATATAAACACCAAGAAAATCACCAATTAGCTTTTAGGACTATCACCGAACAAATTCTTCAATTTCAAGCCCAAGGTCAAATCTTAAATTAGTTCTAAAATAATGTTACTCTAAGTTCGAACCTCTTAAGGACTTACTTATGTTAGGCTTGGAACAACCATTATGCGGGGATTGGAGAAATTGTTAAACTTTTCAGCTTTAGAGAGATCTCCAAACAGAGAAAATAGAAAGTAGTAGAATGGCATAAAATTTCCACTTATTTTACAAAATAGTGGAATTTTCTTTCAGGAATACCTGGTTTAAGGCATATTATCAAACACCTCTGCTACATCAAAGCTCCTATCTGTTACTCGAGTCTTCTTGTCTGAATGGAAATTTATTGTGTAGACACCTAAGCAAAAAAGAAAATTCAAACATGCATGTGCAAATCAGATGCACACAATCCAAGAGAAATCAGAAGATTAAGCAAAAACTGAAAAGAAAAAGAATTAGAAAGAGGAAGAAGAACAACAACTCACCAGGAAGAGACATTGGGGAAGACGGATGAGAGAGACAATAATTAAATCCACGTGGTGTTTAATGGGATACCTTTAAGGAAATTAGGGTACTGAGAAAATGAAAGCTAGCTGTCTTTTCTCTTAAAGGACTATGTTACCCTTATTCATACAACCAATACACCTTGAAGTACTACCTTCCGATGCTTGTTTCTTATGTATTTTAAAGCTAGGAATTTTGTGTATTTACTGTATTATCCTTCGTCGTCCTAACGACTCACATTTCTAATATATAGAAATATATAGACCGCGAAGATCATTTGACCACACTAATGGATTAATGTCCGATTGTATTAGAAATAGAACAATTTTGTTTAGTCAACCTTTGACTCTTCGTCATCATAGCACGTCAGCTTGCGTATCTTGCCTTGGCAATGGTAAATTACTATGTGCTCTATGCAATAGCTATGCATTATATGCTGCTTCGCTCTAACTAAACAATTTGTCCTTATTTGTACCTACACATTCTGCCCGGCATACGGATTCCTATTATGGAATTTGTTATAATCTAACCACCTCCTATTGACATTAGAAGAGGGGTTGAATAGTGTCTACCAATTTTTATGTGAGAACTAGATTCTTTCCGTCAAGAACCTTGTTCTTGATTCAATCAGTTTTCCTATGCAAACACCCCAACACACACAAATAGCAAATTCAAGGAACACAGTATTTTTACGTGGAAAAGTCCTTGCTCAAGGGAGAAAAACCACGACCCACACTCTGGGATTTTCGAACCAATCCACTAACACAAAGAACAAGTTTTCGATTACAAAACTCTGTAACCAAGGGGCTACTCTCTAGACCCTAATCACTCAACAAAGCTAAACTCTAGCTTTACAAAGTAATCTCTCAAAGGTTCACCTAATACAATTGCTTCTAAAGTAAGCAGATAGGTAACAACAATGATAGTATCAATTAAGACAATTTACAAATCAAGAACCTAGAGAGAATATCTAGATTTAACTAATTTGACTCCTACAGTCGTCTTCTTCAGTTAAGTCACTTTGAAAGTTGCTGGATTGCCTGTGTATGCTCTCAACTCTCTGTTTGTAAATAACTACCTTTCGGCTGCATCAACTACTTGCTTTTATATGGGCTTCAGAACCTTAGTTGAGTTCCACAAGGTAACCTTGTAATTATAGCAAGACAAGATTTCCTGTAACTCTTTCCTTGTTTAGTTCCAACTCTTATTCATACTTCGAAGACACAGCCACGACACAACCTCTTATAGCTGACTACGATGCATACTCGTACACACGCCACTTTTCCTAGTTCTGCAAGGATTTACAATCCTCAATCTTTTCGATCAGTCGTACCCTTCTGTACAAGAACCAGGTTCTCCTCCAGAACCACTAGGTCCTTGTCGTTTGTCATTCTTCAAAATATTTACCTCAACAAATTCTCCTTTTTTTATGATGACAAACAAATGTTGCCAAGGAACCTGAATAGACAAAATTTACCAAGAATACAAAAAACAAAAAATACATTTGAAAAATTTAAAACAAATGAGAGTTAGGCCGCAAACACCCCAACATTTCCTTTCTTCCCCCTTTTGGCATCATCGAAAAGATTCAAAAATCCTGCAAGAACAAGTTAGTACCATCCAGTCTAGAGCACAAGGCAATCAAGTCAACCAAAAAAAAACACACACGCAAGAATAAGGCTAAGGGCCCAAGTAGAACAAGATATATTAAGAACAGACCCAATTCAAGCAAAAGATATATAAAACCAGTCATCCAGGGCGTGAAAAACATACAGCCCAATTAAGTACACAGCATTAAAAGATTTTTTTTAAGAACACACATCAAGGAAGGACACATGGAAGAAAAAGGAGGGAGAAGGACAAGGACCGGAAAGAAAGTAGGCAGGACTCAGGTCTTCAAGTTGAAGTGCTTGACAAGTGCCTCAATATTCTTGGTATTTTTGGCTCTTTCCATCACCAGCTCGGCCTCATACTTGTGGCACTCGATCTTCAAGCGATCAATTTCTTGATCCTTCAACTCCAGCTTCTTCTGCAATTCAGCATTTTCTCCATTCACTTCCAGAACATGCTGCTCCGATTCCTTCACAGCAGCAATTGCTTCTTCTGGTCCAAAGTCCTCACTTTCCTCAGGCTGCTCTTGTTTGACCTGCACTGGTCTCTTGGAAGCTCTCTTTTCTTTGAAGAAGTCACAATTTTTCAGCACATTTAGGCCAAACATCTGATGAATGGTTGGCTTCTTTCCAGCTTCCAAAGGTACCCCAAAGTGCTCAAGAACCTGCTGTAGGATGTAGGAATGCACCAAAGAATATGGCTTTTGATCAGTATCAGCAATTCTTTTTATGTGTCTGATGATCAGACCAGGTAGATTGATTCTTATTCCTCAGTCCAGCAGATCCATATAAGTCATGTCAAGTGCACAAGCCTCGCTGTTCCTTTCCCTCCTAGGCAACAAAAACCTATGAACAAACTCAAAAAAAAACTGATGTGCAGGCTCCATTTCTTTCTTCTCAACCTTTCTTTCTTTACTAAGTTTGGTTTTTCCTAAGAATTTTTTCACCACACTTTGAGGTGTTACCCTATCAGTCCTTTTTGGCCACTTCAGCTTGATGTACCTGCAATAACCTTCAGCAGGAACCTCAAGCATTACTCCCAGTTCTGTTCTTCCAAACTCTATTTCCACTCCTTTAACACTGAAAACACTCTCCTCGCAGCGCTCTACAATTTGAGTAAAACTCCCTTATCTCATCAGTATATAGGAACCTGTCCTCCTTAGCAAAGAGATTTAACCAGCCTTAATCCTCCACCTTCCTTAGTAGAGGTTTCATGTTGTGATCATGTAGGTCACTCAAGATGCTCCCAACCAATACTTGGTGCCTTGCAAAGAAGGCTGCTATGTCAACCTCCTCATCAGTATCCTTCTTTTTCTTCTTGCTTTCTACCTCACTATCTGTATCTGAATCACTGGGCTCAACATAACTTCCTGCCTCATCACTCTCCCCTTTTGCCTCAACTACATTCTTCTCCTGTTTCTCACCACTCACTTTCTTAACCTTCTTTTCAAGCTTTTCCACCTTCTCTAACAGCTGCTTCAGGGCAGACCTGGTAGCCACACTTCTAGGTACTGTCTGAGCAGTAGGCTTATCATCCTTCCCATACTCATCCTGAGAGTTCTTATCACTTTCGTCCACTAACCTACTTTTAGACACAGCTTTTCCCCCCTTTCAGTAGCCTTCTCCTCTTATCTGTTTCTGGCTTTGTCTCACTCACAAATACAACCTCCTCTTCTTCATCCTCTCCCAACAGCTTCTCATCCTCATCACCAAACTTCCTTTTCACCCTCTTCTTTTTCTTTTCCTCAACTTTCTTCTCCCCTTTTTCACTTTCACCTTCTCCATCCTGAATTTCCTCATCTTTTTCTCCCTCAGAGTCAGTCCAATCTAGTTCTACATCCTCAGCCGCTATAGGATCTGAGCAAGAACCAGGTTCTTGACTCAAATCCTTGGCAGCTTCAATAGAACTGGGTCCTCCAACTACTGGACCTTCTAACACCGTCATCACGTGAACTTTCTCAATAGGAGAAGCCTCCGAACTAGGTTCGTTGACTGGGCCTTTTTGGGACTCAGCAGAATCCTCTTCTCTCAATCTTTCCAACAAGTTTTCAACTACATTAACCTTCACTACTTTGTCAGTCACTAAGGGAACATGAAAACTAATCTTAGGCACAAATTCCTCCTGAACAAGCTATAAGTTCTCCCCACCAGCATTCCCCCTATCAGACACTCCACTAGGCTCTACTTTTTCTACAATTTCATCTAACCCTTTGATCAAAGTTTCAGAACTTAACTTCCCAGGGCTTTTTACATAGACTAAACCAGTAGGACCAGTTAGGGTTGAGTCATGCCTTAACTCGACCGATTTTTTATCGAAAATTGGTACTACCGGCGTCAGAGATGAAGGTTTTGCAACGACCTTCTTTGAACTCTTCTTTCCCATCTTCTTGTGAAATTTTAACCTTGCTCTGGCAATTCTCTCAGTAAGAGTAGAAGTAGGGGGCTTAAGTGAAGATTCTTTGGATGTGTGGGTTTCAGAGGTCTTTGTAGGAGAGGTGGATGAAGATTATGCTTGTGACATGGTGATTGTGGTTAGGGTTTCTGAAAGAGGATTTCTTGTTTTGAATTTTAGAGAGAGAAAGAGGACAGAATAGAGAGAAATTTTGCAAGCATGTTTCTTTCTCTTCCTATCAACTGTGAGATGAAGTAATGGCAAGTTGGGGTTTCTCTAGGGAATAGGCAGTAATGATGGCGATGAAAAGAGAAGCAGCTTTTTGAAGTTTTTGAAAACCGAGAAAAGTGTAGGATTTGACAATTACAAAGACTTACCCAATTAAGGCTTTTTGAATAGGTGAGGTCCAGTTAAGTCTAGTAGAAGTATAACCACAAAAGGAATCATTCCTATAATTTTGGGTGGTTACAAAGACATGGAAAGGTTTCCTTGACACACGTATATTTGACAATCATTTTCAGTTATGACACTTAACATAAATAGCTGTGTAGATGTACCTAGACATGGTTCCTCATGCTTGCCTTGGTTCCTTCTAAGTACACTGTAGGTTCTTTCATGGGAACACATTAGCCCAACCTGGTGATACTCAGTTGAACAAGTATACTTAATGAAGTACAAAATTTAGACTGGATAATAACAACTATAGTTACAAACAAGTTAATGAACACTTAACTAACCAATTCTTGGGGAACAAATGCTGAGTCATCCGTGTAATTTGGTCATCCCTAACTCCAACATGTTCCTCTCAAATTGAACTTTGTTCAGTACTTTGGTAAAGATGTCAGCAATTTGGTCCTCAGTCCTGCACGAATTCATAGTAATCAGACCCTTTTCCACATTATCTCTAAGAAAATGGTGTCTAATATCAATGTGCTTTGTTATTTTATGTTGGACTGGGTTCTTAGCAATGTTCACTGCACTTGTGTTATCACAGAAGATAGGCACAGCTCTACTTTTAATTTCAAAGTCCTCCAACTGCTGTTTGATCCATAGCAATTGTGAGCAGCATGATGCAGCTGCTACATACTCTGCTTCTGCAGTAGACAAAACTACTGAGTTCTACTTCTTTGTAGCCCAAGAAACTAAGCACGGACCAAGAAAATGTGTCATCCCTGAAGTGTTCTTCCTGTCCACTAGATGACCTGCATAATCAGCACTAGCAAAACCAATTAGTTCAAAAGTATCTCCCCTTGAGTATCATAGGCATAGATCCTGAGTTCCCTTCAAGTATCTCAAGATTCTCTTCACAGCTGTCAAATGTGATTCCTTAGGCTTGGACTGAAATCTAGCACACAGTCCCACACTGTATACTATATCAGGTCGACTGGCTGTGAGGTAAAGAAGTGAACCTATGATTCCTCAGTATTTTGTCTCATTTGTAGAAGGACCTATTTCGTCCATGTCCAGCTTGATTCCCGGAGCAATAGGTGTAGACATTTCTTTTGCTCCTTCCATGTCGAACTTCTATAGGAGCTCCTTGACGTATTTCTATTGATGAATCATAGTTCCTTCAGGGATCTGCTTGATCTACAATCCTAGGAAGAAATTGAGTTCTCCCATCATGCTCATTTCGAATTCACTACCCATCAATTCAGCAAATCCCTTGCATAACTCCTCATCAGTGGCCCCAAAAATGATGTCATCAACATATACCTGAACCACCAATAGATCCTTTCCTTTCTTCTTTAAGAACAATATATTATCAATCCTTCCTCTTGAAAAACCATTCTTCAGCAAAAATCCTGACAGTCTTTCATACCAGGCTCTGGGAGCTTGCTTCAATCCATAGAGTGCTTTATCAAGTTTGTGAACATGATCAGAAAATTCACTATTCACAAACCCTGGTGGCTGTATTACATAGACTTCTTCATTAAGGTAACCATTCAAGAAGGCACTCTTCACATCCATCTGATACAGTGTAAAGTCCATGTATGTAGCAAAGGCAATCAACATTCTTATGGCTTCCATCCTAGCTACTGGTGCAAAGGTCTTATCATAGTCAATTCATTCCTCTTGACTGTATCCTTGAACTACCAATCTAGCTTTGTTTCTTGTCACTATACCATGCTCATCCAATTTGTTTCTGAACACCCACTTTGTTCCAATGATTGATCTATCCTTTGGCTTAGGAACCAGATGCCAGACTTTGCTTCTTTCAAACTGATGTAGTTCATCCTGCATGGCTAGCACCCAATCTGGATCTTCCAAGGCTTCTTTTACATTTTTTGGTTCCATGGATGATAGGAAGGCAAATAATGCACAGAAGTTCTTCAAGCAGATCTGGTCATAATTCCAGTATCCAATTCAGATAGCACATTCTCCAGAGGATGGGAACTTTGATGTTTCCATGGTCTGGGTTGTATATGACGAGAAGAACCTTCAGCAGCACCTTGGGTGGGTTCTTCCTGATTAGTTAAATTATCAACTTCATCTGCTGTTCTCCCTGACATGTTGACTCCTTGTTCTCTTGAAGCTGAATCCTCACTTTCCTCACATGATTCCTCCTTTCTTCTGGATTTTCAGAGTTAGCTGTACCATCATCTCAAGTAAGACCAATGTCCTGATCATCTACTTCATTTTCATCAATTTCCTTTTCAGATTCATCAAATACCACGTGCATACTTTCCTCTACTGTTTGTGTTCTTTTGTTAAACACTTTGTATGCCTTGCTTTGAGTAGAGTACCCAAGGAATATTGCCTCATTACTTCTTGCATCAAATTTCCCCAATGGTTCCTTGCCGTTGTTGTGGACAAAACATTTACATCCAAAGGGCATCAAATGTGCAATATTCGGTTTCCTTCCTCTGAGAAGTTCATATGGAGTCTTGTCAAGAATAGCTCTTATGGAGCACCTGTTCAGCAAATAACATGCAGTGTTTATTGCTTCAGCCCAGAAGTTTCTTGCAAGACCACTTAATAACAACATGGTTCTTGTCATATCCTCCAGAGACCTGTTCTTCCTTTCAACTACTCCATTGTGCTGTGGAGTTCTTGGTGCAGAAAAATTATGATCAATGCTGTGTTTTGCACAATACTCAGAAAATTTTAAGTTTTCGAACTATGTGCCATGGTCAGATTTGATGCTGACCAGCTCCAGGCTCAACTTTTTCTGCACAACACCAGTCCAATCTTTGAAGCTATCAAAGGCTTCATCTTTGGATGCCAAGAATAGGGTCCATGTATACCTTGAATAGTCATCGACAATTACAAACACGTACCTCTTTCCTCCTCTGCTCCTGATTCTCATGGGTCCACACAGATCCATGTGTATCAATTCCAATGGCTTTCATGTGCTCACCACCTTTTTGGATTTAAAGGATGATCTCACATTTTTTCCTTTAACACAAGCATCACACATTTTTATATATTCAAATCTTTTATTTGGCAATCCACGAACCAGCTCCTTCGATACTAGCTTGTTGAGTTGTGACAGACTAGCATGTCCCATTCTTTTGTGCCACAGTTTAGAATCACTTTCTTGAACATTCAGGCATGCTAAGTTGTTTTCAGGCAATGATTTCAGTGATGCTTTGTATACATTGTTTACCCTTTTTCCTTCCATAACAATTTCTCCACTCTGTAGGTTCTTCACAATACACCTTATATATAGGAGAAACACACTTCATTTCCTCTATCACACAATTGAGAGATACTCAGCAAGTTGTGTCTGAGACCATCAACACAGTATACATTTTCAATGGCATGATCCAGAGTTCTCTCAACTTTTCCAATTCCCACAATCTGGCCACTTTTTCCTCCTCCGAAGGCTACACTGTCTCCTTAAAATGCTGCGAGTGAGAGAAAGTTTCTTCTGTCTCCTGTCATATGTCTTGAACAACCACTGTCAAGAATCCAGCTTGGGTTGTTCACTCTCACTCCAGCCTGCGAAATAAATCAAGGGTTAGCTTTAGGAACCCAGACAAGCTTGGGTCCCTTCTTATGAGAAAATGGATAAACCAAATCTTTCTTAGCCCATTCAGGTAGAACACTCCTTTTATTTTTGGTCTTTGCCTTGCTTACATTTATGCACATTTGGCTGTAATGCCCAGTTTCTCCACAGAAGGTACATAACATGTTGCAAGGCAAACCCACACATTTGCTTTTAGAATTGTATGGAGGCAGTGGTTTTTTGAATCCTAATCCTTGTTTTCCTTTGTTCTGGTTTTCAAGAACCCAATTCATTGTCTCAGAGGATTTGTTCCATTTTGTTAATCTGGTAAGCCCATAGTCAGATTTTTCAACCTTTTGTTTTAAGATCCTGTTTTTCTCAGTTTCCTGATACAGGATCTCATTTGTTCTTTTAAGCTCATTTTCAAGAAAGGTTTGAACTTCACTTATTACTGTCTTACCATTTACACCCTCCTTCAACTGATTCAATTCCAGTTCTAATTCTGAGATCTTAGAATTTGACACAAGAGTCTGCCCTTTCAAAACAGCATTGACTTCTTCCAGCTCAATGTTTTGTTCTTGAAGACTCTTGTGTTTTGTTCTAAGATTACTCATGTCTTCAGTTAATTTATCTTTCTCAGTTTTTATCTTTTCATAACCCTCAATTAAAGTGGCAGTTATTAGAAACAAGTTTTCAGTAGAGTGGCAGTTATTAGAAACAAGTTTTCAGTAGAGTATGTGTGCAAATTTTCTTTTAGATTAGAAAGACATACCTTTACTGAGTAAGAAGCTTCTTCTCCATCAGTTGCCATAAGGGTTGAGTCCTTCCTCTAGTCATCTTCTGTGTACAGCTCTTTCAGCTTCTCCCAAATTTCTTTGGCAGACTTGTATTCGAGGACCTTTGCTAGTACGTCAGTTGTCAGCCCTTCTCTCAAGTATGACACAGCTTTGGCATTTGCCTGCAACCAGTCTAAGTCTTGAGGATCAAGTTCTTCTACCATCTTTGGAACTAGAACTCCATTTGCTGCTCTCTTGACAGGAACATGAGGTCCTCTTTTTACAATCAACCAGAGACTATAATCCATCGCTTGAAGAAAGATTTTCATTTGTTTCTTCCACCACCTGTAGCTTATCCCATTAAACACAGGTGGCTTTGACGGATCTCTTCCTCCTCTGAACTCCCGAGGATCCTCCTCATCTGAACTTTCACTTGACAATCCCATCAGTGCTAGTGGAGATTCATCTTCAGATTCCTTTTCTTGGTCAAATTCACTGTCAGTAGGTCCCCATGTAGCATAAAAGGCTTCCTTCCTCTTTCTTCTTTCTACTCTGAAGTTTGGAGGTCGTCTGAACTTCTTCTTGTCTTTGTCAATCTCTTTTGATGCTTCCTTCTCCTTCTCCTTGGTAGCTTTATTCTTCATCCACTCAACTTCCCACATTGGACAATCCACAACTGCGTGGTCCTTCTTGAAACACTTAAAACATCCTGAGTAATCTGGATTGTCAACAATGTTCTTTCTTCTAGAGTTTTCCTTGTTGTTTCGTTTGAATCCTTTGAACTTTCCCAGATTGAACTTCAGTCTCAGAGCACTGACCATTGTAGCTTCAACTGATTGCAAATCAACATATTCCTTAGTTTCATCAGTTGCTTCAAGTGCAAGAGTCTTGTCCTTCTTGGGTACTGGTTTACTTTTTGAATCCTTCATCATCTCATGTGTTTTCAAGCTTCCAACCAGTTCCTCAAGTTTGATAGATCTAAGAGGTTTGGACTCAATGATAGCAGTCATCTTAGGTTCCCAGGCATCAGGCAGTACATTCAGAACCTTGTCCACTATCTCTACTTCTGGCAGCTCCATATCTAGAGATCTCATCTCATTTGTGATGATGGTCAGCCTTGTCATCATATCTTGTATTAATTCCTTCTCTCCCATAGTGAACAACTCAAATTGTCTTTTCAGCATTCTTCTCTTAGAGTCCTTTACTTCAGTGGTTCCTTCATGCGCGACTTCCAAGGCATCCCAGATTTCCTTGGCTGTCCTATAAGATGATACCCTATTGAACTCCTCAGGACCAAGACCACAAATTACTAAACGTTTGGCTTTGTGATTCTTTTCAATCATCTTATAGTCAGCCTCATTGAACTCCTCTTTTGACTTAGGTTCTTCTCTAGCAGGAGCTCCTTCCCCAACTACTTTGGAAGGAATTAAATTCCCTTCAGATACTATTAGCCAGAGTTGGTAATCCTCAGCACAGATGTAATTTTCCATTCTGTTCTTCCACCATGCATAGTACTGCCCATTGAACTGTGGGGGCCTCTGAACTGACTGTCCTTCAGTGATAGTAGGTGGTGCACTCATGATTTTGATCCTTCTCAAGATGTTAACCTATCACGAGAAGACCTGCTCTGATACCACTTGTTATAATCTAAGCACCTCCTATTGACACTAGAAGAGGGGTTGAATAGTGTCTACCAATTTTTATATGAGAGCTTGATTCTTTCCGTCAAGAACCTTGTTCTTGATTCAATCAGTTTTCCTATGCAAACACCCCAACACACACAAATAGCAAACTCAAGGAACACAGTATTTTTACGTGGAAAAGTCCTTGCTCAAAGGAGAAAAACCACGACCCACACTCTGGGATTTTCGAACCAATCCACTAACACAAAGAACAAGTTTTCGATTACAAAACTCTGTAACCAAGGGGCTACTCTCTAGACCCTAATCACTCAACAAAGCTAAACTCTAGCTTTACAAAGTAATCTCTCAAAGGTTCACCTAATACAATTGCTTCTAAAGTAAGCAGATAGGTAACAACAATGATAGTATCAATTAAGACAACTTACAAATCAAGCACCTAGACAGAATATCTAGATTTAACTAATTTGACTCCAACAGTCGTCTTCTTCAGATAAGTCACTTTGAAAGTTGTTGGATTGCCTGTGTATGCTCTTAACTCTCTGTTTGTGAATAACTATCTTTCGGCTGCATCAACTGCTTGCTTTTATATGGGCTTCAGAACGCTAGTTGAGTTCCACAAGGTAACCTTGTAATTATAGTAAGACAAGAATTCATGTAACTCTTTCCTTGTTTAGTTCCAACTCTTATTCATACTTCAAAGACACAGCCACGACACAACCTCTTTTAGCTGACTAGGATGCATACTCGTACACACGTCACTTTTTCTAGTTCTGCAAGAATTTATAATCTTCAATCTTTTCGATCAGTCGTGCCCTTCTGTACAAGAACCAGGTTCTCCTCCAGAACCACTAGGTCCTTCTCGTTTGTCATTCTTCAAAACATTTACCTCAACAGAATTGATGAAAACTATTACTATCTGGTAAACATAATTTGTACAAGGTACGACCAAAATCCTTTGTATATGTTGTTCTCAGTTTTATCACGAAGGAAGGAAACGAACCTCAGAACTTAGTTGAATTGGTGATCTTTTTTACTTTGTGTAGAATTATCATGAATATTTGTATAAAGGAACTTCAGATGACATGTGATCTAAAATTGAGGTATAAGATTTAAGTTGACAATTGATAATTAGATTGTTCTAACTGTTAAGTAGTGATATTCTTGACGTTCATACAACTAATTAGCGATATTCTGTTATTATTATTATTATTTTTTTTTATTGATAAATGTAACATCTAATTAGTTATATTCTTGTGTTCCCTCTTGGAAGTTGAGAGTCACACTTGACAGTGGAAAAAAGATTTAAGAGATGTAATTTTCATGCTTCGACAATTATTCTTTTAATTTTTTCATCCTGAAATTTAACATTGATGTAAATATGTTAATCCTATAAGTAGTACTCCCTTCGTTCCAAAATGGTTGTCATAGTTTTACTTGGAGCGGGGTTTAAAAAATGTAGTAAGACTTTTAGAACTTGTGGTCCAAAATAAGCCATACATAAATATGTGGCTAAAAAGCATTTCATTAAGAATAAAGTAGTAGTTTCAACTCAAAAATATTTTCAAATTTAGAATTGTGTCATTCTTTTTGAAACGGACTAATAAAAAAATAATGTCATCCATTTTAGAACGGAGGGAGTGTACATAGTAGCAGTAGCAGCAGTTAGGTTTATAGCCATTAACTTTCAACTATGGCCAAGGAATTTGTCTGCTTTATCTATTTTGGAATTTATATAGCTCACAGCCTCACACGTCTCCTTTTGGTCAAGAGGAAGATCTTTCGTTTCAAAAAATTTCAAGACATCGATACTTGATGGATATTATGATCATGCCTTTTACTATTTTTGCTTTAAGACTTCTAAATTTGTTCCTATTTGTTAGTGTTTCTATTAAACTCCATCTGTTTCAATTTATGTGGCAGCATTTCCTTATTAGCCTATCCCAAAAAAAATGACATCATTCTAAATTTGGTAATAATTTAACTTCAAAACTACAGTTTTGGCATTAATAAAATGATTTAGAACCACACAAACATCTATATCTTATTTTAGACTACAAATTTCAAAAGTCTTCCTTATTTCTTAAACTTCGTGCCGAGCCAAATTATGATACTTAAAGTGGAATTGAAGGAGTATTTAACTAAAGTAAGAAAATATGTTGAGGCAGAAGTTGGTGGTTTCAAGATGACGGCCAGTGGAGCCTGGATGCACTGTGTTGGATTGGGGAGGAGAGCAGCCGACTTAAAGTTGGAGAAACAAAGACGGAGGAGATGACTTTTTTTGGATTGGAAGTTGGCTTTTAAAGTTATAAAATAAATTAAAGAGTATGGACATGTGTAGGGGTGTCAATCGTTTTTCAAAAACTGACCGAACCGAATTTTAGGTTCTTAAAAATAAAACTGTAGGTTCTTATGCAAAGTCATAACCGTAGCGATTATTAGGTTAGGTTTTTTATTTTATAAAAAAAATACCGAACCGAACCGAATAAATTATATGCATAAAATATACTTTATATATATGAAACTTATATGTACTACTGCTGCTGCTGCTGCTGCTGCTGCTGCTGCTGCTGCTAAAAATCGAAACTAGCTTGTTTCAACAGTCGAAATAATATAAATACTTGTCTAACTTTTTGTTTATTTATTCTTACCCACTCTTTCATAATGCTATCTAGAGAGTAGGTATTGTAAAATATTTTACTGTCACATATTGTAATGAATCATTTTAAGCACAATTCGCCAAATATTCAATTGATTGAAATATCATTGTTATCTCTAATATCGTTTAGTACTCCAGTAAGATGATTTTTATATTTTAATTCAATCATTAGGACTGTATGTACTTTGCAATGAAAGCGATACTTGTTTTTCAATGTTGTTGTCTTGTACGATAGAAATGATAGTTTTAGTCAATAACTTTCTTTTTAAAAAAAAAAATCGAAAATTAACCAAGCCGTACCGGAACTATAGAGAAACAGATATGATATGGACGGTTTTGAATTCAAATTTTGGTTATATATTCTAAAATGACCGAAAAATTGGTATGATACAAAATTTTCAAAATAACTGATCGAACCGAACCATTGACACCCCTAAATATGTGTGTCTTTAAAAGTTAGTAGTAAAAGCAAACTAATTAAATTGCATTCCCTTTCGCAAATTTTGCAACTACGAGCTGGCAGTTGTCCTTGCTTTCCCTCTCTTGGAAATGTTCCTTTATCTTCCCCTTATAATTTTGTGGAAAGCTGGACCACTGAAGCGTAAATTTCCCCAGTAACTGTGAGCACGTTGAATACCCTGCTTTATGAGCACATGTGTGTGTTTGCCCCAAATATATGCAAACACACAATATTTTGTTTGTTCTATATCTTTTTGGTTTTTCAATCGATGTCCGGTAAATATATTCAGATTCACATCACGCAAGACACTAAAAAGTGCTTTCTACCAATATTTTGCTCAGGTTCTAAGGCTGTTTCTGTCATTCAAAATACCATGCCGAGGCTTCCTCGCATACTGTCCTTTCATCAAAGATTATGTGATGTCATGAAGCAATTCAAGCAAAGAATAACCAATTCTGATTTATTTCTCATAGTTTTCGATATTGCATGTAGTTCACATAAGATGATAAATATGACTACCTCTGAGTAGATCTTTAAAGAATATGATTTTGAAGGAGATGGCGAAATTTTTTATCTATTTTTTTGGGTTTGAGCTCGAGACTTATGGTTTACGGAGAAGGGGACGACATATCCATCCTATGTACCACAACTTACTTTATAACCATTGTACTCTAAATATGAATCATAGTTGCACATAAATATTAGCCAAGGTAGAAGCAAGTGTGGGTGTGACAGGATTATAAGCATGATTTATTTTATACTATCGGATTATCGTTACCTTTTACATTTTGTAACGGTATAATCTATTTTATTTTCGATATTATATATCCAGCCCACCTTTAATGAATAGTTACTTGTAATTAAGTATGCCTGGACGTCGGGCACTACCAACGATATAATTGTATCAAGATTCAAATAATAATTTAACAAGGGATAAAAAAGTATATAAAAGAAAAAAGTAATAAGAATACTTATTCTAATTTATTTTTAGTGATGAACAAGCTTGATCCAATTCCACAAAAATTATGGCAATAGCAGAGCCCAACAAGGAGCCAAGTAAGAAGAGTATGTATGAATATTGCCATCATGAACTAGTGAACTAGCACCACCCCCCCCCCCCCCCCACCAAAAAAAAAAAAAAACTTCTGTGTATAGTTTACCAGAAAGTTTGATATTTGGCTCTAAGTCATCCTTTTAAGAAAAATAAAAGAAATATATTTTCATATTCTAATATCAAAGTTATTCAGAAGAACCCTTCTTCTAAATACGACAGCCACTCCTTGTTTATTTCTTTTTCCTAGTTTTTTTCTTTTTTTCTTTTTCATCCCTTTCTTTCTGTTTTTTAGAACATAGTTCGGAAAGACTAAAGGATAAGGTAGTATCAAAATCATGATCTTATAAATTAATGAAAGCCCAAAAGGGTAATATAATAATCAGTTCATAGGCATCAAATTAAAGGGCAAATTCTCTGTTTATAAGTCTCTATATAATTGCCACTATAAATTTGGAAACTAGAGAGGACTGAGCAATATATATCTCAAGAAAGGCATCTGTAATTAGCCATTAAAAGAATTAGATATGATTCTATTATGATTTTCATCTACCTTTTTGTCAACAGTCCTCAATCAGCATATTTGTACAATGAAAAGGATTGATATATATTTGATATGACGATGGGGTATATCCTTTCTTTAAAATCTCCAGATTCATAATAACACTTTACATAAGAACAGATTCTTCTGAAACGTGACATTAATAAAAAATCGAAACATATCAATGTTCACAATAATAACTTTTGTGGAATTCCGGCCTCCTCGGATGACGTGAGCCGTATAGCTCGTAGGAATTTTAGTGAGATGTTATTAGAAAGGTAAATATAAAAATGATGATGTGCAAAATTGATTAAGATTTCATATTTTTTACGAAAAAAACTGAGTTGAAAAATTATTTTTAGCTTATGTATGTACTTAATAGAATAACTAGTTGGTGAATACGGGCCACTCTTGCACAGCATCTCTATTCTCTAAAGCTTCCCCCCCCCCCCCCCCAACCCCTTTCTTGGGGAATTGAGAATACTTTTCAAGTTGTTTGACTAATATCGACACTTTTTCCTTTTTAGATATCAACATATTGTAGCAAAAATTTAATTTTTTTTACAAGCATATACCATGGCCGTAATTACTGGATGCATGGAATGATTACGGGAATCAATAAAATTAAAGTAAATCAATGCCAACAATATAATCAAAGCAAAACAATGCGTTGGCGATACCTATATAAAGGCTCCTCAAAGTGTGTTATTCTTGTATTCTTCCTTCACTATTATACTCTATTCAAACAAATCAGGTATTTTCCCCAGACTATCCTTCAATTATCTTCTCCTTCTTTAAATCTTTTCAGAACGGTTATAGCTACTTTTTTTGGGTAAAAATTACTTTGTGAACACATCTCCAGTGAAGGATATGCGGCAATTTTTACTGTCATACAGATAGTTGTGGAAGCCTCTATCTTATGTCCATAAATCGCCAAAAAAATCTAAGTATAAGAGGGGTAAGAATCTATATGATTTGTTAAAGCTTCAAAGGTTGCATAACTGTGATGGAAAGAATCACCAAGTTCTCAATACCAAGATAAATGATTTTTATTTCTTTGTTTGTTATTTTATCACTTCTTTTTACTATGTTTTCGTTACTCTTTTTTTTCTTTTTTTTTACTTTACTACTGAAATCATTGATCCTAACACAATTCTTGCTCTCGCTATTTAGCTAATTCAAAGTCCTGGATAGGAAAAATAATGCTTGATCAAGAACATTTTTCAGCAGAAATGCATATGTTGACTTTGTGTAGATGCTTCTTCGAGCACTTTTTTATACAGGGTTGACCATCCTATATGACTTTAAAAATATCTTTAGCTGCGAAACATAATTTGTAAAACGTAAGAATCCTATATCTATTCTTAGATAATTTATATTTGAAGCCATATATAGAAACTCTTAGAAAAAGAAAAAAAGTCAAAACAACATAGTATTCTTTTATATGCAAATTACGAATCACCTCTCTCAACGCATTTGGAGATTGACACGGACACCAAATTTTCAATAATGTCTAGTTGACATTATTTATTTTAGTTTTAATACCCCTGCCGTTTTTCATGATTTATTCAAGTGAATTATATATCACGAATTCATTCCCCGTCCCTTCATCCATTAGGAAGAGGTGTGAGTCCATACTATCACAAAGTTCAAAAATACAAACCTCTACCAACCGACCTCATCTCCACGCGTTGTCCTTGAAAAGAGGATGGATGAACTGCAATCTTTTATAGTGTATATGATAAACCAACTGAAAAGTCTGCAATAGAATAGCATAACATATACTTTCTGGTGCAAGCTAATAAGAGATTAGGCTTAGCAACCAAAGACAAACCACGGAAAACAAGATAGAAGCTTAACACAACTTTTTTTTCTTGAACGACATCGAGGAACTGGTCTCGATACGATTCAAGCAGAAGGAAAGAGCACCTAAGCTATGCAACAACCCTCAAGAGAACAATGCTTCTTGCAAACTGAATAATCAAAGAGGAATTGTTCAATCGGATTCACCGAAAGCCACAAATTCCGAAGGACCCCATCGCGTTTGCTCATATCTAAGACAATAAAGAAAGTGTCCTTGGCTACTCTCATTCAATATTCAATAATCAAAATCTAGGCATCTACAAATGAAATGAAAGAAGGTTTATATAGACAATACTAAGGGCAAAATAGTAAACGATCACAGGCGAACAATAAGAATAAGCCACGCAGGGCTGAGTGAGTTAAGTGTTTGGACACTCTTTTGGTCTCGAATACTTGAGCTCGAACTCTTGAACTCGTACACTTTCCTTTGGGCTGCTTCCTTCACTGTTCGGCGTCATCGTTTGAGTGTTCGATTGCACTTGACTTCGAACACTTGAACTCAGACGCTCTTTTTTCGGCGGTTTGCTTTAATATTCGGCGCCAATGTTGAGTGTTCGGTTGCTTCCTTCTTCGGGCTTGAGCTTGTAGATGAAGACTTCAAATCTTGCACTCAGCCACTCCATTTTCGAACGGTTGCTTTCTCCCGACCACGCCAATTGAATATGAACATCATGCAAGAGCTTGGCTTGGCTTGGCTTCGTGTCATCGGCCTCGATGGATTGAACACTTGATCAGCACGGGTTCGAGCAGCATCATTCTCCTCTTCTTGAGAAGATTTCGTCATCGAAATCGAGCCCTATTCAGTCTCTGATGCTTGGCCTACAACACAAGGAATTAAGTCAGCAACATTAAAGGTGTTGGACACATTATACTCACATGGGAGGTCAATCATATAAGCATTGCTGTTGACTTTCTGCTGAGTGCATCTGCTACCACATTAGCTTTGCCCGGATGGTAAAGGATATTGATGTCATAATCCTTCGCCGGCGAGATCCTAGATTATAGCAAAAACCAGAATGGTAAAGGATTATTGCCCGGATGGTAAAGGATATTGATTTTATATTGATGTCATGCACCGCGCGCCACCGTACGCCGCCGAATTCGCCGGCGAGATCCTAGATTATAGCAAAAACCAGAACCAGCAACCACCGTATTGCAATACTGACTTTCACGTTGTTGAGGTCACCATGTTAGATCGTCGATCTATAATATGGTCGCCACATCTATGCTATGAAATGGGTTCGAGCTTGCAAAAGGCCTAAGAGATTACAAGAAATCAAAGAGCCGGTAATTTCAAGATGGAGAATACTTCTTTGATCTCGGATATGAGCCAAGCCCGACGGAAGCTGAAGAAGCAAAAAAAGGGAAGAGAGGTCCCGTTGAGATGAGGAAGCCATTTTCAATTTTATACCAGCCTTTCACAGCCTAACTGCCCATGCACAACAGTGGAGATCCAGAAGAGGGTTTAGGGACACTGTTCTGGGAAGAGGAATGCGCTGCTATCATATTCTTTGAAGCATTGGAGATCCACAGTGCTGAACCTGGTGAAATGGTGAGCAATTGGACTACAACAATCTCAATTTAAGTGTCGCCTCTCACCGGCGAGGTTTTAGGCGTTTAGATGAAGATTTTAGCTACCGATTTCCTGCATCTTTTGTTTTCTCATCTACTTAACCCAATTTGGTAAAAACAAAAAAAATGTATTCTTTTAGAAAGTGAGTACATATGGAGTATGTTTTAACAACAATAGATACTTATTTTGTCTAGTGATGATGTATACCTAGGATGTTGTTGTAGCCGAATGGCTATTTTGGAGATGCTGCAGTGATGGCGACGAAGTGACAGTAGCGACACAGTGACTTTTTCTTGAGAAAATAATGCTGAAACAGTCTAGAAACAATTAAATACAAAGCAGAAACTGACTAGAAACAATTAGATACAAAGCAAAAACTATCTAGAAACAGTTAGATACAATGCAGAAACAGTTAGCAACGACGTTGAAACAGTGCAGAAACAGTTAGATGCAATGCTAAAACAACCTGAAACGGTGCAGAAACAGTTTGATACGGTGCAGAAACAGTTTGATACAGTGCTGAACACAACCTGAAATGGTGTAGAAACAGTTTGATACAGTGCTGAACACAACCTGAAACGGTGCAGAAACAGTTTGATACGGGGCATAAACAGTTTGATACGGTGCTGAACACAACCTGAAACTGTGCAGAAACAGTTTGATACAGTACTGAACGCAACCTGAAACGATGCAGAAACAGTTTGATACAATTCGATACAGAGCAAAAATAGTGCAGATACAGCGCTGAAACAGTCTAAAATAGCTAGTGAATAAGTCCGAAATAAAATGTAAAAAATAATGTGAAACGATGCAAAAAAGGTGAATAGTTTAGAAACAGTGAGAAACAACGCACAAACGGGATGAAACAAATGCTAAAACAATCTAGAAACAACTAAATAATGTCTATAAATAGTTAGATACGGTGCAGAACAGTGCATATACAATGAGATACGAAAAGAAACAACGAGATACGTGGTCGCTGGTAGTTGAGAAACATCGAGATACGGTGAGATACAACGAGATACAGTGAGGATGAGATGGGGAAAAGTGAAATTGGGGGAAATGGGAGGAGTAAAAGTGAAATTGGGGGAAATGGTGGGAGGAAAAGTAAAATAGGGGAAATGGGATGAGCAAAAGTGATAGTGGAGGAACTAGGAGGAAGAATGTAAGGGTTTGGTATGTTATGAGAAAATATTGTTATGATTTTGCTATGTTTGTAATTAACTTGTCTTTCCTCTTTATATGGTTATTTTACTAAAATGTTGCTATGTTTGGTAATTAAGTTCTAAAAATTATACTTTTGTGTAAAAATTTCATTTTTTTTGGGTAATAACATAAATAGCAGCCCCTGTATATTTATTTACTTTTCACTAGTCGTAACTAAATCTAGCCATTACATTAGTTCAATTATAAAGGGTAAATGTAAATATTAATTAATAGGGAATAAATCATGGAATATTTCGTTCTTACATTTAAGTATATCTCCCCATATATGCTAGGTGTTATTTTAGGAAGATACCAACAGATTCCAAGAATTAAGGGAACGACATCACAATCCAATTAGGCCTTATTCTGTCATTATCATTATCACAGCAAAAAAGCTCTAGCAAAATAGCAGAAACATTAAGCAGAAGTCAAGGATTTCCACCATAGTCAAGCAGATGTTCGTAATCTACGTTTTTTTTTTTTTATCTTCATCAAAATATAGATCGTGTGTCGCTTTCAAACAAATAATAACTCAACTAAACAACTGAAATCTTGTCTATTTCTTCAATCTTATATAGATCTTGCAAATTTACAAACTGTGTAAAAATATCAGTTCTTTTATCTTCCCGTTATATCTTCACGGTACCATAGTTTTATCATCCTAATATCACAGTTATATTTTATCTTCTTGATATCATATTTTTATCATCATGATATCTTAGTTATGTTATATCTTGTTGGTATCATATTTTTATCATCCTGATATCCACTATATCTTTTTAGTATCATAATTTTATCATCCTGATATCTTAGTTATATATGCAGGTTTACCTCTATGTATATAATACGTGCAATTGATCTATATTTAACTGTAGGTATATCTTCTTGGTATCATATTTTTATCATCCTGATATCCACTATATCTTTTTAGTATCATAACTTTATCCTCCTGATATCTTAATTATATCATATCTTTTTGATGTCATACTTATATGCACGTTTACCTCTTATGTTTATAATATGTGCAATTAATATATATCATAGAGGTTTGAATATAGCCATTGTTTTCAAACTTACGGAAACAAAGAGGTTTGAATCTCTGGTAGGCATAGCACGACCATGGTTGAAATGCTCCCAAGTCTTATGTTGAGCGCGTGACTTTTGGATTGAAAAGGAAAAAAATTGTTTCAAAAATTTGATCCTTCAATTCTGCCCATGCATATCTCTAATTATGGGAGCTTAAGCAATGAATAAGTAATTCCTAAAACTGCACTTTAATTATAAGCAATGAATAAGTAATTCCTAATATCGAGACTTTTTTTTTTTTTTTTTTGTATCAACATTTTATAGCAAAAATCTAATTTTGTCGTAAACATGTAGTAAGAATTAAGGAGGAAATCCCGTGGCCGTAATTATGGATGCATGGAATGATTACGGGAATCAATAAAATTAAACTAAATCAATGCCAACAATATAATCAAAGCAAATCAATGCGTTGGGCGGTACCTATATAAAGGCTCCTTCAAGTGTGTTATTCTTGTATTCTCCCTTCACTATCCTAGTCCATTCAAACAAATCAGGTATTTCATCACTTATTTCTTAACCTTTATATTCATTTCTAAGTGTTGTTTCACTAACTATTCCTGGCAATTTGTATCTAATACTAATATCTTTTGAATTTTATGATAGGATGAAGATCGCAAAAATGCATCTAAGAGTTGTACACCTTTTGATTGCAATAATGGTTTTCCAGAACTATGATGAAGTTGAGGGCTTATCAAAGACGGAAGATGAAGAATTGGAGAGGCAACTAAAACTTTTGAATAAGCCATCAGTGAAAACTATTAAGGTCTATTACTTACTTTTGTTTTGGTTCATTTACAAAAATGGTCTATCTGTTTTTTTCTGTTAGTTATGTCCTTTTAATAGATAATAAATGTAACACATATATAGTAGTTATTATTAATAGTTAAAACTAATTATAACAAACTATATTGTTTTCTAGACCGAATATGGAGATATTTATGACTGTGTGAATTTCTACCAACAACCTGCATTTGATCATCCTTTACTAAAGAATCATACTTACCATCCTCAGGTATGTGTATTCTATTTATATAAACTTTTTTGTTACTACATATAGTACTTGTATTGTAAAAGTAAGAATACCTCATTGAAATTTTGTGATATAGATAAAACCTACTTTCTCTCTAACAAAAAGAGATAAAGGAATATCGACATTCAATAGCTCCTACAGAGTTGGATTGAAAGATGGAGGTTGCCCGGCGGGAACGGTTCCTATCAGAAGAACTACAAAAGAAGATCTCATTAGAGAAAGGCATTACGTGAACCAATTTAATACTAGTTATGCCGGTGGTAAATTTCACGTAAGTTGTTCCTATATAGAATACTTTTCTTAACCTAAGTCATATTTTGAGCACGTGTAGGATTAATTTATTTGTGTCGTACGTTTCTTAGCCCAAGTCATGATATTAGTAAATGAATGATGTAATGTACATATTGAACCAGCAGGCTGGAGCTCTTATCGCGTTGAAACTCAAGATATCCATCTTAGTAATTTTTTTTCTTTATCTAATATTTAGTACTTAAGACTACAAGTTGTTAATCTTAATGTCATTCTCCTTTCTTTAAATTAATTCTTATAATACGTTAAACAATTGTTTTTTTAATGAAAATAGGACTTTCTTGTTATCGATCAATGTATCTTATCTTTTTTCTTGTTTTTTTTTTGTACTTCCAGTTTGCTCTAGTACATACATCAAATAATAATAAGTTTGCGGGAGCTGGTGCGGTGTTTAGCATTTACCAACCAACGGTACAAAAAAACCAATGGAGTTCATCTGTGGTGAAAGTACAAGCTGGGCGAGACCAAATACAAGTTGGTTGGCGCGTAAGTTAATTTTGGTGACTAGCTAGTGAAATTCGATCCGGCCTTTTCTTATTGTTTATATGAGAAAGTAATATCATCAATTGAAAATATTAATTGAATAGGGTGAATGTTAATTTATGATCTAGGTTGATCCAATTCTTTACGGTGATAACCGTTCACGATTCTTCGTATTATTCAAAGTAAGTCTTTTCCTCATTCCAGTAAGTCAATCTTTATATTTCCTAACCCGCAGCTAGTTAAATTGCTATGAATTTTGTTAAACCACACAGGCAGGGACAACTCAATGCTTCAACACAAAATGCCCTGGATTCGTAATTGTGAATGAGCAAATACCTTTGGACCATGTTTTCCCAGGTGTTTCCATCCCTGGAAGCACCTTCGAAGAACAGTTTTTCGTTTCGAAGGTAGATAAATGCCATTTGTCCATCTTTTTAAATGTAATTAAGAATAATTTATCGTTTTGATTACTACAGGTTATGAACATAAACTTCTTGTTTACAACTCTGGATGCAGGATCTGATAAATGGAAGATGGACGCTCTTTTATGGTCGTAAGCCTGTAACTATTGGTTACTGGCCTTCAGAGATATTTACGGAATTAAAAGGTTTTGCAACAGAAGCGTCATGGGGAGGAGAGGTATTTAGTTCCGGACCTACTTTCCCTCCAATGGGTTCCGGACGTTTTCCTGTTAAGGATACCAATACAGATGCTTATTTAAGAGCAATTTCAATTGTGGATTCTGCTGGCAACACTAGAGATGCCGGTCCAGTATCAAGCCTTGAAGATGCTAGAGGGCTGTACAGGGTTGTTGATAGACAAAAAACTAATGACTTTTTTAGGCATTTGGTCCTTTTCGGGGGCCCAGGTTCTAACAAATGAGATGCTTCTCTACTTAAGCCTTGTTAAGCTTTTTATCATTGTTTTCAGCATGGTCTGAATTAAGTAAATAAAGTAAAGCTTTGGGTTGTGTTATTGTTTATTGCTGTTATTAATTACTCCGTATTTGCAATCATTTGAGATTGGAAGCTACCGAGTACTCTCGGAAAGAAAAAGTGATAAGGAAAACAAAATTAAGAGGAATAATGAATGTAGATCGAAATATACAGACTACTATTATCTAAGGAAAACAGGTTTTAATCTTCAAAGGAAGGGCATAAAACTCGACCGAAGATAAGTGCTTATACCAAAGGGTACTGTGTCAATATACCGGTGATAACGCTCAACACACACCTCGAATTAAGGTATGAACGGTCATCGCAATATATTTTACCCAACTAGGAGTCGGGGTCGAATCCACAAGGAACAAAGTGATGCGATCAAAGTAGTGGAGGAACTAAACCTATTTGACTAAGCCAAACTAGGATAACGAGGTGATGGAACGATATTATCTACTACAAACTACACTAGGAAAGCAAGTAAATATGATCTATGGCATTCTCGCAACCAAGGAAAGCAAGTTTTGAGACTAGGATACAATTATAGCACGGGGTTTATATATTATGGCCGAGTCGTTCTAATGTAATCCCTAGAATCCTTCCGGCCTAGAAGGGATTTACCTCAACGGCGCTCGTCAAAGCCATGGTTGAGCTTTATAAAGCACTACCCATTACCCGAGGAAAGAAGACCTCTTCCGAGCGTAACTTCTTTTAGATGAGTTAGTCTATGAAATGGCCTATCAACCCAAATCCTCGCTAGCTTCATTATTCTACGCTAACTAATCTCTCCCGAGTCTTTAATTAGCAAAGTAGACGGGCAACTCAAGTGTCGCGAGCACAAGAGTCAAACAATCAAAACAATGGAAGCTAGATAATCAAAACCCAACAATATAAATTCCTAGTCATGACTCATTCACATATTCATGTCCAAAATCATATCAATTAATAACACAAATAGCCATGAAATATATTCACAAAATCAATTCTTCAATAACATCAACAACACCCAATATATTCAATACAAAACATGAAAGTAAAGAAAGGAGTACTAATGGTTGAGAATTTCTCAATGGGTTGCTCCAAATCTTCACCTTCTTGGTGTTCTTGTTGATGGATCCATGCTCCAAGATTGGAAAAATGGCCAAAAGATCTGTACAAATGAAAGCTACAAACTATTTATGTGTTGCCAAAATGAAATACCACCATTTTCCAAAATTCTCCCTATGTTAAATTGAAGAAATTCTGATTTTTCACGCCATAGCCACCCTGGTACCAAAAGTTTATCCGATAGCCACTTTATCACTGCGCAACTTAGTCACTGTTTCACGCATAGCCACTTTTCTGCTGCGTTTTTCACAGACTAGCCAGTTTTCTTCTTTTTCTTCAACTTCACTTCTTTTTGACTTGTTTCTTCCATAACTCTTCTCCAACATATTCAACCTACAAAATGCAACAAAATCATGATAAGTGCACTTATTTCATCAATTTAACACAACAATAGCTCAAGTACAAGTATGTAATGTGTGGTATTTTAGCTACACATCACACCCCCAAACTTAAACTATTGTTTGTCCTCAAGCAAAGTACACACAACTAAATTCCAAATTGCATTTCAATCTATTTATGCACCTTTTTACTAAAGCCACAACTAGTCAAAAATACTTTTAAGTTCAACAACAAATGGCATCGGTTGGTACCAACAATTAAGCCAAGCCATGTGAACTACACTTTCTTTTTCAAACCACTATATTTTCAAACCAAGTGCTCATCAATGATACAAATCAAAAGGCAATCAAGTCATGACACTAGACTTTCAAAGTTTGCCTCTTTGTCACAAGAGCTCACTTCTTTGCTCTCTTACCTCAATTGAAAAATGAAACAAAGTCCTCAACTCAACTTCACAAGTGCCCTCACCACACAAGAGAGTATCCCAAACACGCAAAAATACAATATTAAACATAAATGGGATATATGATAGAAGAATTCACTCACTCTCTCAAAAGAAGTTCAACTTGCACACTAGAGATACCATAAGTTTGCCCTTCATGTACATCTCCACTAATGTAGGAATGCTTGACCCGAAATCAATTAGGACTTTGTTAGGGTTGTAATGTAGGCTTTTGGTCAAAGGTGGGGTAAAATTTGGGCAAATAGTGACTACACACCTCCTTGAGCACTACACCGTATAAAAATTGAAAGCACGCTTCATTTTTCTTGCACTTACACCTTGCTAAATTGGGGATTATACACTAGCCTTCCCCTCTTTATTCATCAATTCCATTTTTTTTTCTTTCTTTTCTTTCACTTACTTCTTTTTGTTTCTTTTCTCTTTCCTTTCTTTTTCTCTTTTTTTTCTATTCAACTTACTTTTGTTGCTCTTTCTTTTCTTTTCTTTTGATTTTCATTAACTTCCACACTTTCACCATAACTCGTGCCACCCCCAAACTTATGCTTTTGCCTAAGTTGCACGTCTTTCAATGCACTCAAGGAGGTAGGGCCAAAAAGAGGGTTAGTGCTTTAAGCATTTAGAATTGGTCCGGGTTAATAATGTGGTTGCCAAAAGAAAGGATATTAAGCTCAAAGGGGTTGACTAAGATTATAATGCAAGGGTAGGCTTTTTAGATTACTAGCGGGCCAAAGAAAGCCTAAAATCATTTATCAAGTCAAGCACCACCTAGGATTTCGCCTCGAAGCACACTTAGGGCAAGTTCTAGATCTAAAGCGCACAAATGAACACACAAACACCTCACCACATATGGCACAAGCAAAGAGAGGAAGACAATTATATTCGAGTCCCAATTAGAAGCAATTGAACTCTAAAGCTCACTCGTAGTCTAACGAGAACTAATTAGTGAACACAAGAGCCAAAAGTTGAATTTAAAGATCATAACACAATTCACCAACAAAATTTTTCTATCCATTTTTCAAAACAAGCTCACATGACAAGGATTAAATAATGGTGGAACCAAACATGCCAAAAATTGGCCAAGGGGCAAATATCCACAACTACTACTATACTACTATTACTGCTAATTAAATCCTAAAGATGCCTGGTTCAACACAATTACTTCCTTGGAAAAGAACCATGGCAAAGAAAAACCAAGGAAGTTATTTCAAAAATTCCATACAAAAATAGTATTTACAATGAAGATGGTTGTTTGGACCCAAATGAGGCTTTCGCACCCAAGTGGGATGCCTACGTATCACACAAAGGTGAATCGGATAAAAAGAAGTAAAATCCCAAGCGTAGTTCATGGGAGCACTTTTTGTTTTTGGAAGTTTTTTTCTCTTTTTCCATTTTTTAATAATAAAATACTACCCAAGAACACAAATTAAACTAAGAACAAGAATAAAAGGTTACTATAAAAAATATATCCTGATATAGTATAAAAATGCTCAAGAAAGATCAATTCTACCAAATTCATCAAGTACAATAACATTATTCACAATCAATATATAATATCATCGTAAAACAATTAAGCTCCTCCCCCCAACTTAAAATGTTGCCTTGTCCTCAAGGCAACTAAACAATGAAAAATAAAGTTTAAGGGGCTCCCTGGAATAATGTCGATGAGTTAGTCCTTTGTTGCTACTCCTCACTGCACCATTTTAGCTGACTATCGAGTTCACTAGTGCTTTAGTAGCTTCAAAGTTCCAACCCTCTGTCTTTATTGATTCTCTTCCTTGTCAAAATTCTCATCTTCTTTCTTTTGATTCTCTCATATCAACTATCTGCTTCTTATCTGTCACCTTGGCCTGTAGTGCTTGCCATTTTGTGCAAGGCTGCTCATGTCAAATGATAATGCAAAAAGCCAACTTACAAGTGATGGTTTCCTCAAATCATTGTCGACTCAAGACAACATTCTCAAACGAAGTCAAGAAGCATTCTTGCATATCCTCTATTCTTAAACAAAGCAGCCAACTCTAACTTCCAGAAGGAAAGAAGAGACAGAGAATTAGAGCGCAAACACATTCTAGCAAAAAGGGGTAACTATTGAATCTGAACCAGCACTATCGCACAATGCTCATATTCCAGCAATTCGGACAACTTAGCAGTTCAAACTAACAAAATTTCAAACGACTCGAGTGCATCAGACTTCCCCAAATTTTTCTCAACAAAACAATCAGCAGTCCTAGACGAACTCTCGACCAATTAAACTAATTCTACTTTTCAGTTTCAGAAAACTTCATTCACCTTTTCAGGACAACTTTCACATTCAACTTTCATTCTTCTTAAACAAGAACTCACTGTACCAGCATGAACAACAACAGTAAAGTACTCATTTTTAAAATTCCATCATTTTCAGCTTCAGGTAATTTAGTAGAAAGCAAAGAAAGCGTCCATGTCTAATTGAACTTCAAGACAGTGCTTACTGTACAAGGTAGACCTCTCCAAACTGGAATTAATTACAACCAAACAGACATACGTAATACTAATGAGTGCAGCCTCTTTCTTGCATCAATTTCAATTGAACCTCCAAGTCGTTTATGCGCACACATACACTAATCAACAAAAGAACTCATCAATCACCCAAAACCAAAGTGTAAACAGCAACCTAGAAGTAAAAAGAATCAGCTTTTGGCAATTCACAACTGTTGCAGAGCTACTAAAAGGGTCAGAACAGTGTTCAGCATTGAAAGTCTTTGTTCGGGCATTTTGTCGAGCACTTGAAGTGCACAGCTACGCTACACAAATCTAACAACCTGGGGAACATCAGACTTCCCCCAAAATTCCAACAAATATCCAGCACTCATACAGCGCTCAATCAGGTCTCACCAATAGTAATTTAATAGAGGGGCACGGGGGATTACGGGGAATGGGATTTTTGTGACAGGGGCAGAATAACTTAGCGAGAAGGAGAGATAAGATAGCGATTTACCTAAGCGACGACGCGACTGGTGGCGATTGGTGGTGCGTGACATGGTGTGAGGCAAGCGATGAGTAGTAGTGATCGGAGCTGGTGGTGGGGTGAGGGGAATTGGGACAGTGAAATTGGGAATTGGGGACGGGGGAAATTGATAGGAACAGAGGAGAGAGAATACATATTAGAGAAGAGAGCTTACCTGATCGACGGAGGATGGTGGTAGCCGGAGGTGATGATGGAGAAGATCAGTCGTGTGTGCGACAGTGGTGAAGGGAATCGGGAAAGATTGTGTGTGAGTGCTCTGTTTGTGAAAGCTTTTTGAAGTTTTTGATATTCTGAAGTGGCCGCCCTGTTAAATTTGCTGAGAGCTGATTCCACACTTGAGCAGTTCTGTACTAACTTTTTACACTGCTGTAACATTAACACCTTTCCATATTCAATGCAAATGACGTTCAAAAATCCTGAAACTCGGTAGAATGATCAAAAACAATAAATGAAACTAATCTATGAATTTAAAATGTAAAAATTAAGCAATATTTAAAAAAAGCTTGGGTTGCCTCCCAGGAAGCGCCGCATTTAACGTCATGGCAAGACGAGTAACAACATTATCACTTTTCTCTCCATTTCGAGAATATGAATTGCTTCCCCAATTTTGAATCAAGTTTCCGATCGTGTTCTCGGGGTGGTGGTACGAATCTCCAAGTGTCAAACCCACAATGCTTCATTTTGCACTTTTTGGCCTTTAAGTGAGGAATGTTATTTTGCTTTCTTGGCATAGCAAACTCAAAAATGTAAGCACTTCGTTCCTCATTGCTCACTTCCTCCAAGGGCTCAAGTGGGTCAATTTCCGTTTCACCCTCCAAACACAATGTTGAAAAATGAAATGAGTAAGGTCTCACTCGCTTGAACTTTAATGTCTCCTCACTTTTGACATTCTCATATGCCATTGCACTAGATTCCCCACAAATAATATTTTGCAATTCCACACAAGGCTCTAGTGCATTTTTTTCCTCTTTGGCATCATCTTCAACCATTGGGTCAAATACATGGATTTCCACTTTTAGCTCCACAACTTGGCTCGAAACATCATCTTCATCACGGATTTCCTCTTCTTCCATCTCTTCACTTTGTAACTCAAGCTCATCTTCCATATAAAGTCCTTGAAATTCGCCAACATCCTTAGCTTGTTGATCATTGAAAGTGTCAACCAATTGGCTTAATTGAGCCTCCAAGTTGTGAATTGCTAAGCCATTTTGATGGATCGTATCTTTTATCTCATTGAAGGCTTCGGCATTCTCACAATAGTTTTCAAGTATCCGCTCCATCAAATATTCCAATCTTTCATTTTGATTGCGTTCATCTTGTGAAGTGGATAGGTCCATCTCTTCTTGAAACTTATCTTGGATGCCTTGCCATTCGGGTTCAAGTTCCATATTCATGTTTGCATTAGACCTATCAAACTCATAAGAATCATAATAAAAATCATTGGAAGAAGAACAAGGAATATTAGGACAACCGTCCCAATGGCCATTTTGACCCCCACACTCATGACATATGTCCCACTCAAAGGGTTGAGAAGGTGCACACAACTCGCCCCCGGAAACAATTTGACAATCTTGCCAATGGTGAGGTCCGCCACAATAAGGACAAGGATCACTCATGTATGGATTTTCAATATTAAACCAATTTTGGTTCCATGATGCCATTTCAAGGTAATTACTACAAAGCTAAACTAACTGACTAACACAAGTATACACGACGAACACACAAATATTTACAATTCATTAAGAACAAATATTCACAATTTGCAAGACAAGGATTCACGAAGTTTGGAACTGAGCCAACAAGCTCAACTCCTCAAACTACTCTAATACGCCAATTGTTCCCCGGCAACGGCGCCAATTTTGACAACGCTCAACACACACCTCGAATTAAGGTATGAACGGTCATCGCAATATAATTTACCCAACTAGGAGTCGGGGTCGAATCCACAAGGAACAAAGTGATGCGATCAAAGTAGTGGAGGAACTAAACCTATTTGACTAAGCCAAACTAGGATAACGAGGTGATGGAACGATATTATCTACTACAAACTACACTAGGAAAGCAAGTAAATATGATCTATGGCCTTCTCGCAACCAAGGAAAGCAAGTTTTGAGCCTAGGATACAATTATAGCACGGGGTTTATATATTATGGCCGAGTCGTTCTAATGTAATCCCTAGAATCCTTCCGGCCTAGAAGGGATTTACCTCAACGGCGCCCGTCAAAGCCATGGTTGAGCTTTATAAAGCACTACCCATTACCCGAGGAAAGAAGACCTCTTCCGAGCGTAACTTCTTTTAGATGAGTTAGTCTATGAAATGGCCTATCAACCCAAATCCTCGCTAGCTTCATTATTCTACGCTAACTAATCTCTCCCGAGTCTTTAATTAGCAAAGTAGACGGGCAACTCAAGTGTCGCGAGCACAAGAGTCAAACAATCAAAACAATGGAAGCTAGATAATCAAAACCCAACAATATAAATTCCTAGTCATGACTCATTCACATATTCATGTCCAAAATCATATCAATTAATAACACAAATAGCCATGAAATATATTCACAAAATCAATTCTTCAATAACATCAACAACACCCAATATATTCAATACAAAACATGAAAGTAAAGAAAGGAGTACTAATGGTTGAGAATTTCTCAATGGGTTGCTCCAAATCTTCACCTTCTTGGTGTTCTTGTTGATGGATCCATGCTCCAAGATTGGAAAAATGGCCAAAAGATCTGTACAAATGAAAGCTACAAACTATTTATGTGTTGCCAAAATGAAATACCACCATTTTCCAAAATTCTCCCTATGTTAAATTGAAGAAATTCTGATTTTTCACGCCATAGCCACCCTGGTACCAAAAGTTTATCCGATAGCCACTTTATCACTGCGCAACTTAGTCACTGTTTCACGCATAGCCACTTTTCTGCTGCGTTTTTCACAGACTAGCCAGTTTTCTTCTTTTTCTTCAACTTCACTTCTTTTTGACTTGTTTCTTCCATAACTCTTCTCCAACATATTCAACCTACAAAATGCAACAAAATCATGATAAGTGCACTTATTTCATCAATTTAACACAACAATAGCTCAAGTACAAGTATGTAATGTGTGGTATTTTAGCTACACATCACACCCCCAAACTTAAACTATTGTTTGTCCTCAAGCAAAGTACACACAACTAAATTCCAAATTGCATTTCAATCTATTTATGCACCTTTTTACTAAAGCCACAACTAGTCAAAAATACTTTTAAGTTCAACAACAAATGGCATCGGTTGGTACCAACAATTAAGCCAAGCCATGTGAACTACACTTTCTTTTTCAAACCACTATATTTTCAAACCAAGTGCTCATCAATGATACAAATCAAAAGGCAATCAAGTCATGACACTAGACTTTCAAAGTTTGCCTCTTTGTCACAAGAGCTCACTTCTTTGCTCTCTTACCTCAATTGAAAAATGAAACAAAGTCCTCAACTCAACTTCACAAGTGCCCTCACCACACAAGAGAGTATCCCAAACACGCAAAAATACAATATTAAACATAAATGGGATATATGATAGAAGAATTCACTCACTCTCTCAAAAGAAGTTCAACTTGCACACTAGAGATACCATAAGTTTGCCCTTCATGTACATCTCCACTAATGTAGGAATGCTTGACCCGAAATCAATTAGGACTTTGTTAGGGTTGTAATGTAGGCTTTTGGTCAAAGGTGGGGTAAAATTTGGGCAAATAGTGACTACACACCTCCTTGAGCACTACACCGTATAAAAATTGAAAGCACGCTTCATTTTTCTTGCACTTACACCTTGCTAAATTGGGGATTATACACTAGCCTTCCCCTCTTTATTCATCAATTCCATTTTTTTTTCTTTCTTTTCTTTCACTTACTTCTTTTTGTTTCTTTTCTCTTTCCTTTCTTTTTCTCTTTTTTTTCTATTCAACTTACTTTTGTTGCTCTTTCTTTTCTTTTCTTTTGATTTTCATTAACTTCCACACTTTCACCATAACTCGTGCCACCCCCAAACTTATGCTTTTGCCTAAGTTGCACGTCTTTCAATGCACTCAAGGAGGTAGGGCCAAAAAGAGGGTTAGTGCTTTAAGCACTTAGAATTGGTCCGGGTTAATAATGTGGTTGCCAAAAGAAAGGATATTAAGCTCAAAGGGGTTGACTAAGATTATAATGCAAGGGTAGGCTTTTTAGATTACTAGCGGGCCAAAGAAAGCCTAAAATCATTTATCAAGTCAAGCACCACCTAGGATTTCGCCTCGAAGCACACTTAGGGCAAGTTCTAGATCTAAAGCGCACAAATGAACACACAAACACCTCACCACATATGGCACAAGCAAAGAGAGGAAGACAATTATATTCGAGTCCCAATTAGAAGCAATTGAACTCTAAAGCTCACTCGTAGTCTAACGAGAACTAATTAGTGAACACAAGAGCCAAAAGTTGAATTTAAAGATCATAACACAATTCACCAACAAAATTTTTCTATCCATTTTTCAAAACAAGCTCACATGACAAGGATTAAATAATGGTGGAACCAAACATGCCAAAAATTGGCCAAGGGGCAAATATCCACAACTACTACTATACTACTATTACTGCTAATTAAATCCTAAAGATGCCTGGTTCAACACAATTACTTCCTTGGAAAAGAACCATGGCAAAGAAAAACCAAGGAAGTTATTTCAAAAATTCCATACAAAAATAGTATTTACAATGAAGATGGTTGTTTGGACCCAAATGAGGCTTTCGCACCCAAGTGGGATGCCTACGTATCACACAAAGGTGAATCGGATAAAAAGAAGTAAAATCCCAAGCGTAGTTCATGGGAGCACTTTTTGTTTTTGGAAGTTTTTTTCTCTTTTTCCATTTTTTTATAATAAAATACTACCCAAGAACACAAATTAAACTAAGAACAAGAATAAAAGGTTACTATAAAAAATATATCCTGATATAGTATAAAAATGCTCAAGAAAGATCAATTCTACCAAATTCATCAAGTACAATAACATTATTCACAATCAATATATAATATCATCGTAAAACAATTAAGCTCCTCCCCCCAACTTAAAATATTGCCTTGTCCTCAAGGCAACTAAACAATGAAAAATAAAGTTTAAGGGGCTCCCTGGAATAATGTCGATGAGTTAGTCCTTTGTTGCTACTCCTCACTGCACCATTTTAGCTGACTATCGAGTTCACTAGTGCTTTAGTAGCTTCAAAGTTCCAACCCTCTGTCTTTATTGATTCTCTTCCTTGTCAAAATTCTCATCTTCTTTCTTTTGATTCTCTCATATCAACTATCTGCTTCTTATCTGTCACCTTGGCCTGTAGTGCTTGCCATTTTGTGCAAGGCTGCTCATGTCAAATGATAATGCAAAAAGCCAACTTACAAGTGATGGTTTCCTCAAATCATTGTCGACTCAAGACAACATTCTCAAACGAAGTCAAGAAGCATTCTTGCATATCCTCTATTCTTAAACAAAGCAGCCAACTCTAACTTCCAGAAGGAAAGAAGAGACAGAGAATTAGAGCGCAAACACATTCTAGCAAAAAGGGGTAACTATTGAATCTGAACCAGCACTATCGCACAATGCTCATATTCCAGCAATTCGGACAACTTAGCAGTTCAAACTAACAAAATTTCAAACGACTCGAGTGCATCAGACTTCCCCAAATTTTTCTCAACAAAACAATCAGCAGTCCTAGACGAACTCTCGACCAATTAAACTAATTCTACTTTTCAGTTTCAGAAAACTTCATTCACCTTTTCAGGACAACTTTCACATTCAACTTTCATTCTTCTTAAACAAGAACTCACTGTACCAGCATGAACAACAACAGTAAAGTACTCATTTTTAAAATTCCATCATTTTCAGCTTCAGGTAATTTAGTAGAAAGCAAAGAAAGCGTCCATGTCTAATTGAACTTCAAGACAGTGCTTACTGTACAAGGTAGACCTCTCCAAACTGGAATTAATTACAACCAAACAGACATACGTAATACTAATGAGTGCAGCCTCTTTCTTGCATCAATTTCAATTGAACCTCCAAGTCGTTTATGCGCACACATACACTAATCAACAAAAGAACTCATCAATCACCCAAAACCAAAGTGTAAACAGCAACCTAGAAGTAAAAAGAATCAGCTTTTGGCAATTCACAACTGTTGCAGAGCTACTAAAAGGGTCAGAACAGTGTTCAGCATTGAAAGTCTTTGTTCGGGCATTTTGTCGAGCACTTGAAGTGCACAGCTACGCTACACAAATCTAACAACCTGGGGAACATCAGACTTCCCCCAAAATTCCAACAAATATCCAGCACTCATACAGCGCTCAATCAGGTCTCACCAATAGTAATTTAATAGAGGGGCACGGGGGATTACGGGGAATGGGATTTTTGTGACAGGGGCAGAATAACTTAGCGAGAAGGAGAGATAAGATAGCGATTTACCTAAGCGACGACGCGACTGGTGGCGATTGGTGGTGCGTGACATGGTGTGAGGCAAGCGATGAGTAGTAGTGATCGGAGCTGGTGGTGGGGTGAGGGGAATTGGGACAGTGAAATTGGGAATTGGGGACGGGGGAAATTGATAGGAACAGAGGAGAGAGAATACATATTAGAGAAGAGAGCTTACCTGATCGACGGAGGATGGTGGTAGCCGGAGGTGATGATGGAGAAGATCAGTCGTGTGTGCGACAGTGGTGAAGGGAATCGGGAAAGATTGTGTGTGAGTGCTCTGTTTGTGAAAGCTTTTTGAAGTTTTTGATATTCTGAAGTGGCCGCCCTGTTAAATTTGCTGAGAGCTGATTCCACACTTGAGCAGTTCTGTACTAACTTTTTACACTGCTGTAACATTAACACCTTTCCATATTCAATGCAAATGACGTTCAAAAATCCTGAAACTCGGTAGAATGATCAAAAACAATAAATGAAACTAATCTATGAATTTAAAATGTAAAAATTAAGCAATATTTAAAAAAAGCTTGGGTTGCCTCCCAGGAAGCGCCGCATTTAACGTCATGGCAAGACGAGTAACAACATTATCACTTTTCTCTCCATTTCGAGAATATGAATTGCTTCCCCAATTTTGAATCAAGTTTCCGATCGTGTTCTCGGGGTGGTGGTACGAATCTCCAAGTGTCAAACCCACAATGCTTCATTTTGCACTTTTTGGCCTTTAAGTGAGGAATGTTATTTTGCTTTCTTGGCATAGCAAACTCAAAAATGTAAGCACTTCGTTCCTCATTGCTCACTTCCTCCAAGGGCTCAAGTGGGTCAATTTCCGTTTCACCCTCCAAACACAATGTTGAAAAATGAAATGAGTAAGGTCTCACTCGCTTGAACTTTAATGTCTCCTCACTTTTGACATTCTCATATGCCATTGCACTAGATTCCCCACAAATAATATTTTGCAATTCCACACAAGGCTCTAGTGCATTTTTTTCCTCTTTGGCATCATCTTCAACCATTGGGTCAAATACATGGATTTCCACTTTTAGCTCCACAACTTGGCTCGAAACATCATCTTCATCACGGATTTCCTCTTCTTCCATCTCTTCACTTTGTAACTCAAGCTCATCTTCCATATAAAGTCCTTGAAATTCGCCAACATCCTTAGCTTGTTGATCATTGAAAGTGTCAACCAATTGGCTTAATTGAGCCTCCAAGTTGTGAATTGCTAAGCCATTTTGATGGATCGTATCTTTTATCTCATTGAAGGCTTCGGCATTCTCACAATAGTTTTCAAGTATCCGCTCCATCAAATATTCCAATCTTTCATTTTGATTGCGTTCATCTTGTGAAGTGGATAGGTCCATCTCTTCTTGAAACTTATCTTGGATGCCTTGCCATTCGGGTTCAAGTTCCATATTCATGTTTGCATTAGACCTATCAAACTCATAAGAATCATAATAAAAATCATTGGAAGAAGAACAAGGAATATTAGGACAACCGTCCCAATGGCCATTTTGACCCCCACACTCATGACATATGTCCCACTCAAAGGGTTGAGAAGGTGCACACAACTCGCCCCCGGAAACAATTTGACAATCTTGCCAATGGTGAGGTCCGCCACAATAAGGACAAGGATCACTCATGTATGGATTTTCAATATTAAACCAATTTTGGTTCCATGATGCCATTTCAAGGTAATTACTACAAAGCTAAACTAACTGACTAACACAAGTATACACGACGAACACACAAATATTTACAATTCATTAAGAACAAATATTCACAATTTGCAAGACAAGGATTCACGAAGTTTGGAACTGAGCCAACAAGCTCAACTCCTCAAACTACTCTAATACGCCAATTGTTCCCCGGCAACGGCGCCAATTTTGACAACGCTCAACACACACCTCGAATTAAGGTATGAACGGTCATCGCAATATAATTTACCCAACTAGGAGTCGGGGTCGAATCCACAAGGAACAAAGTGATGCGATCAAAGTAGTGGAGGAACTAAACCTATTTGACTAAGCCAAACTAGGATAACGAGGTGATGGAACGATATTATCTACTACAAACTACACTAGGAAAGCAAGTAAATATGATCTATGGCCTTCTCGCAACCAAGGAAAGCAAGTTTTGAGCCTAGGATACAATTATAGCACGGGGTTTATATATTATGGCCGAGTCGTTCTAATGTAATCCCTAGAATCCTTCCGGCCTAGAAGGGATTTACCTCAACGGCGCCCGTCAAAGCCATGGTTGAGCTTTATAAAGCACTACCCATTACCCGAGGAAAGAAGACCTCTTCCGAGCGTAACTTCTTTTAGATGAGTTAGTCTATGAAATGGCCTATCAACCCAAATCCTCGCTAGCTTCACTATTCTACGCTAACTAATCTCTCCCGAGTCTTTAATTAGCAAAGTAGACGGGCAACTCAAGTGTCGCGAGCACAAGAGTCAAACAATCAAAACAATGGAAGCTAGATAATCAAAACCCAACAATATAAATTCCTAGTCATGACTCATTCACATATTCATGTCCAAAATCATATCAATTAATAACACAAATAGCCATGAAATATATTCACAAAATCAATTCTTCAATAACATCAACAACACCCAATATATTCAATACAAAACATGAAAGTAAAGAAAGGAGTACTAATGGTTGAGAATTTCTCAATGGGTTGCTCCAAATCTTCACCCTCTTGGTGTTCTTGTTGATGGATCCTTGCTCCAAGATTGGAAAAATGGCCAAAAGATCTGTACAAATGAAAGCTACAAACTATTTATGTGTTGCCAAAATGAAATACCACCATTTTCCAAAATTCTCCCTATGTTAAATTGAAGAAATTCTGATTTTTCACGCCATAGCCACCCTGGTACCAAAAGTTTATCCGATAGCCACTTTATCACTGCGCAACTTAGTCACTGTTTCACGCATAGCCACTTTTCTGCTGCGTTTTTCACAGACTAGCCAGTTTTCTTCTTTTTCTTCAACTTCACTTCTTTTTGACTTGTTTCTTCCATAACTCTTCTCCAACATATTCAACCTACAAAATGCAACAAAACCATGATAAGTGCACTTATTTCATCAATTTAACACAACAATAGCTCAAGTACAAGTATGTAATGTGTGGTATTTTAGCTACACATCAACCGGCTAAGTGGTGCTGATATTTAGTCTACTTTCGATCGAAGCAATTATGTTAGAGAATAATTTTATTTTATATAAATTTGGGTACTCTCCAGAACAATGTAACTGATTCAGGGAATTCTGGTTATCAAGATCATTTCTTAGATTTACATATTTGATAACGTCCGTCTCTTTTCATAAAGGTTGCAATATTATTTACTTTACTTGATGATGCGTGTCCGTGCTCAGCAAGGGCTAACAATCTGGACTGCGATTCATGTTTTATCATTAATACTTTGGAAAACCAAAATCGAAGCGCTAGTTAATTTATCGCAAATAGCAAAGTAACATATAAAAGGTGCATACTACAAAGCCGTGAAATAATTTGATCATAACTTGTGCGTCTATATGAACTTTGTCAAGTTTTCCATATTACATGGATGCACATACTTGCACTATCTGATGTTGTTGACATACTTTTCCTAGCACACGTTTCTGGAGCCTTACATGATACAAACATAATAATAAAAGAAGGCACTGCATAGCTGAGAATGGGAACAAGTACCTAACCTTCCAAATAGGAAGGACAATGGAAAGATGATTGATTAAAATGATAAATGACTTTACTTGAAATGGTTATTGACTTCTAAGAAAATGGTCAGAAATAAGACAAATTCAATTCTTTGGGACACCAAAAAAATGCAACCTGACATTTAGTTCCTAGCAAAATCTTGGATAGATAAGCAGTGTGGATCATCAGTCGTTCAGATAGCTCCAACATGTTAGGTTCAAATCCAAAAGAAATGACAGTTAGGTCCAAGCTTGTGCGGGTGCCCGTGTGATGGGCACGCGAGTTTGTTGTGCCCGGTGCCAGGTTTTATCATAAAGATAGCGTATTTAACCTATATTTCTTTAATTTAGTTAGACGAGCATTATTTGTCCTTAAGCTAACAGAAGCTTAGCAGATTTTAACTTCAACCAAGCACCATTTTGCGTTTTTAAACTCGCTGGTGAGGATCTACATAATGGCAATGCAGAACCAATTTAATGGTATTTAATAATTCCATGAGTATCAGAATCACGTTCATACACTAAACCAAAGACTTTCGTATAACACTCAATCTACAAACTTTTTTTTAAAGAATAAAAAAATTCGAAACACTAAAATCTAACTATCTAAATTATGTAAAAGTCAATCTTCTGCTGAAGAATTGGGAAAGTGGAATGAAGATGAGCAGTATACAAGGTCCACATTCACTAGTCTCATCCAATTTAATGTTCTCCACAAATGAGCAGGATGATAAAAAAGATATGGAGTGCTAGAGCAATTTTACATCAAGTCCAAGCTGGGATGACAAAAGCAGGTATATATATGCACAACTACAGGGGCAAACTACCAAAACCAGCTGGAAAGCTCTAATGTATAAAAATCAGGCAACACCTAAGGCCACTTTTACTCCGTGGATGCAGCACCTTAGAAAGCTGCATACAGTGAACAAGCTCCAGAAATGGGGATATAATTTTGATCCTTTATGCAGCCTATGCAAAGGCAAACCAGAGATGATGAGCACCTATTCCTAAAATGCCCTTATGCCATCGCAATATGGAAGAAGCTGCTTCACTGGATTAACAGAACTTATGTGCAGACAACAGATTGGCAGCATCACCAAGAGCACATCCTGAGAGAGACCAAAGGGAGAACAAAGCAAGCACAAGTGATGAAGATGGTCTACACGGAATACATCCATGCTATTTGGAATGAAAGAAATAACATAATCTTCGAGCGGAAAGAGAAGAACTGGGAGATAGTAGCCAAGGAAATTGCTTATGTGTATGCTGTAAGAGCTGGAGTTCACCTCAGAGAAGAATTGCATAAATGCATTTTGATAGCCAACTATACTCTTTTGTTTATTCCCAATTTTATGTAACAAATCTGTAGATATAAAGAACAGTGGTAGAGACTAGATAGTGATAGTATTTAGATAGCTGCTGAGAAATAGCAGCTCTGCTTTGTAACGAGTTACTTGGTAATTAATAAATTCAGTTAGTTACCAAAAAAAAAAAAGATAGTGTGGAGAATGATTGGCTGAAGATAAAAAAGGCAACTGCTGCTAATGAATATTCCCGACTATTCTATTGTCATCAGTGAGAATTTTAGGTCTGTTAATGAACAATATGTTGACATGCTTTCTCAACTGATTGTGCATTCCACTAAACTTGAAGCTGTTGTACGTTGAAAGTTTTCTATTATACCCACCCAGAGGAAAATTTCAGACAAAATTGTGTGATTTTGGTTCAACATCAGATGTTTCAAATTTGGAGCTTGAAAAAGTACCCAGACTAAGTCTTTGGAATTAAAAATGTATGCCTCGTGTTGTCGTTGGGTGGATCGATGAGTTTGTACAAAACCAAGTGTAACATTAGCGGTATATGGAGGTGATCTAAAGGAAGTCACGGGTAACATATGTGCAGAAGATCGGGCGGGGAAGCCAACTGTATCCAAATTGAAAATGCAACAAGGCTCAAATGCTAATCTGGCCATTCGCCAATGTAATGGTGGTGCAACTGGCCGGTAATAAAAAACAAGTAGTTGTCGCTTAATATTTTCAGCAAAGTTGGTAAGATGTTGATTCAAGCGCTAGATGTGGCTACCTATATGAAAGAAGAAACCAGAAAAGTTAGCAGCGATGGGATTTTTTTCCTTTTTAAACGCTGAGTCACCAGGTTTCAGACTAAATTTACTGCTCATTAGTATGAATGTTCAATGTGCCTTTCTACGTGATTATGATAAAATGATACACTAATCAGATAGGCGGAAAAAGTAACTAAACTGAAAAACACTTTTAGCAGCCTCAACATCACTTGACAGAAAGCTCACTTCTTGCCCCTGATAAAGCGCAAAAACCTTGTTGTGCTTGGATTTAAAAGCATCAAGCTCAGTGCTAAAGTTCACAAATGGTATTGCCTACAAATTTGCAGTTGCCAATCTTTTTTTTTAAAAAAAATAATATGTTATACGTTGATGTAAATCCTCAAATATTAGAAAAAGAAAATAAGATGTCCTATATGAATTGGAACTATATATTCATTAAAAAAAGCATAGAATATCTTGACATTGAAATATCACATCAAGCTGCAACATCTACCGCTCCCAGAATTAAATAACTTGGCAATGGTACTATCAAAGAACTTGTTAACATAAGAAGAATTTGTTGAGTGCTGGTTTTAAAGAATGACAAACGTAAAGGACTCAGTGGTCTTAGAGAAGAACCTAGTCCTTGCAATAAAGGGCACGACTGATCGAAAAGAGTTGCGGGTTGCAAATTCCTGCGGAACTAGGAAGAGTGGCGCGTGAATGAATATGCATCCTAGTCAGATTAAAAGAGGCGGTGCCCAGGCTGTGTCTTCGAAGTGTGAAAAGGAGTTGGACTTAAACAAGGAAAAGAGTTACTAGGAATCCGGATTTACCATAATTAAAAGGATTCCTTGTAGGACTCAACTAGGGTTTCAAGACCCGTATAAATACAAGTAGTTGAGACAGCCGTAAATCAACTATTCACAAACAGAGAGGTGAGAGCATACAAAGGCAATCTAGTATCCTTCTACGTGAGTAAACTGGAGAAGACAACTGAAGTGCATGCAGTGTATTGAGTCTAGATATTCTGTCTAGGTTCATCGAGTTGTAAGTTGTCTTTAGTTTGAGCTTTCATTGTTTTTACCTATTGGCTTTTTGTAGAAGCATATGCATTAGGTGAACTTATACGAAATTACTTGAAAAGCTAGAGTTTAGCTTTGAGTAGTGATTAGGGTCTAGAGTGTAGCCCCTTGGTTACAGAGTTTGTAATCAGAAACTTGCTCGTTGTGTTAGTGGATTCAGTTCGCAAATCCCAGAGTGTGGGTCGTGGTTTTTCTCCCTTGAGCAAGGAGTTTTTCACGTAAAATTCTTGTGTTTTCTGTGAGTGTGGTTGTGACGTATGCAGTGGTTGAATCAGCATAATTACGAAGGTGAGAACTAGGTTCTACATCCAGAAGAACCAGGTTCTTGAAACGAAAATCGGTAGACACTATTCAACCCCCCCCCCCTTCTAGTTTCTTTAGGAGGTGCATAGATTATAACAAGTGGTATCAGAGCAGTTCTTCTTGTGTGAGGCTAACACCTTGAGAAGGATCAGAATCATGAGTGCACCACCTACTATCACTGAAGGACAGTCAGTTCAAAGGCCCCCACAGTTTAACGGGCAATACTATACGTGGTGGAAGAACAGGATGGAAAATTATATATGTGCTGAAGATTATCAACTCTGGCTGATAGTATTTGAAGGAAACCTGATCCCCACTAAAATAGTTGGTGAAGAAACCACTGCCAAGCAAGAACCTAAACTGAAAGAGGAGTTCAATGAGTCGGATTATAAGATGATTGAAAAGAATCACAAAGCCAAACGTCTGGTCATTTGTGGTCTTGGTCCTGGGGAGTTCAATAGAGTATTATCCTACAAGACGGCCAAGGAAATTTGGGATGCTCTGCAGGTTGCGCATGAAGGAACCACTGAAGTAAAGGACTCAAAGAGAAGAATGCTGAAGAGACAATTTGAACTGTTTTCTATGGATGAGAAAGAATCGATTCAGGACATGATGACCAGGTTGACCATCATCACTAATGAGATGAGATCCCTGGATATGGAACTGCCTGAAATAGAGATGGTTGATAAAATTCTGAATGTGTTTCCTGAAGCATGGGAACCTAAGATGACTGCCATCATCGAGTCCAAACCTCTCAGATCCATCAAACTTGAAGAACTGGTTGGTAGCTTGAAAACTCACGAGATGATAAAGGACTCAAAAGCTAAACCAGCTGTAAAGAAGGACAAGACCCTTGCGCTTGAAGCAACTGAGGAAACTGATGAATATGTTGATCTTCAATCAGTTGAAGCAGCAATGGTTAGTGCTCTAAGACAGAAGCTTAACTTGGGAAGATTCAAAGGATTCAAAAGAAGTGGCAAGGAGAATTCTGGCAGGAAGAACATAGTTGACAGTCCAGATTACTCGGGATTCTTTAAGTGCTTCAAAAAGGATCATGCTGTCATCGATTGTCCTATGTGGGAAATAGAGTGGATGAAGAACATAGCGTCTAAGGATAAGGAGAAAGAGACGTCAAAGGAAAATGACAAAGATAAGAAAAAGTCAAGACGGCCTCCAAACTTCAGAGCAGAAAGGAGAAAGAAGAAGGAAGCTTTCTATGCTACGTGGGGACCAACTGATAGTGAATCTGATCATGAAAAGGAGTTTGAGGACGACTCACCGCTAGCACTAGCGGGTATGACAGACATCAGCTCTGATGAAGAAGACCCTCGAGAGTTTAGAGGAGGGAGAGATCCATCAAGGCTACCTGTGTTCAACGGGACCCACTACAAGCACTGGAAGAAACAGATGAAGACTTTCTTGCAAGCAACTGATTATAGTCTGTGGCTGATCGTGAAGAGAGGACCTCATGTCCCTGTAAAGAGAGCAGCAAATGGAGTCTTGGTGCCAAAGAAAGTGGAAGAACTCGACCCTCAAGACCTAGACTGGTTACAGGCAAATTCCAAGGCTGGATGGTGCCTGAGGAGAGGACTTACCTATGATGTGCTTGCAAGGATACTTGAATGCAAGTCTGCCAAGGAAATCTGGGAAAGACTGAAGGAGCTGTACACAGATGACAACAAAAGGAAGGACTCCGCTCTCATGGCAACTGATGGAGATGAAGCTGGTCATTCAGCAGAGGTATGTTTATCTGATCTTAAGGAAATTCTACATACATACTCTTCTGAAAATTTGATTCTAATCACTGCACTTTGATTGAGGGTTATGAAAAGGAGAAACTTGAAAAGGATAAATTAACTGAAGAATTAGGTGATCTGAGAACCAAGCACAAGAGCCTCTTAGAACAGAACGTTGAACTTGAAGAAACCAATGCCATCTTAAAATGGCAGACTCTTGTGTCAAACTCTAAGATCACTGAACTAGAATTGGAATGCAATCAGTTAAGAGAGAGTAAAAATGGTAAGCAAGTTATGAGTGAAGTTCAAACCTTTCTGGAAAATGAATTGAAAAGAGCAAATGAGATTCTGTATCAGGAAACTGAAAAGAACAGGATTTTAAATCAAAAGGTTGAAAACTCAAAATTTGAGCTTACCAGACTGACCAAATGGAATAAATCTTCGGAGGCAATGAACTGGGTTTTTGAAAATCAAGATAAAGGTAAACAAGGGTTAGGATTCAAGAAACCATTGCCTCCATATAACCCTAAGAGCAAGTATGTGGGGTTACCTTGCAACATGTTATGTACCTTTTGTGGTGAAACTGGTCACATTAAATAAAAGTGCACAAATATTAGCAAGGCAAAGGCCAAGAATAAAAGAAGTGTTGCACCTAAATGGGCCAAACAGGATCTGATTTATCCATTCTCTCGTAAGAAGGGACCCAAGCTCGTTTGGGTTCCTAAAGCTAACCTCTAATTTGTCTTGCAGGCTGGAGTGAGGGAGAACAACTCAAGCTGGATTCTTGATAGTTGTTGTTCAAGGCACATGACAGGAGATAGAAGAAACTTTCTCTCACTCGCAGCATTTCAAGGAGGCAGTGTGGCCTTCGGAGGAGGAAAGAGTGGTCAGATAGTAGGTATTGGAAAGATTGGAAGAACTCTGGATCATGCAATTGAGAATGTTTATTGTGTTGACGGTGTCAGACACAATCTGCTGAGCATCTCCCAACTATGTGACAGAGGCAACGAAGTGAGTTTCTCGTCTGTAGGGTGCATTGTGAAGAACCTAATGAGTGGAGAAACTGTTATGGAAGGAAAAAGGGTGAACAATGTATACAAAGCATCGCTGAAGTCACTACCTGAAAATAACCTAACATGCTTGAATGTACAAGAAAGTGACTCTCAGCTGTGGCACAAAAGAATGGGTCATGCAAGTCTCTCACAACTGAATAAGCTTGTATCGAAGGAACTGTTTTCGTGGATTGCCAAGCAAGAGATTTGAAAACATAAAAATGTGTGATGCGTGTGTAAAGGGAAAGCATTTGAGATCATCCTTTAAATCCAAGAAGGTGGTAAGTACGTCAAAGCCACTGGAACTGTTGCATATGGATCTGTGTGGACCTATGAGAGTCAGGAGTAGAGGAGGAAAGAGATTCGTGTTCGTGATTGTTGATGACTACTCTAGGTACACATGGACCCTGTTCTTGGCATCTAAAGATGAAGCTTTTGACAGCTTTAAAGACTAGGCTGGTGTAGTTCAGAAAAGGTTAAGTCTTGAACTCATCAGCATCAGATCTGATCATGGAACTGAGTTTGAGAACTCAAAATTCTCTGAGTATTGTGCAAGGAACAGCATAGATCATAACTTCTCCGCCCCAAGAACTCCCCAACAAAACGGGGTGGTTGAGAGGAAGAACAGGTCTGTGGAGGAAATGGCCAGGACTATGCTGTTATCAAGTGGGCTTGCAAGAAACTTTTGGGCTGAAGCTATAAATACTGCATGCTACATGCTGAACAGATGTTCCATCAGAGCAATTCTTGACAAGACTCCATATGAGCTACTCAGAGGTAGAAAACCAAATATTGCTCACCTAAGACCCTTTGGTTGTAAATGTTTTGTTCACAACAATGGCAAGGAACCCTTGGGAAAGTTCGATGCTAAGAGTGATGAGGCAATATTTCTTGGTTATTCTACTCAAAACAAAGCATACAAGGTGTTTAACAAAAGAACACAAACAGTAGAAGAAAGTATGCATGTTGTAATTGATGAATCAGATAATGAGGGAAGAAGGTGTAGATGAACTGGAAGACTCAGAAGACAAGGAGACATCAGGTGAAAATCCAAGCACACTAGAGCAAGGAGTCAACTTGACAGGGGGAACTTCTGATGAAGTTGATGATCCAGCAAGTCAGGAAGAATCCCTCCAAGATAATGCTGCAGGTTCTTCCGGTCATATTCAACTCAGGCCATGGAAACATCAAAGCTCTCACCCTTTGGAGAATGTCCTATCTGAACTGGATACAAGAATCATGACCTGGTCAGCCTTGAAGAACTTCTGTGCATTCTTTGCTTTCCTCTCATCTTTGGAACCAAAGAATGTAAAAGAAGCTCTAGAAGATCCAGACTGGATTCTAGCCATGCAGGAGGAACTTCATCAATTCGAAAGAAGCAAAGTGTGGCACCTAGTTCCTAAACCGAAGGACAGATCAATAATTGGAACAAAATAGGTGTTCAGGAACAAACTAGATGAACATAGTATAGTGACAAGAAACAAGGCAAGGTTAGTAGTTCAAGGTTACAGTCAGGAAGAAGGAATAGACTATGATGAAACCTTTGCACCAGTTGCAAGAATGGAGGCCATCAGAATGTTGATTGCTTTTGCTACATACATGGAGTTCACGCTGTATCAGATGGATGTAAAGAGCGCCTTTTTAAATGGCTACCTGAATGAAAAAGTCTATGTGATACAGCCTCCAGGCTTTATGAACAATGAATTTCCTGATCATGTTTACAAACTGGACAAGGCTCTCTATGGATTGAAGCAAGCTCCTAGAGCCTGGTATGAAAGACTCTCAGGATTCCTGCTGAAGAATGGCTTTTCGAGAGGTAAGATTGACAACACATTATTCCTCAAGAAGAAAGGAAAGGATCTACTGGTGGTTCAAGTGTGTGTTGATGATATCATCTTTGGAGAAACTGATGAGGAGCTGAGCAAAGGATTTGCCGACCTGATGGGAAGTGAATTTGAGATGAGCATGATGGGTGAACTAACTTTCTTCCTTGGGTTGCAGATAAAGCAAATGCCTGAAGGAACTATGATTCATCAGCAAAAATATGTCAAGGAACTACTGAAGAAATTTGACATGGAGGGAGCAAAAGAAATGACTACCCCTATTGCACCCGGAACCAAGCTCGATATGGATGAACTAGGTCCTTCGACAAACGAGACAAAATATAGAGGAATCATAGGTTCACTTCTTTATCTTACAGCCAGTCGACCTGACATCGTATACAGTGTAGGACTGTGTGCTAGATTTCAGTCCAAGCCCAAGGAGTCACATTTGACATCTGTGAAGAGGATCTTGAGATACTTGAAAGGAACTCAGGACCTTTGTCTTTGGTACCCAAGAGGTGGTACTTTTAAACTAATTGGTTTTGCTGATGCAGATTATGCAGGTCATTTGGTGGACAGGAAAAGCACTTCAGGAATGGCACACTTTCTAGGTCCTTGTTTGGTCTCTTGGGCTACAAAGAAGCAAAACTCAGTTGCCTTATCTACTGCTGAAGCTGAGTATGTGGCAGCTGCATCATGCTGTTCACAATTGCTATGGATCAAACAACAACTGGAGGACTTTGGTATCAAGTGTGGAGCAGTGCCAATTTTCTATGATAACACTAGTGCAGTGAATATTGCCAAGAACCCAGTCCAACATAAAAGAACCAAGTACATTGATATTAGACACCATTTCCTAAGAGATAATGTAGAAAAGGGTCTGATTACTATGAATTCGTGCAGGACTGAAGATCAAATTGCTGACATATTCACCAAAGCATTGAACAAGGTACAGTTTGAGAGGAACAGGTTGGAATTAGGGATGACCAAAATACACGGATGACCCAGCAGGTAATTCCTCTATGATTGGTTAGTTAAGTATTCAATTGTTCAAGTTTGAATTCTGTCATTAATGTCTAGTCTAACCCTGTACTTTAATAAGTATACTTGTTCAGTCTTTGAGCACCAGGTGAGAAAAATGTGATCCCATGAAGAACCTACTATGTACTAAGAAGGAACCGTCTGAAGCATGAGGGATCATGTCCAGGTACATTCACACTACCCTGCATGATAGAAGTCATAACTGAAATTAAATTGTCAATTATACGTATGTCAAGGGAGATCCTCCATGTTCTTATAACTGTCCTAAATTATAGGAACACATTCTTTTTTCGGATATAATTCTATTTGACTTGTTTGGACCCCACTACTTAAAAAGGGTGTATTAAATGAGTCCATAACCGTCAAATCTTTAACTCTTCCCGGTTTTCAAAAATTTCAAAAAGCTGCTTCTCTACTTTACATCATTATTTCTTTGCCTTCCCTAGAAGTTGTCTAATCACCAAAACCCCTCCCCTTTCTGTCAATACACTCAGAATCCCTCTCAAACCAACTACATCTCCCCTTCCACACCAAAGTTCTCTCCCAAAACCTAAAACAGAAAATTTTCTTAAAATCTCAGTGACAATCCATTAAAGTCTTCACCATGTCTGCAAAACCACCCCATCCACTCTCGCACAAAGAATCGCTAGGGCCCGCACATAATTTCTTCAAAAAGGCGATAAGAAATTGGTTAAGAAGATGAGGTCAAGAGCAGTACCTACTACGCCCATTGCACAAAGTTCATCACAATCACAGTCTGAGGTAATCCCTGATCCTATTTCATCTACTCCTATTGGTTTAGTAGATATAAAAAGCCCTGGTACTACAGACACTGAAACCCTAGTAACAGGACTAGACAAAATTATACGAGTTGAGCATGATGACAGAACAGATAGGGGGAACCCATGTGAAACAGAGCAAGATAGTGGACAGGATGAACTTAGGGAAGATTTACAGGTGCCTTTGGTTGAAAAGATTGGTGTAGAGTTGGGTATAGCAGAAAGAGTGAAAGAACAACTTAGGGAACAAGATCTTGTTGAATCCCTTAGAGAAAGTGAAATGGAACCCTGTAAAAATGTTGAGAAGAATGAGGAAGAATCTGTGCCAAACGGTCCAGTAGTTGGAGGACTTGGTCTTGCTGAAGCCTCAGAGAATTTGTGTCAAGAGCCTGTTGCTTGTCCAAATTCCACTGAGGCTGATGATGCAGACTTAAACTGGACAGATTCTGAAGAAGAAGTAAATAAGGAGATTGTTTTAGAAAAATCTGTAAAGGAAGAGGTTACTAAGAAAGCAGAAGAATCAAAAAGGAAGAGAAAGTTTGGTGAAGAGGATGAGAGACTGGCATGTTAGGAAGAAGAAGAGGAGGTTGTATTTGTCAAAGAAAACAAGGTAGAGCCTGAAAAAGGGAGGAGACTGGTGAAAGGGGGAAAGCCAGTATTGAAAACAAAACTGGTTGATGAAGCCAGTGGAGATAGTGATGACAAGACTATTGATGAGCCTGTTGCCAGGAGGGTTGGCACTAGGTCTGCATTAAAGCAACAGCTGGAGAAGGTTGGTAAATTAGAAAGGACAGTGACAAATATAAGAGACAGAGAGGCAAAGAAAAGGGAAGAAGAAGAAAAGAAAGCTGAGGAAGTACATGAAGAAAGTGAGACTGGTAGTTATGCTGAGCCAAGTGATTCTGACACAGATAGTGAAGCTGAGAACAGGAAGAGAAGGAGAGGCAGTGAAGAAGAGGTTGACAGGGTAGCCTTCTTTTCAAAGCATCAGGTGTTGCCTGGCAGCATCTTGCATGATGAGAAGGAATTTCGCATGAAACCATTGCTAAGAATGATTGGTGACCAGGGATGGCTTGGCTTGTTTGCCAACAAAGAAAGGAGGTTGTTTGTTGATGAGATCAGAGAGTTCTACACCAACTGCAGAGTAAATACCAGGAGAGTGTTCACCACAGTGAAAGGAATTGAGATAGAGTTTGGGAGACCTGAGCTTGGAGTGATTCTTGACATACCTGCTGAAGGTTATTGCCGGTACATAAAATTGAAGTGGCCCAAGAGGTTTGATGGAGTGACTCCTCTGGAAGTGGTCAAGAAATTCTCAGGAAAACCAAAGCTAAGGAAGGAGAGGAAGGTAGATAAGAAGGAGATGGAACCTGCACACCAGTTGTTGTTTGAGTTTGTGCACAAGTTCCTTCTGCCTAGAGGAGAAAGAAACTACGAAGCTAGTGCTCTAGACCTGACATATATGGACTTGCTGGATAGGGGGTAAAGATCAATTTACCTGGGCTAATCATTAGACATATCAAGAGGATTGCAGATACAGATCAGAAGCCACATTCTCTGGTGCATTCCTATGTCCTCCATCAAGTACTTGAGCATTTTGGGGTTCCTCTGGAAGCTGGGAAGAAGCCAACCATTCATCAGATGTTTGGGCATAATGTGCTTAAAAATTGTGACTTCTTCAAGGAGAGTAGAGCTTCTAAGAAACCTATGCAGGTCAAGCAAGAGCTAGCTGAGGAGAGTGAAGACTACGGACTTGAGGAGGCCATTGATGCTGTGAAGGAGCTGGAGACTCATGTCCTTGAAGTGAATACAGAAAATGCAGAGCTCCACAGACAGCTGAAGTTGAAGGATCAAGAAATTGATCGTTTGAAGATAGACTTCCACAAGTATGAGGCCGAGTAGGTGATGGAGAGGGCCAAGAATACGAAGCAACTTGAGGCACTTGTCAAACACTTCAACCTTCAGCCTTGAGTCCTCCTGTCCTATCCTCATATTCCTTTCTCTGCATGTTGATAATTCCTTCCGATTCTCCCCTGCACATGTGTTGGTTGTTTCAAACAATTTAATTTTCAGTTGTGTACTTATTGATGGGGTTGTGTTAATATCACACCCTGGATAATGGTTTTAATTTTCTTATGTTTGTGACTGTTTACTTTTAAGTAATTGGTTCTTGATTGGGCCCTTATTTCTGCTTGTGTGTGCTCTTATTACTGACTTGTTGCCTTGTGCTTTAGACTGGATAGTATTGACAGATTCATGCAGGTATTTGAATTTTTTCGATGATACCAAAAGGGGGAAGAAGGATATGTTGGGGTGTTTGTGACCTAATTCATCTGTTTCGTTTTTTCTTGAACTTGTTACTTCTGTTTCTGTGCTTTTGGGTTTTTGTCTATTCAGGTTCTTGGGCAACATTTGCAAACATTTGTTTGTCATCATCAAAAAGGAGAAATTTGTTGAGTGCTGGTTTTGAAGAATGACAAACGTAAAGGACTCAGTGGTCTTAGAGAAGAACCTAGTCCTTGCAATAAAGGGCACGACTGATCGAAAAGAGTTGCGGGTTGCAAATCCCTGCGGAACTAGGAAGAGTGGCGCGTGAATGAATATGCATCCTAGTCAGACTAAAAGAGGCGGTGCCCAGACTGTGTCTTCGAAGTGTGAAAAGGAGTTGGACTTAAACAAGGAAAAGAGTTACTAGGAATCCGGATTTACCATAATTAAAAGGATTCCTTGTAGGACTCAACTAGGGTTTCAAGACCCGTATAAATACAAGTAGTTGAGACAGCCGTAAATCAACTATTCACAAACAGAGAGGTGAGAGCATACAAAGGCAATCTAGTATCCTTCTACGTGAGTAAACTGGAGAAGACAACTGAAGTGCATGCAGTGTATTGAGTCTAGATATTCTGTCTAGGTTCATCGAGTTGTAAGTTGTCTTTAGTTTGAGCTTTCATTGTTTTTACCTATTGGCTTTTTGTAGAAGCATATGCATTAGGTGAACTTATACGAAATTACTTGAAAAGCTAGAGTTTAGCTTTGAGTAGTGATTAGGGTCTAGAGTGTAGCCCCTTGGTTACAGAGTTTGTAATCAGAAACTTGCTCGTTGTGTTAGTGGATTCAGTTCGCAAATCCCAGAGTGTGGGTCGTGGTTTTTCTCCCTTGAGCAAGGAGTTTTTCACGTAAAATTCTTGTGTTTTCTGTGAGTGTGGTTGTGACGTATGCAGTGGTTGAATCAGCATAATTACGAAGGTGAGAACTAGGTTCTATATCCAGAAGAACCAGGTTCTTGAAACGAAAATCGGTAGACACTATTCAACCCTCCCCCACCCCTTCTAGTGTCTTTAGGAGGTGCATAGATTATAACAGAATTCATTTGAACCAATGGGTTGATAATATCAACAGGACAAGCAAAATTTTTTGTATGACTGCCCTGAGGAAGCATAAAATCATCATCTCGGTTACATTATTGGTCCCACTCTCAACATAACATTGTTACAAAATTATTTTGCAAAATTTTGGAAGGAAACCATTAAGCTATGGACACAATTTTTTTAGAGAATCATCCAATAACAATATAATGAATTGGTGTAAGTGATTCCAGGCTTGAAGCGGATGACAAAATTATGTATAGAAGTAGAACAGTAGAACCAAGGAAAAAAAGAACTTAAAGAAGTCAGTTATATTGCCTGCAGGCCATTTCAAAGAAGAGAAACAATTCTCCACTTTGCTAAAGAGCAAGCTATCCGAATCATGATTAATCACTGAAATAACGTTTTCAGCTATTTCTAATTAACAAAGCAGAAGCAATCTGTTACAAATTACTACATCTTCATCTTTAATAGAGACGGAACAATGACGGGCCTGAGTGCACGGTTTAGTGAACCCTTTAAAATAAGTAAAAAAAAAACCCAAGAGAACATCTGTAGTTACTAGTACTACTTAATAGAAACTGGTATACCATTATCAATACTCACTTTCCGTAAATGTTATGTCAACTGAATTCTATAGCGAACTTTCTATAATAGGCATCAAAACTTAATACTGTACTTACTGAAAGCACATCACTACAGCGTACCAAGAACCAGACTTATATAAGAATAAATTGTTGTCCCCAATCTAATATCCCACAAATCACATACGAAAAATATATTTCACTTACAACTATATTGAATATTTTTCTCAAGAGAACAGTTTTTTGTTAGCATCGTCAACATGAAATTCTTTAGAATCCCCACTGATTAAACTTAGTGATACAGTAAGAACAGGGTTACAAAAAGAAAAGAAAAGAAAAGATACTATCTTTTCAATATAATGAGAGAGTCGCGCCGACCTTATTAGCTCTATGGAGGAACTAATAGAAGAACTCCAAGTAAAAAAAGGACGCTTGCAACAGTGGCCAATGCATCTTCATCAGCATCGTGATGTCCTTAGAGCTTCAAAAATGATCTCTGTCTCTGTAATTCCTGCTTGAATCAATTTCTCACCACCGTACCGCTCATTTTTCGTCCATCATAAGCCCCTCCATAAACTCAAATCCACGCAATAGAAAGAATCTAGAATCCCATTTTTTTCTAGAGAACCCAGAGGAGAATTCTCTATAGGTTATATCAACAGCATAGTAGTCAGCCAAAATGGGTACGTGTCACTTCACGAAAACCTATTTCTGTGCTTTTTAGAACATAAAATATACTCCTCTGTTTCAAAATGGTTGTCATAGTTCGGATTTCGAAAGTCAAGCGAGTTTAACTTTGTAATATTTTCATATGTCTTTTAAATATTTTAAATTATTAATTATTGTGACTTATAGTACTTTTTATGTAGTTTCTAAATATATAAACATTGTTACAAAAAACTTAAAGATTATATGTTTAAATTCACGGTCAAAATGAACTCGTTTGACTTTCGAAATCCGAACTATAACAACCATTTTGGAACGGAGGAAGTAGGTGAACCGTTCATTGAACCCTTCCCAGTCTTCTTTGTCTTATAAAGTACAGTGAGATTTTATTACTTTCTTATTTCACTTAAATTTCTTCACCAGCCGAATCTTATACGTCAGTTATTTGTAACATCGAAATAGTTCAGAGAATGTACAAGGTTATAAGCAAATATGTACCAATTTTTTTTTTAAGAAAAAAAAAGAACAACAGATTGTTAAAGTCTTCAGTTTGTACAAACCAAAATCGTAATGTTTGAGTGCAGGAGCTAACCACTTCGACTGCTTGAATCCCTTTCAGTTTTAGGCCATACGATGTATTTCAATGTTCCCAGAAACAAAATCACAGAGGCAATTAATAATAAAATCGTGGGCCATCACTTCCAAGATGCCACGCACAGAACATTCTGCCCACTTTCTCAACATTGAAGAACAGAATCCCTTGTGAAAGTTTTCCTGCATTATCATACAGATATTCTAGCCTCTGACCAATTTATTTTCTTCAAAGAAAAAGTAACAACAAAGTGTCAGATATCAAGTGATCAATTAAAAGAACAACTTAGTACACATAACAGAGAAAAAGAAAAGCCGGTTTATTATAGAATACTGCAGCATTTTTTATTATCATCAACATTTGACCAGAAATGTCATGTAGCTAACTTAAATAGTGATTTAACGCTACTAAATGTGACTTTCTGATGATTCATACTTAATGGAGCAAAACTAATATGCACAAGGACTAACAGATGGTGGAAAATACGAGTAACCGAAGTACCACAAGTAACAAATATTTTGTCTCTTCAAGTCACTGGCGGCTTCGAACATCCCTGTGAATTGTAGGCCTGAATCATGGTAGAAATTGTGATGTTGTCTGTTTTAATTTTTCTGACCTTCATTTCCAAGAACAAAGCCTCACCCTCTCTATATTACCAACTTGACCAAAAGCATTGACGATGCAATTGAAAAAGGAAGTATCCAAAAGTACATACGGATTTTCTACTTGTTTCATGATTGTGTCAACTTTTTTCAGAACACCGGCTCTGGTATAAGCATCGAGAAAAGATCAATAAGTGAAGGAAGTTGGCTTCACCCCTAGGTGCTTCATCTGTAAGAAAAACTCTTCCATCTTCATCAAAAGTCTGGCCTTCCCAAATGTCTCAATAATAATATAGTAAGTCACAAACGTCGGGGAGTAGAAATGTTTCCTCATTAAATCAAGTACCGACCCCATTTTCTGATACATGCCAGCTTTCCCATATGACTTGAGGGGAAAACACATTAGTACCTTTTTCTTCATAACATCTGGCTTTGATCCCCCATTATTTGAAGTTCTTCAAACCACTTCTCTATTTTATCATTTTTCCCACAGCTACCATAAGATCCTGAATTCAAGGTGAAAACATTTGGGATAGTACAGTCACTTTCAATCATACCAGTCAAGGAGCTTTCCATCAGCTCAAACAACTTAGCTTTACCATAGCCACTAATTATGGTATAGTAAGTCACAGAATTACATTCAATTTCGGGATATGCCATCTCGGCTAAAATGTTCTCGATCATATCAAAACGAAGAAATCAAATGCAGCGCCTAATAAAGATCAAGTAAGTATATACACCAGGCTTGCAATTACTAACTGATTTCATATCATCAATGGTATGCATCACCTCATCAAGAAGGCCATTAAAACCATATCCACTTGCAAGTGCAGTATAACCATCTCGTGTCATCGGCTCGCATGATCTCAAAAAGCAAGCTAGCTTGATTTGGCTGCTTGCACTTCCCGAGCATTAAGAAAAGCTTAGCATATGTTTGGCATCTTGGCGCATACCATTGTTGCTTCCGAAGAAGACCTTAATGCTTATAGCTAGTTAGAATTTAATTCCAGAAAGCATCAATATCCTCTTGTAATTTTAGAAACAGCACCACAGTAGTCATAAGTTATTCCAAACCTCCCATATCTTTTTGGAATAAGAGCCTCATGGAACAAATTAGTTTGAATGAACTAATTCGCAGACACATTAATGTCTTGTTTGTCACTGGCAATGCATGTATATGTTACTATAGTAGCGCTGAGGCATTAAAAAACCTCTTGAGAATCTGTTGCAGCATTCCTTTAGCCTCCTATTTCTGACTGTGAGCATCTGACAAAACACAAAAGAACAACATTAGTACATTCCGAAATTTCAGTAGCAAATACATTCATTGAGAAATTTATGGCTTAATACCCAAAGAGGTCATCAATCAATATGAATAGATACCTCAAAGTTGTCTCATCCGTAAGAAACAATTAAGCTCACCGTTAGCATGTTTTAAGAAATTGATATTAACTTGACATCAGTGTTGACTTTTTCTTGGATACCAAAAGGTTGTGTCTATTCTTTCCAGCACAGTAACAGTGCAACTTGTGATGTGTGGATTAGGCAAACATCACTGGGTTGAACCCAGCCACGCTCATCTGGTCAATGTTAAGGTATCATAACCTAAACTTTGATCCAATTAACTATAATTATTAACCAGCGATCTAATTAATGAGTAAATTTCTCAAGAGGTCACTCAACTTTGAGAAATTATCTACCAAAGTCACTTTGTTTTGGTTGGTCCCAAAAAGACCAGTCAATTTTGGGAAAGTATCTCCAAAAGTAACTCTTACCAATTTTTGCACCGTCAACCACCGGAATTCTATGACGTGGCTTTTAATAATATTTTTATATACATGTGGATTCACTCTTTTTGCCATATTTGAGTTTTTTGCCACGTAGGACTTTTTTGCCACGTAGGATTCTTTTTATTAGTAATAAAAAATACAAAATATGTGACCCTGCTATTATGCATTAGGAATTAGGAGTATTGTTGAACCCAAAAAAAAAAAAACCCGAAGGGCTAAATTTAGGAATATCAACTGAATGGACTAACTCTTTTGGAGTTTTTGCAGTCGCCACCCAATTTAAGGAAAACAGGGAACCAAATAAGCAAATGCGTGCAAAACTCCATTTTTGAAAAAAGACAGTCTTTCAGAGATTCTAAAGTAACAGGTTTTATTAATTTCGAAAGAAGGTTTTTAAGGCACTTTCGAAATTCCGTTAACAACGGTTAATCCGACAGGTTTCCAAAATATTTGAAATATATTTTCTAAAAAAATAAAAATTATCTAAGAATAATTAATTGAAGTAAAATTTATTTGTGAAAATGATTTAGCTTGCACGCATTTTACTAAATGGTCCCAATTTACATTAAATGTAAACAACACCTCCAAAAGTAAAAGTAATAACCATAAAGGAAAGCAAAGATATATCATTCAAACCAAATATAAGTATTATACAACTCAATTCAATCTTAAGCTAATTTAGATACAAGAGATAAGTTGAAAAATTAGAACCCGGAAAAGCCAAAGATACCAAGCACATATTAAAACCACGGTGAAATGACTTTGTTGTGCGATCGATTTGATGACAACTTTGACTTCTATCCACAGACCGATGCAAGTGTGGCCCAAAGACTTGGGCCTGTTGGATTGACTTTGGGACAGTTACAAAAATACCCATACAAGATAAAAATATTACATGAGTCTACCCATAACTATCATAATTACCTAACCTACCCATATACTATTTACCAACCGTACCTATTTACTTCTTTCCATATAAACCACGCCCAAAAGCCTCAAAACACACAGAATCCTAAAATCATCACCTCTACATACCCATAAACCTTCTTCCCCATAAAAACTCAAGCATTTTATGACCAAAAACAACATCAATGAAGGTAGAAAACATCAATTTTGGTCCAGTTCAGTAGGAGTGGGATTTAAATAATAAATTTTGTAATTTTGAAGTTCATACTCTTGAATGACATGGTTGGCGAGAAATGGTTGTTTGAGTCGGTTGGATTTATTTTTGCAAAATGTGCTCCCGATTTCATGTTTCTAGCATATGCATTAAATGTTTACAAGCTAAACTGCAACTACAATTTACGCTATTTTGTAGAGTTTCAATTTTTCCTATCATCTTTCCCTCCTCTATCGGTGATGACTAGTTACTTGATACTCGAATGATGGTTTAATTTCATTTTTTAATCTTTATTGACTGACTTGTCCTGGTTCTTGAGAAACGTTTTATAGCAGTATCATCATTTTGACTGAGTAACTCCTATTTTCTGCCATTTTTAAGAATTCTTAATGTAGGATTCTCCTGTGTATACTGTGATCTTTAGAGTATTGGCCTTATTTGCAATAAGGTGCCCTTTTGATTTTCTTCTTTTCTTGTTAGGTAAAATTTTTTTTCAGTAAGTTTATCATTTTCTTCATTCTTTTGGATCAAGATTCTTTCATTTGTAATGAGTGCTAATTTTAAAATTTTTATGTCGGTATTCTATTAAAAGATAAGTTGACATTATAATGTTTAACAACAAGAAATGCTGCAAGCTATATTGGTAAAACATAGATTAAGGGACAAAAGAGCACGACTGATGATATGTACCCCATGTAAACTTTTGGATAAAAGTACACCATAGAGGTATACAGTAAAAAAAGAGAGTATACCATAAAGGTATACAGTGTAACTTTACGACCATCACACCTAATTTACGCCACTAGTTTTGGATAGAAGTATACCATAAAGGTATACAATGAAAAATACAGTATACTATAAAGGTACACTCTGTATATGTACCCTCATCTAATTTACGCATGTGGAGTTTTGGATAGAAGTATACCATAAAAGTATACAGTAAAAAAGAGAGTATACCATGAAGGTATACATCTTAACTGTACCATCACCACACCTAATTTACACCACTAGTTTTGAATAAAAATATGTCATAAAGGTATATAGTGGAAAAAAGAGAGTACACTATAAAGGTATAATGTGTAAATGCACCTCCACCTAATTTATGCATGTGTAGCTTTGAACAGAAGTATACCATAAAGATATACAATAAAAAAAAAAAAAGAGTATACCATGAAGATATACAACGTAACTATGCCACCACCCCACCTAATTTACACCACTAGTTTTGGATAAAAGTATACCATAAAGGTATACAATGAAAAAGAGAGTACACCATAAAAGGTGTATACCAATAGAGTAGATGGTATACCAAAAAGGTATATTGTATTCAAAACAATAGAATTTGAAACACCTATTTGTTCGATAGAAGCTCATATTTCGATCAAAACACAAAGTGTATAACAAAAGAGTAAAGGTATATCTTAGTAATAACAACAATAATTGAAAGATGCATTTGTTTGTATAGCAAAAGGTATACTTTATTTTAAACAACAAATTCTAAATATTCATTTGTTCCATAGCATATCATACTTCGATCCAAATACAAAGAGTTGTATGCCAAAAGAGTATATAGTATACCAAAAAAGTATATTGTATTCAAAATAATAAAATCTGAAATATCCATTTATTTGATAGTAGCTTACACTTTGATCCAAATACAAAAAGGGGCTTCAATCCAAATACAAAAGGGTGGATACCTAAAGAGTATACAATATTCAGTTTAAGTATACAGTTATAATAAACTATATACAATAGTAGTATACTATTTCAGTAAACTATAGCATTACACTATTACAGTATACATTTTAAGTAAACATGTAGTAAACTGTATACTATAGCAGTATATTGTTGCAATTAACAATAGCAGTATACCAAGTATATGAAAATGGTACTGTTTGTACTACCACGTAATGCATCAACTATTCCTTACTACTCCTAATAACAAAAATACCCATTAACTCTACTTAAGCAGATGGAAGATGTAATAATAATGAAATAATAATGAATTCCTGATAACAACATGAAGGAAAAAAAACTCCACCATTTGGAGAAACTAAATATGAAAAAGGTTTATGCATAGTCACAAATGACCATATCAATTGACTCGTACATTTAAAGTTGTTCAATACTACATCACTACATCAGGCTATTATTTGCAACCACCATTTACACATTTAGTAACAGCACTGTTACCAAACTCGGATGGCATCGTGTTACTTGAAAAGTTGGAAAATGCAATCTAAACCACCCAAACGAGCCACCTTTTCTCTAGTGATAATCATCAGGATTAGGGAGCACCACAACTTTTGCACTCCCTGGAGCCAAGACTCGTGACAGGAATGCTAGTTCATGCAGCTTAAGTGAATCTTTCGCAAGTGCATCAAAAGTTGCACCCTCCACTCTGCCATGATTTCCATTGAAACACAACTCGATCGCTTTTGACGAAAGGCAAACTACTTCAAAATTTGAGCACCCTTGGACGAGGACAGTGTTGATATGCTCATTTTTACAAGTACCTTCATCATGCCATAGTGACTTGCTTTAAAGTATTTCGTAACAAGCTCAATATTGGAATGAAATTCACCAGTTGACTTGGATGGGATTTTTCCATCAACCTATAGTCTCCATATAGCTTCGACGGCCAGATAACAATATATAGCATCAACACCGAATCCCACCAATGTAGAGAAATAATGTACTTCTTATGACACAGCAGATTAAACAATCAATTCAACACGAGTTCTCTCAAGCTTTTTAACTATATATGTTTACCAACAAAATCATAACATATATTTGTTTAATAGCAAACGTCTCACTTCGACCAAGACACAAGAATGTATACCAAGGTATACAATATTGTTTTTTTTAAAATGTACATTATTCTATATAACAGTTCACACACTTCTAGACAAGCACATAACGCATACCAAAAGAGTATACGGTACACAAAAAAGATACAACAACAAATCAAAACATACATATGTTTAAGGGCAAACCTCACACGCCAATCTAGATACAAAAGTGTCAATAGTATACTGTTACAGTAAAGTGCAATATACTATTGCAGTATACACAATACTTCTTTGATTTTCAACTCAGAAGTTCGATCTCAAGCACCTCTAATCAACTCCAAATGCAACAAAATTTTGGAACGAACTTTTTTAAGGTACTAGTGACAATGTTTTACAACACCCACTTTGACTCAAACAACAAATAAAAATATAAAATTTCATATTCAAGAGTTTCAAGCTCAAAAATGGTGGATAATAAAAATTTATCTTCTATAAGATCTTTTTTTTACACTTCAAAATTCAAAACATAGGCTCTAAACAGCTCTAGGATCAATCCCAACCCTCAATTCAAGCTATCAATCGAGAAACTAAGAAACTATTTCAAAACATATATTATTTAAAGGAAGAATAACACTATATAATGTAAAAGTGTACAATATACTCTGAAGGTATACAATTATAAAAATTATATACTACAACAGTATATCGTTTTAGTAAATTAATGTTGTATACTATAACAATAGTAAACTATATACTATAGTAGTACACTGTTATAGTTTACACATTTTTTTCTTTAATTTTAAGCTCATAAAATCGAACTCAAACACATCTAATCAGCTCTAAATATGATCAAATTTTAGCATGCACTTTTCAAAGATACTAGAGACAATATTTTACAACACCCAGTTTGAATCGAACAACAAATAAAAAAAATGATAATATCTTGCACTTTTCATCCAAACACAAAAGATATACCAAAAAAGTATATTGCAAACCTTTAGAAAAAGGAGATTGAAAAATAGATATATAGTTGCCAACTTGTCGTAACAGCATTTTATACCACATAAGATCATGATAATGTTGGATAAAGATAAAAATTGTTCTTTTATGAGTTTCTAATTGAACTCTTCTTGCAGATTTGTAGGAAATTTGAAATATAAAGAATGGAGGAGAGAATGATTAAGAGAGAAAAAGAAATGGGGAAGATTATAAGGATTGGGGGAAATGGGTAGTTAGGGTAATATTTTTGAATTAATTGGGTATTAGGTTTAGTAGTAGGTAGTGTGGGTAATTACTTTTGTTTATGTGGGTATAGAGTGTAAAAACCCCATTGACTTACTTTTGCAAATGAAACTCCCAGGTTGTCGTGCAATAAAAGAAAGAAACAAATAATTAGCATCAAATAAATGAAAAGTTCAAGAATTAAAAGTGAAATGCATCTAACATAGTAATGAGATAACAACAAAGAATGTCATATTATTAAAGACACTTTAGATGAAGACAAGGAAAGTCTTTATACAATTAAGGAGCAGCCACTCAAGTTTTGTGGATTGCATCTAACATTTTAACAGAGTTAGAATAGTAAGATCAATATTAATCCTAGTAAAATAAAAAAACCGATCTAAACAGACGTTACTAAGCACGGCTATTTCTCAAAACCTAAGTTAAGCAATACTCTTCAGAAAAAACCTTCTACGTAAATCAGAAACTCTATGCAGCCAACAACTTCTTAACAAAATATTACCATGCCATTTTATCTCAATCAACTTCAAAAGTAAGCTAAGCTCTAACTGACCTAATAAGTAACCCGTAGCTTGGATTAATCAATACTCCAATAAGGAGAATTTTCAAAAGAAATCTTGTTAATCATCATAGGCAGCCATTGTTATTGTCTTTATTAAACTCCAAGGAAAGAGAAGCTTGAGAATCATTTAAACATTTTCCAGAAACAAACTCAGGTGAACTTATAGGTCTGATTATGCACATCTAAACCAGTATATACCTAGAGTTCATTTCATGACAGAGAAAACTGTTAACTCATCATTAAACTCCTTTGACTAATTGATTTATATAAACTGCCAAGATGGTAAGCTTAGGATACCAAGAAAAAGAACAAGTGTAAAACTTTTAATTTCAAGGACTTATTTTACTAAAATTTAAGCTTAGGAAAAGAGATCTACACAAAACTGGAAAATCGATTAACAAGACTTCATACCCACTGGACATATTGAGCAATAAACAAGATCAGAGTATTCCATGACCTTGAACACACAAACAGGCAGAGTAACTAATGCTTCCTCTTAAACAAACCTCATATGACAAGCAAGAAACGAACAGTACTACTTCCAGCATGAAACAAAAACCAATAGCCTATCCCCTTAATCCTTCTTCTATTAAACCAGAAACCCAGGCCTCTTTACTCCCTACAAATAAACTGGAAACACATCCTACACCCTGCAGCACATCTGCATATTCTCAAAACCTACAACACCATAAATTAACCCCGAACAAACTTTCAACTTTCCAGGAACCAAACCTGCTACTACTGCAGGTCACTTTTCATTCCTGATTCGCTGCACAAGACCAGAATACTAGTAAAGAGAGCTTCACACACACACCCTCACACCTCCACACTTATCCTGAACGAACTCACTACCCCCAAAACACCATAGCAGACCCCCTATAAACTAACCTGATCTCTCCAATCTACAACCCATGAAACCATCTCATTCACAACTTCACAGAACAAAATCAACCTTGAACTCCTACTGCTTCTATCCTCCTATTACTACTCCCTGAACCAGAGAAACTCCATAGCACAACAAGGAACCAGACATAGCTCTTCTAGAAACTACCTGAAGCTTTAAACAAATGCTACTACCAGAAACAACACCAACACACTTACAGACCCTTAAAAGAGGCTCCAAACAGACCAAACATCTCAAGCAGAAACAGAAGCTAAACTGACCCTATAACACCTACAACTACGAAGAAACAGCCCATCCACACTTCTAAAGCAAACTGCAACTACCAGGAACCTGAGCTAAGACCTGACCTCCCTCACACTGCCTAACTGCCTCCAAAACCAACTTACCAGATCTGCAAGACCCCTGGACATACCTGCATACTCACTACCAACTACTAGACCTCTGCAGGCCACTCTTTCCCTGAACAAACAAACACAGACCTCACATACTTCCTGATGCTTCTTTCCATTTTCAAACCTCTAACAGATCCTATAGAAAGAAAACAAAGGACCTGCAACTCCCTCTGAACCTGCAGCCCTTTTATCACCCTAAAACCAGCCCCTAGACCACTACTAAATCCACCATAGCCTACGGCTAAACTATCAGGCTCCAACTCTCACACAACACCTGAAAACATCCAGCAAAATAAACAAGGTCACAGGATCCTCAGCTCACCAAAAGCCAACTGCACACCCTGCATACACTCACAGACAACTCCCTTGCTCACAGAACCAGCCTACTAATACCTGCATAAACCAAGAAACAAACTCCCTTTCCACTCATCTGAGCCCCTTCTTAGCAGAAACAAGCACACAAACAAAGTAGGCCAGCAAATAGAACTCTCTGCTTCCTAAAGCTTCTATCAGGATCAGGCCTTCTTTACTTATACAAATCATAAAAATGCAGATATATGGCTAGCACAGGCAGAAAAGCAGGATTGAAAACCAACAAAAGACTAGTCGTTTTATTCCAAACTGAACCACATCATGTTTTCAACTTCTAAATAGCATATAATCATTTCTCTTCATACTTAGGCAAAATATAAATCTATAATAACCGATATGACACTAGTTACTGTAAATAACAAACTCACAAACATAAATATATCATAAAATGAGATTAAGCTGAGGTTATTACCTCTTTAAGCGCAGCGAACGAGGGCGTCGATCCGAAGAAATGCGACTCAAATAAGCGACGAACAACGACGAAGCGATTCACAAACCCAAAAGGGAACAGGAAACCTCTATCCCAAGAAAATGAAAGAACTTCTGTCTATGTTTTATGTATGCCGCTTTTCCTCCTCCTCTATCTTCACTCCCTTAACTGAACTCTCTGCCGCTACTCTCTCCACTCTTAAATGCTGCTGCTGCCTTCTAAAATATATCCCCTCTATATTCACTGCCTTCCCCATTCACGGTTGCTGCTTGTTACGAAATGGCGATACCGTGAGCCAGAAGAGTAGTACATTATGTTGAGAAGTTTTAAGTTGTTAGAAAGTTATATTTTGTTTTTGCACTTTAGTTACTAACTTATATTGGCTTCCATTTAAGTCTCAGAATGTTAGATATAAAAACCTATGTAAAAATTATTTCAGAAAACAAGTTGAATGAAAAATTATCCTTTCTTTGTATTTTTCTTTACTCTTTTCATTTTCTTTCTTTATTTCGAATTTCATGACGAATCCACTGTGGGATTCGTTACAATTGGTATCAGAGCCGACGATTCTCGGCCATAATCACTCGACAATATTCAACCACTGTTACTATCAACCACCGTAAGGCTCGACCGGTGTTCCTTTCCATAGCTCCAGTATGAATCCCTATGGTTACGAGTATTACCATGGGTATTCACATCCCCGCTCTTATCAGGTACCATGTGCTTATCAGGTTGACTATACCAACTCGGGTTACTATTTCGTTCAGTTTGGTGATGGTTCGGTGGTGTCTATGACTGCTGCTGCGTTAGAGAATTTGCTGAAGTCTAGCTATGAGAGCAATGAGACAACTATATGGAAGGATATTCGGTCAGCTCCTTCTTCTGAAACCCTAGCCCCCAAATCAGAAAACTTTAATCTCACAACATTTTCTGTATCCCCACGGTGCTTTAAGCACAAAATTCGTGCCTCCGGTGGCAAGAAAAAGGTTTGGAAGAAAAAGCGCAAGTATGGACGAATTGGCCGCCAGCCTGCTAATACTAAGCTATCTGGTAACAAGATAGTCCGACGAGTTCGTGTGCGAGATAACAGTAGTGAAACTGAGGCCAATTTTTCTGTTGGGAATGAAATATTAAACCAGGACCTGTCTTTGTGTGAGGTCGACATGTTTGATAAAATTCCTCAAAGAGATGAAATAGAGGCAACTGATAAGGAGGAAACTGAATCGTCGAATGAGGTTCAGGTGTTCGATGAAATTCCTGTGATGGAGGAAATTGAACAATCGAATGATGAAGAAGTACAAGCACTTGAATGGGAGAGGATATATGATCTGATTTGCAGAGATTATGAGAATCAATCGCTTCACATCGATGGTGTTGAGGAGGAAAATCCAGAAAATAAGGAATGCAAGGTGTTTGATGAATTTTCTCACATAAATGAAATTAATGTGTCTGACGATCAATGGGATGACAATGTTGGGTCTGTGGTGTCTGTGGAAACAGTTGAGCTAGATAGCTTGTTCAAGTCTAGCGCCGGGTATTTGAAGACTAATGGTTCACGGGTTGATTTTCCACCACTTAAGGAATCTTCAGACTCGAACTTTATGGGTGTATTCGAAGTGGGTTATGAACATTTGGAGGCTAGTAGTTTACCTTCAACTGGTGAGGGTAAGTCAATGTATGTTCCTTTCAAGGGTAATGAAGACCTTGGTGTTTGGAAGTTGATTAATCCGGAGGAGAATTCACTGATTGAGAATGGAAATTCGGCATGGGCACATCTAGGAAATAGCGAAGCTCAAGTGTTTGGCAAATTGTCAACACTAGCGCCATCGCAAGCTATGTTTAGTGACACCTCTCTGTCAGATTTCGATTTGTCCATGCCACTCACTCTTGAACTCATTGTTAACTATGGTGGCAAGTTGAAGGCCATAGATGTTTTAAATGGTACTGGTAGTGCAGAATTTATTACATTTAAATTTGGAAAAGTTGAAATCGAGAGTTATATATGGGGAAGATCTTCTCTAGCAGTAAGCTCTTCATGGAAGGATCCTTTACCCCGAATATGTGTTAAGAGTCATAGAATTGCTATTGTGATCAAGAACAGGACTACTGGTACATCCCAGGTTGATTATGTTGTCCTCATTGTTGACTCCACTACTGGTGATCTTGAGGCTGGTATTGCCAAGGATGGTCCGCCATGTAAGCGCACATCGGTCGCTTTCATACTTGGTGTCTGCGAAATAATCTGCTGCTGCGATAAGATGGATGCTACCAGCTCCAACTACTCAAATGCTAGGGGTATTGACAGGGTGCAAAGAGAACTTGGAAAAATGATTAATCGTCTTGGTGGTCAGCTTCCAAATGGAATTTTATTTGCTAATTTTGCTAAAACTATAGCTCCAAAACTAAGAGACCATTTCAAGGAGACAAGGAGCATAAAGATAATTCAGGATGTTGATCAATTTATCATGTGGTTACATCATATCTTTGGTATAGTTTCTTGTGATTTTCTTGATACCAGGCAGGGAACAAGTGTGAGAAAAACATTTGCTATCTTGACTAACACTTCGATGTTTTCAAAGTTCTCGACTGACGCTTTGAGGAACTTCATTGACAAAGAATCCAACAAATATCTTGCAAGTGTTCCAGCAACATTTGTTTTAATCTATAGTATCATGGCAGCAGGTACTTTTGCTTTTAGTGAAGGCAAAGCTTTTGGTCGAACATCAATTACTAACATCGACCCAAAGAAAACTTGGGAGGGATCTTGTACAGGCCTAGGAGGGTGGATAGCCACCTCCATGTTTTTGTCTAAAGTTTTATGTCGGCCTAGATCTGCATTAAAACTACTCTGATGTCTCTTAAAACTACTCTGAGTGGTGGAATAACATTCTTAATTCTTGACAGCATCTGGGCAATCAAATGGTTGTTTGAAAGTGGGAGAGAGGATATCTTTGAAGATGCTACTCATAAAGTGAAAGTCACAGGATCGGGATTGACTACTGTGCTTCCTCATTATGAATTAGTTCGAGAAGGGAAAGTGTTTTCTAAGTATATGGCAAGAGATAGCAGAACGCAATTGGAAAGTGAACAATTGTTTATTGTAATGAAAGGGTCGGTAAGGAAAAATTTTGGTGCCAATGCTATCATGTCTATTCAGGATAGTATTTTTTGTCGTGTTGATGCTGGAGATTGCCAACTGAGAGTAGTGTCCACTTTTATGCAAGAGAGGCTTGAGATTTCATGGAACATGAAAAGAGCTACTGATGTATTAACCAATGATGGCTTAAGCTTAGCTTGGGCTATTTGTGAGTTTATTGTGGAAGCAATTAAAGCATCAGGTTTGTTTGCCACTCACTTTGATGAGCTTACTGTATTGGTCAACGTAAATGGAGACAATAAGCATAAGCAAATTGCTGGTGTGGCAAATTTGCTCAAATGTGACAATCTCGGAGAATTGACAATATTGGAATTATTGCTGCATTACTTCACTTCTATTGCAGAGTTGTCCAGTTGTATCGTTCCAACCATGAGGACAACTCAGCTGATGTTCAATGTACTTGCTTCACTGATGTGGATAATGCCATTTTCAAAATATGGTACAATTGAAAGTGTACACTGGAGGCAGTTCTTTGGTGGAAGTGAAAAAGACCTCTTGGTTTATTATTGTGAGGAGCATAAGCTTCAATCAAGCTACTCTGAAACCAACTTTTCTGGAATGGAAGTTCATGATGATATTGCATACATGCATAAAAAGCAAGCTAAGGCCAATCTTTACCACACATGCAGAAGGTTATATACTTTTAAAGGTGAACTTAGTGTTATAAGCAAAGATAGTAAGGTAATTGAAGTATTTGAAGGAATTAATTCTGCTACTGGGGTGGAGACCATTTTTCTTAGTGCTCGAGCTGCTGTAGTATCCATTGCTACTGTAACTTCATTGCTCCTCACTGAATTGTGCCTTCAAGTGATTTGGGAGCTTACTGTGGCCATTACTCAGAGCAATAAGTTGCTGCAATGCCAAAGGGGGAACTGGCTAGTGCGATAGACTCTTTAATTCTCCATTTTCAATTTGCTAAATCCCAACCTTGAGGACAAGGTTGTTTGAGGGGGATGGATTGTTACGAAATGGCGGTACCGTGAGCTAGAAGAGTAGTACAATAGTACATTATGTTGGGAAGTTTTAAGTTGTTAGAAAGTTATATTTTGTTTTTGCACTTTAGTTCCTAATTTATATTAGTTTCCATTTAAGTCCCAGAATGTTAGATATAAAAACTTATGTAAAAATTATTTCAGAAAACAAGTTGAATGAAAAATTATCCTTTCTTTGTATTTTTCTTTACTCTTTTCATTTTCTTTCTTTATTTCGAATTTCATGACTGTGGGATTCGTTACACTGCTCCTATCTTCACCCCTCCTTCTCTTTTCTCTATTCTTCCTTCTTACTGCCGTTGCTTCCCCTATCTTCCTCCTCCATTCACGGTTGCTTCCCTCCCCTTCAACCCTTTCCTCCTCTATATCTTATATATCAGAAAACTAGAGTTTTAGGACTAAAATGGAAAATACCAAAAGCGCCCCCCCCCTCCCCCCACAACGGTCAAATTTTGATAGGGTTTTTGCCCAGAAAATCGAGTTTAGCGGGTTAGGGGTGCGAATTGGGTATCCTGAAATGAAATATGCGCGTGTGATGTGTGATATGTTTTGCGCGGGTAGGATAAATTTTAGGTTACACATTTAAATTTTGACCCATTTTCTTTAAAATTACTCAATTCGCTTTTGATTTTCAAAAATTGACCTTATTAAATTTTTTGGGACAAAATTAAATGTCAACAAGTATGGCAAACAATTTTTTGGGTTAGTTTCTTGTTGCCGCTGCTACTTTTGTTAAGAATCATTAATTTCTGTTTTCCAATATTTGGATTTGTGAAGAATATTTGTCTTGCATGTCATATTTGTTTTCCTATTTTTATGTGAAGTAGATAACTTGTAGAAAAATTAAGAGCTTGAAGAAGGTGAAATAGTAGCTTGCTTCTAATTTCATATTGTGTCTTCTCCTCAAAGTTGAGGAACGTGAAATTAGTTTTGAACATGTAAAGATATTGTGATAGCTGAAGTTACAAAATTGCAGGTTGTTCCATCCTTCCCCAGTTCATTTCCTCGATATGTTTTATAGCAATATTAACATTTGCTATACCCACTCTTAGGGGTTGTGATGTATGTTGTATGTCGGTTGTGTTGTAATATGCTATCTCAATAGCAAAACCAGTTTGCACTGGCTTCTGGAGGAGGTTGTAGATTGATGATTGAGACATGCTTTTTATGTAGTCTTTGGATACTCCTTGTTTTCTAGCCAGATGATAATGTGTCAACTATTTGTTTGTCGTGTTCTTTAAATGGATTGGTTGATCAGGTTATAAATATTTATGCTTTAGAGCATTTGGAGCTTGCATGGCATTATCATGGGGTCTTTTGATAATAACTTAGACTTCCAATTGATAATGGGGATGTATAGCCTGTTTGGCATTACTTTTTTTTTTTAAGCGAATATCACTAGGCAGGGTGCCTAGTGACTAGTTTTATAAATAATAATAAAATACCTCATAGAGGACAATACAAAGTAAGGAGGGCCAACCCATACCTTACATCATCCTATCGAGGTTTGGCATTACTTCTCCAAAGCTAAAAGTGCTTTTTTTTTTCAAAAAAAGTACTTTTTTTTTAGAATTTTAAGGTGTTTGGCAACAAAAAAAAAAGTACTTTTAGATAGAAGCAGAAGCAGTTTTTCTGCTGTTGGGGAGAAACTAAATATCCTTACTAAAAATTCGTATTTACCAATTCATTAATTAATCATATCTCTCTCAAAATAAAATTATATTTCTCTTTTTTTTCCCTACTATATACTTTTACAAATCTTCTTCTTCTTAGGAACAATTTTTATTTCTAGGTATTTTTATCAACCGTATATAGGATCTCCTATTCTTTAAATCATATTTTAAAAGTAAGTAATTACTAGAAATTTCTAATTCCGTTATCACTTCAATTTAACTATATTTTATATTGTTCAATAGCTTAAATTTATATCTTTTACTTTATGTTTTACATTTTAACTAAATAATTTTTTTTTTTAAAAAAAGTCTTTTATGATAAATATTTAAAATTATTTTTTTATTTCTATTAGTCCAAATGTAAAATGAACTTGGATGTCCTTTTCGTAATTTGATACTCAAAAGTAAACATAAATTATTTATCAAAAGTACTTCTCCAATGAGTTGTCCAAACACAAACTGTTTATTATCTAAAAGTACTTCTTTAAAAAGTACTTATCCCAAAAGTACTTCTCAAAATAAGCAGTTTTTGACAGCAATCCCAAACAGGCTCGTAATGGAAGTAACTTCAGAAGTGGCATTCTGTGAAATCTTACTCTAGCCATGTGTTGTCTTGCCGAATAAGCAGAAGTTTTATGCACGACCCATTAAATCCAAAAAAAAAAAAAAAAAAACATTTGTTGTTTCATTTCATGTGCCATTGACTAGGTTTAAAAATAAATTTTAATCTTACCTTTATAATAAAAAAATGTTAGGAGAAAATGGGTTGGATTGAATCTATTATGGGTTAGGGTCCCATATTTTGTATTTTTTATTACTAACAAAAAGAATTCGACGTGGCAAAAAAGTCCTGCGTGGCAAAAAACTCATACGTGGCAAAAAGAGTGAATCCACATGTATATAAAAATATTATTATAAAAAGCCACGTCATAGAATTTCGGTGAGTGACGGTACAAAAATCGGTAAGAGTTACTTTTAAAGATACTTTCTAAAGTTGAGTGACCTTTTTGGGACCAACCAAAGCAAAGTAACTTTGATGAATAATTTCTCAAAATTGAGTGACCTTTTGAGAAATTTACTCTCCAATTAACTATAACTATTAACCAGTGTAACTTTAGCCAATAAAGAGTAGTAGTCCGCACTTAATAAGAACAGCAAAGAAAAAGTGCCTTAGAGGGCAATAGAAATTCTTAATATCAGTAACTAAATAAGCTATTGCAGTAAGAAAATCTTAGGCTTCTAAATATCAAATCTGCCGTAAAGTGCAAATGTATACTCCCTCCGTTCCAAAATGGTTGTCATAGTTTGACTTGGTGCGGAGTTTAAGAAATGTGGTAAGACTTTTGGAACTTGTGGTCCAAAATAAATCATAAATAAATATGTGGCTATAAAGAATTTCATTAACGGTAAAGTAGTAGTTTCAACTCAAAAATGTTTCCAAATTTAGAATTGTGTCATTCTTTTTGGAACGGACTAATAAGGAAACTATGACAACCATTTTGGAACGGAGGTAGTATCATCAATATGAACAAAGACCTGCCACTGGTGCATCTCTAAATTGCACCAAGATGGTTTTAGTTGTGTCACATTTGACATTTATAGATTCCAAGTGTGATTCTATCAGATGACTACTAAAAGCTTCATCCTCGCATCACAGAAACTTTTGTCCCATTGATCTAACCCATACACCTATTTAGATTGACAAAGCAACTTTTGGTAGCTAAATGATAACACAATAATGCTGTTTGTTATGTGGTTAATTACATTAAAAGAATTTTTAACTTGCATTGAAGTTCATGGACAAACAGAAAGTAAGCAGCAACCTTGCTACGCGCCAACAATCCAAGTCAGGAGTACACTGACACTGGGCCAGATATATTCTACATCACTGATCAACACACATCCTCGAAGGCTTTCGCATTTGATAGCCTTAATGTCCCTTTGACTCGAAAAACTTTCAAGTCCATTAAGTACCAATTAACTACTGCTAAGCTACTATAAGAAGGAGGATATGCAGTCAAGCCCAACAACAACATTCTCATTACGTGTACACTCCAAGAAACAAAAATAAGGAAAATTTTCAGATTAGGCAGCGCTCCACCAAAAATTACAAACAATAGACCATATCTTTTTCCTTCATACATAGCACCATCCCTAAACTATAAATCTAAGCACTCCTTCAAAATAAAAAATAAAATCCTAGCTATCAAATCTCCCCTCCCCTGCCATTGAGTCGCCGGCAGATACCCTCCCCGATAGCGGTATCGTTACTTTTTATATTTCACTGAAGTAGTTATGTTGTTGATTTTGTCTATATCATCATTTTGGACAACTTTATACACACAAATCTTCCCAAAAAAAAATGAATTATACATGAATATACATAGATAAATGCGTAGGCGAGGAGAGAAATACAAAAATATACACAAAAAATTCTAAAAATTTATATAAACGACCATAATACTAAAGAATTCTGAAACTTTATACAGATTTATTTATTTGATTATACAAGTTTATAAAAATTTATATAATTTTATACACGTGTATAAACTTGCGGGGACTACTATCTCGTGAAAAGGATAATTTTTCGGGTAAGATACGCAAATAAGGGCCGTTTATTGTAATTTTTGTGTGTTGCTTGTCTTTTAGGGTAAAAATCCCAAAAAGTCCTATGTAACATAAATATATTACCTTTTTATATTTGTACCATAAAAATAGTTATAAAAAAGGACCAATCAAAAAATAGTTATCAAAAAAGTTGTATGAATGCATATGTTCCTTAGATTTTGATTTTTTTATTGTACGATACAACTAGTTATAGATAATGTATTAACGTTTTCAATTTTTAAATAATGAAATATGAAAATCTATTGAGATTTTAAATTTAACATATATTATTTGCGAACTTTTTTACAATAACAACTAAATGAGATCTAAACATCAAATGTCAGTATACATGTATAACATCACCTCTTTATAGCAGCCAATGTTTGACTATATTTAGAAATAATTTAACTTCAAACTTCCTATTTTACCCTTAATGAGACGTTCTAAGCACACAAATATCTATAGCTTATTTCGAGCAACACAATCCAAAACTCTTTCTTTCTTTCCTAAGCTCCATACTCAATCAAATATTGTCAGATAAATAAGGAAATGAAGCGAGACAATACCACGGACCCCAGCGAAGGGGAGGGGTAGAAAGATAATTAGACAAGCGAGAGCCCATTTCAGATTGAATTTTAGACGGATGTTTTTGAGAATCAAACATAACAACTTCAATATACTTCTCTTCTTGTTCCATATACACATCCATATGTAGCATTGCTACTTTAATATTTAATTGTGACATCCAGTTGTATGGGTCTTCCCATGACTCCTTGTGATGTGTGAATGTCACTGGTGTTTTTTTTTTAAGTGATGGTGGTGGTTGTGGTTTTTTAGGCTTGTAGTTTGCCGAGAAGATGAAGTGGATACGCGGCTGTATACGGTGGTAGAAGGAGGTCAGCAGGTGGTGCATAGTGGTGGGGGGTGGAGAATGGAGAATTTGTGTTCAGGGTTTAAGCACTATGTTGAATGAGTTGATGTGGTGTTGGAACAGTCTCCCACATCGATAAAATATGAAGGACAAGTAGCCTGTATTTTTTTTATTCTCTTTTTTTCAATATTTAATATTTATATTTATATTGACAATAGTGTATTGAAAATAAAATTCATTGTGATAAATAAAGTGGATCTATTTCGTTTTACTTTATGTTTTAAATTAATTAGCAAATGTGACTATAGTTTTTTATATTTATTCCTTCAATGATTTTTGGTTGTCTTGTCTAATCTCTTTATTTCCTTTTCTTCGAATTGGATCTACACAATTTTTTCGATATTTTCTTCGAGATGCTAACCAGAGATTCCTAAAGGCATACCATAAAAAAACTTCCTTAACCGATTGGGTTGATCAAGAAAACTGCAGTAGCAGCGCAATCCACTTTTTCCTACCTCAGACCGCGCACCCGAAAAGTGGTTTCCGACTTGGGTAACTCGTTGGAGTTGAGCTTTGGAGTCGCCACCTAATATATTTATCTAGACGTATTAGGTCACCTAAAAGTATTTCTAATTTAATTATTAAGGATAACTCCGTGTTGGTCTACTAATCAGAGAGTCGGGTAAGTGTTCGAAATAACCTAGAAGGAATGGGTTAGGTATCTCCTAAGTTCCACTAAGTGTGGTTCGCAACCGATTTCTATAATTGGGTTTAAATATATAATCTCAACTAGAAATAATAAAAATTAAAAAAAAAAACATGTAATAGAGATTATGATATGTAAATAAACTGGAAATAACTAAAAGGGATAAATTTCTAAGATGCTTGCTCAATTGAAGACTAATTCTGCAACGTCAGCCTAAGGAGATGGTCTAATACTCAAAAGGGTCAGAATCCCAATTAAACACTGATCTGGAATATCTCTGCAAAACTAAATTTTAGGAAAGAAAATCTGTGCGGGGCCGTTTGAATAGATGTGCATAAATAGTCTATGATTTGAATTGTATTGCACAAGTAGCATATACTTGCATATTTCGAAATAAATTAACTAATTAACTGTCCTTAACACAATTTAACTTTTAAGCGACAAAAACAAGGAGTAAATATATAGTATAAAAAAATATGTGTCATTAAAAGATGGCATTGTGACATTGATTGTCACATACCGTTAACTTCTGCGGCGGCTTTAGTGTAAAATCGCGTTTAAAATACGAAAATATACACATATAGATGAAAATATTATTAAACACATAACATAATCAAACAAATAATATATATATATATAAATTAAGTAGGGAGCAAATATGACTTTTAAAAAATATTAATAATAGACATAGCAAGCAAATAATTTAAATTTGAGTGATTAATTTATATAACAAATAATATAAATTTTAAAGGACTTACCTCCAAAGTCCATAAATCCCTCACAAATTATTAATTAACTTGGAGAGATTTTAAAAAAGTAAGTTTAGATTTTGGAACTTTAAATTTGAATAAATAGGCTTATCTCTAAATCAGTCCTTGAGTTTTAGCTTTTACAACAGAAATAGTCTAGTTTTCAAAATCAGCTGCACTTTCAATCTTTTCCGAAAAATCTTTTGTTACCTGCTGTATACAAAGTTGTAAAAATTTTGTGCAGAGGCTACTTCTGCCATTGCTATTTAGTTTCAGGCAACTTTTTCCTTAATTGTGTAAAAATAGCTATTTTTTGGAACTTCAATCCTTGTGTGTTGAACTTCATACCACAAAGGTTAAAGTTCAACTTCAGCCCAGAAGGATTGAAGTTTGCGCATTATATGTCTAAAAGTTCAGCCTTTACGGGTTGAAGTTAAACTTCCTTAAGTATGAAGTTCAGCCTACAAGGTCTGAAGTTCAACTCACAAGGATTGAAGTTCCAAAAAGTGACTATTTTTGCACAACCATGAAAAAATGGCTTGAAACCAAATAACAGTGGAAAAAGTGGCTATTTGTGCACTTTATTTCAGATTTTCATCTAGGATTTTTTACATAAAAGTACAAATTTTAGAACTTAATTACCAAACATAGCAACATTTTAGCAAAATAATCATATATAGAGGAAAACACAAGTTAATTACAAATATAGCAGAAACATAGCAATATTTTCCCATATCATATCCAACCCTTACATTCTTCCTCCTATTTCCCCCACAATCACTTTTGCTCCTCCCATTTCTCCCTATTTCACTTTTCCTCCCACCATTTCCCCCAATTTCACTTTTATTCCTATCATTTTCCCCAATTTTACTTTTCCTCATCCCATTCTCGATGTATCTCGTTGTATCTCACCATATCTCAACTGTTTCTACACCGTTTCAACTTTTTCTGCAGCACCGTATCTAACTGTTTCTGCAGCACCGTATCTAACTGTTTCTGCACCGTTTCAACTGTTTCTAACCGTTTCTGCACCTTTTCAACTGTTTCTGCAGCACCGTATCTAACTGTTTCTGCACCGTTTCAACTGTTTCTGCAGCATCGTATCTAACTGTTTCAGCACCGTTTCAACTGTTTCTAATTGTTTCTGCACCGTTTCAATTGTTTCTGCAGCACCGTATCTAATTGTTTCTGTACTATTTCAACTGTTTCTGCAGCACCGTATCTAACCGTTTCAATTATCTTCCTTTCTTTACTAGTTGGGTGGGTTTGTTCGTTGGTGATGAGAGTGGGACGGTATATGCCTACTCTTTTCTCCATCTTACTATTGACAATAATTACGTTTGATATTTCGGATAAACATATGAGTAAAAAGTCACTTAACTTTCATTAAATAGTATGCGAATCCATAAATTCAACAGTTCAGTGAGTGTATGTGTACTACTTAAAAATCTTTAAATATTGAATAGTATCAGATACAGAGTATAGTGAAAGTGAAACAAATAAGAAAGAGTAGACAACAAAAATAGACATCCCTTGATGCAGTCAAGCTCAGCTACTTACTCCACTTAGGACAACGACACCGTGTGGAAAAACAGTTGGCATGTGAGTGTACTTTATTTTTGGCGGAGAGCAACATAGCATATATTAGGACACCAAGATTTTGGCCTATTTTTAGTTCAAATCTATTCTCGCTTTAATAGCTACTAGTACTATAGTATTAAGTGACATGGTGGTCCTTACTCCTTATTGGTGTTACAATTTGACTCAATTGATTAGGGACATGAAAATAAGTAATTCACACACTAAAAAAAGGGTGATTTATCCTCTGTCAAGGGCTTCAGTACAAGTTGATTTTTCTTCACGTGTCTCATCCTCAGGGAAGTAATCCACATGGAAATTCTCGAGCACATCAGCATGATTCTTCGATATTAATCTGTGTAGGTTTATTGTCTCAGAACATTATCTCAGCTAGTAGCGGGGGAGTAGCGGGTGCAGTGAGCAATTAGAGTGGTGGTGGTGATGGCGTTAGGGTGGGGGTTATGGCGTTGGGGTGGTGGAGGTGGGTGTGGGGTGATGGGAGAAGGAAAGAGTAAGCGAGAGAATTTTTAATTTGGGGAAAATGGGAAGTGAAAGTGAAATATGTTAGATTATTGTTAAATGTGTTAGAAAAATAATGCTATGCATTGTAATTAGAGAAATATTGCTATTTTTTTGTAATTAAGGGTGAAAATTTGTATATTTGTGTAAAAAACCCTTTCATCTATTCTGATGCTTTCCAGAATTAAAAGAGTGCAGAAATAGTCTATACTGATAGTGCACTTTAAGTTTTAGCTTTTCACATGCAAATAAAATGAGAAATGCAAAAAATGGCATTGGTGTAGGCGATGTTCACTGCTCATTGCAATAGCTTATAACTTGCTGCACCTGAATACCAATTACCTTAATATGGTTTCTCGTAGAGAAATAGCATAGAGAAGGATGAAGTAGTGTTTTGATGATAAAAAAAGTGTCTAGAATATAAGTGGTTAAACCGTAAATAATGAGGTGCAGGAGTAGAAAAAAATTGTGTAAACAAAGGATACATAAGGTGAAGAAGCAATGAGTTTTTTTCCATAAACTAAAAAATGAGATGGTATTTATAGTCGAAAAATTAGAGCAGAAGTCTCAAGTAACAAAAATCATGCTTTTAATGGAAAACATCTACTACTCCTTTATAAATGACAATAAACAGGTCAGCGTCAACCTGCTTGCCGGCCCCACAGTATTGCAGCTAACAAGCGACCACGTGGCCAAAGGACCAAGCCATACCATATCCTTCATTGTGTATGCACATGACACCATTTTGACAACCCTGAAGCTTGCTGCTTGGTTATATAGCGGAGGGAGTAACTGTTGCTATCCGATGTGGGACAACAGTATTGCTCCTGAACATATAGCTTTCAATTTTATAATATTGTCTCAAGCTATGAGAGAAGGAAAGCTCATATGATCAATGCCCATTCAATTTTCCATCCTCATGTATTGCATTTCGTGACATTCTGTACTAGGGTAAACTATTAACTCTTCTCTCTTCCTGATTAAAAGGCGATGATAGGTGATTTATTATTTGGGATCGGATAGGGTTTTCAGGGATACCTGCTCTGGTGAGCATAGCATAGCAAATTGCTATGACCTCTAGCAATTTGTAATTCTGCAAACTTGCAAGTTAAAGTGAGCGATAGGAAGTCACAATGTATTTTTTCTTACTTGTGTATCTCTATTTGTATGAAAATTACCTTTCTTGCTTTAAGATCCTTTCAACAGATTATACTTAGATGAATAAAGAGTAATTTAACCTATTGACACCATATATGACTGAGAAAGAAATAGTTGATTCTGTTTGGATTGCACTGCGACGTTTGCAGACAACTAAGTTGGTCTTCAAGGTTTTCCTTTGTTATCATATTTTTAAGGTTGATATAGGATCAGTTGCTATTCTTTTAACAGAAAATCACTCGATAATTTTAGTTTTCATGCTTTACTTAATCTAAATCATGTGTTACATCAGCTCCACCAAGTCTCCTAGGAAGGAGGTGGTTCAGACATTATTCACCAACTAACAAGAGAAGGCAACTTAGTCACAACATTTTTGGAGCAAAAACTGTGATGTTATGTTCTGCAACAAGAAGAAGAAAAGCTACAAAAGATGTAGTGATCGAAGCTTTGAATTGGTTGTTGGAAGAGAACCATCATGTCTTGCTCTGTTCGCACACGGTAAAGAAAGATCCTACATTATGATATTGTTGTCTAGGGAACTCTTTTGGCAATAGTTATGGTGATTAATCTGATTTCATTTCAATGTCTAAAAGAGAATAGAAAACCTAACATGTTAAACCCATGCATAAGCACGGGCATCATTCCTCATAGTAATAATATAAATGAAGAGGATGAGATTTGGACAGCTTTGTAACTACTGTATGAATCCTAGATGTGTATGTTGAATTTTTTGGACAAAGTTCGAGAGAAGTTGAACAAGATATACAAATTATTAATAGATTGGATGAAATCTCAAAAAGTCTCATGTTCAACATGTCATTCAATATAAGCCTTTTATTCGCGAGGACTTGGATGAGAAGAAACTCTCACTTCGATTCTATAATAGAGATGGAATTCAAAAGCAACCATCAATTATCCGTTTATTTAGTTTTATCCTTTTTTCCACCTTAAAAAGTATATATAATATGCATCTCTACTACTCTTAGAATTTTATGAAAGGTAACTATCTCAGATTTTATAGATATAGCTTTTTGTACATGTATTTTTTATTAAAAAATAATTGTCTCTTACACATAACTTCAATTTTCTTTCAGAGTTTATCATTCCTTTACATAAAGAGGCATTATGAAGCCTGGCCTTTAGCAGAGTTGCTAGCCTCATCTAGCTAATGTTTTAACAAATGGACCTTCTATCTGCATGGCCTAACCCTGATATACGATCGGAAAATAATTTGCTCAAGCTCAAGAGAAAACTCAGTGTAATATATGAAGTTAATTTGTACAGTTCAGATTTCACCAAACAATGAACTTCCAATGAACATGCCAACAAGGAAAAATGAATTCTCTTTTTTATTTTACTTAGTTTTACACATAAAAATAGCAGTTGTCACTCGGGATACTGATTCATGTATGAGGACTCGCTCAAGAGTCAAAATGAGCTAGCGGATGTCAATAGCATACTTAGTTGAATAAAAAATTTCTTATTTGACCAAATAAATTGTCATGTGAGATTATTTTCTTGGGACCAAAAAATTTCCTCATTATCTAGCTTTTATTATCTCAAATAGTACTTTTAATTAACTTTCACATTAAAATAAGTACTACTACTATTTATACTGATTTCATTTTATAAAGCTATAAATTCATAAGTTTGGATAGTGATTTATGGTGGTTTCTCTATAAAGACTGGTATATATAAAAAGTTTGTCCATTTGAAAGTTTAGACAAAATACAAAGTATGAATTAAAAGAGACATAAATCATACAATAGACCACTATTGGGCCCGTGCGGGAACTCCTATACTAGTAATTCTTATAGCCGTTAAAGCTTGAGTTTGAGGAGATCAAATTTACAAGGCCTAATTTGGATTAATCAAGAAAGAAAAAATTCTGACTTTTGGTCTTGAACCCATAAAAAAGAATAAGAAAGAAAATATCTTTGATGTATCAAGGAGAAAAAGAGTAAGAGCATCATGATTTGAATTTATTTTTTTTAAAAAAAGAAGTGCCAATAAGGAAAACTTAATGAAAGAAAAGGATTGAACCCCTTACATCATAAATTCGGTCCACATTCCTCCAAGAAGAGGTAAGAATCTTAATAATTTCCTAATGCTGCGTAATGGGGACAATCATGGACGAGAATCTTGATCCTACTATGGTTTTCGTCTAGAAATCTGATCGTGTAGTTATGTGGTTGGGACTTTTAATACTGTCTATATTTATAAAATTGGACTGATAATATAATTGGCTAATATTTTATTAAATTTAAAATGCTAATAAATATAATTAGTTAATAAAAAATAGGAATACATGCAAATAAATGTAATTAAATGTATTTAATCACAAACAAAAATAAATGAACTCAAATAATATTAATTAATTATAAATAGTCACAGATAATTGTTAAAAGATGCCGATAATGCGCTAAATTGCAGAAATAGTCATACTTATGATATGTGTATTAAAGAAATAACAATCAGGGGCGGACCTAGGTATGTTCTAGGGGTATCAATTGATACCCCTTCGCCAAAAAATGACACTCCGTAAATAGGTAAAAAATTATTTTTATACGGATATATACTAGTTTTGAGTCCCCTTAAAAATGAAAGATACCATAGTCTAGTGGTGAAGGGTATCAAAATTATGACTTAGGTCCTTAGTTTGAGTCTCATGCACAACATCTTTATTTTTTGAGTCCTCTTGACAAAAATTCTGGGTCCGCCACTAGATTAAATGATGCAATTACATAAATATAGTCACAATTAAGTAAGTATAGTATAAGTAGGGGATTGATAATAAGGTTATGCACGTAAATGCATACTATCTAATGCATTTTGTTTGAAAAAATTACTATGATACGTTTTAATTAAATATAGCCACTTGCGAAAAAAGAAAGGGACAAAATTGGATGTCAACATAAGCTTTGGACAATCCTCCCCGTTTGAGCTAGCTTTTGGGGTGGAGTTAGGTCCAGGCATATGTGGGTGTCCGTGTGACTTATGCCCGTGAGATGGGCACCCAAATTTATTATGCGCCCGGATGATGAAATGTGTCTGTATGATGGGCGCCCAGGTGTTAAAATTTATCTTGGTATCTGAGTCAGGTTGACTCCAAGTTGTTGACCCTGCACACGATATTGTTCATGCTTCACCCATGATGGGTCTGGGTCTAGGCGTGCCGGGGGAGGGGGGATATTGAATGAGTTGATGTGGTGTAGGAACAGTCTCACATATTGGTGGATATGAAGGGCAAGTAGCCTATATAAGCTTTTGACAATCCTCCACTTTTGAGCTAACTTTTGTGGTGGAGTTAGATCCTGGCTTATGTGGGTGTTCGTGTGATGTGTGCCCGTGAGATGGGTACCCAGATTATTATGCGCCCAGGTGATGAAATGTGCCTATGTGATGGGTGCTCGGGCGTTAAATTTTATCTCACTAAAATAAGATACGAGTTACAGTAACATATTACACTGATTAAGTTATATACGGGTAAATAGGTATTACATTGTTAGATTACCTTTACCTGTTATATTTATAAGTAACATATTTTAAGAAGGGTTATGTGTAAATATATTTTGTATGATTTGATGGTGAAAAAATTATTTATACAATAGTGTACAAAACTAAATTTGTTAACTAAGTATAAAAATTGAAAGGAACATTGATATTTCAATGGAGTAAAAAAAAAAGAAAATGAAAATAGAGTTAAGTCTTTCATTTGAAATAATACTTCACTAGGAAGATGAAACTCGGCTCTTCACTTTGGTGGGATAAAGTAATATGCGTGCATCTCACCTTCTTTAGAATTCACTTGTTATATATTATAGAGTATGTTATTGTGTTATTGTTGGAAGTTGAGACTTAGAATTTCCTATCGGTCTGTCAAAATTGAATTTGTGCTTAATCAATTAAAAAAATGATGTCAAAAGAAAGAAAATTTACGAGTGAAAGATAGTACTATTTCTCTTGAAATCTATCTTCAAACCAAAATTTGAATATTTTATTTGAAGTTCAATATATACAATATAAATACTTACGGTCAAGAAAATATGTATACTTATGCTCAGGTTAGCATTTGATTCATTGCGGAACGTCTACTTACCAAGGTATAACATAGTTTAACCAAACTGTTATGTTTGGATCCTAAAAAGGTAGAGAAATAGACGGTGTACTTTTTATTGATGAACATAATTAATTTACGTTAATTTTGTATTGTTTAACAGAGTTAAAGTTGTGATGCAAACAAAGAGAAGTCATTTTAAATATGTTTCAATATTTTTCTTTTATAGTACTAAAAGATTTACTTATTTCTATATACAGCTTTTTGCAGAGTATAGTTGAGGCAATATGAAAACTTGACCCCTTGCTATGATCATAGCCGTTGAATATTTTTCCTTACAAGGCTAAAGATATATCAAAGATGAGAACTTTGAATTTCCATCTGTATCATTTGCCAAAATGGCAAAATTCTGAAATAATGATGGTGAAACCAACTTATAAGTTCTTTCCCAGTTGGCCAAATGAATTTAGTACATGATACTGACATGAACTTCCTTCTGAAATATGAAAACTTTAACCCCTTGTTGTGATCACAGCCATTGTATATTTAAGGCTATAGTTGCATTAACTATGAGAACTCTAAATTTAATAAACACAACCTACCAAGTTTGAAACTTTGTTGGTGAAGCCAACTCTTCCAAGCTTGTGGCCATTGTGTAAATCATGTAAGTTTGTAGCAAAGTTATTTCTCACATTACAAGCACGTGTAAATGTCAGTCTTACAAGCTTTAAGTACTAATGTCTACATCTCCCTTTACAAGTTTGCTGCTGCCCTTGGTAATTAGTTTCATCAAACTTTAGCATCTCCTCACTTAACTCCCAACTCTATGTACGTATCCACTGCTATTAAATTTGTTATTAGCAAGTGGAGCCCAAATCGAGTTTAATCCTAACTTACTAAATTTCAAGAGTTTAATTAAAATATAATCGAGCTTGAGCCGAACTCAACTCGACCGTATAATATTTGTTTGTGAGCGTAGTGCTACACCATTCGAGAAAACTAAATTCAGATACTATACTTCAACTTGAGGCAAAGGCAGCACATGATGTAAAGACACTTATACTATAACTAGTTCTGGACACGTGCGTTGCACATGAATTCTTAGTAGGTTAGACATAATAATTTGAGATATTCTCTAAACATGATTTACAGAGCCTTCAATATCTATTTTTCGTCAAAACTACACGTAGTAAAGACAATAATTTTTTTGAGAAATAACTTAACTTAATTAAATACTTAAATCTAAATTTTAAACGAAATATTTAAATCCAAAAGAAGCAATTCCCGTATGTACATTGTTAATTATATATAAAGCTACAAATAAATCACTTCCAGCTTTACACTAAAGAAATACTACTCAATATAAAACATATCAACTGCAGCGACACAACTAAAATTACATAAAATATGAAAAAAAGAAATTACATACTACACAACTTCTAGAATTCTCAGTTTTGCAGTTGTAAGCGACACACAAATACACACCATGACACCAATATAACCCAATCCAACCTAGCCATCATATTACTAATTGTTTCGTTTCTAAAAGATTTAGTGTAGCAGTTTTAATTTTAGTAATAAAATCAAGCGAAAACAAATTGAGTATCCAGAAACCTTCAAACAATAGTCAATAATTAGTGTAAATCCACGAAACCACTTCTTAAAACAGTAGCAACATGCGCTCATCTTTCTAAGAATGCTAATTAATAGGAGGAAAAAATTAACCTACCCTTACTGTGCAATTTGTGGCCCGAAGCAACAGATGCTGCAGTGAATACTTACAATGAGAGCAATGGTAATTATCAATTAACAATCTCACAAATTATGCACTTTTATATAACATATTAGATAAGCAGTAAAAAGTATTTCAAAATACTACACACAAATTTTATTAATGTGGAAGTCAATGTAGCAAACAAATTAAAGCTCGAATGTGAAAAGGCATGATAAAGAATAATTTATTAGACATCAATAAGTGGGTAGAAGAAAAGGTCTTCTCATTTTGTTCCATTTATTGTAGACTACCGTCATAATTTTGGGTGTTCTCATTTCAGTTTCATTATCTATGGCAGGGTAAATTAAATTACTAATACAAAATAATTATTATAATATTGTTTTATTTTTGTGAAGGGTATAATGGGTATTTACTATTTTTAGGGGCTTTATAGTAATTTGACTTTACTTTTAGGGATTCTCACTTTTAAAATAACTAATTTTTGGAGACGCGCAATGCGCGTGTGTCCTTAATAATGCATGTAATATATTAAAAGAATTACATAATTGTTGTTTAAAAAAAATTGTGTTTGAGTTGCACAATTGATATCTTAAATTTCATGAAATTGTCAAAAAAACATGAGGAGGTCACTATTTTATTTCATCTTAATAACAATCATACATTTCGTTCTTTGGGGAATTGAATATAATGGTGTCACAGTGATTTTTGAACGGCTAAAATAGACCCAGGATTAGAGTTTCATCAAAGTTGTAAATTATTTAAAAAAAATACAATGATAAATGTATTCAGATGTGTGTTAAATATTGCAACTATTCTGCTTGCAGTATTCCCAAATATTAATGAAATTACTCTAAAACACAAGTACATATATATAAAATAAACCAAAAGAACACGAAAAGAAGTTTCAAAATTCACAATAACAAAATTATAGCCAAACAAAATTTTGTTCGAAAGACATACCGCTTACCTCATTTGTATTTGTGCAAATTTTAAGCCGATTACGAAATGAAACAGGATAACTGTGGGTGAGATGTTGATAGTTTGATGTTGTATTTTATGAAAGATCAAATACCATCAAAGATAAATATTTTAGCTTCCCAAAAAAAAAGGCAGTGGTTCTTAACCGAACTTGCATAAACAATGCGTGAAACAAAGTGTGCTGAATAATCATAGGAATTAACAAAGAAGAAAATAAACTTACTTGTCAAATATAATTTTAGTACTATCTCTCGGCTACTACCAGAGATAAAGTGAATCTGGAAGAAAATAAACTTTTCACTTGTAATGCTTAAACACATAATTTGATTAGTTATTTGGTGAGTTCCTACTGTAATTAAGCAATTTAGTAACAAATATATTGAGTGTTTGTTCACTTTCTCCAACGGATGAATGTTCATTCGCCTCATTAAGTTGGAGATGTAAAAAGTCATTTTTGATCCTTGGATAGTAATAGATGCTTAGTAATGAATGACATAGTCATCCATTATATCTCTCCACAACCAAATATATGTAAGAAGTGAACCTGAAGATGTGAAAATACATCACAATCCTAATTAAAAGATGATATTTTTATTATATATATTAAGCATTTTTTATAATTTGTATAAAATATATGAGTAAAAATTTAATTGTGTATTGACTTCCTTGTACAAAGGAATATTTAAAAAAAGCTATACTATAGGGGCAAAAAGGTCGTTTATTTTTTGCTATAGGGATTGGCTCTTTTAGAATAGTATGATGATTAGTTTAGAAAACGTGTGTTGCACGATATATCTCAAACTAAGTATTACTCTTATCGAATTTGTAAGCAGAAAATTTTCTTTATGCTAAACTTTCCACGATCCATGTTAGTACTGTACTACTCTATATAGTTTTACAAAGGAAAATAATTTCAGCTACCTTTTGAACATAACAATTTATTGTCCATATTTGACAAATAACACATATAAAATGGTAAAACTTATGCAACTACCCTTTATTGACAAATGGTTGGAAAGGATGAAAGAAGACTTTGAAATTATTGAGGTACTTGTAAAAGTAACATAAAAAGAAATTGAAGTACCTGATTTAACACTTGTAGATGGTTTTGGTGTCTTGGAGATAATGATTGGAAGTGGAATATTAAAAAGAAAATGGCTTCAGTGGGTTCGTTGTTTGCACATGTTTTGACAAATAAATAGATGAGGAGAAAGGCGGATAGACATGAAAAATGTTGCTGGAAGGTGAACAGAGAAAATATTCAATGTGACATTTAAATGTTGAGTAAACTAAACATTAGCAATAAGTCGAGGAATATAATTTTAGACTAAGTAAAGGAGCTTGATCTCTTGTGTTTTTGTAGCTGATATAATTAGGAGATGTGAAAAAACATGCAAACTTCATGAGGTAATAATGAATCCTTAAGCCTGTTCAGTGCATCTATTTGGTAAGACAATTTTGTCTACTTTCCAATTACAACTTTTTTCTATTAATTTACTAATTTATGAGAAATAATTTATTATTTTGTGAAGAGTATAACTCAAGTTTTTAAGGGTGTTTTGGTCTTTCACTTTTTACTTTAGGATTCTCACTTTTATATTAGTATAGATATAGATAGATAGATAGATATAGATTTATTCAATTACGGTACATGTGCATATGAAGAGCCTGAGGAAATGACTATTAGAGAAAAGGTCCCCACAAGTCGGTAACTATTCCTAAATCCTAATTTCTGCTTCATTAATAACTTGAGCAAATGACAAAAATAGTCCCTTATGTATAGGTGTAGATCTATTTTCGTCCTTTAAATATGTTAGTGATATAAAAAGTCCTTTATGTTTGTAAAAAGTTGACAGTTTTAGTTCTAGGCTAAACTGACATCCAAAAGCTAACAGAACATGGACTTTTAAGTTAGAACTAACAGAACTTATTACAGTAACTAGGTTAGAGACAAAGTTTAAAAGAAAAAATAGAAAAAGCAATGGAAATGCCTTTCCTTTTAGCTTCCTTCTTTGAACTAAGTAGACACCACCTTCTTCTTCGACCCAGGCCCCTTCTCTCTCCCACCCTCTCTCTTGCACACATAATTTTTAATTTTTTCTGCAGCTTTTACTGGCTTGCACCGATTATTCTTGCCATCTTGTTGCCACTTTTCTCTGTGCTTTAATTAGAAGAAGTTGATAAAGAACCTAATTTGGCATTGGTCGAAATGGAAGACCCCCTTATACAAAATGTCCAATCCAGTATTTGAATGACAATACATGATCAACTTTTGTTTTCCTTAGTAGCCTGAAATTTCAGATTCTAACCATGTTGGGATGATCATCTAAGTAATTTGAAAATGGGTGTAAGCTTGGAATGACACAGGTGTACTAGTTTCATGACACTTGATGTACTTGCTAGTTGTTGCCTGATGTTTGGATTCTGATTCACTGTAAAATTACACCATGTCCCTTTGGATTCTGGTTCACTATAAATTACGCCATGTCCCTTCAACAGAGCTTTCAAGCCCTCACGTTTTCCAGGCTTTTGGTTATAACTTTTGGTCAATTGATTATAATAAAGTCCTGTGCATCATTGGATTTTGATTCTTAGAGGTACAATTTTTTTTATTTCATGGATACATAAGAGAATCATGTGTGCTTCTGGGTTTATGTTATTTGGTAAGCATGAAGAATGAAGAAGAGTACTATTTGTGCTTCTTGTAACTTATGAACCAGAGTTAAATTTATAAACGTCTACCACATGAGGTCCGTTAGTTTTAACTAACAATGCTTCTTTATCTGTTAGTTTTAGGATGTCAATTAAGCTTAGGACTAAAACTGTCAAGCTTTTACAAACATAAAGGACCTTTTATGTACACTGGTATAGATAAAGGACAAAAATAGATCAACCCTTATACATAAAGGATGATTTTAGTCATTTTCTCTTAATAACTTCATGGTTGTGTTTCATCGGTACGTGAAGTCATATGTCAATAAGTAATTACCGGAACTAAAGGCCCAGGTTGGCATTTGTCAGTAGGTTACTTCATTCGGTGTTCTGTATGTTACTATCGTTGGTCCTCTTTCTTTTTTTTTTTTGGTTGAAACACGATTTATATTAATAATAATATCACGGAGGATTACATAATATGCCCATACGAATATCACTAGGGTCAACCATATGTACATTAGAGTTCAAAGAAAAGCTTGAAATGGCATTCATTGCACTTAGATTTCCTAATTTAGACAATGATAGACAATTACTATCCGAAGTTGTTATCACAAAATTTGTGCCCTCTTGATCTTTTAGCAACGCTGTTTGAACAAAAACTGGGGGCACTGCATAGTGACTAGTATTGGAAGACTTGGACATTGAGGGAGCTCCACTTGCCATAAGATGCGCGACTGCATTCCCCTGTCTGAAGTTATGCCTGATTGTTGGCATTCTCAGCTTGTGCATTAGTAACCTGCAATTTTGAACAATAGAAACATAAGTAGGAGTGGGTTTTTCCAATAGCAGAATGACTTCTGTAGAATCAGTTTCAATTTCCAGGGAATTGTACTTTTGATCCAAGGCAATAGTTAACCCTTCTAGAAGGCTTAATAGTTCAACATGAGTGTGATTATGTGCAAGCACGTTCTTATGATATCCAAGAATCCAGTGCCCCTTAGAGTTCCTAAACACCCCTCCAATACTCGCTTGATTGTCATTTGTTTTGAAGGATCCATCTATGTTTAACTTGATCGTGTTATGACTTGGGGGGAACCAAGAAACATTAATTCTCCTAGTTATGGTTTTCCTAGAATTGTCAGCTGTAAGAAGTTTAAATTCTAGTGTTCTATGGTGCACCTCCTTGAAGCGTAGTAAATTATCCATATTGTTAACATTATTATGATTTCTATTAGTCCATAAATTCCACAATGAGAATAAAAGCAATTCCTCCCAGTTATAATATCGATTTTTAGGGTACTGGTAAGTATCTCTTAAACAATTAAGCCAATGCCTATCCGGAGTGACATGATGCATAATAGAGCCCTCCCCCCAGAATTTTTTAGCAATGACACAATCTATAAAGATATGATGGGGAGTCTCAATTTCATTCTTACAAATAGGGCACAAAGGGCTTATATTGATGCCTATGTTGTGAAGATAGGATCTAGTAGGCAGTCTATCATGTTGGCACTGCCAGGTGAAGTATCTAATTTTATTAGGAACATCCACTTTCCAAAACCATTTGAAATCACCACTACTACTAATAAAATTATCAATTTGGGCATATAGTGTGTTTTGCACAAAGAAACCATTGGTGGTAAGGGCCCACACAGGATAGTCAATATAAGAGGGCACAGGAGCATTAGCCCCTTTAAATTGGTCAGTAATAGATGTAGGTAAAGCGAAACCCGTGTTAGATAGGTCCCAAGAGTTATTTGTGCTAATGTCAGACACTTTTTTGGCTTGATCCTCTCTTGTAAGAGGCCCATGAATCAGGCTCCTAAGGGTGATCTTATTTGGTAGCCAATTGTGGTCCCACAAAGAGATACACTTACCATTTCCAACAATCCACCGGGTATTTCTAATGCAAATAGGAATAGAGGTACTAATGCCTTGCCATACGAAAGAATCAAATTTTGAGTAAGGCTTATGCATGTATTTATTGCTAATAACCTTAGACCAAATGGCATTAGGGTTAGTCAAGAGACGCCAAGATAAACTTGTAAGGGAAGCAATATTCTTTGTTTTGGCTTTAACAATAGAGAGACCTCCTAAAGGTTTAGGCCTAGTGACAACATCCCAAGACAAAAGATGAATTTTCTTCCTATTATCAGTAGTACCCCACAAAAAATCCCTTTGAATTTTGTCAATAATATTGAGAGTTTTACTAGGGAGGAAATGGAATTGCATGATGTGATTTGGAAGAGCGTTCAAGGTAGACTTGATTAGGGTAGCTCTCCCAGCGATATTGATAAAGTTCGCTTTCCAACTAGAGAGTCTAGAATGAAGATTATCTATTATAAATTGATAATCATTATGCCTGGGTTTCTTGTTAAGGATGGGAAACCCTAAATATTTGCCAAAATGATGACCTCTCTTAATACTCAAGGTGTCACTCAGATGGACAGCTAAGCTGGGATCGATATTATTTGAGAAAATAATCTTAGATTTTGTATTATTAACCTTTTCCCCAGAAATACTACAGAATAGGTCCAAAGTACTTTTGATAGCAGAGGCTGATTTAATATTAGCTTTGGCAATTAAGGTAATATCATCCGCAAAGAGAAGGTGAGACAATTCAGGGCCTACTGAAGATAGTTTAATAGGGTCCCAGAGGTTCATATCTACCTGATGATTAACATAAATAGAAAGGAGCTCCAAACAAAGAATGAAGATGTAAGGAGACATAGGGTCCCCCTGCCTAATACCCCTAGATGGAGAGAAGTAGTTTGTTTTAGAGCCATTCACAAGAACTGATATAGAGGAGGTAGTCAGGCAGGATAATATAAGCTTAGAGATTTTAGGAGGAAACTTGAAAAAGACTAACATAGTGCGAATGAAGGACCATTCTATCCTATCAAAAGCCTTTTCCAGATCGATCTTAATAATCATTTCACTCTTAACACCTTTCATACGATTAAACTTATGCACTATCTCCTGAATGATGATAGCATTATCAGCAGCCCTTCTGTTTTTCATAAAACTGGCTTGACATGGACTAATGAGAGAATCTAGGTATTGCTTCAATCGATTTGCAATAATTTTACTAATAATTTTGTAGACAGTATTGCAAAGGCCAATAGGTCTAAAGTTTTTAAGATTCACTGCATTCTTAACTTTGGGGATAAGACAAATATAAGTGGTATTAAGACTGGAAGGCATAGTACTACTTTGAAAGATGTCATGACAAATTTTTTTGACAGAAGGCCCAACTATTTTCCATTGCGATTGGAAAAAAATAGGGTGAAGCCCATCTGGTCCAGGGGCCTTATAAGGCTTGAAAGAAAATAATGCGTTTGTAATCTCGCAGTCCATTAAGGGTCTATCTAATAAGGACAAGTCAGTACCATTATACCATAATGCACTGTTATGAACAGGAGCTAGGGAACTTTGGCAATGACTAGTAGTATAAAGGTTCTCAAAATAGCCTGTGACATGGTCAAAAAGTTTAACAGGATCAAAAATAAGATTCCCACAATCGTCTTGAAAATGAGTGATTTGATTTTTCCTTCTACGATTAAGGGTAGTAATATGAAAGAATTTAGTACTAGCATCACCATAGCTTAACCAATCAATCCTAGATTTTAGATGCCAGAACTCCTCTTCTTGTTTTAAGATTAAATTATACTCTTGAATTAAGTCCTTTTCTAAATTTTGAAGAAAGAAACTATTAGCATAATTTAACGAGGATTGGATACCTTTAAGTCTGGCTAAAATTTTGTTTTTCTTGCGAAAGATATTGCCAAAAACTTCCTTATTCCAGGTTGTAATATTATCCTGAAATAACTTAGTAGCTTCCATTAAGGATCTATTAGACCAAGCATCACAAACTATATTCCTAAATTCAGGATGGGACAACCACATTGTTTCCAATCGAAAAGGCTTCCTGTAGCCACTATGAATTTTTTTATTCAGGCTGATTAAAATAGGGTTGTGGTCTGAGTAAGTTTTAGGGAGGTGAATCACATTAGAGTCTTTAAAAGCAGAGATCCAGTGTTGATTTGCAACACATCTATCTAAACGTTCTAAAATCAGGCTGCCTCTCCTAGTCCTATGGTTCGACCAAGTAAACCTAGGGCCCTTAAACCCTAAATCATTTAGTTGACAATAATTAAGGCAATTCCTAAAACTAGTAGCATTTCTATAGTTAATGGGGTTACCACCCCACTTATCCTCTTGAGATAGGACTTGATTAAAGTCCCCACACACAAACCATGGGCCTTGATAATTGTCATATACATGCATTAGGTTTTTCCATAAGTTTTCTCTACTACAAGCAGTGGTACCAGCATAAACGATGGAAAAAAGCCAATTTAAATTTAAAGGAGAGTAGAGTACCTTGATCATTGCATGGAACTCATTCCCATTTATATGAATGTCAGTAACAGTAACTGAGTCATTTTTCCAAAGAAGGACCAGTCCACCTGATCTACCCTCAGCAGGTATTTCAGCATAATCAGTGAAATCATAACGAACTCTAAAATCATGGTGATCATCCATTTTTGTTTCTAAAAGAGCCACAACTACAGGTTTATAAACTTCCAGGATAGCACCAAAATTCCTACGAAAATCAGGATTACCTGCACCTCTAGCATTCCAAACTATAAAATTAATTTGTCTATTCATTTGAACATTAACATTAGGGTTAGCATTAAAATTCATTTCAGGGTCAGTTGTTAGCGTTGGATTCAACACCACTGCATATTTTCCCACATTCTTGTTTGCTGGTGCTCTCACATCCAGTGAGCATTTGCAAAGAGTTGGGTGACAAGTTAGAATACTTTTCCTGTCTAGTCTTTCTCTGAAGAGCAGTATTGTTATTTCCTTTAGGTTTGCAAATTCCGTGCGACTCTCCCTTCCCCTTAGTACGATTTCCTGCTCCTCTCTCTAATTTGGCTCTTGTTCTGGTGGATTGGGATGGGCTGCCTGAGGTGGCAATGGAACTGGTGGTGGAGGTATATCCTCCTGCATGAGATGAGGTGGATTCATTTGCACATTCAATGGGTTGAGATTGAAAGGAGCTGCATGCATGTCCATTTGTTGATTGAATGGCTGATTCAGTGCCATGTCCCAACCTACGAAGACTGGATTCTGTGGTGGCAGGACCCTCGGAGGGAAGAAGGGAAGATCTAGGAGTGGTGGAATCTGATGAGGTTGTAGAAACTGGGGCCACATATTGTTCATATAATTCTGCATTGATAGATGCATCCCTTCGCTTACTATTAGAGCTAAGTATTGTGGATCCTGGATTACTGCATAAGCTAGCTGTCCATTGATGGCCATTGGAATTGCCAGTGCATGTCCCCAAAGACTCGACTCCACCCATGACTGAGGTATGCGATCTTGCTGTGGTGGTAGGGCAAAGATCAATGGTTGATTTATCAACGGTGGAAGTGGAGCTTGATAGTTGTTGTGAAGAGGATTGTTGTGATTCATTGTTTTTAATTTTTTTGAAGCTTTGTGTTGATGAATCAGGTGCCTTATCAGTCTTTGAGATTTCTTTCGACTGTAGGGTATTTTCATTGTGGTATATAAGAAGAGAGGTATTCAAAGAAGATGAGAGAGTATTAGAAGTTTGCATGGGATTTTGCGTGTTGATTTTAGCTAAGAAGTCAGTGGAATTGTCAGTAGTGCTCTTTATGCTAGCAGGCGTATCATCTTTCTTATTAGATATATTTGAAGAGAGAGGTTGAGGAAAGATTTGGTCAGATTCTTGGGACAAAAGAAGTTTTGTAGTAGATTTAGTAGTAGGAGTTTTGTCAGACGAGGAAAATTTTGCATGGGAGTTTGACACTGTCAAAAAAGAGGTACACGTGTCCATGGGGTCCTTTATTTGGCTGGTAGGTTGCACATCCATGTGGCTTGCCACGTGGTTTTCCACTACATAATTTGGCCTCGGGGATATCGAGTTTTTCACGCAGCTTCGATTAACAATAGGATTTTGAGATTCAACAAGAATCCCTTGGCCAGATTCGATATTATTACTACTAGGATTATTAGATTTATTTTCATTAACAACGGTTAAGACACTGAATTTATTTGTTGCATCTTTCAATGCAGCATTAATTTTAGGCTGATAGTGAGTTTTAATTTTAGTTTTAGGCGTGTAAGAGTAGGAAAACTTACCTGTAGCAGGAGAGGCCAATGAAGGAGATGAGAATCGTGTTGGCGTGTAGCTGGTGGATGCCACATTTGTCGCATGGCCTCTTTGAGGAAACTGATTTGTTTTTCTTTTTTGGAACTTTACAGTTTTCCACTCACTTTCCCCTTCGATTGCTTTTAATTTTTGTGAGGCTAAAGGAGCAATTGGTATTTTCAAATTTGAGGTAGAAGAGGCTGTTTTGGTTGGACATGAGTCCTGTAGATGACTAAGTCGACCACATATCTTACACAAGAGATTCTCACCTTCATAGAACACACTTTGTTTATGGTGTTCAATAAACACATAATTTTTGACGGGAACATCAATTGGAACTTCAACACATAAGCGAGCATATCTTGCTCTTACTGCAGTAGAAGTTTTATAGTCTACTTTTAATAATTTGCCAATTGTAGATCCGATTTTTCTCAGTATTCCTTCATCGAAAAACTCAGTTGGTAAGTTTGGCAGACGAATCCAAATAGCAGTTGAGTGTAATGTTATTTGAGTAGCCACAAAGTTTGGCTCCCAACATCTTATCGATAAAAAGAAACCATTAATGAACCATGGTCCTTCAGTTAATACCTTGTGTAGGCTATCATGGTGTTGAAATTTTGCCACATAAAAATCCTCTCCAAGGTCAATTAGAGGAAAAACTTCATCTAGTTTCCAAAGAGTGATGAGCTTCTCATAAATATACTGATGATGCAATCTTTTACCATATAACTTGACAATAACAGAATTCACCCAAGGTGAGTAAATGCGTTGTTTTTCCTCGTGTGTAAGAGAGATATGATCAACTAGGCCATCAGCATCTTGTAACGGATATTGCATGTCCACTTCGATTGGTTGACTGTGTAGAAAAGGGACTTTAATGATGTTTTGCGTATTAGAGGTAGGGTGTTCTAATAGTTTATCTTTGATATTAATTGTCTTGAAAGTAAAAAAAATAATGAATATTAATTGAAGAGCGATTGATTAATACCTTATTAATACTTTTTGATGGGTCGTGTATTATATAAACATGACAAAGTAAGTTGAGACGTAGGAAATACATAAAGAAGCTAAGAAGTTTTCTTTTAACTAAAAAGTTTCCTTGTAGTAATAAGGACACACAACAATAGTCAAAGACTAACTTTAAGGGTTTGTTTTGGAGTACTAGTGTGAACGAAAGCGTAATAGGTAAAATGAACTCTATTCATAATTAATGTGCTAACGATTTTCTCTGGTACACAATAGCGTGATAAGGAAAGCTCAATTATTAATGTCTGAAGGTGTAGTGTACAATCTACACACAACATACTATATAGGAGTATATAGTATAAGTTCCTAAACTAAGCAGTCAATTCCCTAAAAGTTCCCTCGAAAAAGATGAATTTTTATAGTAACAATCATGCATGCATGTGCTAATAATCTCTCCTATATACATTTTGTGTAATTTCGGGGGTGGGGGTGGAAAGGAGGTTATTTCTTAACTACTTGTCTGGTTCATTGTTCAAATAGAAAGTGAAAGTATGCAGCAACTGGTTAGTGGTACGTAGCTGAAAGACCTAGTAATTTTTATGTACTCTTTACTCTTTATTTCTGTAATGTTTAATACTCGGAAGATGCTTTTTGTTAATACTTCTAATAAGGTATAGAAGCTATTCCAGGAACTAGTGTATAAAGACTTTAGTTAACTGAATATTTTGTAGAAGAGTGAAGCCTTTGTAATTTATTTATCTTGTTACACCAATGCTCTATTGTATGGTACTCTGCTCTAACCTTTCTACATTTTCACCCAGTAATTACTCTCGCTAGGAAAAACTAAGACATGTATTCCTCTAAACAATTATCCTATCAAACATGTAACTTATTGTACTGAATGGTCCTGATAGTAGTAATCGCCAAAGATGTAAATCGTTAATGTCTAAGCAGCAAGTTTTCTTTAAGTGACATCTGCGTAGTTGTTTAAAATTAAAGTCACTCAAGAACCTCTGAAATGAATTTGGTACAAGAAGAATTGGTTCTTTAATGCTTCACATGATTTTGATTATGAAAGGGAAGTTCCTTCATATATGTTTAATTTGTAGTTCTATTTCAGTGCATTGATTGTTAGGTAAAATAGTTCCACCTATTTAACTCCATATCTAGTGCATATATCCTTTACATTATCACTTCAATGTTTTGATGAATTACTGAAGTTTACATTTCTCAATTTATGCACTTGGACCACACTACTTTTTGTAACTTTGCTTGGTTATATTGTCCCGAATGACCGAGCTCCTCTCCAGTCTACCTACGGTCCAGTCCATCAAGTGCACCATTAATTTGGTGACACTTGTCTTTTTTTACATCTGACTAATCAGCCCCCTTAACCATATGGTTAAACCAAAAGTTTTCCAAACACTCATCACTGCTCAATCGGAAGCTTGTTTTATCTTGATTGTCCTTTATATAATGTACTTTAATTTAGTTAAAGATCACCAATATATGAATGAGTTCTGGAAGAGTATTAAAACATATGACGAAAACAAAATTAAGTTCAACGAGCTTGGAAATTTGCATTGATAAGGAACTTCATGAATACTTGGAGAAGCATGAAGATGATATATTCAAGAGAAAAACAGAGAATGAGTTTGATCTTCAGTCACTAAGGAAAAACAGAGAAGTCATTATTTTGGAAAATCAAATTAGCAAAAATCTCGGTACATATATACTATATTCAAGGGAAGATAAAACAAATCAGCTAATTAAGTTTTAACCATGGTTTAGGGGCTGATTAGTTGAAATAAATGTTAACCCTTAGATGTAAAAAAGAACAAGTGTCACAAGATTAAAGACGCACTGGATGGACTGGACTTAAGCTGCACTGGAGGGGAGCTCCATCGTCGAAATTCTTTGTCCAGCCACTGTTATCAGTTCTCAAATATAAAAAAGATTTAATGAAAAAAAAACTATTGCTAATACCAATCTGCAATTCACCGCCAAAGTACCATTTCACATACATCAAAATCCACTCAAATCTTTTCTTTACCCTCTTAGATCAAGATAATTCATAAAACTAAATTCTAAACCCACTCGCGGCCACCAGAATATCCAAATGATCTTTCCTCAGTGAAAGTCACTAACTTAATTATGGCTAGAGTCCATTTTCAAAACGTAATTCTTTTAAAATTTTCAAATAGTATTACTTATATATTACCGCTTCAAATAGAAATTGATTACTTTGATGCCAAATTAACAATTTGTTTCTGGGTTAGTGACTTCCCTATGAACATTTTGCCAGAAAAAAGTGGACTTTTGTGGTATTGCAAGAGTTGATTTTGTGGGTCTTGGACTAAAGCAGTGAGCTTTCTTGAAGCTAAGCACACATTGATGAACGAAATCAATAACAAAGAGAAGCAGCTATTGTTTGTTTCCATAAAAGTTTGCACTATACTGGCATTATCCAAAGAAAAGATATTGGGTGATGGGGGCGTGGAAATTATTACCACCAGCTTCTTAATAAAACTGCCCGGCCATCTTAATGTAATTTCTCCGATGACGACGACATGCTTTTAGAAGATAGGCTATAGTGGTTGGCAATTGGAATTTCTTTATGTTTTAATGGTATTTAGAGTTGAAAAATACAGGTGGACAAAATAGAACTATGTTTTCTTGTCTCTGGTTCATGTCAGCATGTTTGACATGCACGCTCTTCACTTGTTAAAAAGCTTATGCCTCAAGTGTTTAATATATAGACACATTTTGGTAGGTGTTGAAGTGTCAAATAGGAACAAGGGTGAGTTGAGGTGCCAAAATAAAATTCAGAATCAAGCTGGAGGGCCTATTTATTTAGCCTTTAATTATACAACTTTACCTCAGTTCATTTCCACCATAATTTAGAGTTGTTGAACTAATCCTGACTACAACTTTTAAATTGAGAAAAATACTCATCAAGAGCTGTTAACATTCCAACATTCTTATTACGTTTATTTCAGCAAATATAGATTTACTGCGCCTGGGCATCTCTCCCGTTGGGGCGACAAAAACATAGATAATAAATTAAAAGGACACATACAAATAACAGAAAAATAGCTGACCCTATTATGCAATATAGTGCCACATTCGATCGTTTTGGCACTGACCATTCTTCAGTTTGTCGCCATTCAGCAGCGACATGGTGTGCCAACGCCATAATTAGCCAAACCTAAATAGTGAAATGAGATTAAAAATTCAAATAAGGGTAATAAGAGAAGTTGAAAGATGCTTGAATAAGGAATACGTACCATGAGTATGTTAGCCATTGCAAATTATTAAACCGTAGGTGTATCTGCATGAAAACGAACGATAGGTGATTTTAGTGAAAATTTTGGACAAGTTTAGATATCTATCATTCTTGCAAAATCACTTTAAACGGGTACTACCTATAATGTCATAATTTTGCAATTTATCCTAAATATAGGATAATTTGTGGCTAACTTTTGTGCAAAATTTTATCTACTAGCTTTACTTTACCATCATCATTCGACTAACATAAAGGCTTAGGTAAAATGTTTAGCCATACAGAAAAAAACAAACAAAAAATGACTCAGAGGAAATAGAAATATGCCCCTGGTTTTTAAGAAGAAATTAAACGGAAAGAATGACAGAAAGACAAACTTAATTAATTCAATGATATCGGCCGTGAAAGGAGAAAAACAACAGCTAGAAATTTGTCTCAAGAAGGAATGCAAAGAAAAGAAGACAGAAAAATAAAAATTGGGGAAGAATTGAAAGAGGTTCTTAACCTGGATATGAAACACCCAAGAGAAAGAAATGAAGCGGAAAGAGTATGTATGACAAATGATCAAGTGTGAAGAAGGTAAATGCAAGTGAGAGTATTTATGGTCGTTCATGGGCAAAATTATCATTTCACATTAATAAAAAGTGATACACGTGTCATTAATCATTCATTGCTCACTAGTCACTCGGGACATTTGGTCAAAAGGGACACTCAAAAGTGTAAATAGGTAAAAGGGACAAAGTCTTAATTAATATAGTAGAAGGACACATCTAATTAAGGCTCTTAAACATAACTTTCCTTCACTCCCCTTCACCCTAAAGTTTTATTTCTTACACTTTGGTCCTCACGTATATAAAAGATAAAATTTGCCAAATTAGGGAAATATTTTTCCCTCCGTTTATTCCCTCCTTTCTCTCTCTCTCTCTCTCTCTCTCTCTCTCTCTCTCTCTCTCTCTCTCTCTCTCTCTCCTCTCTTCTCTTCTCCCTCGCGACCTGAAAACACCATAGCTGCTGCGCATCTGCTTTCTTCAATCTCTCTTCGTTTTCGCTATTATTCTTGCATTCCAACTCTCCCAAACACAAAATATTGTCAGATCTAAATCCTTTTCGGTTAATTAGGTATTATTGACTCTAATTGAAAAAATAATTTGAGAAAAATACGCTGCAATTCTTTGAATAACAATTTTTGGTTGGCATTACTTTTAATTGGTTTGCTTGACGTTGAAATGCTTTGAATAATGTTTACCTGTTGGCCATTACTTGAAATTGGAAAGCTTGTCGTTGAAATTGTTTGAATAACGTTGGGCATTACTTCAAACTGGAAAGCTTGACAAGTCCCATATCTCTTGTAAGTGTAAACCTTCGTTTTGCTAATCTCTACTATTCTAATTTTTGTAAAAACCCTTTTAAACAGTATGTTGCTGTTTTGAAACATCTTACTGTGACGATCGCAACAGCATATAGATTGTTCTACAAATACTCGTACAACGTAGTCACAATTATGGAACATTTTATTAGATGCTCAGGATAATCCTTTTGATGTTCCTATTGTGCTAGTCAGAGTTATGGAACATAATTTTGGTTGCCCGAATAATCTTACAGCATGTTCAGTAAATGTTATTCATAATGTTGGAACATTTTTGTAGATGGTCGGAACTGATGTATCGATGTTTCACATAGGTATGCTTGTATTCTTAAATATCCTTGGTATGTTCGGATCTGTTTTTCGATGTTCCAGTATCCTTTGCTACCTGTACCACATTTGATGAATGTTTATCCTATCTTGCAGATATCGTTAAAGTAATGGGGAACAACATACTACTAGGAGTTGATTTTCTTGGTGAATGGGTTGAGCATTCGAAATGCTATGCTTGGATTCCTAAGGTGAAAGAGACAAGACCTATCCTCGTGAGTAGGAATGTTACATATGATGAACTTGTCAACAAAATCATACGCAGTTGGGGGGTAAGTGATGATCCTAGGGATCTTTGCATTTCATATATGCTGAGTGTTGCCGCAAAGCAAAAGACTGCTCCATCTAAAATTAGGACTGATGATGATGTTCAGCTTTATATGGCTGATGTAGACCCAGCTGGGGCTAGGCCAACACTAAGGGTTAGTGTGATTCCAAGGCCTGAAGGAATTTCAAGTTCAAATGAACAAGATATGCATGTTGAGATGGATGAAGATGAATTAAAACAAGGTGGAGAGGCAGACGAAGAAGGTGAAGAAGGTGGAGAAGTAGTTGGTAATCCTTCAGCAAGAGCACCATCACAGAGCAGCCGCAACGATTTTTTTGGAAAAGACGGCACAGGTTTTGTAAAGGGTATGACTTTCAAGAACAAGCGAGAATCAGTGGTGAAGTTGAGGCTTGCTGCAGTGAGGAAGCCTTTTTCTTTCAAAGCTGTGAAGAATACAAAAAAGTTGTTTTATGCCCGATGTGTTGATGCAAATTGCAAGTGGTGGCTTCGAGCATTGAGGTATCATAGTAGTGATACATTTTATATTACAATCTACAATGGCGAGCACACGTGCGGTGTGCAGCACCTGCAAAGCCACCATACACATGCCACAGCTGATGTTGTTGGTGAATACATGAAAGATAGGTACATTGAGGGGAAAGGAATAACACCAAAAGACATCAGAGTTGCATTTAACAGAAAATTGGGATGCAACATTAGTTATTGAAAAAGTTTGAAGGGATGTGAGATTGCAAAGGCAATAGCAAGAGGGACACATGAACACAGTTATGAAATTTTAGAGGCATACAGTTATATGGTAAGGTCCCAAAATATTGGAAGCAAGACAGCTTTGAAGCTTGATAGTTGTGGGATGTTTAAGTATTTTTTTATATCTTACGGATCTTGGATTAGGGGTTTTCTGTATATGAGGAAAGTCCTTGCTATTGATGGGACTCATTTGTCAGGCAAGTACGGCAGTGTGTTGTTGTCTGTCGTTGCCCAGGATGCAGAGAAGCACATATTCTCTGTTGCATTCTGCGTTGTGGACAAAGAATGTGATGCTTCTTATGATTTTTTTTTTCGAACAATTGGTTGACATAGCCCAGTACAATGATGAGTTGAGCGTCATTTCAAACAGGCATAAAAGCATAGCAAAATCAGTTGCCAAGTGGTTTTCCCAAGCTCACTACGGAGTTTGCACGAGGCACCTTGCTGAAAATATCTGTACAAAGTTTCAATTTGGAGACCACCTGGGGTCCTATTACTTAGCAGCAGATGCATATCGTGTGGAGGATTTTAGAACTCACTTTAAGCAAATCGAAGACAACGATCCAAGGGTTACCAGATATCTTCAAGATGACGTGGGGTTCCATAAATGGAGCAGATGTTTTTTTCCTGGGCACAGGTACACGACTATGAACATTCATACCAAATGTTCTGAACCTTGCATTGGAATGTTCTATGTTTACATGGAAATTAAGCCGAGAACATTCTAATTGACATTCAAAATAGTACCAATGATGTGTATGACGTAATTATTGATGTTCTGATCGCATGCTTAATGTTCGCACTTGGATTAGACGTATTTAGCATTAAGGTCTTTGGTTGTTTGTTACAATTTCAGATTTGCAGTGATGACCTCGAACATTGCTGAGTCCACAAATGTAATGCTGAGGGATGAAAGAGAATATCCTATTGTTGTCCTATTAAATCATATCAATCGTACATTTGGTGAAAAATTCCATGTGAGAGCTACGGAGTTCCTCGAGGTTTCAACCATATGTGTCCCTTCAATTGAAGGAAAAATAAGATTCAACCTGGAGGAAGGGGGTACGCTCGCAATTAGTCGAAAAGGTACGTATGGTTTCACCATCATCAGTCCAGGCCAGGGAGCAGAAGTCGATTTACTCAACAGAACTTGTACGTGCAGAGAGTATCAAATTGACTTAATACCCTATAAACATGTTATGGCAGCTATCAGAATGCTGCGTCCAGAAGACTATGGAGCGTGCGTCTATGACTTCACTTCTGCATATTACAAGTTAGAGTCATATATGCTTGCCTATGCAGAACCGATCAATGCTGTTCCACCGGAAGAATTTTGGAATGTTCCTCCTGAGATGCTTGAGAGACGAATATTGCCTCCTTGACGAAGGAAAAAGCGGATACCATCAGTTGGTGAAGTATTTTCAAGTAGGAGAAACAAATGTAGCATTTGTAAAAGGTCAGGCCACAAAAGAACTACTTGCCCAAAATGAGTGGATAGTGGACAATCCTCCCAAACTCAAAGTATTGCTTTTTGAATTTTAATATTGACAATTTTATATATTTATATATTTGAACGTTTAACTTAATGTTTCAAGCATTTATCAATGGCGTTCCAAATTCCTATTATTTTTGTAGTATATAATTCAAATTGATCATCATACAGATGTTCTAATACTGCAAACGGGATGTTCAGTGTAATGCAATAGTCATGCTGACTCAAGCGAAGGGTTGCCTTGTGCAATTAAAAGGTGTGAAAGCATCCCTCAAATCCTGCATACGAAAAAGGCATTAATTAATCCAGATACATCACCTAGAGAGTAGTGAACGTCTTTTCAATATTCATATCACGCCTTTTGGTATTTTTTATGTTAAATTCATCTATAAATACATATATTTTCTTGTTCCGCCATACACACAATTATCCTCCTACTTGAATTATCAAAATTTCTTCATAGACAACAAACACAAATGGAAAATAACCAAAACGAAGTTGTCGCTAATGGCCACTATGCCCCAGCCGAACCTGACCAAAACGAATATTATGGAAACATCGCCTGGGATATTGCCGGTATACAAATTGACATCACTGCAATCAACCATGCTGTGGACTGCTTATCTGCTGATGTATGGAGTATAAGGCAAGTGTTAATTCAGCGCTCGGAGCGTATTGAAAGAATGCTTTTGGGACTCCTTCTCCAACAAGGGATGAATCCGGAGCAGTTTGATACTCCTCCAAATTCTCCCAATGCTGACAACTAGAACTTTTGTTTAAGCATTATATCTAGTACTTTTGTCTAAGCATTATATCTAGTACTTTTGTCTATGTATTTTGTTTCCTTAAGTATGAATGAAAATTATCAGATTATGTGTTAAGTTGATAATACTTCCACTACATATTATTAGTGAACGCCTAAACTTCATCAGCAACTTGAAACATTCTAACATACGTTCCAAGCACCGTATGAAGATGTTTGACATCGTTATTAACGTAAACATGCTAGCATATATTTTAACAACATCCATCTAAAATGCATCAGCAAGTTGAAACATCCTAACAAAAGTTCAGAGCACTGTATGAAGATGTTTGACATAGCTGAAGGAGTATGGCCTTAAAATCGTTATTAACACAAACATGCAAAAGCTTCACTATTTGTACAACAACACATCACTATTTGACGAAAAAATCAACAAAAAACAGAGATTTTCACGAGAATTTCAGTCCAGAACCAGAAAGAAGGCGTAAAAACCCTAGCTTTATCGAAATAGCCAAATAGCAAAAAAATAAACCTCGATTCACTTGAAAACATCAATATAGTACAAAATTTACCTTTAGATGTTACCGGAGAACATTATGTAGATGGCCGGCGACGAAATAGAAGACTCGAGAAGAAGACTTGAGAAGTGTAAGAGAAGAAAGGGGCGGGTGTTCGATGTTTGAAATGATGGAATTGATAAGACCGATCAGCCGCATTTTTAATTAAAACTTCACTTTTGGGGTTGTCATAATTGCCATTAAGGCCCCACCTTTTTTTTTTGTTCCAAATTCCACGCGCGTCCCATTTTTGTATAAAATAGAGCCCGGGAGGGGGGGGGGGGTACATTTTTTTTTGAGATATTAGAACGTTCTTCTGAACATGCCAAACATAATTATCTATTAAGTAGTTCGTTTAAAATGAAACGCGTTTCCTCAAAAATAAAAGGTACTTTTTTCACGGTTAGAACATAACAAATGATGTTTGAACCCTAACCCTAACCCTGAACCCCAAAACCTAACCCTAACCCTAACCCTAACCCCAAACCCCAAACCGCAAAAATTCCTAACATTTAGAGAACATCCAATCTCCTGTTCTGAACCTTTTACGGAACATTCTCGAACGTCGTAAGTCTGTTCTGGATCTTCATACTGATGTTTTTTTTGTACCGTTAAGGATTACTTGAGAAATACTGATATAAGGATCATTTGAAATGCATAAACAATGATTTAGTAGTTTATTAAGATTCCAAAACATGCTATGTGTAAGTAAACCAAAATATATGTCGTTAATTATACCAAAAATATAATTATTAAGTTATTTAGATAAGGAGTGTAGGGTTGATTCTAGCTCAATTAACAATTTTAATCATTAAGAAGTGTATTCTAACGAATTGTAGCATAGATTGGACGTTATATCACTAGATAGACACATTACTAATCTATTTGAACAAATATACAATTTCATTCACAAATTACAGACATTCTTCGTGTATCTACAACAACTAAGACTTCAAATCATACAAGTATTGATTGTGATACATCATTTATATGTATTTAAAGTGACTACTCAATAGTATGTCTATTGGAAGTGTTTACTCATAAAAGTTCTACTAGAGTATACTCTTTTATATCTACTGAAAGCGATTGCTTAGTTATATCTAATGAAAGCAATTACTAAGTTATCGAGGATTTCATTAGATGTTGTTCTAACTAAGTGGATAATCTATACAATGATGATTTAACCTTAAATATAAGGCCTTATTAATCTAGTCATGTTATATAGTTTCTTATTACAATCATATTAATGGTTAGAATACTACATATTAAATTAGGCACCTATTATGAACTGAACATACAAAACCACATTCGTTAAACATAATTAGATATTTTTTGCATCAATCTTTGGAAATTTATATTTATTCAAAGAGATTACTCAATAGTATGTGTATTTAAAGTTATTACTCAATAGTATGTATATTGAAAGTGTTTACTCATAAAAGTTCTACTAGAGTATACTCATTTATATCTATTGAAAGCGATTGCTTAGTTATATCTAATGAAAGCGATTACTAAGTTATCGAGGATTTCATTAGATGTTGTTCTAACTAAGTGGATAATCTATATGTCGCACCCCTTTTTTTCGAACCCGGTTAGAGTTCGAAACATGGCTCGACTTATTGGGATTCGCGGGTAAAGACTTGGAGTCGCCACCTAATAATTTATTTAACTAGGCGTATTAGGGCACCTACTTTATTTCTAGCCGATTTTATGTTAACTCCGTAACTTGATCTACGAACCGGAAATTCTGAGTAAGGGTTCAAATTAACCCAAGAGGAAGGTGTTAGGCACCTCTCAGATTCCACCAAGTGTGGTTCCCGGCCGGACTAAATAATTGGGATTTAAAATAAATTAAACTTAATAAAATTGAACAGTTTTCACTAGAATATACAAGTACACAAAATTGAATTTAAAGTAAAGGATTCATCTTCTCGAATTGTTTTATTCCTTAGCAAATTTCAATTAAATGGACCTTGCAAAATAAACGAAATTAGTTAGTGTGCCGAAAATTGAACAATAAACCAAAAATACAATAGTAAATATTTTAAAATATTTGTCTCCTCCAATAATGTCGCTTTTAATGAATCTCGTCAGGAAGTACCTCGCAAAAATATAAAAGTGAATTAGTAAAGTAACAAATGACAAAAATAAGTAAAGTAATAATAATAATAATAATAATAATAATAATAATAATAATAATATAAAAAAAATAATAGTAGTAATGATAATAGAATAATAGTAACGATAATCATGAAAAAAATAAAAATGTTATTAATAAAAAAAATAATAGTAATTATAATAATAATAGTAATAAAAGGAAAATGAAAGGAAAAAGGGAAGTTAGTTTAGGCTCAGAATATGTATTGCGTCAAGAGAAGATTAGGGATGTCGGTACGGCTGCAAACACGGAGCCGGTCGTGTTGCCATGCCAAGCACCTCCAATCCCACTACTCCGCTATCGCTTACTTTGCAAAGTGATATGCATCGTCATCGCCTATTTTCTTTAGAGACGCGGGGAGTGTAACGGGACTGATTTTAGGCCTCCAAACGGCATTGGCTGGATATCAATATAAAGTCAAATAAACGGCAGTGGAGGGATTTTAGGGACAAATATGGCCTCAGATAAATAGATCACTGGTTGTATGCTAGCCGTGACACCAAACCCTTTAGTTCAAAAAGGGATTCTGACAACAGTAATGCCTCGTGCCCCGTATATCCGAGCCTTGCATTAATACTCCATTTGTGCTCCAAAGAGTTCATGCAAAAGAGAACAAACTGCAAAGAGTAGCATTTAGGAACTTAAATAAGTGATTAAAATGACTATGATGGTGCCGAGAAAGAACTATCCTAGAAATGGAGTCAATCTCTAGCAATTTAGCAATGAATAAAATTTCATATTATTATACTAGTTCTGAGTCATGACTTCTAGATATAATTGTGGACTAAAGCAGCATTAAACTCTTATCAAATACATACAAAGGAAATTGTGAAACGGAAGAGTTAAATTATCTAAACATCATGAACTAGGAGTCAAACAGAGTAGAATTGAAATTGTGGAATATGTGACAACTTGTAGTTGAAAATATATTCCTTTATTTGCTTGGCTAAGCCTTAGAGACCAAAACACCATAAAAATATTATATCCAAAGAGAGAAACCTAAGATAGGATGTTAAATGTAATGGAGAACAGACATGTAAAATTCGAAATAGACTAGCATTTTGTTAAGCTAATGAAGAGCCATAAACACTTTATATATGTGTATATCGAAGAGAACTAAAAGATGTAAATAATCAATAGAAATCTAGACTATATATAAAGTAAGGTGTAATCAAATGAAGTAGGAGCGCTGCGAGATCAGTAGAAGAACAACGCTAATTCCAAACTTAAACGAACGGAAGCTTGACTAGTCACTGTATGAGAAAATAAATGATGGAATATAGGGTAAAAGGCAACATGTTTAAGGAGATGAAGAGGTGTGTGTTTTCTTCTTTTCTTTTGTGTCTTCTTCTCTTCTTTTTTTAGTGGTCTCCCCCATGTGTATAAACAAGGAACAAATATATAGGAGATGGAGAGAGACGTTGAGGGAGAAATTCAGAAAATAGAGGAAAGCTAATTTGGGAAGTGTATCTAGAAAAGCTTATTGTCTAGATTCAAAAATAAGAAAAGAAAAATATGGTAGGAAAGCATTGATCGGAAGAAACTGTACTAATTACGCAAGAAATCAAGGAGAAATATAAGAAATGCTGATTTTGGATGATTAGAAAAAGATTGTGTGCTAAAACAGGATGACATTAATTAAATTAAAAAGGAAACTATACTAAAAGGAAAAAGAGGAGAAAATAATTAAACAATACCAAAAGAACAGGAAAAAGGAATGGAATGGAAAAGGAAATTGACGTTGAAAGTAGGAATAGTAGTTTAGAAAAAAAAGTTTTGCGCAAATGGTAAAATGTATTGAAAAATAATAATAAGAAAATATTGTGGGGATTAGGAGGAGATTGAGATGGAAGAGAAGATGATTAAAAGGATTTGATGGGAGTAATTCATGGAAATAAATAAATGGTATGATTAATTAGGCAATAAACGTAAAGAATGTATCTGTGAGATTCAATGTCAAAGAAATTTTATTCAAAGAAGTGAAAATATAAGAAATGTATTTTAAAGATATTGTAGGATTTGTAAAAAAAATATTTGAAAGAATTAATATTCAATAAAATGTGGAAAATAATAAATTAAAATAAAGACTAAGTATAAAAATATAAATATATGTAATATATATAGGAAACAAAGAATGCACACATAATGTAATTTTAGGTAGAATTAAATTAACTAAGTATAAATAACCGCAAATAATATTAAATGTCATATATGCAATAAATTGTAAAAATAACCACATAGTAACATGCATTTAACACACAGCATAAAATGATGAAATTGCATAATATGGCCACAATTAAATATATATTGTATAAATCGGGGATAATACATATAAGTGTATGCCTTCTAATGCATATTTCTCAAATAGTCAATATTGCACCTTTAAGCTAAATATAGCAAATTATAGAGAAAAGGAGGGACAAAATTGGGTGTCAACAGCTGCCCCTCTTTGCCCGGGGATGATGAAAGAGTCTTCGGGCAAAGACGTTGACAGTGCGGCCAATTTTGTCACGACGGAGAGACAAATTGGTGGAAAAGGAAAATAAGAGTTTTGGGGTATTTTTCGGCCGAACCCCGGTCTCTGAGTTGCCTACATATCTCGGGTTTCACGAGAATCAGGCTGTGTGTAGTTCTAGAATGGCATATTGCCTGTGTGAGATGTTTATGACGCACGATTTGGGTGTCAAGAGTAAACTTGTCAGAGTATGTGAAGTTCAAATTTGTGTATGCTTTGTCTCTTGGTGAGATAAATGATTGAAGAATAAAGCAGAGGCACTATCAAAGATGAGATAACTTCAATAGATCGAGCGTGGGAAAAGAGGCTTATAATCATCCTAGTTATGAAAATGTGGCGCGCTACACACCCATAAAGAGGAGTTTATACGGACATAGTTTCCACTTCATCTCGATAAATGGGTCATCTTGCCTTCCATATTGCTTTGACTGAGCTGGGAAACATTTGGAAGAAAGAGCTTTATAAATGCGCACGATTCAAACAGACGGGCACGATAATGCATGAGAACATGCATGATCGACACAGATAGGCTTGAACAGGACAGAATACAAAACTGACATCCAATTAGCAAGGAATGATCGGGCAGACCACTGGTGCAAGTAGGGAAATATAGATTTGAGTGCTTTGGAACTCGGCAAAAATAGATAGTTTGTGGGTATAGCAAAAACATTGTCTGTAGGATTAAGCTTCTTGAATTTGGTTTTGGTATGATGCCTTATATGTATTTGAGGTTTTGTTGCTGCATAATTTCATGTGGGGGTAGTGATTTTCTGGGGAGCAAGTGTAAGGGTATGGGAAATGGTGCAGGGGTTTGTCGAGAGATTGGGGAGTGACCTGCAGCAAAACCAAGATAAATGCAAATAAAGATAAAGGTAAAGATAGAGTAAACTTCCCTGTTGAGCTGAGCTCTCCTTCGTTATGTAGTTGTCTAGTGTGTTCCTAGTTGCTTTGAGTATTTAGAAAATATATGCTTCTCCTCTGGGGATATTCTTTTAGGTGCATCTTGTCAGGAGATAATTATTTGTCGTGTCGGGTTGTGTACTCTGCGAACAAAAAAGTAAAGTGCCTGTCGCCGGGCTGTGTACCCTGCGAATAAAAATAAAGTGAAGTGCTAAAAAAAATTAAAATGTCATTATCATGTCTGCAACGCCGCTAGGAAAGTCGTCATTTTTCTGCTTTTATAATGCTTTCATGAATGTTGGGCCTTGGTCAATTTTTCTTCGGTGAACACCCAGTTTTTGTACTTCGTCTCTCTTGAAATTTTTGAGGAGACCTCAAAAATTTTTGCCCCAGTGTCAGCTTGCATCTTTTTTTTTTTTGGAATTTTTGAGGAGATCCTAAAAAATTCTGCCCCAGTTTATTGCCTTTGATAGATCATCATATCATGGTAGTGCCTGCAAAACAACAAAAAATACGTGTGTATGTCCAATTTTAAGGCGGACGAGTCTATTATAGTAGTGCCTGCAAAACAAATAAGTGAGTTTGTCCTATTTTAAGCCGGATAAGGCTGATTATAGTAGTGCCTGCAAAATAGAAAGAATGAGCATGTCAAATTCTAAGGCGGACGGGCCTAATAGTGGTGCCTGCAAAACAAAATAAGTGAGTTTGTCCTATTTTAAGACGGATAAAGCTGATTATAGTAATGCCTGCAAAACAGAAAGAATGAGTATGTCCAATTCTAAGGCGGACGGGCCTAATAGTCATATTCTAAGCCTGACGGGGCTCATCGTCATATTTTAAGCTTGACGTGGCTAGTCGTCATATTTTAAGCCTGACGAGGCTAGTCATCATATTTTAAGCCTGACGAGGCTATTCGTCATATTTTAAGCCTGACGTGGCTGATTGTCGTATTGTAAGCCTGTCATATTTTAAGCCTGACGGGGCTAGTTGTCATATTTTAAGCCTGACATGGCTGATTGTCGTATTGTAAGCCTGTCATATTTTAAGCCTGACGGGGCTAGTCGTCATTTTTTAAGCCTGACGAGGCTATTCGTCATATTGTAAGCCTGTCATATTTTAAGTCTGACGTGGCTGGTCGTCATATTTTAAGCCTGACGTGGCTAGTCGTCATATTATAAGCCTGACGGGGCTAGTCGTCATATTCTAAGCCTGACGTGGCTAAAGTGTTATCATGTCCATTGTGATTGCCTGCGAATTCTTGTGTTTGTGTTGAAAGATCTATTGTCAAAGAAAGATTCGTTAGTCGAAACAAAGTGGTTGCTTTGCATTGAACACCAATGTATTTGCTTGAATCTGCATTCGTCTTTCAGTATGATGATCAGGTATCTCGATGACTCTGATTGTGTGGATACTTGCATCCCCAGACTGAGGTTGGATTTATCGGATTTGGAGGCTGTCCAAAATTGTATTTGTCTTGGGGTTGTGACGGGGTGTCTTCATTTTTCATGCTTTTCATTTCGACAGACGTGGAGCTAACTTTGATAGATGGTTGCAATATCTTTTGACTGAGCTAAAGGAGTAAATGGGTGAGGTTTTGTCTTTTCGTCTGTCCTCAATTGTGTCGGGCCTGATAAGGTTGTTGTTGAAAGTCTTGACAGAGGGAGGTTGTTTATTGTGTAAGTCGGGCGTAGTGTGAGGTTACGAGTTTTGCCAATTTCAGTTATAGTGATTGGATTTGTTTCTTGCGACTCTTGTATGGGTATAATGCCAGTTGATTCTGGTTCGTTCATACTACAAGTTGTACGGAAGTGGAATTGGGCTTATCTAAGTTTTCTTGGTGTCCTATGCTGGCGGTTCGAAAGACTTTATTTAGAAGTAAATGTTATCAGCTTGGCTTGCCGTTTCGGCTTTTCTGAATGCAGATCCTTGACCAATTTCAGTGTTCAGATGCAAAGCGACCGTAATAGAGTGATAAAATGCGCAAAACTGCGTTAGCATATTAGCAAAGATTTGAAGCAAGAACAATATATAACGCTTAAGAGTATGCCTAGACCGCAGATGATAGATTAGCACTCGAACTTGGAGATTATAAAAAAGTGTATAAAGATTCTAAAAGATTGCTTGAGTGCTTTATGTAGCAGTCAAGACAAGGATTTTGGTTAAATGATTGATGCTTGCTTAAGCAGGAGATGGGTCTGGTTAGATCTCAATCAAAATTTGACAAGAATTTTGGGTGAGGGGCATATATATGACTGAAAAGGAAGTTGGCTTTTGTTGAACACCAAGACCTTAGTGCATTTGTCATCCTTTCTTGCAAATTTGTGTGTCATGATGCCCGGGTGTCTTTGAGAGAGATACTCAATGTCTTTCATACTTGTCAACCAACTGCTGCAATTCAATCTTTGCATCAACTTTTGCTTTTTCAAGTAGATTTTGTTGCCAAGAGACTGATCACAGTGTATCATGCATATTCTTAGTTCGCTGCTTCAGTCAAGATCGTTTTAGAGATTGACCATAATGTATTCCTTGCTCAATGTAGTGTTTGTCATGAAAATTTATTCAAATAAAGCTTTTGACCAAAATCGCTCCAAGAAATCTGTCTGCCCCTGTTTTGTATCAAATTAATTCATTGTCTTGTAAGTGTCTCAAATAGCTTTCTCTTGAGTTCATCGTCTCGTCACACATTTGCTAGTTGGTAGGGATATGTTTTCAACACTCAGCAAGAGTTTCTAGCTCCGTCATAGAATGGAATTTTTGTCACTGCGCCTTTACATTCTTTTCCAAATTGAACCAGCCTGCTAATTTTGGCCGTTGTATCATCAAGTGGGCTCCGATCATTTCTCACTTCCTTATTGCCTTGTGATAACCCTTTGAACATCTTTTTCGCCATGAATAGGTGCAAGTTTGAAAGTATTTTGGATTTCCTTAAACGTATTAAAATATAGACTAGACCGAAAAAATGATCCTCAGACATTGTGTCAAAACGAAGTATTTCGGCAAGTCATGTGTGCCTTTGACCAACAGATCTCTTGCCCTGTCAATTTTCTGCTTTGTATGTATAGTGCTATTACAAACTCTTCTTGTTTTGAAAAAATCCCTGATAAGTGCACTTTGCTTAACCAAATCTTCTGCCTTGGTATTCAACTTAAGCCAATATTTTGGATAATAGGTTTTTTTTTTTCGGGGTAGAGAATTATCAAGACATGCGAAAGATTTTTAATATCAGAATTTAGGTATAAAGAAGGGAGATGAGGTGCCTTGATAGGAGACTGGATTTGGGAAAGGATTGACTTAGGTAGAAAGAGACCTAGAGCAAACAAGCAAATTCACGTAATGCACACTTAGCAAATAAAAATGTATCCTATGACCGCTTTATGCACGATGATTTGGGAAACGTTTCGTGCAACATGTATCATTTCATTTGCTACAAATGCGGAGTCTAAAAGAGAAATATTACTTTATTAGACCTTAGTCTTTATTACATCAGCTGATATTAAAACAGTGTAAGAGAAGGAAAAGACTAAACATTACTGGGAGATTAAATCATGGCCAAGTAAACATCTTTCATGCTGATCTATCCTCAGAAGATTCTTCTTCTTCTTCGGACGAGTCTTCGTTAGACGAACTTGACCCTGACGAGTCTCCTTGGAAGATGATATTGTCTGCGTCAGTTAGGAGCCATGATATGTCGAAAGTGAAGTTTTTCAATATTTCCCATGCCTTCCTTCCTTTCTCCTCTATTCCTTTGTCAACCACAGAGCCCATTCCTTTGCTAGCCCACACACCGATAGACTCTATGCGTTTTGTCAGGAGTTCAACCTTATTGCGCCATTTGTCTTTTTCTTTGTTATTTGCTTCGGCCAAACTTTGCTTTTTCGCTAATTTCTCTTGTGCCTTTGCCAGTTGTTTGTGTAGCCTCTTGCACTCAGATTCTAATTCATCCGCATTTCTTTTCCTTTTTCTTGTTGCGCTTGGTTGAACTGCCTTTGCTATGTCTTTCCTTAGCCAGTCTGGGTAGTCTTCATCATAGCCTGCATCAAACCTGTCTCGTCCAATAGTCTCGAACTCCATTCGATGCCTTGCTTTCCAAAGTTCTAATATATTTTCTTTGAATGGTATCACTCCTCCGAAAATATCAGCTATGAAACTTCTGATGCCTGCAATTTGGGGTACAATTTATTTTCTCCCCGCTTGTCTAAATGCCCTTAAAGGAGTGTATGGGTAAACTCCTCTAAAGCCCACTAAGATGATAAATAAAGTTCCTTCGGATCGTGTGATTACTGCTGTGCTGGGAAAATAATCAAACATCCATTGTATGTTTTCGGATGTCAACTGAGAAAGCATGTGGCACCAGCCTTTGGCAGTCGTTGGCTGGTCCCATTTCTCAATAGCGTTGTTCATGCAGGCGGTATGAGTCAAGATGTAGTTTTCTCTTGGTACAGAGTGGAAGCCTTGGTCTGTGTTGTTCTTCTTGTGAAAATGCTCCATCAGCCAAATCTGTAGAAGCAAATTGCAACCTTCGAAAAAGCTAGCACCTTTCTTGCGTCTTTCTAAAGCTCAGTACATTTCTGCAACAATCATCGGTACCAAAGTGTATTTCTTGTTGAAGTCCTTGAGTAAGGTATTGGCAATTGATACCACACAAACATCAACTCGTCCTTTGTGTTGTGGAAACACGACAGTTCCTAAAAAGCTGGTGACAAACGCAAGTACCCTCCGCTCTTGCCAATCTGCCTGATCAATGTTGAAATAGCCTTCAGATTCTTGAAATGCTTCTTCATACCCAAATTTGATGTATAAGGAAGTTAGAGAAATTCTCGATTGCCGTATACTGTCTGTGCATAATTCGGGCTTAAACCCTACCATCTCGAAGAACTCCTTGGCTGTAGTGTTCTCAGGCATCAAGACTTCTTCACTCTCAAATGGTAATTGAGTTAACCCGCCTATTTCCTCCAGTAGTGGTGTCAGCTCTACACTCCCGAAATGGAAAACTGCTCGGTCCGCATCCCAATAGTGTACTGCTACTTCTACTATCCCTTTTACTGCAGTGTGCTCCATTAGTGAAATTAGGTTCCCCAACACCACTTTAACTCGGTCTTGTTGATCTATGCTTAGGTTTCACCACCAATCTCTGAGCAACTGAGGAATTTCAACAACCATGTCAAATGTTCTAGTGGCCATGATCTTTTTGGAAAGGGTGGAGGACGATAGGAAAAGGGGAGAAGAAAAATGCCTAAAATTCGCTTTATTGCAAACAGATGATCAACATGTGGCACAAGCTTTTGAAAACAATGCAACAGAGAATATGAAGAGATGTGTCGCTGTGAGTTGAGAACCCTTTAGACACTTTAGAAGGAAGTTGCTAATGGACTTATGACATGCCAAGGATGTCAAGCCTTGATATAATGCTTATAGGATAAATGTGCGTTATGTGTCATCCCGTCTATCAAGTAGTTATTTCTGCTTCAAATTGGGCCTTTAAGACCTCTTTGGTTACCATTTAATGCCTTTGAATAACATTGAATACAGAATGATTCCAATTGTTTGAGAAATAAGCGGTCGTTTCTAATTCAATTTGGGCTTTTGACGCCTCATCGGTTACCTTCGTGCCTTTGAATGGTATTGAATACAGAATAACTCTGATTGTTTAAGCAATCATTTCTGATTCAATTCGGGCTTGACGCCTCTTGGGTTACCTTCACGCCTTTGAACGGCATTGAATACAGAATAATTATGACTGTTTGAGCAATCATTTCTGATTCAATTCGGGCTTTTGACGCCTCTCGGGTAACCTTTGTGCCTTTGAATAGCATTGAATACAGAGTAACTCCGACTGTGTAGGAATAAACAATCATTTCTGATTCACTTTGGGCTTTGAAGCCTTTTAGGTAACCTTTGTGCCTTTGAATGGCACTGAATACAGAACAATGTTAATAAACGGTCTACATTTGCACGTTTTAATCCTTTAAGTATTTGCCAATAAATCATGTTTAACACTTTTTAGGGCCAAAAACCCGTTCAGATTGTTCGAACAAGTTGGCCTATTGGACTTGAGAACAAGTCGACTAATGATATGTCATGATGCATGATTCCTAGCGCCGCTACTAAAGAGTGGAGTTAGCTAGACCGAGTTTTATTATCCTCCCGAGCGGACGACTCGGGAGTGGGAACGTCTCGGACCAAATAGATTCCAAGTCGTTCCCCCTAAAGAAATTTTTGTGAGGGAAGAAGTGGTCGCAATCACCGTATTTTAATGCACGATTTAGAAACTTGCCAGAAGTGGCGGAGGGTATGCGTGATATGCAAAAGTTTAAAAATGTACAAGTTTTGAAAGAAATGCTCATGTTTCTAAAAATGCTTAAGTGTCAAAATGGATGCACATATTGAAAGATTTCACAAAATGGATTTAAAAAGATAAAAAGAAAAAAAAACAAATACGTTAGTTTCGAAAAATAGGATTAATAGAAACTAGACAATATTAAAAAAATAAAAAAAGAATCATGAAGTGAAATTGTTTTAAAGAAAAAGATTTAGCAATTTTACGGAAAGGATACACATATTAAAGTGTTTCACAAAAAATAATTTTAAAAAAGGAGGAGTAAAAAGAGAAATGAAACAAACAAGTCAGTTTCAAAAATAGGGTAATAGAAACTACTAGGCAATAAAAATACAAAAAGAATTATGACGTGAAATTGTTTTAAAGAAAAAGATTTAGCGAAATTTATAGGGGATTTGAAAATTGTTGAAGTGTGAGACATGTTGTGCCAAGAGTGGGTTTACTAGACAAGAACATGGTTCCCCCAGGCGGACAACCAAGGGGTGGGAACGTTTGAAAATTTACTATTCTTTTTTTAAATCATGATGAGAACGCTAAGGGAAATTTCTCAGTCTTGCTCTTTCATGCTCGCATATCTTGATTTCTGATTTTTGAATTCTTTGATCACTGTGAAAGGGGTATGAATTAGCAAAGGGGATACTTACTCCCTTAATTTTTGACATAGGATTATTACTTCTCCTTAAGGATTGGACAGATTGCTAATTGATAGTTTTCTTTAATAAATCCCCAGTTTTTACTCATTATAACAGATATATAGGTAACTGGCTTCCTCTTGCTTTTATTCGAAAAGGAAACTAACTGTCAAATATCTTTTTCCCTTAAATCAAGTAGAATCTCTCTTCCTTAATTCAAGTAGAATATCATTCTTTTCCTCTTTACAAGGATAATTTAAATTTTGAACACCCCTCTCTTGAGCCTATATAAACAGCCCCTCTTCACCTTTCTTAGGGTGGGCTACAGATACAGAATTAAGCTACAGACACTGATCTATACCTCTCATACATAGAACCGGGACAGCTTTCTTGCCTTCAATTCTGAAACTCTGAAATACACACACACAGAACACTTACACACTATCTTTCTCAAGCATACAGAGATATCACGTAGTCTCTCTTTTCAAGAACAGAAAGATAAACATCCAGATTGTTGAATGGCATTTGAAAGGGTGGGTAATGTATGCCTTTAGTGTAGCTCTATGTCCTATGGTTATGTGCTTGTTGGTGTAGGCCCTTTTGGCCCTTCTATGCTAATTTTTGTGCAGGATTATTTATGCTGGATAGCTCCCGCAGCTATACCACTGTTTAAGACTTTTGCAGACGACTAATGTTCATGTACAAGACGAACAAAGTTACCACATGGACAGAGAAGAAGAATCCTTTGAAGTCTGGATATCAGTATTCAGGAAGGAACTAGGCAGTTCATTCATGTGCACACAGGGAACTCCTTCTCTCTTCTCTTATCTTCTCCGTAGACCCTTTATATGATGTATTCGCTAGGTTCCCTGCTTGTACATACAATGTAGATGAAATAATGATGGAAGGTGGCTATAACGCCTATGAAGCAGCAGCAGTATTATTGCTCAAAAGGTGGCAGAATGAGCACCAGAAAACACTGTTATGTGCAGTAAAAATTGGGCTAAACAGGGGCCTTCTTTTGCTCTCTTCTTACCCTTGCTTATGTTAAAAGGCTGAAACTGAAAACTGAGATGTTTGTGTAGAATTATAGAACCCGGAATTCATTGAAACAGGGCAGGTTTATAAGAAGATTATAAAGGGGTCTGTTTTCTGTGAAAATCAGAAAAGGGGCCAAAAGTGCAATACGACTTAAAAACGGGATTATTTATGCAAAATCTTCAATCTAAAATTTATGTTGGAAACGAGACTGTTTATATAAGCTAACAAATCTGATTTTGTAAAGTTATAACAGGCTTGTTTTGCATAGCAAAGAAAATTTGATTTTTTGGAAACATAGGCTATCTTTGCAACTCTGTCTTAATTGGAGTACATTTGTGCAAAATGGTAAGACAGGCCAGTGTTACATTTCGAAGCTGATTTTTCCTTCAAGTTAAATTGATTTTAAAAGCTAAATGTTTCTCTACACACTAACTAATAGTGTGGAAGGGAAAGAAGTGGCTTTGGGGGTCAAGCTTTACTTTATATTTATAATTATTTTGAAAAGCTAACATGTGAGTTAGTCATATTGTGTCAAGTATAATTCCACTATTATCTTATATTTAGTATGAGAAGTTACTTATATCATTGATCGCTATAAAATATATTCATTCTTTTTAGTAAACGTATTATTCCTTTATAATTACGAAAGTATTTTCTTATAGTCGTCAATATATATATATATATATATATATATATATATATATCTTTCACATTTTATTTTTTCTTAATATATCTAACTATTTTTTTACGCGACCCCGCAATAATAACCACTTGGAAATGGTGTTTGACAATTAATGTCGAAATGCCCCTCCGATAGTGGTGACATTTTTTAAAGGTGCCATATTTGTTTGTCCCTACGTTTCAGGTTGTTGTACTTTGGGAAATTATAATTGTTTTAAGTTTTCTTATTTTTAGGAACTAACTGAGATAAGAATTGCAGGAGTAACCTGTTTCTTTGAATTTTCAACCTCTTGGAACTTAAAGGTTTAATTGAGGGCTAAAATTGCGACTAAGTCATGGGCTTAGGCCATCGGCGCAAATTTAGAATTGTTTAGAATTTTGGACGTAACAGTGAGTCCGGTTTAAGGCAATTTGCGTAGAATATCCTTTTTACAATGTTTTTTTAGTCTTTTTTTTAGCCTGAAATCTTGAGGGATTAGACAATTTTAAGTTTGACTTGCTCTTTATTCAATTTATGTTTTAACTTTAAATTACTTTGAACTCTTTGCATGTTTAAACTCATATATATATTTATCTCATAAGATCCCAAAATTCAATCCGGTCGGGAACCATTTTTTGTGGGACTCGGGAAGTGCCTAACACCTTCTTCCCGAGTCACAAGGACTTCTTACCCATAGAATCTCTTAGAAAAAAAAAACTTACCCGGAGGTAGTTTAGAAACGTAGACGCTTTAGGTGACCTGATACGCCTGTTATACAAATTTATTTGGTGGCGACTCCAATTTTGACTCAATCGAGTCACCCAGTCAAACCCGACCTTTTGAACTCGATCCGAGCTTCAAAAAAAAAGGGGTGCGACAGAATGGCGACTCCGCTGGGGAACTCAAAGTCCTAACCACAACGGGTTCTATTTTGGGATTTCTATTGCTATTATTTATTTATATTGCTGAACTAATTTTATTATTATTATTATTATTATTATTATTATTATTATTATTATTATTATTATTATTATTATTATCTTACTAACTTGTTTTCTTTTTTGTTTTTCTTTCTTTATTTTATTATTTATTTGTATGTAATATCCTTGTAATATTTATGACATTTTCACTCATACTCCTCCACTTCTGGAAACGACACTTTGCACACACACGAGCGATTACGTGGATCTCACGGTCGTTCCACCTCAAAAAACCCTGTAAGGGGGACGGTTGGGATAAGTTGGTCCGTGGTACAACCAACAATTCTAAACGTTCCCACCCCTTGGTCGTCCGCCCGGGGGAACCATGTTCTCGTCTAGTAACCCACTCTTGGAAGGTTCTTACAACACGTCCAACACCTCAATTATTTTCGAAATCTTTCATAAGTTTGTTAAATCATTTTCTTTTAAAACAATTTCACGTCATAATTCTTTATTGTCTAGTTTCTGTCTTTCTATTTTTGAAAGCTATCTTGTTTATTTCATTTTTCTTTTCGCTCCTCCTTTTTTAATTTTTTTTTTTTTTTGCATCCTTTCCATGAAATTGCTAAGTTTCTTTTCTTCAAAATAATTTTACTTAGCATTGTCTAATTTCTATTTTTCAAAACTAATGTGTGTTCGTTTTGTTATCCTTTTTAAATTTATTTTATGAAATGTTTCCATATGTGCATATACTCAAGCATTCTTTTTAGGACAATTGCGCATTTCTTTCAAAATTTGTACATTTTCAAACTTGTGCACACCATGCATATCTTCCGCCACTCCTTGCAACTTTCTAAATCGTGCGTAAAATGGTCCTTCGCATTATAGGACGCATTTGTTACTTGATATGTGTGCACTGCACGAATTTGTCTGTCGCTCTCTCTCCCTACCTAAGTGAATCCTTTCCCAAATTCAATCTCCCTCCGATGCACATAACCTTACTTTTCTTTCCAAGCTAATACTCAAATCCTGATCTTTTGCACATTCTGATTATTTCCTATTGCTAACTCAAATACTTCCTCTCCAAAAGGTTGGCTCAAGTTGAACACCAAAATAGAAGACATGGCTAAACAGAGTGCACTTATTGGTGATTTGTCAAAGCAAGAAGGGGTTGTTGCGGCAAGTATTATGCGCATGGAGCAGAAAATTGACAAGGTAAGAAGTGTGATGGTCGGCCTCAAGGGCACCTCTGACATGCAACAAGAATTTCCGAAACCAATGTTCGAGGATCACTTTAGTGCTCCAGTCTACACTATTGCACCACCCGCAATACATGAGTGTGATCCAAAGCATTTTTTAAATTTACATTCGTTCATAGGGTTAGCAGGAGGCAATCAGGAGGTGGGAAGTGAGGAGAACCTACCAAATGTTGCAATGATTTACGCAAAACAATCGGATATCAGTATGGTGACAAAACTTACGTTGTATGATGGAACAAAAAATCCTTATGTACATTTGGGAGCATATCTGCACCAACTAGAAAGTATGGAACACGACGATGAACTCAAGATGAAAATGTTTGTTAAGACACTTACAGGGTCAGCATTGATTTGGTACATAGGGCAAGACACAAGCAAATGGACTTCTTGGAGTGACCTGGTCAAAGCCTTTATTGACCGATATAAATCCTATGGCAACCACCGTACATGCAATAGCTTGTTGAAAAGGAAAAGTGTTATAGAACCGATTTCTGAAAAGTTCTTAGGTAACAATTTGACTGAAGCACAATCTAAGGATATGAACGATGCAAAGAAAGGGAAAGCTACCATTGCCAAAACCCCAAGTCATATTCCATTATCTCTCAATAACCAAACCATCATTCCTTTTCATGAACCACCTGTTATTATATTTGAGAAACATAAGTCTATCGGGATGTTGCAGCCACAACGTGGAGAAGTCTTTACCCCACTACCACCTCACTTTGATTCAAGCAAACATTGTGCATTTCACTCCAACATTCCAGGTCATGACACCAATGAATGCATCGCTCTAAGAAAGGAGATTCAGAGTTTAGTGGAAAGTGGCAAGATAGTCGAAGTGCCAAAGGGAAAACCCCAACTTACGTGGTGCCAACCTCTGACCTTCATGCCAACAGTTGAAGTTTCCTCACAGTCAATTAACCCAATTTCTTATCAGAATCCAACAAATAACACTAAGAATTGCTCTCATGATGCTGCTCGCAAGTTCACTCCTATTGGTGGTGGGTCATATGCAAGTTTTTACGAAAGGTTGAAAGATGTAGGGATAGTGCACCCTATTGAAAGAAAAATTTACAAGGAACCGTGGAAAGCAGATATGAAGAAGTCATGTGTTTACCATTCAGGCATGCTGGGGCATGATATTGAGAAGTGTTTTTCTTTTAAAGAGAAGATTGAAGGGCTGATCAAGTCTGGGCAGATCAAGATTGAAAATACTAATGGCGAAGCAATTGCAAATGACCAAGTCAAAGAGGCAGCAGTTTAATGACAGGCATCCGAATACAAGAAGAGAGCTTCTAAGTTGCATGATCTTTGGAGACATTTATTTTACCTTCTAGCAAGCTGTACGGCACATGTTTTTAAGATTTCCTCTTTATGTATTTTGAACTACGCTTGACCTGATTCCTGTCAGTAGCAGGATACGTAGGCAGCCCACACCGGGTTCGGTTCCTTTATAATAAAATTTTTATTTTGCCCAATAAGGAAAGTTGGTGCAAAGTTTGGAATACAACAGTTGGTTGACAATTGTGAAAAGACATGGATCACGACAGACAAATTTGTAAAGGTGATCGCGCCCAAGTCTTTGGTGTTTGACAAAGAGCCGACCTCCATTTTGGTCACCTAAAGTCCAACCTTTTTCCTTGACTTCGCACAATTCATCGCAGCATCCTTATCAATGATTCATCAACCAAAATCTTTGCCTTGACTGCTACATAAAGCACTCAAGCAATCCTTTATAATCTCTATACCATTTGTCATAGCGTCTAGTTCAAGCATTAGTCTATTATATGCTTTCTAGGCATCCTCTTAGCTGCATATATGACCTTTATGTTCTATTTTGTTTCAAAATCCATAATATACTAACTCTGTTTTGCATATTTTGTCATTTTGTTAAAGGTTATCTAGCATTTGAACACCGAAGTTGGCAAAGAATCTGCATTAAGAAGAAGCTGAAATGACAGGCGAAGTTGAAACATTCACCTCTGGAACAAAGACCTCAGAACAGCAAACAAAGTTGGGAAATTTTGATTCTACTATCCAAGTTGAGATAAGGGACAAGCAGAATCAGCTGGCGGTATACCCACATAAGAAGCACAGAAAAGAAATCCAGCCAAATGAACAGGAGGGTTTAAATGAAAAGCTCCATAATCTAGAAATGGTCGTAAAAGAAGAGATGAGTTTAAGGAACATTCAAAGTTTGAGGTATAAGGATTTGTGTCTACATCCGTATGTTGAGTTACCGTACGGATACAAAATTCTGAAATTCAGCACTTTTGATGGAACAGGGAATCCTTTCTATCATTTGAAAGACTACAGTAACAGGCTAATTGGAGTTGGACATATCGAGGCTATCAGAATGCAATTGTTCATTCAAAGTTTATCTGGATTAGCACTCATTTGGTACACCAAACAAGATTTTAGCAAATGGCACACTTGGGAAGATTTGGCCCGAGATTTTGTCAATCAATACAAGTTCAACATTCGAAAGGATGTGCACCTATATGAGATGCACAAAGTCAAAAGAATGCAATACGAGTCTTTTGAAGAATATGCTACCCAATGGAGAATCGAAGCTTCCAAGATACACCCTAATTTACCTGAAGAAGAGTTAGTTTCAACTTTCATCCAAATCCAAGAAGGGATTTACTATGAGAAATTGCTCGGCGTTCAGGCATACAACTTTCCTAGTTTGATTCGAATAATAAAAGAACTCGAAATTGGCATTCAAGAAGGGAAGATTATTGGAAGCTCAACAGTGCACTATGCTAATCAATATTTTCAACCCAAGGCACTTGAGAATTTGCAAAGTAATGAAGAGGATAACATATTAGTCGCCATGACTGGGCACCAATCACTGTACAAGCAGAATCAACAGAATCCACGATTTCATGATACTCCTAACTTACACACTAGACAACCTCCCCACTATCAGGGTTTTCAGCCACAACCTTATCAAGCTCGACGCAATCGGCATCAGATAAAAAGGATGAAGTCTCGCACATTTACTCCTCTAGCTGAATCTCTGATAAACATATTTGAAAGACTGAGGGATCAGGGGATATTACAGCCGAGAAATGGATGGGTTCCTCGTTCGGATTTTGATACATCAAAGGCTTGCGCATACCATTCAAACATTCAAGGTCATGACACTGAAGAATGTCCAGCATTGAAGCACAAAATCCAGAACTTGATTGAAAAAGGCAAGATAACGGTACAACAAGAACCACCAAATGACAGTTCTAACTCTCAAGCTGCAAACACAGTCTATGTTCAAGGCAATCCATCGAAGATAGCTCCGAGGCATTTGAAGAGAAAGCGCAATACATGAAGGCAACCCATCACCATGCAAAATCTAACATCTCTACATTTGACTGCTCTTTTGCCCTTTATCTCTACTTTGTACCTGAGTCATGTATGACTTGATTACTGTATTGGAAAGATATGTAAGCAGCCTACTTGGGCAGGGTTTCGTTATAATAAAATTTTCATTTTCTCCTAGCCAAGATAAGCACAATTTTTGGGACATCCTCTTAATCCAATACACTCACCCGAAAGTTTTCAACCTAAAATGGAAGGGGTATCCACATGATCGATTGGATAACAAAGATTTTCAAAGATATCACATCAAAGGACAAATGCAGATTCGAGCCGACACTCGGGTGTTCAATGCAAGGCAACCACTTTGTTTTAAATTAACAACGTTTTCTTTGAGAGCAGATCTTTTTTTTTTACAAATACAAGACTCGCAGGCAATACAATAATCTGAGAATGAATAACTCCAGTTCCAATACCTGACATGCACTAGAGGAATGCACTTACAAGCTTTTGGACATGGCACATTTAATACAACGACTAGCCATGTCAGGCTTAAATATGACGACTAGCCACGTCAGGCTTAAAATATGACGACTAGCCACGTCAGGCTTAAAATATGACGACTAGCCTCGTCAGGCTTAAAATATGACGACTAGCCACGTCAGGCTTAAAATATGACGACTAGCCTCGTCAGGCTTAAAATATGACGACTAGCCACGTCAGGCTTAAAATATGACGACTAGCCTCGTCAGGCTTAAAATATGACGACTAGCCTCATCAGGCTTAAAATATGACGACCAGCCACGTCAGGCTTAAAATATGACGACTAGCCCCGTCAGGCTTAAAATATGACAGGCTTATGATATGACTGACTAGCCTCGTCAGGCTTAAAATATGACGACTAGCCTCGTCAGGCTTAAAATATGACGACTAGCCACGTCAGGCTTAAAATATGACGACTAGCCACGTCAGGCTTAAAATATGACGACTAGCCACGTCAGGCTTAAAATATGACGACTAGCCTCGTCAGGCTTAAAATATGACGACTAGCCTCATCATGCTTAAAATATGACGACCAGCCTCATCAGGCTTAAAATATGACGACCAGCCACGTCAGGCTTAAAATATGACGACTAGCCCCGTCAGGCTTAAAATATGACAGGCTTATGATATGACTAACTAGCCTCGTCAGGCTTAGAATATGACTATTAGGCCTGTCTGCCTTAGAATAGGACATCACATATATTCTATTTTATTTTTGCAGGCACTACTATTAGGCCCGTCCGCCTTAGAATTGGACATACACGTATGTTTTGTTTTGCAGGCACTATTTACAGTAAGGTGATCTATTAAAGGCAATAAACTGGGGCAGAATTTTTTAGGATCCCCTCAAAAATTCCAAAAAGATGCAAGACGACACTGGGGCAGAATTTTGAGGTTCCCTCAAAATTCATTGAAAAGTCGATATCCGCAAGCCCAAGATGCAACAATGAGGAGGATACACAAATCAACCGTTCCCCTTTCCCCAAAACTCACAAATCTTTCTTCAAGTGCAGGCACAGGATAGTAATTACAACAACAAACACGACAACATATGAGGAAACACCACAAGACACTTTTCGACTTTCCAGCAATTCCTTCGAGCCCTTCCTCACTCTCTCATACTTGCTTTCAAAATCAGTTCCCTATACGGAGATCGTGCAATCACAAATTTTCAAATACGTATGATACACCATTTTAAAACTCCATTCGAAAAGCTTAGTCCCTTCGATTATGCTTTTACCACGTCATCAAATTATTTGTTCCCCGCTCAAATCTAAAACCTCTGATATGCAAACAAGTAATCTGCCTAATCTTTATTAGGAAGTCAGTTTGTATTCTGTCCAATTTGCACTTACCTTGTGTGAATCGTGCATGTTTTCGTGCTTAATCGTGCCTAATCATGCCAATTCGTTTGAATCATGCAAATTTATCGTGCTTACTCCGCAATATGTCATTAAATTTCAAAGCACACACCAATCTGAATCTTTCATACTTGGACAAATTCACTCTTGACATCCAAAAATCGTGCACATCTCACACAGGCAACACGCCATTCTAAGAACTACACACGGCCTGATTCTCGTGAAACCTGAGATATGTAGGCAACTTAGATACCGGGATTCGGCCCAAAACTCCCATCATTCTTGCCTACCAGTCGTGACAAAATTGGCTTCTCCGTCAACTATCTTTGCCCGAAGATTCTTTCATCACCCCCGGGCAAAGAGGGGCAGCTGTTGACACCCAATTTTGTCCCTCCATTTTTCGCAATTTGGCTATATTTAATTAAAATCGATAATAGTAATTTTCCAAACAGAATTACTTAGATAGCATCCATTTACGTGTGTAATATTATTATTAATCCCCTATTTATATAATATTCATTTAATTGTGACTATATTACGTAATTACATTTATTTAGGCCATTTTCAAAACTACGTATGCTATTTTATGCAATATTAGCGTATTATGACATTATTTAATAACTATTTGTAGCTATTTGTGGTCATCTATATTTATTTATATTTAAATATATTTATTTATAAATTATTTACAAAATTTCCTATTTTTATGCTAATTATTTATATTTATAAGTATTTTAATTAAATACTAGCCATTTTGCTATTTTACAATTCTATTTCTATTATATCCAGTCCCCGTCATCATATTTTACCCACGTGTACACCACCTAAGCTCCACCTAAGCTTACACCTCACTAAATACATTCCTAGGCTACGTACAATTCATCATAAGCGTGGTACCACTCTCCAAAGCACCCGTGTACAACTCACTCCAGCACCTGGTACAACCCCCAAAGCTCATTGTCATAACATCTCAGCAACACATATAACATCTACATACACACACATGCTCCCCGACGTGGCATAACCTGAGCCCTTCGATATTTTGATCCAACGGCTCACATCACTCCTAACATTTTAATATTACCAATCCCACCCCCAATTCTAAAACCCTAAAACACTTCTCTCATTTACACATATACAATACTAGCCGTCACCCTCCTTATCCTCTATCTCCCTTCCCCCGATTCCCGTCCAGGTTCCACCAGTCTCTCCGCCGTTGACTCCGCCCTTTCCGCCGCAGTCACGCCCCCCTCTCCTCTTTCCTATCTCGGATTACACGGGGAAGAATCCCCCTTTCTCTCTCTCCTTTGCCTCGTGAAATCCGAAATAGGAATAAGGAAATCGGGCAAATCTTGGAGTATGCAAAGCAAGAAAAGGAAAGATTGGAACAAATCATTACAAGTCAAACAAAAACGGGCAGATTTGAGGACGACCCGACCCGGTTCGATCGCGTCTGACCCGACCCGTCATCCCAAATGGGTAACACACTTCCTTTTATTCTTTTTCTTATTTTTATATGCTGAATCATGAAAGTATTATGCTATTGGCTTGGTTGAATCTGTGTGTAATTGGCCTAATTATTTCGAACATCAATCATGTTTAATGATGAATTATAAGTCCTAACCGTACGACTACTAGGGACAGATTGTGTTTAAGTTTGACAATGATGTTACAAAGTGATTCGGCTACGTTTCATAATCATACAAAAATAGTTTCCTCAGTCCTCGGTCTGAAACTATGTATGCTTGACTATTCTTTTGTTAAATCATGATGAGAACGCTAAGGGAAATTTCTCAGTCTTGCTCTTTCATGCTCGCATATGTTGATTTCTGATTTTTGAATTCTTTGATCACTGTGAAAGGGGTATGAATTAGCAAAGGGGATACTTACTCCCTTAATTTTTGACATAAGATTATTACTTCTCCTTAAGGATTGGACAGATTGCTAATTGATAGTTTCCTTTAATAAAACCCCCAGTTTTTACTCATTATAACAGATATATAGGTAACTGGCTTCCTCTTGCTTTTATTCGAAAAGGAAACTAACTGTCAAATATCTTTTTCCCTTAAATCAAGTTGAATCTCTCTTCCTTAATTCAAGTAGAATATCATTCTTTTCCTCTTTACAAGGATAATTTAAATTTTGAACACCCCTCTCTTGAGCCTATATAAACAGCCCCTCTTCACCTTTCTTAGGGGGGGCTACAGATACAGAATTAAGCTACAGACACTGATCTATACCTCTCATACATAGAACTGGGACAGCTTTCTTGCCTTCAATTCTGAAACTCTGAAATACACACACACAGAACACTTACACACTATCTTTCTCAAGCATACAGAGATATCACGTAGTCTCTCTTTTCAAGAACAGAAAGATAAACATCCAGATTGTTGAATGGCATTTGAAAGGGTGGGTAATGTATGCCTTTAGTGTAGCTCTATGTCCTATGGTTATGTGCTTGTTGGTGTAGGCCCTTTTGGCCCTTCTATGCTAATTTTTGTGCAGGATTATTTATGCTGGATAGCTCCCGCAGCTATACCACTGTTTAAGACTTTTGCAGACGACTAATGTTCATGTACAAGACGAACAAAGTTACCACACTTGGACAGAGAAGAAGAATCCTTTGAAGTCTGGATATCAGTATTCAGGAAGGAACTAGGCAGTTCATTCATGTGCACACAGGGCACTCCTTCTCTCTTCTCTTATCTTCTCCGTAGACCCTTTATATGATGTATTCGCTAGGTTCCCTGCTTGTACCTACAATGTAGATGAAATAATGATGGAAGGTGGCTATAACGCCTATGAAGCAGCAGCAGTATTATTTCTCAAAAGGTGGCAGAATGAGCACCAGAAAACACTGTTATGTGCAGTAAAAATTGGGCTAAACAGGGGCCTTCTTTTGCTCTCTTCTTACCCTTGCTTATGTTAAAAGGCTGAAACTGAAAACTGAGATGTTTGTGTAGAATTATAGAACCCGGAATTCATTAAAACATGGCAGGTTTATAAGCAGATTATAAAGGGGTCTGTTTTCTGTGAAAATCAGAAAAGGGGCCAAAAGTGCAATACGACTTAAAAACGGGATTATTTATGCAAAATCTTCAATCTGAAATTTATGTTGGAAACGAGACTGTTTATATAAGCTAACAAATCTGATTTTGTAAAGTTATAACAGGCTTGTTTTGCATAGCAAAGAAAATTTGTTTTTTTGGAAACATAGGCTATCTTTGCAACTCTGGCTTAATTGGAGTACATTTGTGCAAAATGGTAAGACAGGCCAGTATTACATTTCGAAGCTGATTTTTCCTTCAAGTTAAATTGATTTTAAAAGCTAAATGTTTCTCTACACACTAACTAATAGTGTGGAAGGGAAAGAAGTGGCTTTGGGGGTCAAGCTTTACTTTATATTTATAATTATTTTGAAAAGCTAACATGTGAGTTAGTCATATTGTGTCAAGTATAATTCCACTATTATCTTATATTTAGTATGAGAAGTTACTTATATCATTGATCGCTATAAAATATATTCATTCTTTTTAGTAAACGTATTATTCCTTTATAATTACGAAAGTATTTTCTTATAGTCGTCAATATATATATATATATATATATATATATATATATATATATATATATATATATATATATCTTTCACATTTTATTTTTTCTTAATATATCTAACTATTTTTTTACGCGACCCCGCAATAATAACCACTTGGAAATGGTGTTTGACAATTAATGTCGAAATGCCCCTCCGATAGTGGTGACATTTTTTAAAGGTGCCATATTTGTTTGTCCCTACGTTTCAGGTTGTTGTACTTTGGAAAATTATAATTGTTTTAAGTTTTCTTATTTTTAGGAACTAACTGAGATAAGAATTGCAGGAGTAACCTGTTTCTTTGAATTTTCAACCTCTTGGAACTTAAAGGTTTAATTGAGGGCTAAAATTGCGACTAAGTCATAGGCTTAGGCCGTCGGCGCAAATTTAGAATTGTTTAGAATTTTTGACGTAACAGTGAGTCCGGTTTAAGGCAATTTGCGTAGAATATCCTTTTTACAATGTTTTCTTAGTCTTTTTTTTAGCCTGAAATCTTGAGGGATTAGACAATTTTAAGTTTGACTTGCTCTTTATTCAATTTATTTTTTAACTTTAAATTACTTTGAACTCTTTGCATGTTTAAACTCATATATATATTTATCTCATAAGATCCCAAAATTCAATCCGGTCGGGAACCATTTTTCGTGGGACTCGGGAAGTGCCTAACACCTTCTTCCCGAGTCACAAGGACTTCTTACCCATAGAATCTCTTAGAAAAAAAAAACTTACCCGGAGTTAGTTTAGAAACTTAGACGCTTTAGGTGACCTGATACGCCTGTTATATAAATTTATTAGGTGGCGACTCCAATTTTGACTCAATCGAGTCACCTAGTCAAACCCGACCTTTTGAACTCGATCCGAGCTTCGAAAAAAAAGGGGTGCGACACTATACAATGATGATTTAACCTTAAATATAAAGCCTTATTAATCTAGTCATGTTATATAGTTTCTTATTACAATCATATTAAAGGTTAGAACACTACATATTAAAATAGGCACATATTTTAACTGAACATACAAACCCATGTTCGTGACGTAAATTAGATGTTTTTGCATCAATCTTTAGAAATTTTTTTTAAAAAAACTTCTCTATAAATACATACATTTTTTTGTCAGAAATACATACACACAATCTTAAACAATTCAATCTTACATGTTCCAAGCATGTCTCTTGGTGTTTGTAGTACTAATACGACGGATACATTTGTTTAGAGATATTAGAACAATCTCTTCTACGTGCAAAACATGGTTTTCTAATGCTAAAAGTGGAGCAACCCGTTTTAAATACGTGGAGCGACCTGCTCCACAACTTACATTAATCCAACCCGTTCTATTAACCCGCTCCGGATGGAATTATTACCTTAAAACACGTGGAATAACCCCAACCGTTCAATTAATTAGGTCTTTTTACCCCATTATTGAAATATAAGTTTTATCCCTACCCCCTCTACATCTTCTTCTTCTTAACTCAACCATGTCTCAAGGATCAACTTGTTCTCGCAGCTCCTCTCAAAATCGTCGATGTTGGTGTGGCTTACCTGCGATACAATTCACGGCGGGCACACAGTCGAATGCTGGCAAGTGTCCCCGCAAGGGTATTAGCAATTGTGGATTTTGAGAATGGTGTGATGAGGAGTATCCCCAACCTACTACATTGGTTTTAAATAAGTTGAAAATTTCACTTGATGAAGTTTGTGAAGAAATGGCCAATTTGGTGAAGGAAGTTGGCAAATTAGGGGCTTGTAATACTACAAATTTATTGAAGATCAGTAAGTTAGAGGCTAAATTGCAACGGTGGAAGATGTATTTCTTATTGTCTTGGGCAGTTTTTTTTTTTGTTTTCATAGTAGCTAGGTTTATTTGATACCAATTGTTGTTCATCGAGTACTACTAAGATTTATATATTTGAACGATTAACTTAATGTTTCGAGCATTTATCAATGGCGTTCCAAAAGTCTATTATTTTTGTAGTATATAATTCAAATTGATCATCATACGGATGTTCTAATACTGCAAACGGGATGTTCAGTGTAATGCAAAACAACATTCATAAATATTCAAAACATGCGTAAATTGTACTGAAAATTAAAGGACAACACTTCAAAACACGACATTCAAAACAAATAGAAAATCTTCTTAAATGACTAGACTTGAAAGGATATTATTTCTTCATTTCACATGTGTGCCGCTGGAGGACGTGGTGGTGAAGGGTAGTTTTGGGGGTCAATCTTGAGTGCAGCTTGAATACCACGAAGCATACGCTTAATAAGATTCATATCCTCACGGAATTCATCGATTCTAGTCCTTAATCGCGTCACTTGATCCTCCACATTTCCTATATATACTGCAAACTGATCAACATCTGAGGTCAAGGATGCGATATCTTCACGGACATGATCGATTTCAGTAAACCTACTAGCACTTGGAACTTCACTATCATGTTCTGGTGCTCTTGGGTGCCTTACTCTGCGAGGCATTGTTGCATTGTTGTTGTTTCGCCTTGTTGTTGTTGTGCAGACGTTTAACATTTATAGAAACCAGGCTTGGTGCCTTTTCGGTTGCATATGTGATGATTTGAAGAGATGCCTATTCACATTGAATGGTTGGGGTTAGTACACGTGTTTTAATTGTGTCCAGGAGGTTCCTAATCCTTGCCGCAGAAGTCAGAACATCTTCATGGCGATACGAATTATCATATACTCGTTCCATTAGTCTATTGGTTTTTGACGTTTATAATTCAAATTGATCTTCATGTTTGAAAATTATTTATACCCTTCCAGTAGTCTATTATTTTTTAAACTACTCATCATAATACACTTAATGGCTATCCCCTTCAATTCAAATCTGAAGCAAAGCAACGAATGCGTCACTTCAAAAAATTAAAAAAATACATAACGGCTAGTGTTGGATACAACACACACTTAAGTCGGTTACCTCTTTTTCTCCTATAAATACTCGATCAAACCATTCAAAAAACTCTATACCACTACAACCTATAATCTTCATATATATATATATATATATATATATATATATATATATATATATATATATATATATATATATATATATATATATATATATATATATAAAATATAAAATGGTTCGCCGACCTTCCTCCTCAATGGTTGCTACCACTGCAAGAACAGGAGCAACCAATACAAGAGCATCCACGTCAAGAGTAGCAAAAATGACAAAAGGAGCAACCTTGAAACAAGAAGGAAGAAGTGAAGCCAAGCAAAAAGAAGGAAGAACGGGAAGAGGGGTCAGCCAAGCAAAACGAAGGAAGAACGGGAAGAGGATCGGCCAAGAAAAAAGAAGGAAGAAAGGGAAGAGGATCAACCAAGCAAAAAGAAGGAAAAACGGGAAGAGGATCAGCCAAGCTAAGAGGAGGAAGAACAAGTCGAAACACTTCTGCAGAACAACAAGAACATGCAAATGATATTTTGGAACAACTTCGTGCTGAAGTTTGGGGTTGGAAGTTCAAATTTGAGGAATTCTTCGAATATTACAATAGGGATGTCAAAAAGATGTTGAAAGAAATAAAGAGGATAAAGACCATGCTCCAGATAGCAACCTTGAAACAAGAAGGGACTGCATCGCGTTGAAGTGAAAACGCATATTTTGGGTTTCTGACCAGGATGTTAATTTGACTGTTTATTAAGTAATGTCTTAAATGCTAATATAATTAGCATACTTTTGTAAAGCGCTGAATCTTTGAACAATCAAGAATGTTTTTGCCTGGTTCTTGATTATCAATGTATAAACTTTAATGTTCAGAACATCTGTTGTTGTTTCCCTATTTACTAGTTATTGAACATCAAATATCTATTAAGTTAAAAACTATTTGAACGTACAACATAATGTTCCGAAAATAACTAATGTTGTTCCAATAGTCTATAATTTTTAATATTTTTAAGTCAATCTTATCATCATACAGATGTTCTAATAATGTAAACTCGATGTTCAGTGTAATGCAAAACAATATTCATCATTTGCCATATATATCATCAAAAAATGGGTAATCATCCATGTATTACACCCATCAAAAACAAAAACATAATTATCCAAATTTTACAACCCATACTAAGGGAATAATTTGCCATGGAATATGTCCACAGCAAATTGAACTAGACAGTCTTCTATCACATTGTCACACAGCAAATCCATTGGGGTGTTGGTCAACAAATGTTCGAGGAACATGGTGGCATACGCTCCATATGCAGTACCAGTAAAATTCCTTGGAAGGCCTTCGATGCACTCATACGGCCACATTTCCATAGATTGGATTTCAGGAGGGAGGTGGTTGAATTTTCCCGACTGCCGGATGTATATTGGGAACATGTACATTACTGGCTCTATTATTGAATAAAAGCGGTCTTCATTGTACAACCCAATATTGCAGTCGTAGACATCGATCCTTGCCTCCTCTAAATGAAAGACGCATATAACATAATGCGTGCTTTCAATGTTATACACGGCAAAGAGTCTTTTCACACCATCCCACTTCCTTCCACCCGGATATGGAGACTTACCTTTGGCATAATCAAGGAATGTATCCTCAAACTTATATTCTGCTAGGTATTTGTCAAGGCTGACATCAAAACCCTTCGCTTCCTCTTCAGCCGCATTGTATCGTACGCACAAGTTGGTCAAGAATGAAAGATCGAGGATAAGATCAGAGGTATCATAATGCCGGGGGTAAGCCTTATGCCTCACACGCATCAAGGCCAAGTACTCATCCATAAACTGCAGAATAAAATAAATTAGAAGTTGTGAATAAAACTATACCGATACATACTATTTGATGTTTGGACCAGCCAGTCGAATGTTCAACGAACATACGACCATCAGGTTCCGAACGGAGTAAAAAATGTTCGTTCTTCGATAAAAACCAAACACTAACAAAACAATAGAAGTAAAGAGATGCACTTACACTATCCCACATCCACTCTTTCACGTCCAGGAAGTCCAGAAAATCCAAGTAATTGAACTCGTGACACAGGAAGGCAGTCTTTTCTTCCTTCTTCTCCTCCAAGAAAGCGTCAAATGCAGCGTTCTTGTGAATGTTGAGTGCCTTGTACAGTGTCACTGGCAATCTCTCTTGGAGCCTGACTTGAGCTCTCTCTCTAAATTTCCAAAAAAAAAAAAAGTTGAAAAAATCTCTAGATTTAATAGAAGAACGTCCCTTTTATGTTCAACGCGCCTAATTGGATGTTTTACTACGCTTGCCATTCTGGCAGCAGTCATTTTCTTCTTTCCTCGGTTCTTCTTTGCCTAGAGCATCCTGGACAACAAAATATGCCTCTTTGGTCGCTGCTGCTGCTTCTCCTTCTTTGACGACGACACTACAAAATTAGCAAGGGACAGCTGGATCGCATCAAGCTTCAGATCCACTCCCTGTTGCCAATGGCGAAGGCAGTCGTGGCACTTACAACTGCAGACACTAGGCTGCACATTCTCAGGTTCTCTCCTCCTAGAGCTTTCTCCAACTTCGAACAAACCCCTACCACTAAAAAGAACACCAGTAAAACGACCAGCCCTACCACCAATCTCATCATTAACTTGTGTTTCATATCTACCAACACCTCCACTACCAAATTCTTCACCAACTTGTCCTTCATCAATTACCTCTTTTGGAGGGGTCCTGGGGCATTCCTAAAAACTGTCACTCGATCACCACCAACTATCAAGCTAGCCCCCTCCAATATCACAACAAGCTGATCAATTACCTCATCGCCCCCATCAACAAACGGCTCAATATTCTGAAAGGTATCATCTTCCAGCTCTGCATCGATAGGGTCAATGAAAGGGTGCACCACCTACGTACCATAAATATTTGTTAAGAATACAATGTATAAGAGAAATAAACCTTAACATCACAAAGTGTGTTCAGAACATCATTATTACTGTTCGACATTTAACACCAGTAAAAATGAAACATTATATCTATCGTGATCGAACTTCTGAAAAGATGTTCTTAGCATTAATAGCAATGATTATAACGACATTGCAGATGTTCCAACATTTAGAAAATTGTAGGTAAAGTACTTACAGGCTTTGCAACATTCTAAAACAGCCTTCGGGAGTCTCTTTCATTCTTTTCAGTGATCCACCTGTGCATCCTTGGCATGGTCCTCTCCTTGGAAAAATTCCTGGGACGAAGCGCAGGTATTGCTTCAAATACCCAACCCACAAATGTCCAAGGAAACCCATAGAGATTGTAATTTGGCCCGTCCTTAGCCTTGCTAGCTGCACGATCAGCCATGGGCTTCGTCAGGTACTCAATGGTTAGCTCGAAGCTTTTCCGCCTCCAAGGATACTTTACAAATTCATTTGGAAGATATGTAAGGCAGACCGGTAATTCCTCAATACCAGCTTTTTTGTCCTTGGCGTACAATATTGAGTGAACAAACCAAGCCATGGCAAGCCCAAACTTGTACCGTTCAGGAACTTCCTCATTTTCTATCAAACACAACAACCGAGAAGCAGTAACTGCACTTGCTTTCCCATCCTCCCATGCCGTTGAAATATACTACCACATCTCCCTGCCCCTCTCTTTCATCGCAGCCTCCCATTGGACACTTGGATAGGCTTGGCATCTCAGCTTTGTCATCAAAGCAAACTCTTGGAGGCCAAAACGAACAGGCACTCCATTGAAATTGAACCAAGCTTCTTTTTCTTTATTGCACAAAACTCTTTTTAACAGAATATTGTGCACCAGCTGTCACGCCCTAAAAAAAATATTACTGCACTGCGTGCTAGTTTATTATTTAAAGGCTCGTGACTGATATTCGAAAAGGTACAAAACTATTTTAGAGAAAACTCGGAGTCGCCACTTGACATAGTTTAAGGTGTGCCAAGTCACCAAAAGGTACCTTGGAACACCTCTGAGTCGTCTAATGGTCTGCGTTTAGAGATTCGGGTAAGGTTCTCAGTTGACTCTCGGGAAGGTATTAGGCACACTCGAGTCCTGTGCCAAGCACAGTTGCTTTATTGTCGCAATTTTAATTTATTAAATATGGTTGTATATTGCCTTTTGTTTGTTACGCTTTGATTTTAATTTGAACAATTTGACCAAAGATTGTATTAAGTAACCCACGGGGTATACTTTAAAATCAATTTTATACCAATTCACCCGCTGGGTATACCTTGGCATGAATTAACTTCTATCAATTAATTTTATTTTTCGTTGATTCATAAGTAGATCAAAAACCATACTTATTGCCTAATTTTCTCCATTTTTTATATCCTAATAAGTAGATCACAAATCATACTTATTAATGCCTAATCATATTTGAAACCATATTTTATCACAAGCGTCATCATTGGATTCTCTTAATTTAGTTTTTTTTGCCTAATAAATAGATCACAAATCATATTTATTAATGCCTAATTGAGTTATAATAATATTTGAGATTAAACCAATTTCTAAATTGTTAACATTTTTTTAAAATATATATATAACTTAAATTATTATGTCACTTAATATCATGCTTGACTTTAGAAGTCTAACAATTGTGTTAGTGTAAAAGTGCCGAATTTACTTTGTCACTGATATAGGAAAATTTACACTTGTATCACTTTGAAAAATGTTTGCATTCACAATCCTAACTTTGCCTATTCCTTTCGTATTTGTCCTGAGTTTGCAAGTTTGTAATTATAGATTTTTAAAAGCATACATATGTCTAATATTTCATCTTTACCCGACAGGAAATGAACAAAGCATTCTGGCTCAAAGGCCTCGTGAGGTCCAACTACCAGAACCAACTTAAAAAAAACTTCTTTTAATTGGACTCAAATCCAAGTCCTTTTGTGTCCCTTTTTCCTTTTAACCAACAATATCAAAACCACAAAGTACAAAAATTAGACATACACAAGACATATGGCCCTTTCACGGGCTAATTTTCATACAAGTGCCCACATACTTTCAAAGAAACACAAAGTTAAGGAAATATTTACCTAATAGCGAAAATTCATACACTGCAACGATAACAGCTACCAAGCTTAGCTAAGGATAATAGCAAAATACACCAGTAAGAAAAGAGTTGCAGCAACATCAAACCACCAGCTGGACCATAAAGGTCACCTACACCAACAGCCTCCCTTTAGACTCAACTTTTGGCCTTTGAACTCAAAGTTTATACACAAACCATCTACTTTCTCTCTACTACTCTAGTATCTTTTTTTGTTTCTTCAATATTTATGTAGTAAAAGAAAACTTTTGATCTGGTTTTTTTTTTCTATGTTTTCAGCAGGTTGTTGTGTATTTTCAGCTAGTAGATGGTGCCTTAAATGAGGAGTAAAGGCTCCTATATATAGCTAAAAGTGAAGGCTAAAGGTGGGGTGTGGACTTGTACAAAAGTACAAGCCCACACCCCCTATACTTGAGTGTTTTTAGCCTCTTCTCAAGACTGGTACAGCAGCTGTAAGGCCACTGTTTCAGCAACTAAAGGCAGTCCAAAAGCTGAAATTGTGCAAGAAAAATGTCCTTTAAAAGGACACCCAACACTCATTATATTAAGTAAAGGACTAGGACCAACTATACACACTAAATCAGCCCCAAACTAACTTGAATGACCAAACTAAACTTGAAAGTAAACTAAAGCTAATAGCAAACACATTATACCTACACAGCCCCAAACTAATTAATTCATACTGCACATAGTAAACCAAAACAAATTCCAAGTTGGTTTGGCCAAAGTAAACTTGAATACCAACTGGAAGGCCATCAGATCCTAGTTACTAATGACTAACAAATCCGACAAACTAAACAGATTTACTACAACTCAACAAATAAGTACACGAATTGAAACAATTTCACACTAAACTTACTAATTAAAATTTGAACTTGAAGCAATCTAGAACACTTTCAACATAAACGTATCTCATTTCAACAATATACGGTTCAAATCTTTCCAACAAAAAGATGTACGTACGGACTCATACTACATGATCCCATATTTAAACCCATACATTTAAATAACAATGACAAAGAAAAGTAAAGAGGGATCAAGCTTGCCTTCTAATCTGCAAAGAGAAGCACTGCATCGCTGCCTTACTACTGCCTCGTACACACCAATCGCAGCGTCTCCAAGACCTCACCATCGTCATCACAGCCTCGCCTCGAATAAAAACATCGTCATCGCAGTCTCGCCTCACTGCCTCGTCGCTGCTACAAACAGCCTCCACCACTGTCCAGCTGCTGCGACACCACTGCCTCCGTTAAATGAGTGAAAACAGCCCCTCCACTACAAATGATCATCACAAACTATAGTTTCAAACAATACACATCGAACACAACAACCCCTCCACCACAAACAATCAGCCTCACCAAATAAGCAGAAACAAACCTCACCATCATCACCCTCGGCATCGTAAAAACAGTAGCAGCAGCGACACCATGACAAGAAAAGAAAAACGGAAAAAAATAAGAAGAAGAACGGGAAAGGAAAACAGAAACGGGGAAGAAAAATAGGAAGAAAGGGACGGGGTATCGGGAGACATAGAGAAGGGTAAGGGGAAGTGGATAAAAAGAAAGGGAAACAAAAATTACCGGAAAAAATTATGGGTCGCCGGAGTTGAGGTTGCACAGCCTCTTTAAAGCCCGATCTACGAAAATCGGCTGTGAACTTGAGAAAACCAATAGCAGAAATGGCAAGAGGGGGTTGATCTATCAAATAGTGTGTTTTGGTATATTTTCGGCCACCGGAGGCGGTGGTCCGACGGCGGAGCAGTGGTGGCTCCGCCGTGGAAGGCGATTTCCGGCGAGTGGTGAGAAATTCGGCATGGCTCCGCCAGCTTGGAAGCTAAAGGGGTGTGAGGGAGTGAAATGAGGGAGAAAGGGTTTATATAAGGTGGGTTTGGGCTTGGGTTAGAGTGTTGGGCTGGTGGGTCTAGGCATTGGGCTATTTATTTTGCAAACATGGCCATTAAAGGAGTCTATACTAATAAAACATACACAATTAATCATAATTTAAACCACATAAATTCACGATACTATCACAATTTAAACGTACAATAACAATTAAACACATAACAAGTAATTTTTTCATATTTTCTTCCACGATTAATGACAAATTGAGTCAAAAATAAAAGACTAAAATTTCGGCAAAAATTCTAAGAATCTAACACGGCTATTTTGAGCGATTTTTTTTTTTATTCGTGCCAAAATTAGGTGATTACAGCTGCCCCTCTTTGTTCGGGAACACGAAGAGTTTTCGGACAAAGAAGTAATCGACAACTAATTTTGGCTTTTCGGTTCTAGCCGAGAGCATGCTTTTCAAAAGGGTGACCGAACCTTGATTCTTCGGTTCCAACCAAGAACAAGGCTACCTACATATCCCAGGACTAAGGAATCAGGTCAGTGTAGTTCCTTACGTGCGGCAGCTGGGACTACCGCATTCAAACAGACACCAGACTCTTCTAGACTCACTAAGGCAAACTATACACTCTAGACTACTAAGACAAACTAGAGAGTCTTCTAAACACACTTGGAGCTGATACTAGACACTCTTAGGCACACAAGGGCTGTCGTTGCTGAGTACTGGTCACTTGCTGGTGGTCATGGCTTTTACAAAGAAAAATGGAATTGCAACATTGAAAAATGTAAAAGTTACAATTCCTAGACTACTCTTCATGCTTCCCAAGCTGATGAATTGGTCTGAAGCTCCCACTACAAAAGTAGTCTTGAAAACATGAAATTGCCGCTCGGGCGGGCTTTGCCTCTAAAGTTGAAACTGCCGCTTTGACGGCCTTTGGCTTGAAAGTAAAATTGCCGCTTTGACGGGCTTTAACTTGAAAGTAGAAATTACCGCTTTGACAGCCTTTGACTTGAAAGTAGAATTGTCGTATTGACGGACTTTGACTTGAATGAAATTGCCGCTTTGATGGACTTTGACTTGAAAATTCAAATTGCCGCTTTGACTTGAAAGATAAAACTCGAACCACCACTCTGGTGGATCTTGGTCGTGTTGAATTGAAAACCATCACTCTGATGGGTCTTGCTTATGCTGAAAATTTAAAACCATCACTCTGATGGGTCTTGCTCTTGCTGAATTGAAAACCATCACTCTGATGGGTCTTGTTCTTGTTGAATTGAAAACCATCACTCCGATGGTTCTTGCTCTTGCTGAATTGAAAACCATCACTCTGATGGGTTCTGCTCCTTCTGAAAATTGAAAACCATCACTCTGATGGGTCTTGCTTCTTCTGGAGATTAAAAAAAATGTAACCCATTATCCCAATGGGTCTTGACAGAAAACTGAGATTGTAAACCATCACCCTGATGGGTCTTGTTCTGAAAATTGAAAACCATCACTCTGATGGGTCTTGCTTCTTCTGAAAATTAAAAATCATCACTCTGATAGGTCTTGCTTTTTGTTGAAAATTAGAAACCATCACTCTGATGGGTCTTGCTTCTTCTGAAAATTGAAAATCATCACTCTGATGGGTCTCGCTTTTTGTTGAAAATTAGAAACCATCACCCTAATGGGTCTTGCTTATGCTGGAAATTGGAAACCATCACTCTGATGGGTCTTGCTTCTTCCGAAAATTGAAAACCATCACTCTGATGGGTCTTGCTTATGCTGGAAATTAAAAATCATCACTCTGATGGGTCTTGCTTCTGCTGGAAATTGAAAACCATCACTCTGATGGGTCTCGTTCTTGAAGAGGAATCCCCTTATCCCAATGGGACTAGCGTTGAAGCTTGAATCCCATCATCCCAATGGGTCTTGTGTTTAAAGTTGAAAATTCTATCCCATTATCCCAATGGTTCTTGTCTTGAAAGTTGAAAACCACGGCTCCCTGCACAGATGGTCCCTGATTTCTTTCTTTATTTGTTTTTCTGCTTTTCAAGTTTGTCCCCGACGAGCAACTGACTTGATGTAGCTTTGTTCTCACACTTCCCAAACCAAATTCTCCCCTCGGTCTTCGGTCACACCTTTGTAGAAATAACAAAACATTCCATAGTGATCTTCATGGTACAATCTCGGTGCTGGACTCCCATTCCCGACTTTTCTGGTACAACTGAAACTTGTAGACAAGTTTTGCAAACCTTTCTGAAAGCCCAAAAATAATGAAAAAGAAATAAATGGAAAGGAAAGTGAAGAAACTCAAAAGGAGACATCGAACGAAAGATGTCCCTGGTAGATAGAAGAAACTTATTTGGAGGTGAGACGACAACCTTAGTAACACATGACATGCAATTAGAATCACCTCTTGATTAGTTCACACAGTCTAACCCTGACCTTACTCCTAGATTGACAACCTTGCTCAACCCGAACATGATGACGACTTCCGCAATCCTCATTCGACTAGTAGTGCCCCTCGGGGTTTTCACTGACTAGCCTCTCTCTTTGTTCTTTTACCTCACCGTTGTCTTGCGGTGCCCTTTCAGGTTTTCACCGACAAGACTTCTTTTTTTTTTCTTTCTTTCTTTTTTTCATTTTTTACTCTTTCCCAATCGACCTCCCATCTCTCCTTGCTGCTCGACCCCGTCTTTCCTTTCTTTCTTCAATTTCGGCCTTTATCTTGATTCTCCGGAGAATTTCTCCTTTAATGACCTTGGTGCTCCCAGCTCCTAAATGCGATTGTCGGCTTATAAAAATGCGACTTTAGCGTGCGACTTATCCCTTGATACTCTACTCGGCTTGACATTCTCAATGATCGGTCAGAAGGGTCTTTATTTGGACTGTAACATTGGATTTGGTTAGGCTATGAAGAAAGGGGTTCAACATAAAAGCCAGAAACATCTCATGAGACGATCAGATGAATATCACAAACTATGAAATCACCGCTTTTTGAAAATAAAACAAACTTATTTCCCCTGTTTAGGAAAATTGGGGATTTTTTTTCTTTTCTTTTTCTTTGATTTTTTTTTCTTTGTTTTGAAGAGCGGTATGAAAGCATCTCATGAAATGACTTGGTGAATGATACAACCCTTGGAATTATTTCGTTTAAAATAACAACAAACTATAGCCCCGGTTTAATGAAAAAACCGAGGAATTATCTTTTGAATTTTCTTATATGAAAACATAGGGGATATTGAGATTATTCCCCGAGATGAACACAAATAAAGCAAAAGGAATCGACTTCCTCCCTTTTCTTTTTTAAAAAAAAATAAAATGAACTTCTGCCTCAGTTTAGGATAAACTGGGGCGTTTTGAGTTTTTTCCTTGACTCATCTCGTGAAACAGACGAATATATGGTATGATAAAATAGAAGTTTGTTTTTATTTTATTTTTATAAATAAAATAAAATAAAAACAAACTTCTGCCCCAGTTTAGCATAGAATGGGGAACAAAATTTCTTTTGACGTTGGCCGCAAACTTGGAGGCAAGTTTTCCGTCAATATGAACAGGGAAAAAATAAACTTTTTCCTGTTATGACCGCACCCGAATGGTTGCCTACGTATCCTTTTGAGAGGAATCAGGTCAGACGTAGCTCTACCGCTGAGGTAGATTTTTTTTTGTTTTCTTTTGATTTTTTGATTTTTTTTCTTTTCTTTAATCACATCAAATTGATTCCAAGGGAGGGTAGGCCAAAGAAAACAACAAAAGGGCTGACAAAGTATATAGTGTTTGGGTAGAAGAAACGAAAGCCGTTCGTCATCCCGACCCGAGAATGCCTCGCACAAATAATGATTCAATCAATTGAGATGGACTGATCCACACGTATCTTCGACTTCTGCTTCATTGATGGTTCTCAAACTGATATTTCATCTTCGGTCGAAGCGACCGTGCACGATTTTGAACTTCTCACCGATCTCCCTTATCGGATGACTACTGATTAATTCCCAACTTATTTCGCTTCCTCTTTTATCCCTCTTTACTACTCAAATAGCTCACAATGCCAGAGTGCGTGTTTAGATCAAGACGTAAATTCCGCACGCATGTCATGTTATTAAGGTCGACAAAACATAAAACAGAATACTAAGAAAATAAGATCAAGAAGGAAAATAAGAGACATAATGTTGAGACGAGAAAAGGGTCCCGCTTTTCATTGAATTGAAGGTAGAAGGGTTTGAATATCAAAACAAGCAAAATAATGCACTTGGATTACAACCCTTAAATAACCAAGTACACAGAAAGATTAGCAAAACAAGCTACAATATTTCACAGTCACTCAATTGCAAGTCAGGGCTAGTTTTCCTGCTTTTCATGCATTGTTGAGCCCTTCACAAGGATGAACCATGCCGATACCAAAGAAAATCCTTGAATCTGGCAATTTCTTCTTCTTTTTCTTATTTTCTCCAAGTCCCATCAGGGTGGACTTTACTTCTTTGGGACTGATGAATGACCGGGTAAGATTTGGAATTGGCTTCTCAAGAGACATGTTCGTCTTCTTCATTTCTTCACCCCTCACTCTGTCTGCTACCCCAAGCTCGATTTCAGGAACACAGTTCACTGTCACAAGCATTTGGTTAGCCCAAATTGACACATCACCAACAGGTACTATCGGCATTGCAGATTCAGCTCTCAAATCTTCTCCACATACCATTCCCACCATATACACATCATCATGGACGGGCAATGAGTTCTGGTTGATATCTGGCGCATTTGAGCCCTCGACTTGGATCAGACCATTATCTATCAGAGCTTGGATATCCTTCTTGAGAAAATGGCAATTCTCAGTGTCATGCCCTGGTAAACTGAATGGTAAGCACATTGACGAGAGTCGTCAACCCTATCCCTAGGATGCATTCCTCCATTGATCGGTTTTAGTATGTCCAAAGCTTGCAACTTCTGAAAAAGTTCGGCATAAGATTCTCCAATTGGCGTGAACTCATTCTTTTTTACTTGGTGCACCTTCTTATACTCAACCTTTGGGCGAAAGCCTGGAGGACCTCTTGGTCGGTGGGGAAGGTTCGGTGGAGGCTGAAATTGGTTATGTGGAGCTTGGTGAATGGGATATATAGGATGTGGGGCTGGAGCGCGCCATTGCGGATAAGACGATATTGGAGCATATGGCTGCACTGTATAGATTGAGTATTTGGGTGGAGGGACGAAATACTGTGGATTTTGGGGGGTGTAGTAGTGTTGAGGAGGGTATATTTGTGGAGCTTGGTATGAGTGGGTTTGATTGTATCTTTTCTCGCTCCACTTCTGTGAACCCGAACCCACCATGGCTACATCATCTTGATCCTTCTTCCCCAAGGCTCCTGCCTGAGCTCGCAAAGCTGTTTGGCTGACAATCTTTCCAGTCATGATCCCTCTATCAATCATTTCACCAATTCTTACTGCTTCACTGAAGTGCTTCCCAATGGCAGAGGCCATCGCTTGGTAGTATGTTTCATCGAGCACTTCGATGAACTCTTCGACCATCTTATCATCTGGGATCAAAGGGCTCACACGCGCCACTTGTTTGCGCCACCTGTAGGCATACTCTCTGAAACTTTCACTTGGTTTCTTTGTGATCGTCTTCAAGGAAGAACGATCAGGAGCAGCCTCCATTTTGTAAGCATAATGGTTTAGGAAAGCGCTGGCCATGTTATCAAAGGTGACCCACTTCGAAACATCTTGTTGCACAAACCATTCTGTTGCCGGTCCTCCCAAACTGTCAGCAAAGTATGCCATCAATAATTTATCCTTCTCAATGCCCCTCATTTTGTTAAGGTAGATCTTCATGTGGATCTTTGGATCACTTTGTCCAATGTACAGATCAAATTTGGGCACAACAAAACATTCAGGCAATGGCATATGAGGGAACAAACACATGTCTTTGTATGAAATATTGGTTTTACCCCCTTGCCCTTATATGTTTTTCACAGTTTGCTCCAAGCTTTTCAATTTTCGAGCAAAATCATTCTCTTCTATTTTTCCCAGCCTCTCGATATCAGCATGTGATTCTGGGTGGTGTCCCTGATCATACGACTCGGTTTGGCGGCACACATTACCCTGAGCTTGGTCAAATTGTTGATCACGAGCCCTTAACTGTGGGTCACTATTCGATCTTTGCAAAGTATGTCCTGCAGGAACGGTGGATGTTGTGGCAAGAACTTGGGGTTGGCCATGTTGTCCATGCTGTGAGAATTGTGCCCCAGGTTGTACAGTAGAGGGTCCGGCTGCATTGTCAGTTGCCGTATGTGGACCAAATCCTAGAGGGTAATGGGGGTCTCCTGCCACTATGGATTGCCCTTGCCCTGGTGGCTGAGTATTTGCCATGAAACCAGCAGCACCTAGCGGAACAGGAGGTGCCTGAACTGCTGCCAAGTTACGAACCAGTTGCGTCATCATTTCTTTCATAGCCGTGAAGTCCTCGGCCATCTTAGCCTGTTGCTCAGCCAAACGAACCAGCTCAGTGTTCTCAGTTTCCTCGGCCATCGTTGTTGGAGTGTTTTCCTGAAGAGATGCTTCAACCAATTCTGGACCAGGCAGTGGTCCCTTGATTCTGGTGGAATAGGAATGTGGGGCCAGCACGGCAGTTGCTCAAGCTAGTGAACCAAATAGGTTAGCACAAAAGAAGTACAGATTGCAGCCTAAGCCTAAGGTTGTTATGCGTCATCCCAAAACGGTTAACGGCGCGAGCCGCGTGTACCGATTGTATCCCCAAAAGATTGCTTAGGTGCCTTGAGAAAAATCAGAACAAAATTGTAACTGGCACGTAATTAGAACAAGGACAAACTTGGATGATTTTTTTTTTTTGATTTTTTTTACCTCTTTTTCTAGCACAAAACATAATTTAGACAAACGACATGAGGCAGACTCAAAATAAACTGCTTAACGTGATACACGAGTCAAAAGATAAATACAAACTGACACATTGGGTGGGTACACCCGGACGGTGAAAATAATGAGACTCGACATTTTAGCGGAGTCAGATTATTCCACGAGGATCGACGCAAAATACAACTTAGCTAATTGCAGTTTATCGTCTGTACCCTGTCTTGACCTTGAGAAAATACAATACAAAGTAAAGTGGGACACTAAAATAATATATATATATATATATAATAATATATATATATATATATATATATATATATATATATATATATATATATAATATGAAATAAACTATTTTTTTTAATCCGAAAGGTGATTCCAAAATCGGACATCATGACGACACAAAAATGGACACAATTTTTGAAACAAACTCTTTGATCTAATTCGAAAAAGAATCTTAGAATTTTACAACATTTGGCCATTATGACGACACAAAGACACAAAATATTACACGAATTAGATGCAAAATTGGTTTACAAAAATTGGCCATTATGAGGGCGTAAAACCCCGATAAATTACTTTCCAAAAATATGGACTTGACTTGGACACAGACTCAAAGACAAAAGGGTCCCAAAATTTCGCCATTATACCGGCGCAAAACTATGACAAATTATTTTCTAATACTTGAGACCAAACCCGAACACAAAATTAGACTCTAAAAGTTCTTGAAAGAAAGAAAAAAAATCGCCATTATAACGACATAAAATGACAATTAAAGATATTTTGAGATACAGGACTAAACCCATTTTTCATTTTTCTCTCTTTTTTCAAAATTTAACACCCACCCCCGGTGATAGGTCAGCATAACAGCCCTCTTTCTACAACAAATGCAACACATAAAATGCCTTGGACATATCTCTCTCGAGAAGTGGGTCCCGCCTGGACAAAAGAGTAGTCAGCCTAGACAAGTGAAATACCGGTGTACCGCACCTTATTAGGTCAAATATGATGCAGATAATTGGGCCTAAAGGTTTAACTCTAGGTGACACAACTGACTCAGTGTCTAGACTGGCTGAAAAACCCGGTGGACAAACCGGGCGGAAAGCGCATCAGGGCCATCCGGAGACAGTGTGTCCGGCCTAAAACCCCGTCACGCCTTCCTCCTAAATCATGGGCAATTAAGTAAGAAAGTCCCAGATGCCACAAGCAATCTGGTAAGTGCACGTGTGCGTGTGTTTCAGAGACGCAGAGGGTTGCGGAGAAAGACAGTTTATATACAGTTCAACAATAACAAAGAAGTAACATTCAACTTTTCATGTGATAACGGAAAGAATATAACAACAAAATATTTAATAAATTAAAACATGCGACAATCTTATCAAAGCCGGAGATATTAGAGATTCTAGTTTTCACTAATATCTCCAGCGGAGTCGCCAAGCTGTCACGCCCTAAAAAAAATATTATTGCACTGCGTGCGAGTTTATTATTTAAAGGCTCGTGACTGGTGTTCGAAAAGGTACAAAATAATTTTAGAGAAAACTCGGAGTCGCCACTTGACATAGTTTGAGGTGTGCCAAGTCACCAAAAGGTACCTTGGAACACCTCTGACTCGTCTAATGGTCTGCGTTTAGAGATTCGGGTAAGGTTCTCAGTTAACTCTCGGGAAGGTATTAGGCACCCTCGAGTCCTGTGCCAAGCACAGTTTCTTTATTGTCGCAATTTTAATTTATTAAATATGGTTGTATTATTTGCCTTTTGTTAGTTACGCTTTGATTTTAATTTGAACAATTTGACCAAAGATTGTATTAAGTAACCCACTGGGTATACTTTAAAATCAATTTTATACCAATTCACCCGCTGGGTATATCTTGGCACGAATTAACTTCTTTCAATTAATTTTATTTTTTGTTGATTCATAAGTAGATCAAAAACCATACTTATTGCCTAATTTTCTCCATTTTTTATATCCTAATAAGTAGATCATAAATCATACTTATTAATGCCTAATCATGTTTGAAATCATATTTTATCACAAGCGTCATCATTGGATTCTCTTAATTTAGTTTTTTTGTTGCCTAATAAATAGATCATAAATCATATTTATTAATGCCTAATTGAGTTATAATAATATTTGAGATTAAACCAATTTCTAAATTCTAAACATTTTTTTTTTAAAATATATATATATATATATATATATATATATATATATATAACTTAAATTATCATGTCACTTAATATCATGCTTGACTTTAGAAGTCTAACAATTGTGTTAGTGTAAAAGTGCCGAATTCACTTTGTCACTGATATAGGAAAATTTACACTTGTCTCACTTTGAAAAATATTTGCATTCACAATCCTAACTTTGCCTATTCCTTTCGTATTTGTCCTGAGTTTGCAAGTTTGTAATTATAGATTTTTAAAAGCATACATATATCTAATATTTCATCTTTACCCGACAGGAACAAAGCATTCTGGCTCAAAGGCCTCGTGAGGTCCAACTACCAGAACCAACTTAAAAAAAACTTCTTTTAATTGGACTCAAATCCAAGTCCTTTTGTGTCCCTTTTTCCTTTTAACCAACAATATCAAAACCACAAAGTACAAAAATTAGACATACACAAGACATATGGCCCTTTCACGGGCAAATTTTCATACAAGTGCCCACATACTTTCAAAGAAATACAAGGTGAAGGAAATATTTACCTAATAGCGAAAATTCCTACACTGCAACGATAACAGCTACCAAGCTTAGCTAAGGATAATAGCAAAATACACCAGTAAGAAAAGAGTTAGCAGCAACATCAAACCACCAGCTGGACCATAAAGGTCACCTATACCAACAGCCTCCCTTTAGACTCAACTTTTGACTTTTGAACTCAAAGTTTATACTCAAACCATCTACTTTCTCTCTACTACTCTAGTATTTTTTTTTTGTTTCTTCAATATTTATGTAGTAAAAGAAAACTTCTGATCTGATTTTTTTTTTCTATATTTTCAGCAGGTTGTTGTGTATTTTCAGCTAGTAGATGGTGCCTTAAATGAGGAGTAAAGGCTCCTATATATAGCTAAAAGTGAAGGCTAAAGGTGGGGTGTGGACTTGTACAAAAGTACAAGCCCACACCCCCTATACTTAAGTGTTTTTAGCCTCTTCTCAAGACTGGTAGAGCAGCTGTAAGGCCACTGTTTCAGCAACTAAAGGCAGTCCAAAAGCTGAAATTGTGCAAGAAAAATATCCTTTAAAAGGACACCCAAACACTCATTATATTAAGTAAAGGACTAGGACCAACAATACAGACTAAATCAGCCCCAAACTAACTTGAATGACCAAACTAAACTTGAAAGTAAACTAAAGCTAATAGCAAACACATTATACCTACACAGCCCCAAACTAATTAATTCATACTACACATAGTAAAGCAAAACAAATTCCAAGTTGGTTTGGCCAAAGTAAACTTGAATACCAACTGGAAGGCCATCAGATCCTAGTTACTAATGACTAACAAATCCAACAAACTAAACAGATTTACTACAACTCAACAAATAAGTATACGAATTAAAACAATTTCAAACTAAACTTACTAATTAAAATTTGAACTTGAAGCAATCTAGAACACTTTCAACATAAACGTATCTCATTTCAGCAATATACGGTTCAAATCTTTCCAACAAAAAGATGTACGTACGGACTCATACTACATGATCCCATATTTAAACCCATACATTTAAATAACAATGACAAAGAAAAGTAAAGAGGCATCAAGCTTGCCTTCTAATCTGCAAAGAGAAGCACTGCATCGCTGCCTTACTACTGCCTCGTACACACCAATCACAGCACCTCCAAGACCTCACCATCGTCCTCACAGCCTCGCCTCGTACAAAAATATCGTCATCGCAGCCTCGCCTCACTGCCTCGTCGCTGCTACAAACAGCCTCCACCACTGTCCAGCTGCTGCGACACCACCGCCTCCGTTAAATGAGTGAAAACAACCCCTCCACTACAAATGATCATCACAAACTATAGTTTCAAACAATACACATCGAACACAACAATCCCTCCACCACAAACAATCAGCCTCACCAAATAAGCAGAAACAAACCTTACCATCATCACCCTCGGCATCGAAAAAACAGTAGCAGCAGCGACACCATGACAAGAAAAGAAAAACGGAAAAAAAATAAGAAGAAGAAGAACGGGGAAGGAAAACAGAAACGGGGAAGAAAAATAGGAAGAAAGGGACGGGGTATCGGGAGACATAGAGAAGGGTAAGGGGAAGCGGATAAAAAGAAAGGGAAACAAAACTTACCGAAAAAAATTATGGGTCGTCGGAGTTGAGGTTGCACAGCCTCTTTAAAGCCCGATCTACGAAAATCGGCTGTGAATTTGAGAAAATCAATAGCAGAAATGGCAAGAGGGGGTTGATCTATCAAATGGTGTGTTTTGGTATTTTTCCGGCCACCGGATGCGGTGGTCCGACGGCGGAGCAGTGGTCGCTCCGCCGTGGAAGGCGATTTCCGGCGAGTGGTGAGAAATTCGGCATGGCTCCGCCAGCTTGGAAGCTAAAGGGATGTGAGGGAGTGAAATGAGGGAGAAAGGGTTTATATAAGGTGGGTTTGGGCTTGGGTTAGAGTGTTGGGCTGGTGGGTCTAGGCATTGGGCTATTTATTTTGCAAACATGGCCATTAAAGGAGTCTATACTAATAAAACATACACAATTAATCATAATTTAAACCACATAAATTCACGATACTGTCACAATTTAAACGTACAATCACAATTAAATACATAACAAGTAACTTTTTCATATTTTCTTCCACGATTAATGACAAATTGAGTCAAAAATAAAAGACTAAAATTTTAGGAAAATTTCGGCAAAAATTCTAAGAATCTAACACGGCTATTTTGAGCGATTTTTTTTTATTCGTGCCAAAATTAGGTGATTACACCAACCTGGTTGGAAACGATGGCTTCTCCGGCAAGTCCAAGAAATGGCCAAAGATACTGTTTTTGAACTTATCATACAAACCACTTGTACGCAGCACAATCCAGAAATCACGCATTCGTCCAATAAGCGACGAGCAGACAGTTATCTTGGACTGAAAATGCTCATGATCATCCAAGTAAGTCTTCAGCACCATTGGTGGAATGACACTGGTAACATACTCAGGCTGCACAATATTTTGAAATTTGTTAGTTTAAGGAATCACCACAGTAGCAAGAACATAATATCAGATGCATGGGATGTTCCAAGGAACTACAAGAAAATACTTTGAATATTTTTAAGGTTGATCTGATCATGCAAGCGAGTGTTCTCAAATCACATAAAAAAATACTCCCTCCGTCCCAATTTATGTGGCACCATTTCCTTTTTTGTTTGTCCCAAAATAAGTGGCATCTTTCCTTATTAGACAACTATTTAATGCATCAACTCTATTTTACCCTTGTTGGGCCCTACATGCTTTTAAACCTACCAACAACTTTTTTATTACTCAAATCTTCTATCTCTTACTTTTTCAAGGGTAAAATTGATACTTAACAAAGTCAACCTCTATTTTCTTAAACTCCGTGCCCGGTCAAATGGTGCCACATAAATTGGGACGGAGGGAGTATTGAACGTTCTACTGTAAAGTGAAGAACAACTTCATGTATGTTCTAGACAACAACTATACCTCTCTAGGTGGCTCTGCAGAATCAGCTCCCACGTCGTCTACGAACTTCCTTTGACCTTCTCCTTCGCATCTCTCAACCTCTTCTTCTTTCCTACCATTCCTACCTCCTTTACCGGCTTGAACATCTACAACCTCTATAACTTCTTGTACATCATCTACTTCTTGAACATTTGCAACTCCTGCACATTCTCCAGCAAGATTATTTACCAGCCTTCCCACCTCCTCTTCTTCTGCCATATTTAAAAGGCTCTCTTTTTTGTTTCCCTCTTCATCCCACTCATCATCACCAAATAGCGCTTCTATTTCTTCTGATAAATTACCATCGTCCGGCCCCCTCACAGTTTCTTGTGGCCCTACATTTACATCATAGTCTAGGGACCCCTCCTCTTCGTCCTCCAATATAATTCTCCTCTTCTTAGGAGGCTGTTTACTAGGAGGAGTAGTCTCCTTCCTCTTAATTGGAGAACAGGAAATCATTCCCCGCGTAGAAACTATTGTAGCTGCAAATCACAAGTATATTCATCAATTAAAGATGTACAAACATGCAATATGGGTGTTGAAACATAATATACATATGTTTTATCAAACCCTAATTTTTTAAGAAGGAAATTTAATTCAAGTAGAGTCATCATTAAACATTATCATCCTTTCGCACGGTCCGAGCACTGTCTCAAATGTTCCAGAACTTTAAACATGCACGCACAAACATAAACATGCAAAATCTTGACTATTTGTACAACATTTTTTCAACCTTTAGCATATTTATTTTATAAAACCCTAATTTATTTTAACAAAAATCATCTAAAATGCATCACCAACTTCAAACATCCTATCACACGTTTAGAATACTGTCTCACGATGTTTAACACTGCGAAGGAGTATGCTCTTAACATGGTAATATAACATAAACATGCAAAATCTTGACTAGTTGTACAACATTTTTTCAACCTTTAGCATATTTATTTTATAAAATCCTAATTTATTGTAACAAAAATCATCTAAAATGCATCACCAACTTCAAACATCCTATCACACGTTTAGAACACTGTCTCACGATATTTGACACTGCGAAGGAGTATGCTCTTAACATGGTAATATAACATAAACATGCAAAAACTTCACTATTTGTACAAGAACATAGCACTATTTGACGAAAAAATCAACAAAAACAAAGATTTTCACAAGAACTTTCTTCCAGTACAATAAAAAGGCGTAAAAATCATAGTTTTTTCAAAATAGCAAAAAATAAACCCCGATTCACTTGAAAAACATCAATATTGTTCAAAATTTACCTTTAGATGTTACCGGAGAAATGTATATAGTCGGCGACGATGATGTTCAGAAGGTTGCGTAGAAGACTGTAGAAGAGACGACTTGAGAAGTGTGTAAGAGAAGATTTTGGGGTTCGATGTTTTAAATGATTGCACTGATGTCCGTTCGGTTCATTTCCCACCTTTTGATTAAAAGTTTTTGGGATTGTTAATTCAGTCCAAAAAGTTTTTAATGAAGGCCCGCAAGTTTTGTTGTTTCTAATCTGGCTCATGTTTTAATGTTAAACGCGCGCGTTTTGTTACGCTCCACGCGCGTCCCCTTTTATTAATTAAAGACTTGAGAGGGTCTTTTGGCCCAATCTTCTCTAGTCACTCCTCCCCGTAGAATTGTAGAAGCATCACATCTTCATCTCATTCTAACAACAATAAGTTTACTCCAAGTGATGCAATTTATACATCCTGTTTTTTCATCAGCCTTTTAGCTCTCACTTCAAAATCTTTTAGATATCTTCATCTGTTCAAACTAATGTTAAGGTATGCTCCTCTTTCAGATCTTCATCTTTTTTTTTTTTCAATTCGTCTTGTGCTTTTTCTTAGCCTTTCCAAGTTCTATTCACGTCTCGCCTTTATTGGTTGTTGAAGGAAAGATGAAGCTTTTCGTTGAAGCAAATTATTGTTGCAAGTTCACTTTGGAATTATTTTTTAGTTTAAACAAAAAAAACACCGTTCAGATTCTTTAAATACCCAATCTGATTGTTTCAATTTTTCATTGCCGGCTATTAAAATAAACTTTCTGCATCCATCGCCTATCAAATTTCTTCCGTTTCTATCTGATAATAAATTAATTTGACTTTTCTTTGCATTCTTCATATTCCGAGTAAAATACTTAAAAGGTTACTCAGCTTTGAGAAATGTTTGATCAAAGTCACTTTGCTTTGAATTGTACTAATAAAGTCACTCAACTTAAGGTAATTCTCATCAAAAGTCATTGTAACCGGATTTGCACAGTCATCTCACCGGAAATCTGACATGACATTTTCATTTTTAATTATATATACATGTGGCACACTCTATTTTTCATGTAGGATTTTATAATTAGTTGATTAACCCAACTCTTGATCCATAACCCATTTCTCCCATCCATTTTTCCGGATCCGGCTCCCTTTTCAAAATGGATGTTCTAGAATTAATGAAGTAAAAGTAAGTGTTTAACCATGGTTAGAAAAATATATCTTCCCATTTTAAATTTAAAGCATCTAACCTATCTTATAATTTAGCAACAAATTTCATCCCTCCTTCTAAATTATTTTTCGGTCCCCAAAATTTTCAATCATTTATCTCTTCTTTTCTTTTTTAATAAGACTTCATTTTTGCTAATCCATTCTCAAACATATAGTAGAAAACCAAAAACAGTTTTAAATTATTTGCAAGTGATAACATCGCAAGAAATAGAATTAACAAGACAAAATTTAATAATGTCAATTTACTCAAATAGCAATACGCGAAGAAATTCTTTTCACACAATCATATCCGTTAAATCTAGTTACAAAGATAGTACCTAATATTCTGCTCATAGTTATTCACATTTTATCTCGGAAAGAAACTTTCAACTAATTTGTATAATACTTATAGAAATCACATAGGTCTTCAATACTTCTATATCTAAAAATAAGATGAGTTTGTTTAACTATTAATATAATTTTTATTTAAAATACTTCTTAATTTTTTGAGTGCACGTTCTCGAACAATAGCAAAAAATTACTCCTATTAAAGAATTAAAATAAAATAAAAGGTTAAGTTTGAGATGATCGAAATTTAGGTTTGGGGGAGTGGGGGGGGGTGAAATTTTGCTACTAAATTATAGAATTGTTTAAGATAATTTGAATTTCAAATGGAAATATATTTTGTGCAAACCATAGTTAAATACCTTTATTTACCCTATTAAATCTAAAATATTAGTTTTAAGGAGGGCCAAGTATCATTCATCCAAATAAGAATTTGGAAAAAGGGAGACACTAGGTAATGGAGAGGAGTATAGTCCCATTTTTCCTATCCACCTATTATCTATTATATAAAATATATATTTAACTAATAGATTTGCAAAAAATAATGAAACTAACCGTAACTAATTAAAGAGTTAAGTACTTAAAAGAGTAAAGCTAAATCTTCGACAGTGCCCGTAGCAGTTTAGCTAGGACACAATATTCTATTATTGTGATAATTTAAAAGAACACTTTTCAAATCCTTAGAAAATAGATCTAACTTGTTATAAAATCCTACATGGAAAATAAAGTGTGCCACATGTATATATAATTAAAAATAAAAATGCCATGTCAGATTTTCGGTGAGATGACTGTGCAAAATCTGGTTACAATGACTTTTGGTGAGAATTACCTTAAGTTGAGTGACTTTGTTAGTACAATTCAAAGCAAAGTGACTTTGGTAGCACATTTTTCAAAGTTGAGTGACCTTTTAAGTATTTTACTCTCATATTCCAGATAGTAAGTTCTATCTCTCTGCCATTTTGTGTTTTATTTGGGTAAATTTGCAGGTTGTAATTGGCACTGCTAATGGGAAGGCATACGGGCGACACATGATTGTCTTCAGCTATAGACCAACACCTAATGTCAATGTTTCTTAGTTTTTACCATAAAGAAAAAACAATAATTTTGCTCACAAAAGATATATAGTTGTTTGATCATTTTGATTCAATATTTTTTCTACTTTGTTAGTTGTTACTCAAAGTCTTAATATTGAGAATTTTCGTCCATTATCAAAGCTTGCTTGGAATGTTGCTTTATTATTACAAAGACAACAACTCAGATATATGAGCACTAGGTTTGTTATTGTTGTGGCGTGCTATTGAACTGTCAGATATATGAGCACTAGGTTTGTTATTGTTGTGGCGTGCTATTGAACTGTATACATGGCTTAAGCAATTTTTTGATGTTGCAGGATTAAAGAGGGCAATAGTGGGCTGGTTTATAGCTCGAATCACGGTATAAACTCTTCTCGACTGAATTCCGGAATTAATCAGAGGTAAAACTTTTTTGTCTTGAAAGTGACAGTATCTTTATGCTTATTCTTTTTATATTCCATTAGTTAAGCTTTACTATGTTGTCTCAAGTTTACTTTAAGCTTTCTAGCCAATGTAATTTTGATTCACTTTGGATGGACTCTTCATATCATGGGAGCCTTTAGTAGATTGGAATAGGTAATTTTGATAAGAAGATTTGACTATAGGCGATTTTTTTCCTTAGATATCTATTTTTTTTTCAAAACTATTTCTAAAATTTTGTAACTTTGCACATTTTCTATCTAGCTAATATCCATCTAATTTCTTTAATCTTGTTCGAGTCATGGTTATGTCGAATATTCATTTGTAAATGGTGGAGCAATTTTCTGTTATGCGATAAAGTACTTATCTTCGGAAAAAAAAAGATGGTTTTCATGAGGTGTAGCACCAAGAAAAGTTAAACAGTACAAACTAACATATAAACTTGGTCTGAAGTCAATAGATCTGACGATTGTGAAAGGATCTGTGGACTTTTTTAACGCTAGATTATGTGTTTAATCAGTGATATTTAATGCTAGATAATGTGTTTTTTTGAGGATCTGTGGATTTTTTTAATGGTTTATCAATGAATTTCCATCTCGAAATAAATGTATGAATAAGAGTGATAACAAAACTTAAAGGAAGCAGAACTCTTCTCCATGCAACTTTGTAAGCTAAAACGTCGGTCATAGGTGTATGCTAATTAAGGATTAAGTGGTGGCTGACCAATATAGTGCTTAGGGGATAGGACAAAATTGTAAAGAGCGTAACTTAATGTTTGCTAGGTCATGTAACTTAATTTCTGTTATGTTATGTTCTAAAATAATGCTTATTTCTAATAGTTTGTTATCTTTCTAAAAAATAAATGCTTATTTCTAATAGTATAGCCAAATAATTCTGAACGATTGGTCAGCCATGATAGGATAATTTCTTCTTCGGACATTCTGAAGGCATAGCTGTTGTAATTAAGAGGATATCATTGTCTGTTACTTATTGAGTGAACAATAACTTTTTATTTCTAAATTTCTTCCTATTGAAAGGAGATGTTCCTTCTGTTACTTGTGAGGAATTATTTTTCAGGTATATTTATGCTTTTGTAGTTCTCTTTATGATTCGTGCAATGTTTTGAACTTGTGAACATATTCCTTTTCGGAGGTACTACTTGAAGCGACGAGTCATCAAACATATTTGTGTCAACCCGTTGGTCTCAAGAGTCTCTCATGTTGAGTAGAGCCGACCCGTAGCCTTCACAACATAGGCCCTTCCTCTGGCTCGTGATGAAGCAATCTGCTACGTGAACGGATAACATGTTCATTTAGTGTGTAAATTTTTTGTAAGAATCATTAACTATATATGAGAAAAACTCTTTGTTTTGAAAGTGTTTCTTTTTGAAGTGGTTATATTTTTTATTGTTTCTTCCCCATTCCAATTCATCATGGGACTTGGTGTTTTGGTCTCTGTATACTTGATCTATTATGTTGTTGTTTTATATCAACTTAGGTAAATTCATAATTATTTTTCATTCACCTCAATTTCTTGATTAACATTTAAAAAGGGTTAAATTTATCTATATCTACCTATCTATCTATATCTATCTTCTATACTATTCTAAAAGCACGAAGACTTTAGTGAAATGTCACTCGACTTTTTTACCCTCCTTAAATATATTTATGTTGGATAAAATAGTAACGGATTAATTAATTAAATTTTAGATAAGCTAATATCTAGAAAATTTGAACTCCAAAGAAACAGACTCATTTAAATCATGTCCACACAAAATAGTGTTTGAACAAAAGTAGAATTTGAATTCTTCAAGTTTTTACACTTAGGAATTGTTAAGTTTTAATCATTTTCCTTTGTTTTTATTTCCTTAGAATCAACAATCATTCTGAGACTCAATATGAATACATAAAATATACTACATATTAAAATATGAATTAATTTATGGGTTCCTAAGTAGATGTAAACTTGACGCACATACTTCTAATAATGTGAAAAAAAAAAAAAAAACAACTAACTAAGAAGAATCCTACTTTTGATCTACTTTAGGTCCCCTAGATTTTTTGACTTCTTTGATTTATTAGGAATGGTATGTAATTTGTCTAGATCTGTGTTATTAGTTAAAATAAAACTCTTATTTGTTCTTTAGTTTATAACCAATTCTAAATAGACAAGAACACTTTAATTGAACCGGCTCTTGCCTCTTTATAAGGTGTTTTATGACAATTTCACGGTCTCACAATTCTCACCTTTTGTGATGCATGCACGAGCCATTATCATAGATTCTTTTGTGCATGATTCTGTTAATTGTTGTTTATTTTATGTAATTACACGCATATGGAGATACACATTCACATTCTGTTTTATTAATTACATGCAAATAGGAATTATTTTTATTTCGGTTTTTTGTATTTTTCAGAAAAATTCTTAATTTTCCTATTTGAAATATTTTTAATTAGTTTTTGGTGATTTGTTGTAGGGATGCATATGGAGAAAGATCAAAAGTACAAGGCGACGGTTAAAAAGTACAGTTCAACCCCCGTAATGTAACAGCCTTTCTCTCTTCACATTTTATTTTTTTTAAATGATCGCATTGTTTTCTTATTTTCCCACATATCTGGTCAATTAATGACCCAAAATTGCAGGTTTTCTTGTGCTTAAATTTCACATCATGACTTAGGGAATAACTATATTATAGAATTGAAGTCAAAGAAAGGTTAGATCTACTTTTTTTCATAATCTATAGAATTTTATTCATATGTATTAATCATTTATGCATATATAGTTGGAGTATATATATACAATCCTATGATAAAAGCATGAGGTATATAGTATATGTATGGGTCTAAATTGGTTTTAGGACAACAAATCAAATTTGGATTCGAATATAAGCAATTCTTTGTATCAAAGTTGAATAAATACACGAAAGAGATGTAAATGCAGAAAAATAACTGTATTTCAATATATGAATGTTGAGTACAAATTTGGGCAGAGTTTCAATATGTATTTCTAGATGCCTATGATACAAAATGATCTAATATTTATAGGCATGAAGGCCTTGCCCACGTTCTCCACCAGCAGCTGATGCGTCTCCCACGATCTGGGCATTAAATGGAGGAGTTAGTGGGGTAAAGTAGTGGGCTGCAAAACCACTTGAACCGAGGAGATCCACCGAGGTGCGAATGATTGACCTCGGTGGCTAGGCCCTGTTGCTTGACCGAGGTGCCTTGTCACCGAAGCTTAGCTTACGGCTTGCCTTCGGTGACAACCTCGGTGCGTGGCTTCGGCAATTCATCGATTTGCTTCGGTCTCTGGCTCGCCGACATGAGTTCGGTCGCTATCAAGCTACACGACCGGGGCGAATCATCGCGGGTCGATTTTTACCCAATACAGATAGTCCCCCCACTCCTCGGTTACTTATCGAGGTTGTCGAGGAGTGGAGTGAAGTTTAGCAGGAAAGTGACGTGGCTTGATCTTATCCAAGCGTTTCAAAACTTGTCAACGGTGCGCATCTTATCAGGTCACTTCTCTTGGACACGTGGCGTCCATCCGTTGGTCGCTCGAACGGTCACGCCGTAAATTCGGTCTTCCCAACGTTACAATGATGACGATGATGTCACCCCCTTTAGCTTTCTATATCTATAAAAGGGTGCTCACCAAACTTTCTTCTCACTTCCATCTTTGAGCGATCAACAGTACAAAGAAAAACCAGAACCACTTTCATATTTTCTTCAATCTCCGATTTCGAGAAAGTTTCAACTTTAGAACTGCCAGCATGTTTACTACAATCTCTAGGCAAGATTCCAGTGATTCAGGTGAGAGGGCACAAATTCCAGCTCTGGCTATAGCTACGACTAGTGGCGACGTCGTTGCCGCCGCGCCGGCGGTCCCAACGGCGGCGGGTGAGGGTGGTGAAGTGTCCTCCGGCGTTGGGGGTCTTAAACGCCGTAAGGCCAGGGGCATGCGCAATTTGGCCGCGGAGGAGGAGGAAGAAGCTGACGTCAGGGGGGACGACGTCATGTTTGATGACGCCTTGATTGGGGGCTACAGTGGCGTCATCCCCAGATGTGATGACGATGGAGGAGATAGTGAAGGTGATGATGCCAAGGGCGATGATTCCGTGGACGAAGCCGAGGGCGGTAATGTCGCCGAGGGGGAATCCTCGGGACCATCAATTCCCCTAGAACAAGAGCTTGAGCCCCATCAGATAATTCCCTCCCACTTCGACAACGGCAAGGACTTGAAATTGCAAGCCCAAACAGCCGACCAGGAGGAGAAAAATAGGAATATCCCTGTGAATACCACACCGACCCGCATAACTCAAGCTCATACTGAGCGGGTTCGGAGGGAGTGTCAATTCGCGCTCGACGTGAAAGTGACCATACTTGATCCAACAAGCCGGGTGTGCCACAACATTGAGGGGCTTTCTTTCGCTTACACTTATCCCTTCACCCTCGGCTTCTCCCTCCCGGTCCATAGAGTAATTGATGATTTTTGCCGGGCCTACAACTTATGTTTTGCTCAACTTGGCCCCGGCGTTTGGAGGGTTGTCCAATGCATGGATTGGTTGAGCATGAAGGCCGGGGTGGATTTCACTTTTCAGCACCTCATCTCACTTTACTACCCCTACTTTCACAAGGCCGGGGTCGTGGCGCTGAATAACCGAGGCAAGTTTGCCCTTTTTCATAAGAGTGAGGATCACGGGGACCGGGGTTGGAGCGATCGATACATCTTGTTGGAGACAAAAGTTTTATCCACCGAGCCTAATTTCCCCGAACGGTGGAATAATACACGTAAGTATTCTTCCTTTCATATCTCACTCCTCGGTGGTTTGTCCATGTTAATTGACTTCATTTCTTTGTTATTTCTTCAGCCAACAAGGTAGACATCGTGCCCCCGGCAGGTTTGACTGAGTGGGTCAAAGCAATGACCGGGGCTCGTAACCGCCCCGAGAGGACATGGATGAAAATGGTCGCCGAATTTGGTTGGCAATGCAAGAGGCACGGTAAGTTTTTGGTGATGTTTTGATAGGTGGGCTGTTTTAAGATTTCGACTTTGTTTTACTGACTTTCCTTCCCTCGGTATTAGGTTTTCCAAACCGTGCCATCAACACCAAGAAGAGTAAGAAAAAGAAGGAGGAGAAGAAGAAGAAGGATAAGGAGGAGACCGAGTCAGATGATGATCTGGCTGCGGTGGCTGGAGAGTACAAAGGGCTGAAGGCTCCCAAGTCTTCAAAAGTTTCGAAGGGAGCCTCCGACCAAGAGACCTCCAAAGGTAACATTCGTCCTCGGTTGGTATCATCGAATGTCATTCCTTCTTTGTTTTCTTATTTTAGTTTCTTCCCCTGTTGCAGGCGTGAAGAGGAAGAGGGCCACTTCAAAGAAATCTTCCCGTTCGGTGGTTCCTCGCACCGAGGTGGAGGTTCCTCCTCAACCCGAGGCGGCGGTGGAGAGACGCCGAAGATTAGTTAACGAGCCCGATGACGCAGCTGCTGAGGTTTTGGCTCGAAGGGATGTTGATGTTATTGACCTCGAGGGTCAAGAACTTGAATCCGAGGTAGCTGTGGCAAAAGCTAAGGGCAAGGATAAAGTTGCGGAGGTTGGCACTGCTGCACTTGAAGAGTGCTGCACTTGAAGAGGCGGCTGGCACCGGGGCGGTTAGGGCACATTCCGAACCCACGAGGATTTCATCCTCGGTGGGGTCTTATCGGAGACTCGAGGTGCCAATCTCCTCAAATTTGCTAGCATGCGGCCGAGAGGAGCTCTTAAGCCTCACGCCCTTGTTGGGGCCGACCGAGGATAAGGTTGTGCAGGAGTTTACTTCTGGCCAACTATACAGCACTATGGCCTCCAATGCTGTAAGGGTAAGTTTCACCATACTTAAACTAAAAACTTCGTCTTTACCTTCGGTTTGTAGCTGACCTTGATTCTTTAATCTTTGCTCAGAGTTTCATCCTATCACTAAAGGCCATCGAGATTGAGTCCTCGAGGACTGCCGAGGTTCGGCGCGTGGCCCGCTTATGGGATCAGCAAAAGGACAAATTCAACACCCAAATAACTTCGCTGAAAGCTGACTTAGCCAAGTCCCAGTCCGATCTGCGTGAAGCCGAGGCGAATTCCGAGGCTAAGATCAAAATCCTCGGTGATGATTTCCAGGCTGAGCGCTCGAGGCTGGAAAACGAAGTTGCGAGGCTGGGTGGTGAGTTGTCTCGAACAAAGGCCGAGGCTGTGAATATGGCCAAAAGGCATCACGAGCAGCTGAAGAATCATCTGCTCCATATCAAGAAGCTAGAGAGTGAGAACTCCAAGCTTTCAGCTAAGGATGCTCAGATTGCAGCCCTTTAAGATGAGATCGCTGATCGAAAGAGTAGGGCTGCACTCAAGGTCAAGAGGGCCGAGCTGGACAAGTGATGGCCATTATCAAGTCTCGACTAAGGCTGCTCAAGCGATGTCGCGCCAGGGAGATTGACTTAGATGAGGAGATTGCGAAAGCCGAAGTGAAATCGGCGGAGGCCCAAGCGATCATTGATGAACTCCCATCAAGTGAAGCTTCGAGTGGCGATGAAGATGAAGAAGAGGATGAAGATGCCGAGGGGGGCTCCGAGGACGGAGGTTGATTCTCTCGAGGCATAGACTTCTTGTAGTGTTGTTTTGTAAGCCTTCGGGCTTTTATGCTTGTACTTTGGACCTTCGGGTCATTTTTTAATGTAAAAATTCTCAGCCTTCGGGCTTTTTAATGAAAGACTATTTGTATCTTTGCTTCGTGTGTTGGCTTTTTACATATACCGAACACTTTGAAAATAACTGATATGCTTGCAAGACTTAACTGAATTTAATCGATGCAAACTTAGGACGACGTCTCGTCCTCGAGTCGATGCATTGTGCCGCTTCGGAATGCAAGATTCATACAGATAAAATGAATGAAACCAAAGTCATTTTATTGATATCAACGAGCCAGAAGTCGGCTATGTACATAAACCCAAGTCGAAACGGACCTTGGGTGAAAAACGAATTTTCAATAAATCAAATTGACAATACGCCGCTACCGGGCTAATTTACAATGTACTAAATCTAATCCTCGGGCGTAAGACCCCGGTTGTCGGATAGATAAGCTTCGGTTGGGAGGCTCGATGTCGACCTCGATATCAACCCTTCTCACTCCCCCCAGTGTTCGGTTTTGAATCTTGATGAAGATCCGAGCACTGGAGACGGTTCGGTTCGCTTCCTGAAAAGGTCAAGCAAAAAGATGGAACGAGGAGTAAGTTACTACATTTTCTATCAATGCCATGGGAGCGTTGTTCGGCTCGGGGCTGTTTAATTTAACAAGATTGAAAAGTATTTACCTCGACTAGAAGTAGTATCGCTTCAGATTGGAGATATTCCAATTCAGAGGTTCGGGTTCTCCTTGCAGACTCTCAATTTGATAAGAGCCTTTTCCAACAATTGCCTTGACTCTATAGGGTCCTTCCTAATTTGCAATGAGCTTTCCCCCATTGTCTTCCTTTGTTGACTGATTTGTGATTTTTAGCACGTAGTCACCAACTTTGAAGTCTCTGAGCTTGGCTTTCCTGTTGAGATATACCTCGATCTGCCTCTTTTGAGCAACTAACCGAACCAAAGCTAACTCCCTTTTCTCCTCGAGCAAATCCAACTCTATGCGCATTGCCTCTTGGTTTGCATCCTCGGCGGTGTAAGCATACCGAAGGCTTGGTTCGCCCACTTCTATGGGGATGAGGGAATCCATGCCATAAGCAAGTGAGAAAGGAGTCTCACCGGTGCTGTTCTTCTCAGTTGTTCGCATGGCCCACAGTACCCCGGGCAGCTCCTCGGGCCAAGGTCCTTTTTTCTCGTCGAGTCTCTTTTTGAGATTCTCAATGATGATTCTATTCGAAGACTCAGCTTGGCCATTGGCACTTGGATGATAAGGAGTCGAGGCTATTCTTTTGATCCCCCACTGCTTGAAGAAATCAGTGATAGCTGCCCCCATGAATTGTTTACCGTTGTCACAGGCAATTTCTCTTGGGATGCCGAACCTGTAGATGATGTTCTTTTTGATGAAGTCGATTACTTGTTTTTGCTTTACCTCGGTGAGAGCCGCTGCTTCCACCCATTTTGTGAAGTAATCGGTTAACACTAAGATAAAACGAACACCACCCTTTCCCTTGGGCAATGGTCCAACAACGTCCATTCCCCATTTCATGAAGGGCCATGGTGATACCACTGAATGTAGAGGCTCGGCCTGTTGGTGGACCATCCGCCCATGGCGTTGGCACTTGTCACACCTCTGCACGAAGGCCTTCACATCGGCACTGATTGTAGGCCAATAGTACCCAGCTCTTAATAGTTTACGCACCAAGGATTTTCCCCCCGAGTGGTTGCCACACTCGCCTTCATGCACTTCGGCCATCACATACCTTGCCTCATCGGGACCCAAACACTTGGCCATCGGGCCGCAATATAACCTCTTGTATAGATTACCCTCGATCAAGTGGTACGAGGCTGCTTGGGTCCTTAACTTCTTTGCTTCTTTTTTATCTTGGGGGACAGTCCCCGAGTCGAAGTAGGAGATGAATTTACTTCGCCAATCTCATCGGTTGTCCACCGAGTTGACTTGCAATTTCATCTCCCTCATTTGTGCGGACAATAGCCGAACCACCGAGTCAGTCCCCGAGTGAGCTTCATCGATCGCCGAACCGAGATTCGCCAAAGCATCAGCCTCGGTATTTTCCTCCCGAGGTACTTGTTTAACTTGCCATTCTTGGAATTGGGCCAAGATCCTTTGTGCCCGATCCAAGTATAATTGCATTCTGGGCTCCCGAGCCGTGTAATCACCGAGGACCTGGTTCACTACCAACTGTGAATCACACCTCAGTTCGATTCTTTCGACCCCCATTTCCTTAGCCAGCTCCAAACCCGCTAAAGCTGCCTCATATTCTGCCTCATTGTTGGTCACTTTCTTGAACCGAACCGAGTGCCTGACTTTCTCCCCGGTGGGTGCTCTCAAGACTATGCCCAACCTTGAACCTTTGGAGTTTGTTGCCCCATCGGTGTAAAGTATCCATAGCCCTGCTTCCTTCGCCTGGAGTTTTCCTTTTCAGCCTCGGGAAAAATTCCAATACTGAAATCGGCCACGAAATCTGCCAAGACTTGAGACTTAATAGCAGTCCAAGGTTGATAGGTGATGTCATACTCGCTTAACTCTACTGCCCATTTTGATAGCCTCCCCGATAACTCCTGTTTATGCAATATGCTCCTTAAAGGAAAGGTCAAAACTACCGCTATTGGGTGACATTGAAAATAGGGTCGTAGTTTCCGAGCAGTAACGAGTAAAGCAAGTGCTAATTTCTCCAAGTTTGGATACCTGGTTTCGGCGTCGAGGAGTGTCTTGCTCACATAATAGATGGGCTGTTGTTTGCCATCTTCTTCCCGAACCAGCACAGCACTGACTGACACCTCGGACACCGCCAAGACTAGCAATGTTTCACCTTCTTTTGGCTTGGCAAGCAACAGTGCGTTAGCCAAGTACTGTTTCAAATCTTTCAACGCTTGTTTGCACTCCGGTGTCCATTCGAAGTGATTGTTTTTTCTCAAAACGGAGAAGAACTTGTGGCATCGCTCCGAGGACCTTGAGATAAATCGACTCAAGGCGGCGACTCGGCCAGTCAAGCGTTGAACTTCTTTCACCCCGGTTAGCTCCTCGGGGATCTCTTCAATAGCTCTGATTTTGTCAGGATTAGCCTCGATGCCTCGTTCAGAGACAATGAATCCCAAGAATTTGCCTGATCCAACGCCGAAGGCGCACTTCTCAGGATTCAACTTCATGCCATATTGCCTCAACACAGCAAAGGCCTCCCTCAGATGATTCAAATGATCCTCCATTCGGATCGATTTGATGAGCATATCGTCTATGTAGACCTCCATAGACTTTCCGATATATTCTTTAAACATGCGACATACCAACCTTTGGTAGGTCGCCCCGGCGTTCTTCAACCCGAAGGGCATCACCTTGTAACAGAAGGTGCCTCGGTCAGTGATGAACGAGGTCTTCTCTTCGTCCTTCGGGTCCATGAGGATCTGATTGTAGCTCGAATATGCATCCAAGAAAGTCAATAATTTGTGTCCAGCTGTGGAGTCTATTAACCTGTCAATTTGTGGCAACGGATAAGAATCTTTGGGGCAAGCTTTGTTCAAGTCAGTGTAATCTACACACATTCTCCACTTGCCATTCTTCTTCGGTACGACCACAACATTGGCCAGCCATTCGGGGTATTTCACCTCTCTTATGAAACCATTTTCTTGCAATCTTGTGGTTTCATCTTCGATTGCTCTCCTTTTGACCCCGGCGTGAGGTCTCTTCTTTTGCTTCACCGGGGTGAACTTTGGGTCCACATTCAGCTTGTGGGTCATGATCTCTGGATCGATACCAGTCATGTCTGAATGTGACCAAGCAAAGCAATCGTTGTTGGACTTCAAAACTTCGATAATTGCCTTTTTCGACTCCGGGTCCAACTCCGAGCCGATGTATACTTTTCTCTCTGGAAAATCTTTCAATAGGGTAAAAAAATCCAGTTCTTCAATAGTGGAGTCCTCGGCTTTTTGCTTCCGAGGCTCTTGAATGCATGCCGGGATTTTTTCTATCTCACCCTGGAGGTCCGCCTCGCTTGACCCTGGTTGCGTTGATTGCTATTTCTTTGGCCCCCTCGGGGCGACTCCACTCTTTAGTGCAACCGAGTAGCACTCCCTCGCTACTCGTTGCTCCCCCCCTTTGATTGATCGAACTCCCCAAGGTGTAGGAAATTTAATCACTTGATGCAAGGTGGAGGGAACAGCTTCCATGGCCTTCCGAGGATCACATTGTAGGCTAGATCCTCGGGCATGACTTGGAACAGTGTTTCTTTAGTAACCCCCTCGGCGAATGTCTTGAGTGTGATCTCACCCAATGTCTTCTCCGTGGAGTTGTTGAAGCCAGCTAATACCGTTGATTTGGGGACAACTTCCCCTTTCAGCCACATATTCTTAACAGCCCCGTAGCTGATTATATTGACTGAGCTACCGGGGTCGATCAAGACTCTTTTGATGTTAGAGTCATTGATTCTTAGCATGATGACTAGAGCGTCGTGATGGGGGAACATCATCCCATCACAGTCATCATCATCAAACACAATGTCTTTGCCCGAGCCTCCAACCCGGGTTCTCTTCTCCATCGTGATCGAAAGTTTGGCGAACTTCTTCGCGGCCGTGAAGTTCACCCCATTCACTTCTGACCCCCCGGTAATGACATTCACTACTCTCTCTGGGGGTGGAGCCCGAGGTGGTTGTCTATCACCCCGATTCTTGGAGAAATTGTCTTTCCCCTTGTCAGTAAGGAACTCAGCCAAAACTCCCTTCTTTAGCAAGTGAGCTACTTCGAGGCGCAAAGCTTTGCAGTCCTCGGTTCTGTGGCCGTAATCTGCATGGAATTCACAGCGCAGATTATGATCTCTTTTATCCGCCGGGGTCCTCATATCCTTGGGAACCCTTACCCCGGCAGTCCCCTTAACTATATTGACCAGCTCCGAGGTCGATATGTTGAAGTTACAGTCTTGGATCCGAGGCAGATCCTTTTTTGGGGCTGAAGCGGAGCTTGAGGGATTTCTTTGGTTCGTATTGGGCTGAACCTTCCCTCCGAGCCTTTGGCTTATGTGTGAATTTGGGTATGAGCTACCGAGGGTGTTCCCTAGCCTTTGGCTGACATGCTGCCTCGTTGAGGTATATGGCTCATACCTCCCCTTTGGGTTACTTCGCGGCGCCTCGGTGCGATTTGAGGATTCGCCTCGGTTTCGTTGATGATAACCTCGGCTCTTGAATTCAGCTTCCTCCAATCTGATTTTGGAGTAAGTGCGCCTATACAGATCCTCCCATGTCAGGACCTGATATTGTTGTAATTCCTTTCGCAATTCAGCGGCGGCGTCAGAATTGCGAACATTGATACCTTTTTCAAATGCCATGATGGCCAAGGTATCATCCATCCGAGGTAATTCCATGCGTTCGGCGTGGAATCGCTCAAGAAATTCTTTTAGTGGCTCACCGGGTTGTTGTTTTACTTCACATATATCCTCCTTTCTTTGGAGGATCTTTTGAGCCCCGGTGTGCGCCTTGACGAAGGCGCTTGACATTTCCTTGAATGAGGAAATCGACCCCGCTGGCAGACACATATACCAACGTAGGGCCCCCTTCTCTAATGACTCCCTGAATTTCTTCAAGAACATCGACTCGAGCTGTATAGCCGTTAAGTCGCTGCTCTTCACCATTGCCATATACTCCCTTATGTGCTCTTTGGGATCGGTGGTCCCATCGTATTTCTTCAGGAATATGAGTTTGAAGCCCTTGGAAGTTGGGGCTGGAGCCGCTTCGGGCTTGAAAGGTAGCTCCCTGTATTGATCAATATCGAGGTCGTCCTCCTCCTTTGTTACCCCCGGCACGCCCTCGAGGCGTTTTTCCACGCGCACCTCGATGCGTGCCTCGATCTCCCTGCTCATTTTCTCAACGTCAACCGAGGACGTTGTTTCAGCCATGGTGGGAAACGTCCCGAAGTGTGGCGTGGTAGTTGGATTGTTCCCCGAGCCCCCAGACGTGGCTCCATTAGGAGGTCCCCCTGTTGTCGCGCCCGTAGGAACAAAGGGCGAGATGCCTCCTCCAAGAGCCGAAGGCTGGGTGCTGTTCGGTGTGGCACTGTTCCTCGCTTCCAACGAAGCGCGGAGCTCAGCGTTAATACTAGCTTGCTCATCCTGTCTTGTTTGGAAAGCTCTTAACATAGTGACAACATAAATCCGAAACTCTTCAGCTGTCATTGGCGAAATGGGCTGTTGGTTCACCGGAACGTCAGCCCGTTCACTATTGTTACCGCTATTGTCAGCCATAACGTGGTTGAATCGTAAACTTCGATGAAAAACAGATGTGATACTTTGAACAAAGTGTTACTGCTTATATCCCCACAGACGGCGCCAATTTGTATGGGCCTAAATCGGTTTTAGGACAACAAATCGAATTTGGATTCGAATATAAGCAATTCTTTGTATCAAAGTCGAATAAATACACGAAAGAGATGTAAATGCAGAAAAATAACTGTATTTCAATATATGAATGTTGAGTACAAATTTGGGCAGAGTTTCAGTATGTATTTCTAGATGCCTATGATACAAAATGATCTAATATATTTATAGGCATGAAGGCCTTGCCCACATTCTCCACCAGCAGCTGATGCGTCTCCCACGATCTGGGCATTAAATGGAGGAGTTAGTGGGGTAAAGTAGTGGGCTGCAAAGCCACTTAAACCGAGGGGATCCACCGAGGTGCGAATGATTGACCTCGGTGGCTAGGTCCTGTTGCTTGACCGAGGTGGCTTGTCACCGAAGCTTAGCTTACGGCTTGCCTTCGGTGACAACCTCGGTGCCTGGCTTCGGCAATTCATCGATTTGCTTCGGTCTCTGGCTCGCCGACATGAGTTCGGTCGCTATCAAGCTGCACGACCGGGGCGAATCATCGCGGGTCGATTTTTACCCAATACAGTATCTAAAGGGGTAGTATTGTTATCTTTTAAATACTTAATTATATTTGTGAGATATTCAGTTATAAGGATATATTATTTGCTTATTACATGTTAAATATCAATTTTATTTCAGCTTTTACATTGTGTAGCTAGATGAACAATTAAGCTTGGATTGTTCTGTTAATTTTATGGTATTTGATCTTACTTTAATTTTACTGTGTGTAGTCTTATTTTAAATTTGTTGTATATGAATTAATATGTATGCTTATATATTTGTACAAAAGGCCTTAATTCTACTATATTTAGTAGCTTAATCAATGTATCATTTTATACAACATCGTACTTTCGAGATGACTGTCTAATATCCTTCTTAAATTCATAAGATTTTTAAATCTAATTTAATGGACATATAAGTCAGTAGAGTTAATACATTCTCACTATTCTTTCCTACCATAAATCTACAGAGGAAGTAGCAAAAATTAAGGTGTCATGGGTATGAAATTTTACAACTGTTTGGACAGTATTAAGTGAATAATATGTACAGTCAGTTACAAGTTATAAAGATACTAAAGAATTAATTGAGACGCTACATTTGTTCAATATATGTCTTCAATTCATAATTTTGTTAAGGTTTTGCAACTATAAAAATTTAATAATTGCGCATGCACTTCGTGTAAGCTTGAATTTTATTTATAAGTTATTAAATAAATATTTTGTAGTTATCCATTTATGCTAGCACTTTATGATCTTTTTATAATAATTTATCAAGCTACACATGAAAAACACGTATGGAGAGCATCAATATCTGTTATTTTTAATTACTGGACACAAATATATTATGAGAAATCATATACTTATAAACCCTCACAATCCAATTATGTCGGACTCTTTGGAACCTATAGGTCTTTTGTTTGGCTTATTGTAATCTCTATTTTGCAGAGTACGAAAATGATCAGAAATTGAAAATTGATCCTTTTCTATTCGATCAACTTGATGGACTAGGTATGTAATAGATTGATAATAAACCTTACTAAGTAAAAGGTTGTCTTATTCTGAAACTTGCACACAATGTGAGTGGCTATTAGGATCTTCATTTGAAACACAAAAGAAAAGTATCTACATCTCGTAGAAATTTATGCAAAATATTGGCGTACGGAGGACAATTAACAAGTTACTTTGCCAAGAGATTTTATAAACGAGACACCATAAGTCATAGTATAATTTGCTTTAAAATTAGTTATATATCATTTATGATCACAATCAATTTAGGAATGGGAATGTAAAGGAGTTTAATGTTTAGTCCTGATCTCATAAGCATCCCTGTAGACTTATATTTCCTCCAAGTAGGTGTAAAGGGATATTGATATATAAGTATTTACTATAGACTTTCCGTCGTATTTGAGTAAATGGGATAAAGAAAATTTGCAAATCAACGAATTAGATCTGCATGGATCCTTACAAAAATAGCTAGCCAAATTTAGACCCATCGGCTATTTTTTGTTAAAAAGGTTAATGAGTGTTTGTACAATATTATTTTTCCTTATCTTTTGACAAAGCTGAAAGCACATGATTCACAACCCAAATTGAGCAATGTGGTTTAATTTGACGCTTGCACCTGTTATTAATTTTGGAACTGAAGATTTTCAAGTCATTTTGAGAAAAGAATGTCAAGTCTAGATTGTCATTTAATAATGTCCTAATATATGTTGACATGTATAAATATTTTATCTAAATATCGGTTAATAATTTCCTAAAATTTACCAATATAATTTTTTTTCAATATTGATCAACTTAAAAAAGTTTTATGACCGTACACCTTAAGTATCTTAAAGTGTAATTAGTATAGTAAACAAATAAATTTTCATTATTATATCCTTTGTTAATGTTATTCACCTTATTATATAGTAACTTCTTACATTAGATGACTCGTGCAACGGACGTACAAAAATTAGTTATAGAAATATATAAATATAGAATCCACTTTACAATAAAATAGCAATACTATAAGCTTTTCTAACAATAGCAATACTTTTTTAATATTATCTATACAAACTATAAAATAAAATATATCTATATTAAAACAAAAGATATACATTGCACAAAAATAGGCAAGATTGTAAGGATGACTATTCAATTCCTAATTTTTTGGAATTTTAATTTTCCAATTACCTAATCACAATGTAGAGTCTTATCTCTGCTCCATAACATCACTTGGCTCCACAACTTCTCTCCACTCCATAAAAGGTCTCGACCTTTATGAAAAATCAGACAATGACTTCAGAAAATATACAAGGCATACATGCATAAAGTCTGCAGGTAAACAATAACCATACAATAAGGATATAATAGAAACAACATTCATACAATACACATACAACAACCATACAATCGAAACATGTATAACAAAAGAACAAAAAATAATAACTTGTTAAATTATAGAAGTAAAATCAATAGAAACAACAACCATACAATAGCCATGCAATAGCCATATAATAGAAACAAAAGCCATACAATAGCCATACAATACACATACAATAGTCATACAATTGATACACTTGTAGAAATAACTCAGACACATTGTTCTTCCCACCCAAATTTACTTCCTTGTTATTATGATCTCCATAATTTTCGTCATACAAAATAGGATGTTTTTACCACTTTTTATTTACTTTTACTATATATATTTTTACATTCTGCTATATTTTGTAGCATGTGATAGAAATGTTGTTATTTTTATAAGTTATTAAAATAACTCTCTATCTTGCAAAAAAAATATCATAAAGCTTTATTGTGTGTAATTTTTCCTTTAAAAAGAAATGTTGAGTTCCATGTTGGGCCTGTGCACATCAAACATCTAGTAGTTATTAAAAAACTAGTAAGAAAATACGGTAGTTAAAGCCGGTTGACTGGTTGGTAAAAGTGTTTAACGGAGTATAATAATATTGGATGAATCTTTTTAAGGACCAGCTATGATAAACCACGAAGTCTCTAGCGATGGGTGGAGACCAGAAAAACTCGCTGCTATTTGTCTTTTAGGGATTAGATTTACTGTTGCTAAAAGTCATTCTTCTTGTAGTATTTGTGGATAAGTATTCCAATTTTAATCTTCTCTTGCAACATGTTATACATTTTAAGATTTCAATATGCATTTTTCAATCAAATTTTACATTGTATTTAGGATAAATTTCTATAGAAGAACCACGCTCAACAATTATATAAGTAATTAAGCTTGACGAACCATGTCGCGCCAAATAATACCTATAATCTTCAAAGTCGAAAATAAACAAAATTTCTTCTGGTTGTATCTTCGTACCAAAAGGTATGTATAGAACACCTATACAATCAAGAAAAAGATACATGAAGGTTTTGTTGGGTTTGGAAGGTGTGAAAGTGAAATGGAGGAAAAAGTAAAAAGGTTTCTTTTACTAGGAATTCATAGTAATTATAGGAGCTTGTTTGATTTGTTTGTCGTTTTTGTTTTTTTCAACAAAAAGGTTTCTTTAGTGATTTTCTTTTTCTAGTCTATTCATTCTTATATTAAAAGTTACTTTTCAATTTTCTGTTTTTAAAACTTGAATTTGGATACTGTTTTGGTTGGTGGTATTTGTGTATTTCTTTCAAATGATATGTTTAAAACCACATATCACCGGTATATATCAAGTATGATTTAGGTATATAAACCGTGTATTTGTATTTGTTCGTTTGTGCTCATTTATCTAATTATATACACGGTATAAAAATGATCAATAAAATATTTATTGTTAAATATATATATGGTATAAAAATGGTTTATCATATATCTGTATTTATATATACGGTATAAAAATGATTTATCATATACTTGTATTTGTTCATCTATATACATTAATTTAATTATATATACGACATAAGAACAGGGGCGTAACCACCCTATGGCAAGGGGTGTCACGGGACACCGCTGCGCCGAAATTTTTTACTATGTATATGTATGTAAATATATAAAAAAATCATAATATTCAGTATAAATAAAGAAAGTGACACTGCTTGAAACACCATGAATTAGCGGTCTAGTGATTTAGCACCTTGAGAAAGTCTAGAACTGTGAGAATTTGAATCCCGCTTGTAGCACAACTTAGTTTTTTTCATTAAATTTTTTTGAATGTTTATCATTTAAAGTAGGGATTGAACTTTTAACATTTAGCTAACTTAAAAAGTACGAAACCACTTGTAAATAACAAAAAACTTCTTTAATGGTGACACTGCTTGCAAAAAATACTGCGTTCGCCACTGCATAAGAAGTAACTACTACAACTTTACTTCAGTTTCGTTCCACCATAATTTTGAGTTGTTGAACTAACCCTGACTACAACTTGTACATTGAGAACAATACTCATCAAGAAATCTATGTATTTATACTATAAATTCAATCAACACTATGATTTTTCGTGAAAAAAGTTTAAGCAACTAAAATACCTGAGAAAAAACCCCAATAATATTCTTGAAAAATACCAGCAGTATACCTAAAAAATAATATATGTCCTAAAAACCCCAATAATATCATGAAAAATCAATAATATGCCTAAAAATAACAACAACAACAACAACAACAACAATAATAATAATAATAATAATAATAATAATAATAATAATAATAATTACTCAACAAGCACCTTTCTTAGTAAGGTTGCTTCATTCTACTCATTGAAGATTCTATCTACAAAAGAAGGTCAACGAGGATACTCAAATTGCTTTTACTGATGACACCAGAGAAAGTGAAGTCGTCTTTCTTTCCAACCGCCATATGGTTCGCATTAAATTATGGTCTTTGTTGGCCGTTGTTCCATATTATTATTATTATTATTATGAAAATAACAATAAAAAAACAAGTAATAATAATAACATCAAAAATGTTGAGAGAAATAAATGAATTCAAAATTGGCAAAACAAACAAGAAGTCACAAACAAGATTTGGTATGACACCTATATTAGCAATAGAGTCTATAGTACTGGGTAGCTTTTAAGCCAATTATGGCTGATTTTTCGTAGTACTTCAAGAAAATGGTGAATATTTAAGGTGATAGAGGATCTTTTGTTTTAAAAAAAAAAAAGAGAAAAAAGAAGAGAACGAGACTCACGATCCCCTTACTCTGATTTAGTGGATCAGTAATCGGTTTCTATGAATGTTGGACTTTAACATCTAAACCTGCATATTTGTTAAAAGGTTAGTTATACTAAATATACAATTTTGAAGTCTTAATTACAAAAAATAACAATATTATTTATATTACAAAATATAATATTATTTTTTATATACAAGGTTCTACAAACAACTAGAAAGGAAAAATCCTAGTCTCCACCTCACATCCCTCTCTCCACTGCCGGCCCTCTGCCTCCTATTGCCCTACCGTCGCCGCTGGATTGCCACTACCATCCAGATCTGCAGAAATAGTGCGGGAATAGGTAGAAATAGTCTGAAATACTGCATAAACAGTGTGAAACAGTGCAGAAACAATTTGCAAGGCAAAAACAGTTAGAAATAGCGCTGAAATAGTTAGAAACAGTGCAAAAATAATATAGAAATGTAGAGACAACCCAGAAACAGTTAGATACAGTACATAAACTCAGACGTATTCCAGAAATGATTAGATTCAATTCAGAACAGTCCAGAAATAGTTAGATACAGTCAGAAACAATGAGATGTAATAAAATAATAATATAAAAAAAATCATATCTAATCTGAAAAATACCATATCTGACTAGAAAACATTAAAAATGATTGAAAAATACATGATGTAGCTGGAAAACACCAAATTTTACTCAAAAATCACCATATGTGAACGAAAAAACATCAAATATAGATGGGGATTCAAGGTATCACAGATGATGGAGGAAGGTGAGAGGATAGGAGATATGTAAAAAGTTACCAAAAAAGTGGCTTAGTGGCGGAGTTAGATGTTGGCCGAAACTTTGAAGCTAGATCTACGCCGATTCCACGAGAATTTGAAAAAAATTGTAGCAAGAATGGAAAGAGGGTGTAGAGAGAAATTTGAAAATATACTTTTATTTTTCCGCGACGGACCGATAGAGGTCCGGCGGCGGTTCGCGGGTGGAGCGGCGGCGGCGGGTGAGTAGTGGTTGGCGGCGGGTGATTGGTGTAGAATGGAGGAAGGAGGGAGAGAAAATGGGAGAAATGAAAGGAGTATGCTCGGATTTTTTTAATGTTTAGTGTTATAAACTTTATGTTTTGTAATTAATCATCTATATTGTGTAATTGTAGCAAAATGTCTATATATCTTGTAATTAAGTTTCCCAATTTGTACTTCCTTTGTTAAAAAAGTTGTTACTACCTCCGTCCCAATTTATGTGGCGGTGTTTGACTTGGCACGGAGTTTAAGAAATAGAAGTTGACTTTGTAAGTGTTCAATTTTACCCTTGAAAAAGTAAGAGAGAGAAGATTGGAGTAATCAAAAAGTTGTTGGTAGCTTTTAAAGTAAATAGGGCCCAATAGGGATAAAATAGAGATAGTACATTAAATAGTTGACAAATAAGGAAATGTGACATTCTTTTTGGGACAGACCAAAAAGAAAAGTGTGACACATAAATTGGGACAGAGGGAGTATTTTTTAAATAAATAAATAATAACATTATTAATATAATTATTGTATTCTAAAGTGTTCGTGTAAATTTCCCTTTATTTTTAAACTTGATATTTTTGCAAGTCAAATTCTGAAAATAGTTCTGGGCTGTTTAACTAAAAGAATCTGGAAGCGTTACTTAATTGAAACTGACAATGTCTTTTAAACCTTGTATGCGTTTGAGCATGATCGTATTTTGTTTGATGCAAGCCTAGTTTAAACAACGAAATTAGGGATCTAATTATAAAATAGAAACAAGGTACTGACTACTGAGTTACAAAGACCTCCGTAGCTCATAAGAAATGGACGTGTAGAAAGATATCTAGGGGCATTAGTGCCTCAAAGATGGACAACGCTTTTTGGTGAAAGAAAAATCTTTAGCATAGGCGGGTAGTTAATGGATACTATGATGGAAATAGACCTCAGCCTATATGATACTGTATTCTAAAATTGTCTTTCTTTTAAAGCCGGGCACTGATTCAATTAATATTAAATTATAGGACCCCTTATAATTGGCTAATTAGTGAATTTAGGATGATTTGGCAATTTGAGGCTATGACTGAATCTTGACTGCAATTATGACGACTTCAGCAAACAGTCGATTGCTTGATCTTTTGCACAAAATGACCCTTTTAAGATTGAATTCCGCATGTAGTCATATTAAATCTGTTTTGCAGGAAATTTCCTGAATTTAGGACTAAATTGAGAGTTTATCCCTTCTTTGACGATTTGACTGTCCTTAGGTTTTAATTGCAGATGACTCCAAACTACGGCCTGCCTTTAGAATAGGTGCCCTACAGTTCATTTTAACTTGTTTCTGCACCGCGACTTTATTACCCATATATATATATATATATATATATATATTATTAATTAATTAATGGGAGTTGGCCCGTTCGAACACAACAATACGTTCATAATCTAACTTTTACTTGAAAACACATGTATTACAAGTTTTTAAAGCAAACCATGTGCTCCAGCCGAGTTCCGCTACAGCGTGTTGACACCCAATTTTGCCCCAACATTTTTTTGAATTAAAATGGACAATATTAATTTTTTAAATAATTTACCATAGATAGCATGCATTAACGTGTGTAACCCTTAATACTAATCTCCTACTTATACAATATTTACTTAATTGTGACTATATTGTGTAATTGCATTATTTAGGATAATTATGAAATATCTAGCATAATTGTGATTGTTTGTGCAATTTATAACATTAGCGGTATCATTTAGTGATTATCTGTCGTAATTTATATTTAATTAATATTATTTGAGCTAATCTATTTTTATTTGTAAGACGTACAAATTCTTTTCTTTTACATGTATACACACACCCCTCCACATCCCAGAATCCTAAAATCGCCCCCATTTATTCTCACACAAAATCCGCCGCCCCGTTCTACACTCTCTCCCCCCTCTCCAAACCCGTAGTTACTCCGCTAATCTTGCCGGTCAAATGGGGTAACACCTTTCATCTTCTAATTTTTCAGTTATTTTTCTTTGAATTCTCATGGACACAACATGATATTAAAATCCATGCTTACTATACTGTTAAGATAATTTTTATGGATATCTTGTTATTATTTGTTTACAAAATGCCAATAGACGATGAATTTAGCATGGGAATTGCTAACAAACGGATATTTTACCATGACTATTAGGATTAGAACAAAATCATTACTGTTTGGGGGCATATTGAGTTAATTGCTTGTCAAACTATTTCTTGTTTAAATATCGAGTCGAGAAGCGTCTATCGTTTGGAAATTCGATTTCGTTGCTTGGTCTGATCATTGGTTTTCTCTATGGAGTAGTTAAGCGAGAATTTGATTAGCAGCCAATTTTACAAGGACTAGTTGATTATCAGCCATAGTTTCAAAAGTAATTGAAGTCTAGCAACTTTGTTAATAATTGGACAAAGTCTTCTTCCCCGCTTTTCTTCCTCGGTGCCTTCGCCATGGCTCTTCGATAATCACCCAAGCAAATATAAAAAACACCAATCTTTCAATATGAATTTCTCCTTAAAGAACAACATTTTTGGTTAATATATTCACAATCCAAGGGACAAAATTAATAAAAGTTGATATCTTCATAATCCAAGTAATATGAATCTGGGTAACAGATACATATAAATACAAAGAATAACTAAACAAGCAGGAAGAGCTCCAAATTTACAAATAAAAAAGCAATGACATTTACGGATTAATTTGCTTAGTCGGCCAGGTTTCAATTTCAAGGAAATAAAAGTGAAAAAGTGAGAACCCAGGATAATCTCCTGGAGTTTGAACTTGAATAAGTGAGAACCCCAGGATAATTTCCTGGAGTTTGAGCTCGAACAACTAAAAATTTCAAAATAATGATCTGGAATTTGAACTTAAAAAATAAAATCCCAGAATAATTTACTGAAATTTTAACTTGAATAATTGAGAATTACATGATAATTTTCTGGAGTTTTGAGCCATGGCGGGAGAGAAGAATAAGAGTTGAGATGAGGATGCTTCTTTTGAGACTCCTCAATTTTGATGTGAATTTCATGGACATAAAGATGTTAGTTGCTACATATGAAAAACAATACAGAAAGAGAAAAACTTTCATAGGAAGAGAGATAAGCTTTTGTTATCTCACCGCAACATTTTCTTAAGCTTTAGTAGAGAGAAAGTTTACTTGCAGAAAGAATGATGTTTATTCAAAAATTTTCTTTGTTCCAGAAAAGTAGCCCGTATAAAATCTGGTGAAGGTAAGGGTATGTTTGTCCTTCCACTAATATTTTAATAAAATTTTGGCTAGTTCTCAAATACTTTGCAAGTGTAGGCTATATCGCTCTTAGTCATGATAAAAGTGGCTGCCTGGTCATATTTTTACTTTATGCACATAATAGAGGAAAACAAAAACAAAATAGTAGACTAAACATCCAATATTAAGAGTTCACGCATTCAGTTTCGTAACAGTTGAACTTAAGATAGAGGGAAATTATGTGACCAAGATAAAAAATGGTCGGAATTTACCTCGACTTAAAGCAACAACTCAGAACATAAGTAATGCATAGTGCACGGGCAGTAGCCAAGAATACCAACCAGAAACCACACTTTGCCTTGGCTTTCGGCTGGCGGAAGCCAATCTCAAGAATAGGCTAAAGAGGAAGAATCAGTCTTCCTTTCAAGAAAGAGAAATGAAATTTTTTTTTAAAAAAAAAAGAGAAGGTTATGAGTTTTTTTTAAGGGAGGAAGGTATTGTGTGAAAATTTATATAGAAAATAGCATCAATCATAACTAACTTGAGGAAAGGAAGCATATATGTTAAAGCATAGACTTTAGACCGTTTGAAAATTGTGGAGATATTTAAGGAAATACAATAAGATTAAAAAGTAATACGCTTTGTCAAGATTCAGAAGTGTATTGGTCGATTTTCGCTCTTCAGACGAGGATGATGTGGTCGGTTTTTTCACTATAGCTTCCGAAGGAATTTAACGGTTGATATGCTTTCGGTTCAGGAACTTGATCGAAGGATTACGAAGACACTGATTTTAGCGGATAAGCTCCAATAAACTTATCCCACTTTTATTGGAACCGACTTAGCGTATTTCAAGGGACGTGCAACAGTGGGAAGAGAAACGTGGGAGAGTGGAAGTCTGCTAGGGTTTGGGATTCTCCTCCATTTCAACCTATAAATAGAGCTTCTTATTTTCATTTTTGGGACACGTTCATCTGAGCAACATCATTCTACTCTCAGAAGCCATCATTCATCAAGAAATTAGTTCACTCCCATTATTTTGTCAAACTTGTCATTGTACTTAAAGTTTCGATCGCGATTTAGCGCAAACGTGGAAGGAGATCTGTTCTTTCCATCGAAGCAGCACCCATCGATTCATCAAACACAATAAGCTTTCATCGCTTTATTTATTTCGTTATTTATTCGCTTGAATCACTATTTGCTTCGTTCGTAACATAAATTATTAATTGTTGCATCGTGTTAAGAACTTGCTATTAACGATTAAACGTTGCTACTTCATCGTCAGGGTATAATCATACTGCATTTACCTATCATCGTATCTTTTATCATTAATTGCTTCACTTGTCATTATCGTGTTCATTGCCATCGTTTGATTTGTTAACATCATCGGATTCGTTCTGAATTACACATCTACTTGTATCATTCCCTCGTAAACTGTTAATCTGCAATCTACTTCGGTTCAATTTATCGTTCTGTGTATTGATTTATTTGAGCTCGTAATTGACATCGAATTTATACTACTTGTCATCGAATTTTTGTTATTAACATCGGACTCAAGATCACTTTCCGGCTACAACATTTAACAATCTTTATCCGTTCGCGTAAGGTTGCATATTAAACGATCAAATCAAGATATAAAACGGTCGCCTTAGACTCAACTAAATATAAATTTAATTGTAAAGCCTGATCTATTTTTGGGGAATACAGTTTGGCGCCCACCGTGGGGTCTAGGCAATCGATTTATTCCGAAATTTGAATCGTTTGATACTACTTACGTTTGCTTTCTCGTCTTGAAATGGCAGATGAACGCAACGTCGACGCTTTGAACGGCCAACAGCAGCGAAATCCCAATGACGGGGTTCATGATCCGGCCCATGTTGAAGCGGTCGATGAATCTACCAACAACGGACAGGATCCAACTCACGACGACATTTCTGCTGGTTCACAGTTGAACGCGCGCCAAGCGCGACGTTCAGGCAAGGAGCCCGCGGTCGAAAATGAATCGGGAAGCGCAAACGCAGCACTGTTTGCGTATCTGAAACGGCATGATGCTCAATTCGAGATGATACAAGAGCAGTTGAAGGCACTATGTAATTCTATCGGAAGTAAAGCTCCTACTCCTCCGATCACACCCCCAGCAAGCATTCCGACTTCGGTTCCTCAGGGCGCCGTAACAGGGGGACTTGCAACAGGGGTGGGATCTGGAGGATCAGGTACTGCCGCCGAAACCATGGGAGTTCCGGCTTCGGTCACGGCGGAAGTAAGAATGCCGGCGCTACTTATCAGCGTTTGGTCACTACTATGTTCAAAAATTTGATCGGAAAAACCATGGAAGTTTATATCGATGACATGCTGGTCAAGTCTCTCGAGAAGGGAAATCATTTACGTCATTTGGAGGAAACTTTTACAATACTGAGGCGGTTCAACATGAGATTGAACCCAGAGAAATGTGCGTTCGGGGTTGGATCCGGTAAGTTCTTGGGGTTCATCGTATCGCAAAGAGGAATCGAAGCAAACCCAGACAAAATCAAGGCGATCGAAAGCATTCCTGAGAACCTGACAACGGAGAAAGAAGTTCAACAGTTGACCGGTCGAGTAGCCTATCTCAGCAGGTTCATTTCGAGGTCGTCTGAACGATGTCACAAGTTCTTTTCAGTGCTGAGAAAAAGCAAAAGCTTCGAATGGACACCAGAATGCAAAAAGGCTCTTCGGGAACTGAAACAGTACCTTTCCAACCCACCACTTCTGTCAAAACCAATTGAAGGGGAAATGCTGTTGATCTACTTGGCCGTTTCCGATGTCGCTGTAAGTGCTGTCCTCGTTCGCGAAGATGGAGGTAACCAATTTCCTATCTACTATGTTAGTAAAACATTGTTAGATGCAGAAACAAGGTACCCACATCTAGAAAAACTAGCACTTGCACTCGTCACCGCTGCACGAAAATTAAGGCCTTACTTTCAATGTCACTCAATTTCTGTCATTACTACATTCCCATTACGAAATATTTTACATCGGCCAGACCTCTCTGGTCGATTAATGAAATGGGCGGTCGAGCTGAGTGAGTACGACATCACTTACCAGCCTCGCACCGCCATAAAATCTCAAGTTTTGGCTGATTTTGTAGCAGACTTTAGCGCTAACATTTTACCGGAAGCAAAGAAGGAAGAACTAATGATGAGAGATCCAGACCCTGGAGTATGGGTAATGTACACCGATGGAGCTTCCAACGTCAAAGGAACTGGCCTCGGAATCCTATTGATAACACCTTCCGGTGAAAAACTCAGGTACGCGATCAAATTACATGCAAAAACTAACAACGAGGCCGAATATGAGGCCCTCGCTGCAGGTTTAAAGATCGCGAAGGACTTGAAAGTCGAACGGATAGACATCAAAAGTGACTCCCAACTGGTGGTAAACCAAATCCAAGGCGATTTCTGTGTTCGAGATCCGAGGATGCAACAATTGCTTGAAAAGGTACAAAACTTTCTAACTTCTTTTCAGGAGTGGAAAATAGCTCAGATACCGAGGGAAGAGAATGTCGAAGCAGACGCTCTGGCAAACCTTGGATCTGCAGCGACCATCGATGAAAAACTCGATGAGACTGTGGTTCATCTGTTCGAATCTCCACTGAGTCGAAGCATCAAAGAGGTAAACAATGTCAATCATACTTGGGATTGGAGAAGCAAGTATTTGTCTTATTTGCAGGCAGGTACCCTCCCCGATGACAAAAAGTCTGCCCGATCACTTAAAGCCAAAGCCGCGAGATATTGCCTCCTAGAAAATCAACTTTACAGGCGAATGTTTGGCGGTCCTTTGGCAAAGTGCGTGGGGCCGGACGGGACAAACTATGTGCTGAATGAGGTTCACGAAGGCGAGTGCGGCAATCATTCCGGCAGCAAATCATTAGTTCGAAAGATCATAAGAGCTGGGTACTATTGGCCAACGATCGCAGATGATGCCAAAGAATTCGTCCGCAAATGTGACAAGTGCCAACGATTTGGAAATCTTATACATCAACAGGCAGAACCACTTCATTCAGTCACGTCACCGTGGCCATTCATGAAGTGGGGAATGGACTTGGTCGGGCCGCTTCCAACAGCGCCCGGTGGGGTAAAATTTATCTTAATTCTTACGGATTATTTTTCTAAATGGGTGGAAGCTACTGCCTTGGCTAAAATTCGTGAACAGGAAATTATCAAGTTCATTCGTCAGAATATCATTTGTCGTTTTGGGATCCCGAAAGAGATCACATGCGACAATGGTAAGCAGTTCGTGGGGAGACGAATCACAGCCTTCTTCGAAAAGTGGGGGATCAAGCGAATTGCGTCAACACCCTATCACCCCAGTGCAAATGGACAGGCTGAATCTTCCAACAAAACAATACTTGAGTATCTGAAGAAAAGGATGGATGATTCAAAGGGCAACTGGCCGAACGAACTTCCCGGAGCACTGTGGGCTCATCGAACAACGGTGAAACACAGTACCGGGGAGACACCGTTCTCACTTGTCTATGGAGCAGAAGCGCTGATACCGGTTGAAGTGGGAGAACCCAGCCTTCGGTTCGCCCACACCACCGAAGAAGCGAACAAAGAGGCCATGCTGATAGATCTGAACCTGGTCGAAGCAAAAAGGGATATGGCGTTTGTTCGAATACAAGCACAAAAGCAAAGGGCAGAAAATTACATCAACAAAAAGCTCAGGTATCGATCTTTTAATGTAGGTGACTATGTGCTGAAAATCAAAAGACCCAAGAAGGATGAGCCCAACGAAGGCAAGTTAGGAGCAAATTGGGAGGGACCTTTCCGTGTCAAGGCAGTGATCGGAAAAGGTTCATACCAACTCGAGACAATGGATTCCAAACCGGTGGACTTCAATTGGAATATCACACAATTGAAGAAGTACTATTTCTAAAAGTTCTGCGGTATCAACTTTCACCCTCACTCTTTACTTCGCAGTTTTCATTATTCCTCCATCGGAATAAATCGCTTGATCGATTATTTGGTACTGACACTTTTAGATGATAGGCATAGTTGGAGTCGAATGATGACATACATCACCCACGAACACTTGAGCTCAAAACGCTCCGATCGGGGTCGATAAGTCTGACGAACACTCTAACGTGGTCTTTATCTGTAACGAGTTTCTTGGCTTTGGTCTCCCAATGATTCCGTTTCAGGTAACGAAGTCAAAAACCAGTGTTCGCCTACTCATTCTTCGCACCCAAACACTGGGGGGGATGGAGTTAGTATGAGGGTCATCGGCAGGTACTGGGGACTGCCCTATAACCGGGGACTCTCATTCGGAAATTGAAACGGAGTCGATTGAAGACAACACTGGGGACTCGTTCAGAACTCAAACAGAAGTTCCAATGATCACTCGAACTGGGGACTCGTTCATTCGACACAAGTCCAAACGTTCACTCAGACCTGGGACTCTTTCAAACTTTGGCAAAAGCTCCAAACGTTCATCCAAAATAGAGGCTCGTTCGAAGTCGAGTATCATCGATCTCATGTAAACGATCCAATAGCGATCAATGTTTGTGCCTTATGGCCGCATCATGTAATCGATCGAGTCGTACGATCTAGAATATGTCAAAAACCCATTAGCGGTTTACTTCAATAGAACAACACTGGTTACTCATTCTTTACATTTGTAACATCTATTCGATCGTTCCAAATTTTAATCAGATTTTACATCTTTGTTAACCAAGTGTTAAATTCTTCATTCCGAACTCATGAAAATGTTCGAAGAGTGCATTACGTGAAAATGAGACGTCATTCTTTACTACGCACTAAAACATTGGGCCCCAATCATTTCATTCAACGAACACCGTTGTAACTTCAAATTTTTCGAACAGATAAATCAATCTATCTTCGGAAAATAACACAACGATAAAAACAACAAACTTTCCATTAAACAGAAATATATACATAAACGACTTCATTACAGTCGAAAGATCAAAAACAAAAAGTTGAAGATAAAATTCACTCATCTCCATCTGATCCTTCATCGGAAGAATCTGGAGAGAGGCCAAGCGCCTCACGAGTCATCCTCACAACCTGCACTGCCTCTTCAAGCTCCTTAGCCACATCAACTTCGCGCTCGGACATCTCCCTCAACAAGTCCCGCCTCGACTCCGCTAAAATGAGCTCCCTCCTATTCTCGAAATCACTCTCCATCGAATGCCTCTGGGTAACCAACTCCTTCTGGAGAAGCGAGTTTCTCTCCGACCACGCATTGTTCTGAGCCACCAGAGCACGAAGCTCTTCGTTCAGACGAACAATCTCCGACTCTTTGGTCTTCGACTCAGCTTCTAATTTGGCATACTTGTCACCCATGCTACTCTCGAGCTGGCTAAGCTGATCGTTCAGAGCTTGAACTTGGGACTCCAGTTCTGATTCTCGAAGAGCATGGGCGGTGGCCTTTTTAGCTGATTCAGCTTCAAGCTCAGAATACTTTACTTTCAAAATCTTCAAGTTGTTATGCCACCCATCACCGGTGGAGGCAAGAAGAGCAACTCTCTCGTTCAGGTGAGCTATTTCGGCTTCGAGCTGGCGAGTCCGATCGGCTGACTCGATGGCCATGATTGTGTTCTGAAAATGAAGAAAACGATCCCATAAGGTAAAAAGCAGAAAGAACTTCACAAACTTACGAAAATTGGAAGGAAACGTTACCCGAAAAGCACTAAAAGCGATCTGGGAGGACAAGCTCACATCGCTGTAGCAGTTCAACCGAGCCTTTTCCATCGGCCCCATCACATCAAAAAAGTAGTTGGCAAGATGCTTTGGACATCTGAGCAGATCAACCTCTCCGGGGACGGTTATAGCCAACGATCTGGTGTTCGCCTCCCCCGCGGCCTTGGCTCTTTTGTAAGCTGCAAATGCAGCAGCTTCCTCGTATCGAGGAAGGCGGACGATAGGCTCTTCGTGATCTGACGCAAAGAAAGACGAACCCGAGCTCTCCGTATGCCTTGATTTCGTTGTCGTTGTAGGACGATCAAGGGGAAGCTTACCCTTCGTAGGATCCCTTTCTCTCGGTATATCACCCGAAGGGGCACCATCAACGCCCCCAGCAGATAGCAGCCCAAGGGCAGGGGCAATAGCAACCTCTTTCCCTCCCGAACCGGAGGTGACATCGATTAGATCCTCCGCGATCGGAGGAAGGACGAGTCGCTCATTACCACCGAAGTCGCCCACATAGGCGCGATCATATTGCTCGGCCGCCTTGAGCTGCTCAGCCACTTCAAGCATTTTCTCTTTCATTGGCCTTCTCGGCCGCTCCAATGGTTGCTCGGACCCAGATTCCTCATCTTCCCCGGGGGGAATCTGAACAAGAGTTCCCCCCTCGGCGGCTTTTGCTGTTTCGACCGCTGCAACGGCCCCTTTAACGATCTGCTCGATCGGTTTAGGGTCAGCCGATGGGCCTGCTCCCTGCGAAGCATTCTTAACAAGAAACCTTGCCCTAAGGTCTTGATAAGAGGTTTTCTTTTTCTTTTTTGGAGGAGTTCCACTTACGTTCTCCTCCCTAACCTCCTCCTCCTCTTCTCCGGTCACACCTTCAGCCGGCGCAGCACCGACGCCAGTAATACCTGTTGATGGCAATCTGTTAGGATGTAACAAAAAGTAGTCTGGTCAAAGGCGAAACTAAACTCACCATGGTTCTTCGCTTTCACTTGCAAAAGGGCCGCGATCGGTTTCCACGCCCTTTGATCGTTCGAAGTTTCCTTCAAAACCTTCTTTAGCCAGTCAACGATGTCGGGAACCAATTCGAACAGAACTTTGCTGGCTGTATATGCAAAGAAGAATGAGAACATGGAAAAACATAAAAGTCAAGCCAAAACTAGAAACTTACGTGTTCGGTTCCACCCAACCGGAAGGCGTTCGGCTCCTGGAGCCACGAGCTGCTCCGTGGGAATGTAAACGAAGCGTTGATCCCATGCCCTGAGATCATCGTCGTTATCGGAAATTAAGGCTCGGCTACCCCGTTTTTGCACGGTGATGATGCCTGCCTTATAAACTCGAGGGGAATATAGATGGAGGATATGCCTGAGTGTCACCTCCACTCCCACTTTCTTACCAATCCATCGATACATGGCAACCAAGCGCCATACCATCGGGGAAATCTGCGCCAAACATACCTTGTACATGCGACAGAATTCTTCAATCATTGGGTCGATCGGTAAGGTAAACCCGATCGTAAAAGGGTATGTCAATACGGCGGAATGACCCCCGTAAAAGGTAGTCAGATTGGATCTCCTCGGAGGGCACACCACGTCGATCTCACCCTCTTTCCAACCACAATCTTCTCTGATTCGTGGTATCGAGTCCTCAGTAACGGCACAAAAGACTGAGTCTACGGGAATATTCTTCTTCTTGGCCAGTTGGACGTCGTTTTGAGTACTAACTTTGCAATCGTCATCATAAGTAAATTTCTTCGGAAGAATATCGGTGTAGAGCTTCTCTGGCCCAAAATCCTTGGGTTTCCTCTCCCTTTTCTTCCCTTTTTTGTCTGTTGAAGACCCAGCCACGACCTGCGGCGGCGCCGTGGCGGGTGCCGTGGCGGCGACGGCGGCGGATGGAGCATTTTCAGCATCAATCGCGTTGTGGGAAGACATTATATGATTGATGAGTTAAAATTGAGTAGCTGCAACTGATCAATACAAGGGGCTAAGTATATTCTGATGAAATTTTGAAGGAAATTTGGAGGATTTCAAAGGTTGCGAAAGATGTAAAGTTCACAAAATGAAATTGGAGATGGTACTTATAGAAGAGAAGTCATCATGATTCTGGGAATTGGTGAAAACCGCCGTCCGCACGATCTCTGACACGTGCAGTGATTTGAAGTTGAAGCGACGGTTTGGCGTTTCAAAATGAAGGGACACGAACGTTCCACGTGTTTTCCCGCCCTAATTTTCAAGCCACTTGCGAAATGTTACGATCACAAGACTTCGCAAGTGGGGGGACTATCTGTATTGGTCGATTTTCGCTCTTCAGACGAGGATGATGTGGTCGGTTTTTTCACTATAGCTTCCGAAGGAATTTAACGGTTGATATGCTTTCGGTTCAGGAACTTGATCGAAGGATTACGAAGACACTGATTTTAGCGGATAAGCTCCAATAAACTTATCCCACTTTTATTGGAACCGACTTAGCGTATTTCAAGGGACGTGCAACAGTGGGAAGAGAAACGTGGGAGAGTGGAAGTCTGCTAGGGTTTGGGATTCTCCTCCATTTCAACCTATAAATAGAGCTTCTTATTTTCATTTTTGGGACACGTTCATCTGAGCAACATCATTCTACTCTCAGAAGCCATCATTCATCAAGAAATTAGTTCACTCCCATTATTTTGTCAAACTTGTCATTGTACTTAAAGTTTCGATCGCGATTTAGCGCAAACGTGGAAGGAGATCTGTTCTTTCCATCGAAGCAGCACCCATCGATTCATCAAACACAATAAGCTTTCATCGCTTTATTTATTTCGTTATTTATTCGCTTGAATCACTATTTGCTTCGTTCGTAACATAAATTATTAATTGTTGCATCGTGTTAAGAACTTGCTATTAACGATTAAACGTTGCTACTTCATCGTCAGGGTATAATCATACTGCATTTACCTATCATCGTATCTTTTATCATTAATTGCTTCACTTGTCATTATCGTGTTCATTGCCATCGTTTGATTTGTTAACATCATCGGATTCGTTCTGAATTACACATCTACTTGTATCATTCCCTCGTAAACTGTTAATCTGCAATCTACTTCGGTTCAATTTATCGTTCTGTGTATTGATTTATTTGAGCTCGTAATTGACATCGAATTTATACTACTTGTCATCGAATTTTTGTTATTAACATCGGACTCAAGATCACTTTCCGGCTACAACATTTAACAATCTTTATCCGTTCGCGTAAGGTTGCATATTAAACGATCAAATCAAGATATAAAACGGTCGCCTTAGACTCAACTAAATATAAATTTAATTGTAAAGCCTGATCTATTTTTGGGGAATACAAGAAGATTATTAACATATGAAAAATTCTAAAATGTATTTCATCTTCCAACTCATACTTGTATGAGGTTATTTTTTATTAACAAAAAAAAGGTGGGTTCCATCCCCTTTTAATTTTCCACATTTTTATATTCATTATCACCCACCCCTCTTTTCTCCCTCTTTTTTCTCCAACCCACCCTCACTCCCCCCCCCCCATACAAAAATACATTAAATACAGCGACAAAGAAGGGATCGAGATGCTTAATCTTTTCTTACAATACCTTATTTTGTTTAGTTAGCTAAGAACAACAAAGTACTCCTTAATTCAATTTTTTTCTGATTATTTTCTAATTTCTAAATCTCAGAGCTAAAGTCTGGTATTTATTGATGGATTCCAACTAGAATCCATTCGAAATTTTTTTTTTTGAGCTTCAGGTTGTGATAATTACTACTATATCCCAATAATTTGTTGAAAAAGATTTAAACCCACCATTAAAGGACTTCAAAATTTTTGAAGAACACATAATTGAGTTTTGATAATTTATTGATTTAATTCAAATTGACTATTAGGATTTGGTTGGCTGTTGTTGGAAAATTTTTGTTTAAATTTCAGTTAATTTGGTGAAGGTTTGTCTCTTTTGTTGTGTTGTTATCTCTAAGAAGAATGGTGTTGTTGTGTTGTATTGTTGTTGTCTCTGTTGAATGAAGGAGATTAGTAAACCTGTTTCACAACTAGGAAGAACATCAATGAGGAAGAAGATGGAAAAGGGGGGGGGGGGGTTGGGGTTGCAGGAAGGAGAGAGAGAGAAAAGAGTGGGGTGGGGTGATAATGAATATAGAAGTATGGGAAACTAAAAAAAGATGGGTCCTATTTAATTTTGCTAATAAAAAATAGGCTCATACGAGTATGAGTTGGTATATGAGATGCATGGTAGAATTTTTCATTAACATATACATAGAGTTTTAAACAAAGGGAAAAATCAGTTTTACTTTGGTACTATTATTTTCAAAACTCAATCTCACAATAAGTTTTAAACACCATTAACTACTGTAAAAATATGACCAGGCAGCCACTTTTATCATGACTAAGAGCGATATAGCCTACACTTGCAAAGTATTTGAGAACTAGCCAAAATTTTATTAAAATATTAGTGGAAGGACAAACATACCCTTACCTTCACCAGATTTTATACGGGCTACTTTTCTGGAACAAAGAAAATTTTTGAATAAACATCATTCTTTCTGCAAGTAAACTTTCTCTCTACTAAAGCTTAAGAAAATGTTGCGGTGAGATAACAAAAGCTTATCTCTCTTCCTATGAAAGTTTTTCTCTTTCTGTATTGTTTTTCATATGTAGCAACTAACATCTTTATGTCCATGAAATTCACATCAAAATTGAGGAGTCTCAAAAGAAGCATCCTCATCTCAACTCTTATTCTTCTCTCCCGCCATGGCTCAAAACTCCAGAAAATTATCATGTAATTCTCAATTATTCAAGTTAAAATTTCAGTAAATTATTCTGGGATTTTATTTTTTAAGTTCAAATTCCAGATCATTATTTTGAAATTTTTAGTTGTTCGAGCTCAAACTCCAGGAAATTATCCTGGGGTTCTCACTTATTCAAGTTCAAACTCCAGGAGATTATCCTGGGTTCTCACTTTTTCACTTTTATTTCCTTGAAATTGAAACCTGGCCGACTAAGCAAATTAATCCGTAAATGTCATTGCTTTTTTATTTGTAAATTTGGAGCTCTTCCTGCTTGTTTAGTTATTCTTTGTATTTATATGTATCTGTTACCCAGATTCATATTACTTGGATTATGAAGATATCAACTTTTATTAATTTTGTCCCTTGGATTGTGAATATATTAACCAAAAATGTTGTTCTTTAAGGAGAAATTCATATTGAAAGATTGGTGTTTTTTATATTTGCTTGGGTGATTATCGAAGAGCCATGGCGAAGGCACCGAGGAAGAAAAGCGGGGAAGAAGACTTTGTCCAATTATTAACAAAGTTGCTAGACTTCAATTACTTTTGAAACTATGGCTGATAATCAACTAGTCCTTGTAAAATTGGCTGCTAATCAAATTCTCGCTAAAATAAATTGCTTAGGCCTGTTTTAGGTCATGACTATAATGTGTGCTGGTTTGAGATGGCCAAAAACCATACTCCTATTAGTGGTTTATTGCAGGTTCATTGAAGTTATGAAACCTTATTGGTTCAGAGAGGGATTTGTAAATCTAGGGACAAAGGCCCTTCCTCTTCCCTTCTTTATTTTCTGAATTCATATTGTAACTAGAAAAACAAACACTTCAAATATGTATTTGTTAGGATTACTTGCAGGTACTAAAGCACCATAAGGTGCAAGTTAGTATTTTAGGACAGGTGCAACAACTATATTGCTGCTACAAGCAATAGCATCGGCAATACAAGGGTCATCTCTAACCTTTTTTTGCTTTTTATGTGTTAAAAGGGACAAATCTGAAATACATATTAAAAATTGGACTATTTCTACAAATATGATTTTCAGAAAACTGTCGTAGTTTGTAACAGGTCTAATACTGAAATTGCAAGTTAAATCAGACTGCTTATACGATTGGCGAATCCTTGAAACTAGATTATATTTTGTGAAGGATAGAAATGCTTGTAGGATTGAAAAGTGGACTATCTCTGAAAAGTTTAAATATTGCAAAACGCAGCAGACGTATGTGAACGTGATTTTGTTGGCCAAGTCTAATTTTGGGGCATTTTTATAATCTGAAAACTATTTTTCTCTTTATTTCAACTTCCATGACCGTTTGTACGACGTCTAGAGGTTTATTTATGGCGTACAAAATATATTGAGGGACCTAGATATTTAAAGTAGTTGTAATTGCCTCCCGGAATTTAGATTGGGATATTGAAAAATCTTTTAGGGCATAAAATACTAGATATTCACTTTAGTTTAAAAACATTAAAAAGGTATGGCAACCGAGGATAATTAAGCTCCACATATATGATGAATTGTCCCGAGTTATTTGTGATAGTGGATTCTGGAACTGTCATTTCTTTCAAATGCAGGGGCTTGATCCGAATAAGTTAATCCAACCTAAGGTTATTCGTTTGATTAGCTAATTAGTTAATTTTTTTGCATTATGTAGCTATATATGCAATACAACTGTAACATTATGTTATTTATGAAAAAACATTGAACTACTTCAAGTGACTCCTTACTCCTGAATTAATTTGAAGGGAGGTTTACAAAAATACTCATCAAAATCAAAATATTTACATACTCATACCCATAAGTTTTATATTTACGAGCCCTATCCAAAAAATATTTGCATGTCCTACCTATCCAGACTTGTATACCATAATTTATGTAGTATACCATAACGATATACGCCCATAAGGTATAATAAAGGTATACAGTTATAAATGTGTAGGTTGGGTAAACACTTTTAATTTATGGGTAATATAATTTTTAATGGGTATAATGGGTAAATACTTTGAATTAAGGGTACATAATTTAAAAAAAACCTAATTTCAAATCTGTCCTAATTACCCCCGTCTGAGTTTTGCAAAACATCCCAGAATATCAGACTTACTGAGAAAATGACCCTTTTTAAGGAATATACTTCCTTTTGGCTGAAATTGTGGAATCTGGCCTAAATTGAAACATTTCCTTTACTGCGTGCCTTCCATAAAGACTGGTTTTGTAAAATTGCCCGCGCTAAGGAATGTTTAGCAAAATATCCTTATTTAGCCCGGAGCCAAGACTTCAAGGCAAAAAATTTGTAATTCTTGGCAATTGTGAATACCTCAAGGGCTAGTGCTGTTTAGCCAATACTTCAAGTTATATGACGAGAATGCAGGGAAAGACTGGAAGGAGCAAGTCTTGGCAATTGCTAAGACTTACGACCAAGTGCAGCAAGTGTTACCTTTTGCCAACACTTGAAGGGAAAGTGTTGGCAAATCGAGCAGGGTCAAAGGCAAGTCTTGCCTTTTGCCAAGACTTACAGCCAAGTGCGGCAAGTATTTCCTTTTGCCAACACTTGAAGGGATAAGTGTTGAAAAATAGAGAGGTATAAAGACAAGTCTTGGTCCCGACCTAAAAACTTGAAAAAAGCGTTTTCGTCTGGATTTTTTTCATTAAACTTAATGGGAGCATTTTTGCAAAACCCCTGTTAGCACGGACAAAAAGATAAACAATTGCTTATGGTGTCATATTTCTGCAAATCAACCTTCCTTTCTAGATTTGTTTGTGCATGGTGACCTCCTTGTTGGATTTATTTATATCTTAGCCCGTTTAGTTAAATTGCATATTTATACCCAATTATATAAATCAACCGGGAACCACGCTTAATGGAACTTAGGAGATGTCTAACTCCTTTCTTCAGAGTCAGCTTAATCTCCTACCCAAATTTTTAGTCAGTAGACCAATCCGGAGCTATCTTTTACAATTAGTTAAAAATATTTTAGGTGACCTAATACGTCTAGATAAATTTGTTAGGTAGTAACTCCAAATCAATTCCAAACGAGTTATCAAGTTGGAAATCACTTCGAGCGCATGGTTTGAAATGGGTTGTGACACATCACAATTCTTTTTAATCAATGTGGGAGACTAAAAGAAACACTTGAGATTATGTCTACAAATCACATAATCTATTTGTTACCCAAAAGTCACTCAACTTTGCTCTGATTGTCACCAAAGTCACTCTTCTCAAAAACTATAAAAATCTCACTGAAAAACTCTAATCAACTCCTAAATAACTAATTAATCTAGTAGGTATGTTTCGTGAAACAGTATACATAATGTAAGTTAATTTCCAAAGGTTTAATGCAACACTAAGAGATTTTTGACAATGAATCTGGTTATTGAAATGCAAAATCTCTATAATGTTTGATAAATATTTTCTTAGTATTGTCGTTTCAATTTCTTGAACAGGTACAGGGATTGCTTCCAATGATATGTATGAATTCGATATGATAATTAAATCGATACCTGAAAATTCAACACGGACCGTTGTGGCATTTTATCTATACATAAAGCAAGATTTTTTTTCCTTAGTACTCAATTTTCTTACGTTATTGTTCTTTAAAATTTTAATAATTTTAAAATAATACAGTTAACTTTGGATCAACCCGACGAGCTAGACTTTGAGTTTATAGGTAATGTATCTAGGAAACTTTATACTCTTCAAACAAATATTTATATTGATGGATAGTTGTGAGTTAATTAGTGTGTTTCCGGTGAGTATTTTATAATTTTTGGAGTGACTTTGGTGATAATCGTAGTAAAATTGAGTGACTTTTGATGAAAAAAATAAAGGTAATTAACTTCTGCGCAATAAAACAAAAGTTGGTTGACCACCAATGAAATTTACTCAACTTTATTATACAAGTAAATTTAATTGATGTTTAGGTAATATTACGCTTTCTATTTTCAGCTTGCAATCTAATTCTTTTTTCTGTGTGTTACATTTGAGCAGCTTGCTATTCTATTGCAGACTTTTTAGTTGGTTTATCATATACACTATAAAAGATTACGGTTCATCCATCCTTTTGAGGACAACACGTGGAGATGAGGTCGGTTGGTAGAGGTTTGTGTTTTTGAACTTGTGATAGTTTGGACTCACACTCCTGTAGAGAATAGCAGAAAAAAATGTTAGTGTTGGAAACCTTCTGCTAGCCCAAGATCGTTAGCAAGAATAGGAAGATTTAACTAAAGAAGATAAAGCTTTGGAAAAAAGAAGGAAAGTTGAAAGGAGAACTTTGTTATGCTAGAAAGGATTTTCTTGATTTGGCTTGGCTTACAAATGAGTAAGACCACCCCTATTTATACTTGTCAAGGGATGGTTCTAGATACCCTTCTAGATACATCTACAAGAAAGATCTAGTCATGCTTATCTCATACAAAAAACTAGAACATCTAGACATTTCTTCAAGACAACTATCCAAGATCCTACACTAGACTAATCTAGAATATCTTGATATTTCTTCAAGTTACTACACTAACCTTTTCTAGAACTTTTCCAAAAAAATCTACTTTAAATTTTTTCACACTCCCCCTTAAAGTAATTTTTTAGAAATTATTCCAAGCTTGTCACGGAGGAACTCAAACAAACCTTTAGGAAGTGACTTTGTGAAGATATCAGCGATATTATCTTGACTCCGCACTTTCAATATAGTTACAATACCATCAAGAACCTTTTCTCGAATAAAGTGATGTTCCACCTCAATGTGTTTAGTTCTTGCATGGAATACCCGATTATTTGCAAGCTTGATAGCACTTTGATTGTCTCCAAATATTGTTGTTGGCCTTGATATTGGTATATGCAAGTCTTCAGCAAGTCTTTGGAGCCATACACATTCCTGAGCAGCAAGAGCAGCTGCTTTATATTCCGCCTCCGTGGTTGATAAAGGAACCAAGTCTTGCTTCTTGCTTAGCCAAGAAATACTTGTTCCACCACGGAGAAAGTTATAATCTGATGTAGATCTTCGATCATCCAAATCACCAGCAAAATCAGCATTCGTGTATCCAATTAATATTAAGTCGTTCTTCTTCTGGATAAGCCCATATCTGGTGTTGAGTTGATATACTTCAGAATTCTCTTTGCAGCTTCCCAGTGAGGCTTTCTTGGTGACTGCATAAACCTGCTGAAATATCCAACAGAGAAAGCAATGTCTGGCCTCGTAATTGTCAAATATAGAAGACTGCCGACAAGAGCTCGAAAGGGCCTGGGGTCTGCAAGAAGTGAGCCTTCTTCGCGCCTTAACCTTGTGTTTATCTCAAGAGGAGTAGAGCACTTTTTGCTCTGTTTCATCCCAAACCTATTAATAAGTTTCGTGACATATCCTTCCTGGGTGACAAAAATTCCTTTATCCGTGTTTGTCACCTGTAAGCCAAGATAATGATGTAGCTCTCCCAACTTCTTGATGTCAAATCTAATAGCCACCTCTTGAAGCTTTGCAACTTCATCTTCATTGTTTCCTGTTATTATCATATCATCCACATAACACAAAACAACCATATGCAGATCCCTTTGTTTCTTAACAAACAAGCTAAGATCCGAATATGACGCAGCATAGCCACAGAAATGTAGATATTGTGCAATTTTCCCATACCATGCTCGTGGAGCTTGTTTGAGTCCATAAAGAGCCTTTTTAAGTTTGCAGACATAATCAAGATGTAGATTAGATACATACCTGAGTGGCTGCTCCATATAAAGTCTTTGTCAAGCTCACCATACAAGAAATTATTCTTCACGTCGAGTTGCCATAATCTCCAATTACGCGAGGCTGCCAGTGCTAGCACAACTCGGACTGAGATCATCTTTGCTACGGGATTGAAGGTTTCTTCATAGTCTTCTCCGCACTTCTGTGAAAATCCTCAAGCAAGCCTTGTCTTGTATCTATCGATGCTACCATCTGCCTTTCTTTTAATCTTGTAAACCCATTTACAAGAAACGGGTTTCACATCCTTAGGCTTCGGTACGAGACTCCAAGTTTGATTTTTCATTAGAGCCTCCATCTCCTCATCCATTGCAAGCTCCCACTGCTTAACTCCTTTTGCTTCTTCAAATGATGAAGGTTCTTCATCATATATTGGTCCTGCAAGGAAGCAGGAATATGTACTGACAAAATTCTCATCTCTATAGCGGGTTGGCTTCCTGATAACTCTTTTTGGCTGTTGTGAACTCCATAAATCATCTCTTTGTTGGGATTCACATTGTGGAGTTCCTGGACTCCCCCTTTCAATCAGCTCCTCGTCAGCTGCATTATCTGGAGAAGCATCTATGACAGGCAAGCTTCAAGCTTCAGGGTTCAGTGTGCTAGAACCCGCTCCTTCTGACTCGCCTCCATAATATAAAGAAACTTTATCAAATATGATATCCCTAGAAACAATGAAGCGATGAGTTTCTGGATCCATACATTTCCAGCCTTTCTTCCTTTCATTATATCCGACAAAGATACACTTCCTGGCTTTGGCATCCAGCTTGATTCGCTGAGAATCTGGGATATGAATACAACATATGGAGCCAAATACTAGAAGGTGCTTGACACTTGGCTTTTCTCCAAACATAAGTTCATAGGGAGATTTCATGTTGTTTGGAGAAAGTGGCATCCTGTTAATCACATATGCTGCACAGTTCATACCTTCAGCCCATAGGGCTTTAGGTAAATTTTTGGCATGAAGCCAGCTCTTACAAGTCTCCATTAAGTGTCGAATCTTCCGTTCCACAGGTGAGTTCTCTCTTAATCCCATGTTGACGATAGAATGAGAGGAACTCTTCAGAAATGAACTCACCGCCATTATCAGTTCGCAACCGCCTTATTCTGGAACCAAGCTCGCCTTCAACTGTTTCCTTGAATTCCATAAACTTGTTGAAGACTTCTGACTTATTTTTCACGAAATAAACCCATGTGAATCTAGTAAAATCATCAATAAAAATTAGCATATAAGAGTACCCTGAGAATGAAGGAGTTCTTGTTGGCCCCATCAAATCACTGTGAATTAGTTCTAGTGGAGCGTTGCACCTTCATAAGGATTTGTCAAACGGAAGTCGATGTGACTTTCCGTATTGACATCCCTCGCAAATCTCTCCTCCACCAAAGTTTCTTAAGTTAGGCAACCCCTTTACTAGATTCAATTTCACCATGGCTTTTAATTTATCCATGTTAATATGTCCAAGTCTAGCGTGCCATAGATATGTATTATCATTGCTACTCATTTCTCAACATATGAATCAGAGGCAGATAAAAACATATAGATCATTAACTCTCTTACCGGTGTGAATGATATCCGCCTTGAATTTCTTGATATTTCAAAGGAACTTCACGTCATATGGGCCAAATAGTAGGTAGCTTCCCGCATCTATTGCAGTTGCAACTGAAAAGAGATTTTTCTTCATACCTGGAACGTGAAAGACACTAGTGAGAGTGCTAGGGTCTTCTTACTTCTCGTTGATGACCATAGTGCCTTCCTTCTCCACTTAATGGACTGTATTATCAGCCGTTACAATGACATCATGGCTATTTTATTCTTGAAAGGTGGAAAACTTGGATTTGTCTCCAGTAAGATGATGCCCACATCCTGAATCCACGATCCAATCTTTTTCAAAGGTGATGGAAACCATGGCATCTACTGATCGTGTTTCCACAATGAAGCACTTTCCCCAGTCTTCTTCTTCTTCGGCGGCTTTCTCAGCTTGAGCTATATTACCTTCTTTGGCCCGGCAATATCTTTTTATATGCTCTACTTTGCCACACCGGCAGCACTTGAAAGTCTTCTTACCAAAATTATGAGAGGACCCTTCTTTCTCCTCGGACGAGCTTGAATCACCTTGGGATTGTGAGTGTGACCTCTCACTTGAGCCATCTTGCTTTTGATTACCTCTAAAATTCTTCTTGTTAGCTACAAGAGAACTTCCTTCTCCTTCTTTGATCGATACACCAGCCATTTGTTTGGCTAGTAGCTCCTGTGATGACAATAAATTCTCAAACTCCTCCAAGGATGGTTGTTAGGCCTATCCTTGAATCGATGTAACAAAGGAAATATATTCGGGCTTGAACCCACGAATGATAGTTCTTCTCATTCGTGCCTCAGAGATAGCCTTGTCCGGATTTAATAGAGAAATTTCTGAACATAAATTTTTAATCTTCAAAAAATACTCGGCGATGGAGAGGTTACCTTGAGTGGTGTTAGCCTATTCATTCTCCAATATTTTTAGCCGAGCTTCTTCCATCTTATTAAACAACCGGTCGAGGGTACTCCATATTTCATGAGCCGACTTGCACCTTATAATATGGTCAAATAAATTGTGCGATATCGACCTCTTTAGGATAAACTCCGCCTTAGCGTTCGTTTGGCTCCACTTCTTGAGTAGGTTGCTATTCTCCGGCTTGTCGGCAGGAGGATTTGTGTTAACACCGTTGACAACTTCCCACAAGTCCTCCCCAACAAGGTAAGACTCCATACAAGTCTTCCAAACCTTGTAGTTGGATTGGTTCAATAATTCCATCCCTAATCCACTAACACGACCACTCAAATCCATTAACATAAACCAGTTGAATCTACCACCAAAATCCGATCTTGAAAAAAACTCTAGATGCCAACCTATGGCTCTGATACCATATAGAGAATAGCAGAAGAAAAGGTTAGTGTTGGAAACCTTCTGCTAGCCCAAGATCGTTAGCAAGAATAGGAAGATTCAACTAAAGAAGAGGAAGCTTTGGAAAGAAGAAGGAAAGTTGAAAGGAGTGCTTTGTTATGCTTGGCTTACAAATGAGTAAGACCACCCCTATTTATACTTGTCAAGGGATGGTTCTAGATACCATTCTAGATACATCTACAAGAAAGATCTAGTCATGCTTATCTCTTACAAAAGACTAGAACATCTAGACATTTCTTCAAGACAACTATCCAAGATCCTACACTAGACTGATCTAGAATATTTTGATATTTCTTCAAATTGCTACACTAACCTTTTCTAGAACTTTTCCAAAAAAATCTATTTTATATTTTTTCACAACTCCTTCCTAATGGATGAAGGGATGGGACGGGGAATGAATTCATGATATATAATACACTTGAATAAATCATGAAAAACGATAGGCGGTATTAAAACTAAGATAAATAAAGTCAACTAGACATTATTGAAAATTTGGTGTCCGTGTCAATCTCTAATTGCGTTGAGAGAGGTGATTCGTAATTTTCATATAAAAGAATACTATGATGTTTTGACTATTTTTTCTTTTTCTAAGAGTTTCTATGTATGGCTTCAAATATAAATTATCTAAGAATAGATATAGGATTCTTACATTTTACAAATTATGTTTCGCAGCTAAAGATAATTTAAAGTCACATAGGATGGTCAACCCTTTATAAGAAAGTGCTCGAACAAGCATCTACACAAAGTCAACAAATGCATTTCTGCTGAAAAATGTTCTTGATCAAGCATTATTTTTCCTATCCAGGACTTTGAATTATCTAAATGGCGAGAGACATAATTGTGTAATCATTTAGGGTCAATGATTTCAGTAGTAAAGTAAGAAAAAAGTGTGTTCGCGTAAATCTGATTAGAACAGCAAATTGAATTTATAATGGGTTAACTAGCAATTATTTGTACCAAAGTCACGAAAAGTTAGGAAATTGAACAAGGAAAACGAGACAAGAGATTGAAAACAAAGTATAAGTGTATTTTGTATATTTCTGGATGCATTACATAATCTTTATAAGGCTATTTATAGCTTTCAAGGGGGAGGACAACATTCACTGCACTTAATGGCCATTACTCCACGTTTAATCGTGGTCTACCCATGATCTCCCAATTTAAGTAGTGGGCAATGGTCGGCAGTTACAGAAGTGAGAGCTCGTTTGTCGTAGAGAAAAATCTTCTACGAGGGGTGAATCTCTCACCTCGTGATGGTTATCTTCCAATCGCCTCGTGGGCCAGCTCGTGGCCATCATTCATTTCGTGCTCGAAGCAACTAGCCTCGGGAGCTGAGCGAGCCTTGGAGAGCTCGTGAATAGAAGATTTCTACCTCACCCAGCTCCGAGCCTTGCTTCTTAAACCTCATTGATTTTTCACCCAATACAGATAGTCCCCCCACCCCTCGGATAATAGTCACAATTTTTCGAGGGGTAGATTTAATTCGGCGGGAATCGACGTGGCCAATTCTCCACCATGAATTTTGAAAAGTTAACCATCCTTTTGACGTCTAATTTTCTACACGCGGCATTTTCTGAGCGATTGTAACCTTTCGTTTTACCTTCCCAATGTAAAGTAATAACGACGACCCTTCGAAGCACTTGAGTACCATCATTCCTATAAATCTTTCAACTTGTTCATCACTTGCACTGTTTCTCAAATCTTCTGATCAACTATAACCAAATTTTCTGCAAATCTCCATCCTGTTAAAATCTTGGTGTCATGTCCTCTACCAAGAATTCCTCAAAAACCTCAAAGGCAAGAACAATGGATGACACCCACCCATGTGACAACGAGAGAGGTTTTAGCTGGTATGCATGTACCGTTGAGGGTAACCTCACCAGAAGAAACTAACCAAGAAACTGTCTTCGACCACCGCAACGCTGCCGCTCAGGAAGAAGTATCGACTGGCGGCGATGGAGCTGTGCTTGAAGAAGCCACCAATACTGATAATAATATTGAAGCCGCTGAAGCTTCACAACCCACAAAGAAATTCTTCGTCGGGGAGCTAATACCCCATCATGTGATTCCCTCGAAGTTTGATCACACTAAAGACTTCAAGATGCAGAAGCAATCGACTTCTGATCTTGAGAAAAATAGAAAAGTTTCAGTCCAACAGTCCCCGAGCCTGATCACACAAGACCTCGTAGATCAGGTTTGTGAGGATTGCAGTTGGGTTCCCAAGGTCGAAATTGTGGTCCTACCCCAGAGCATCGTACTTGCGACAGAGTCCCCGGTTTTTCGTTTGTCTACACCTATCCATTTACGATAGGTTTCTCACTCCCCATCCACCATATAGCCGATAGCTTTTGCCAAACATACAACCTATTCTTGCCTTAGCTTGGCCCCAACGTTTGGAGGATCATTCAGTGCCTCGGCTTTGAGCTAACGAGCCAAAGTCGAGTTTACTTTTGATCCCCTCATTTCTCTTTTTTGCCCCACCATGCACAAAGATAGGGTTGTCCAGCTAAGCAAACAGGGGAAATTTTCCATTATAACGAAGGGTGACAACACCGAGGACCATGGTTGGTGCGATCGGTTTGTTCTTATTGTTGAACCCAAAAAATATAATTATAGTTCAACAAAAGGGAGACTCCATAGGGCTTTCTTTGGAGTCGCCATCTAATTTAGAAAAATTAGGAACCAATGTTAATTAATGAGTACATTTCTTCCTTATTAAAAAAAATGTTTCAGATATTTTGAGTAAGTGGTTCAGTTATTTTCGAAAGAAAGACTTTATTAAAAGAGCACTTTCGAAAATCTACCAAAAGGATGGTTATTCCGGCGATTTTCACGAATAAGGATAAAATAAGTAATTTGAAAATTTTAGGAAAATAAAATAAGTAAATAATTAGTAAATAATAAATAAGTAAATAAATAAATAAGTAGATAAATAAGTAAATATTTAAATAAATTTTAAAATAATTAATGATTTAAGGAAGGTAAAATATAATTGTGTTTTATTTGCACTCGTTATTTAACAACGGTTCCCAAAGTTCGCAAATTAACTATCAAATCTAAAGAAAAAGAATAAGGCATTCAAAGAAGTATTACTCATAATTCTATCCTACAGGGGTTCTAGTCCGGTCTATAGGAAAGTCCTATAACATGTATTTTCTAGAGGAGAGGGGAAAGAGAGAGAGTAAGAAAGTAGAATCCAGAAATACAAACTCGCAAAAAACGAGCCTTGACACCAATCTTTTAACTTGATACCCGAACTTGACCCCAAAATGACCCCAATGCTAATTATCCGGTCCCGATGTCGAGTTTTAACCAACCTCGTCCCAAGAGTGCATGCCAATGAAAATAAAGGATGAAAAGGAATTAGGATCTAATAAATAAAATCTCAAACATAGAAACTTAACTATAATCACATTATCAAACAAGTTAAAGCAATTTCAAATAAACACGGATTTCATTATGACTCAAAACTCATTGACAGTAATTGCAAGCTCAAATAGAAGGTAAGACATCAGTGGCAAGGGTACAACCTTCTACATGTTCAAGTGAAGCCTGAGGACATAAACTTATGAATTCTTATAAAAGGTACATACAATAAAGGATTCCAATAACCAACATGCAAAGTGCAGAATTATTTGTCATTGAAGAAAGGTTTAAGTTCAGGGATTTGAGACACAATAGTCAAAGATTGAAGTCAACTTGTCACCTTGTTAACAAAAAAAAAACATAACTTAAGATTTTCATTTTTTGACATGATTAAGGATTTAACTTTGAGCCAAAATCATTATTACAACCTTAATCCTAACACAAATATCAAGATTAGAACGTCAAGATGAACAAATTTATTTTTGCCTCAACTGAATACTTGCACCAGATGCAAACCAACATTACAGCCAACTAGGACATTCCAAATTTATCAAACTACCTTTCTAAGTTACCGGAATCAGTGACAAGTTAATACTACTCATGAGAGAATACTAGACAATTGGAGATAAGAATAAGAAAACATGAAACAAGAGAGATAAACACACATTAGCTAGATTACTACACATAAGCTGCTGGAGCCTACATGAACCAGAGAACAACCAAGAAATGGCAGACCTTCCCCATGCTCAAATTCTCACTAGAACTACTTTGAAACCTAGCCAAACTCTTATCAACCAGCTCCAACCAACTAGACTTCTAACACCCTCTCCAAATGCTACCATAAGCAGACTCTGAACCTCCAAAAGAACTCCTTCACTGACCCCTGCTAACTGAGGCAACAAGCAAGCAACACCATCTTTTAACTCCCTTCATTTCACCACATAAAACACGGCCTACACCACCTCTACTTTCAACACAAAAAGGCAGGCAACCAACACCCTCTTATCCGCTTCACTTTATCAGACCAAACCTAAACTCCTTTACTCTCTCACAAGATCTGAGCTCTCCTACATTGAAACAAACACCTGCAAACTCTTGAATAACCACCTCACCAACCTACCAACCAACCTATATCTCATCTAATTAACAAGCAAACTCCAGAACCCAGTCCTATCACCTGCAGCAAAACAGAATCCAACCTGCATACCTGCAATCCCACATAACTAACTCCTATCATCTGCTAACACCAGCAAACCAAACCAGACCTCCTATACTACTTACAAATAGCTACAAGCATCAGGGAATAACCTCATATCACCTGCAGACCAAGGAACAACCAAGCAACAAAGAACATGCACATTTCTATTTCACTCTTCATTTCTCTTAAAATTCAAGAAAGCTACTCTCAAAACTGCTACTGCATTTGGACCAGAACTGAGATGGCTAAGTTCACAAAGATTCCAACTTTAACAGTCACAAATGCATTACAAGAAACTAGGATTGAACTAAAGATTTAAATTTTAACTAGATTAATCAACCTCAATCATTTATCTACTCTAATAATCAACTTCAAACTAATCTATCATAAAAAACAATTTACAATTTATGAATAGCATAAAAAGCAAAGATGAAATGTAAAGAGAATAGGTTTATTACTTTTTGTGACGCAGCGAGCTAGGGCGTTGAATCTGAAGAAAGCAACTCGAACTAAAATGACTCGAGCGAAGTTGACGACTTGAAAGGCGAAGTGACGATACAAAACTTTTACAAGAATCAATTAAAAAAACCTTAATATTAAAAAAGAAATATTCTAGAAATTCCATAAATATGCTAGGTTTTTTCTTTTCTTTTTACTAGCTGCTGCTGCTACTATGAACTTCTAGAACTTCCCCAAACTAAAAATAAAATAAGGAGATAGGAATATATATACCTGGAAACCTAGGGTTTTGGATCCCTTCCTCAAATTCCCAAATGATCCTCAATCCTTGTCACTTTTGCTGTGGGATAAGGGTGAGAATGGTCAATTCCTTCGAATCGTACCATTCTCGCCTTTATCTTCAAGGAAGAATGATGTTGGAACGGATTAATGGTTCGGATCGAAATAAATTAAACATGAACGACTAAGATATGCACAACATGGCTTTGGTACAGTAGGAGTGAGGTGGAGATGCTAGGGACCACAGGAGGTACGAGAATTTAGACTGATTCGATCGATTTTTGGGGGGAAAAAAAAGGAATCGACTGATTTGCATTTAGAAATTAGGGTTCAAATTGGGGGACGCGCATAAACTGAAAATGGCTATGTGTTGTATATATGTATATGTTGCATAGATAGGCTGAAATTTTAGGCTAGGAACGAATTTAGACCTTTTAGGATGAGTGAATAAGTGGATGGGTTGCACGGGTAGGACAAAATAGATGTTGTGTAATTCAATTATAGCCCTTTTCTTTCGAAATTCATAAAATTTAAAATTGACCTTAATTTTTAAATGATTATAATTTTTGGAATAAAATTGGGTGTCAACAGCTGTCCCTCTTTACCCGAAAAGGATGAAAGAGTTTTCAGGGTAAAGAAGTTGACGTGAAAACTAATTCTGTCACGGTAAAGCCAAGATTGTGATTCCAAGAACCAAAATGCGAGGCTTGTGACATGGCCGAACTCCAGTTTTTAAGTTGCCTACATATCTCGGGCTGAAAGAGAATCAGGCCATATGTAGTTCGACGCGATTCGGGAAATAAAAACGAGATAACAATGACTATTTTATCTTAAATCTCGAATCTCGGACTGAGTTATGACCTAAGTTGGAGATACAAGATAGGTAGACACAAAAGCTGACACAAGAAGGGGTTGACACAAGACAGACCTCTAGGGTTGACAACTTGTTCGATTCCTATTCTTCAGATCCTTGTTGACGAGTCTAGCTCATATCAACGATTTCCCCAGTTTACTGCTAAGAAAGAGTTCCACGTTATGCTCTAAATGGTGTTGCGGCACTGCTAAAATTCTGTAATAACCTCAACAAAGGGTAAGCGAGCAACTGCTAATAAAACTTTGATAATCAGAATAAGGAATAAAAAAAGTATTGATGACATAAGTTTGTAAATGCGGGTCGCAATATCATTGATAAGTTCTTCCTTCAATCAACTGACGAGGAGCTCCAATCGGGGAATGTTGAAGTTTGAGTTTTGATGATTGACAAATGGGAAGAACCTGGAACCTGGTGAAGAACCTTGTTCTCTGACATGTTCTACTGACAATGAAAAGATGCACAGATACATTCCCAGTCCGAGATGGAATTGGAAAGAACCTGGACGCATCAGTGTTACAATCCAAATTGGATTAGGAGTCGTGTAGGAAGGTTCTACGAAGCAGTATAGGGAAGGAAGCAGAATTCTAGTAGGACTAGGAGAACCTCGTGCAGGAAGGTTCTTCGAAGCAGTGCAGAGTTCAATCCTAGTGGGATTAGGAGTCTCTTGGACGTGAATATAAAAGCCTAAAAGGCGGCTAATAAACCCTAATTGCCTTAGGTGCCAGCTGGAAGTATCTTGGAAGATCTACATAATAATGGAGAATATTTTCAAAGAGTCCAAGAATGGAAAAAGTATGTTGGAGGCAAAAATGTATAAGGAAAGTATTTATTGAGTCCTAATTAGAGAATAATTCTTTTCCTTGTCCATCAAGAAGTCTTATGAACACTATATAAACATCATTATGAAGACTTCAAGATGCATACACGAAATACTATCTCTTCAGCCATATAGAGAGAGATTGAGAGCTCAAAAGGTTGATAATTCTGAAGAGAACGCGCAGAAGGAATTGACTGGACTAGAGGTTCTTCATCAGGTATAATAATACTAGTCCAGCAAGAACGTGCAGAAGGAACTGACTGACAAGTGGTTCTTCATCAAGCTGTATTGAGTTTCTGTCTTGGTCTAGTTCATATGTATTAGGGCTTTGAATTGTAACCTATTGCGCTTATTTGAGAAGCATTTGTTTGGTATTTTGTTTTTGGAGAAATCCTTGTGCTTCTAGGCTAGAGTTAGCTTTAAGGTGTTGCTACAGACATGGATCGTAGGCAGTCTTGTACTTAGGAGTTTCCTAGGTGTATTTGCTACAATTGAGTTGATTGTAGACAGTCTTAGGTACTAGAGTTTAGTCCCTTGGTTATAGAGTTTGTAACCTATAACTTGCTCGTTCTGTTAGTGAAAGAGTTTTCAAAATCCTAGAGTGTGGGTCGTGGTTTTTCTCCCTTGAGCAAGAAGTTTTCCAAGTAAAAATCACTGTGCAAGTTTATTTCCGCATTATTGTTGTTAGCACAGTGATTTGGAGAAACTCTTCAAGAACTAGGTTCTTGCGGGCACGAGCAAGGTTCTTCGGAAGGCAAAAATCAGAAGACACTATTCACCCCCCTCTAGTGTCTGTTAAAGGTGCACCAAGTGCAACAAGTGGTATCAGAACAGGTCTTCTCGTTACTAGGCTAACACCTTGAGAAGGATCTAAAAATGAGTGCACCACCCGATATCATGGAGGTTCAATGCATTACTCGTCCACCACTATTTAATGGTGAATACTATGATTGGTGGAAAATTCGGATGAAGGTCTTCCTACAAGCAAGAAACTATCATTTGTGGCAAATCACTATAAGTGGTCTTTTGATTCCTACAAAAATTGATAGTTCTGGAATAAGGTACAAAAATCTGAAGAAGAACTAAATGAAGATGATCTCAAAATACTTCAGATGAATGCTGAGGCGATAAAAATACTTCATTGTGGGCTTGGATATGACGTGTACTTACAAATCTCAAGATGCTCTACCACCAAGGAAATTTGGGATTCATTAGGGGCTGCCTACGGTGATGAACCAGAGAAGAAACAGGAAGTTGTTAGGCACATGGCACCTTTGGAGAATATGAATAAGAAAGGTTCTGAAAAAATTAAGGAACTGGTTCTTCAGAAGAAGGAACGACCGAGGAACTGTTCGAAGAGGAGGCAGAAGATATCTTCCAAAGCCTTCAAAAAGGCCATGACGGTTGCACCTCCAGGAGACCTTTCTATTGGTGATTCGAAAAGTAAAAGCAAGAGTGACAAACTTACTTTGATGGCCGAAAGGAATTCCGAATCAGAAGAACAAAGTGAGCAAGCAACCTTTGCTCTCATGGAAATGAGTGATGAAAAGATCGAAGGGGACATCCCTGAGGTAAGTTTCTCTGCCCTAAAAAGAAATATCTCATCTTTTTCTAAAAATAAACTTACTAGTCTCTTGCTTCTCTTAATAGATAAATTTGAATGTTTAAGTGCTGACACAGAACAAATATTGTCTGGTTTTAAAAGCTTGAAATTTGAAAATTTAAGTCTGAAAGAAAGAAATTCTGAACTTGAAGCTGATTTTGAAAAATTCAAGAACCAGGTTCTTGAGAATGAAACCAACAGTACAACACAAGTTCTTGAAGTTTGAAAATTTAAGTCTGAAAGAAAGAAATTCTGAACTTGAAGCTGATTTAGAAAAACTCAAGAACCAGGTTCTTAAGAATGAAACCAACATTGCAACACTTAAACAGGAAAACACTCAGTTAAATGAAACTCATGGTAAGCAGGTTCCTAGTGAGGGTCAAGTGTCCCTTGAAGCAGATATGAAAATCACTAAAGAAAGTTCGTATTGTGAAATTGAAAAGAACAAACTGCTTCAAGAGAATCTGGACAAGATCAAGTTTGAGCTCACTAGAACCACTCAGAGGAACAGCTCCTTTGATGCTCTTAATAGGCTTCATGAGAATCACAAGAGAAATAAAAGTGGTTCTAAATATAAGAAACCATTATCACAATTAGAGCCAAAGAGCATGTATATTGGAGTGGTCAAGAATAAACTGTGCACTCGTTGTGGTAAAATAGGCCATTATAGAGATAGCTGCACAGCTCTATTCAAAGCAATTGAAAAGAACAAAAAATTTGTTTTACCTAGTTGGGCTAAAAGAGATTTGATTCATCCATTCCATCATAAGAAGGGACCCAAGCTTGTCTGGGTTCCTAAAACTAACCCTTGATTGAGTTTTGCAGGCTAAGGTGAGAGGAAGCAACCAAAATGAGTATTTAGACTGTGGTTGCTGGAGGTACATGATTAGAGACAAATCAAATCCTCTCACTTGCAGCCTTCATTGGAAGGAGTGTGATGTTGGTAAGAAAATCACTTCTATTGTAAGGAATGCAAGTCACTCTTCCACTCCATAGACTATTGGTATTTGGTTAGTTTAAAATATAACTGGTTGAGTATTTCACAACTTGTGATTTTTGAGCATTAAAATTTGAACTTTGGTCCATTGTTTGCAAATTGTGAATTACAAATTTCATATGATTTTGCATGTGCATGGTAGGTCCCTTGTTGGGAAGTTTCCCTATGACTCACTTCGGGGTAGGAAGCCAAGTATAACTCACCTAAGAGCCTTCTGGTGGTAAATGTATCATATGAAGATAAAAAGGCTCTAGGCAGGTTTGATGCACGAACTGATGAGGGAACTCTTCCTAAGAAATTCACCACATAGAAAACCGTACAAAGTGTAAATAAAATGAACTCTATGTGTTGAAAGCATGCTTGATATTCCTTTATGAAACTAACAATGTGGCTGAGAAAGGCATGCAGGAATACGGACATGAGACAAAGTTGTCCAAGAACCAGGTTCTTCAGGGTGGAGACAAACCTGAAGCTGATGGAGGATCAATCAAATAACTGAAAAATCGCTTCACCCGTCATGACTTCAGTAATTCATGAGGAACTGGTTCACAGGCTGATCTGGTTATCATTGAAGAACTAAAACATAAATTTGGCGTAGCAAGGAGAAATTGGACCTGATGCGGATAGCTGGAAATAGCAAGTGGCTGAAACACATGCTCGCCTCAAGGCATGAATTTAGAAAACTTAGGGGGAACTGGTTCTTAGAATGATGGACTTGATCATGAAGAACCTCTGAGGAAATCTGATGCACGCAGTGATGAGACCATCTTCCTAGGATGTTCTTCAGAAAATAAAAGAAGAACCTGCTGGAGATTTAGAGAACCTGGTTGAATAAGAAGGAGATCAAACTGAAGACACAAGTCATATTTAAGGGAACAATGAGTAAATCAGATAGGGGGAACAACAGGTCAAGAAAATGAGAACTTAGAAGAACCTGGTCCTTCGCGAGATTTTTATGGAGAAACCTCTCAGAAGATCAAGTCTCAATCAAAGGTCACATCTACTGGAGAACATTTATCTGATCTAAACACTGGAACTGTTGCTAAAGAAGCTTTGAAGAACTTCCGTGCATTCTTTATGTTTCTCTCATCTATGGAACCAAAGAATGTATGAAAAACGCTTGAGAAAGCAGATTGGATGATTGCTATGCAGGAGGGACTGTATCATTTTGAAAAGAACAAAGTCTGGCACTAGGTCCTTTGACGTAAGGACAGGTCCCTTATTGGTACCAAGTGGGTATTTAGAAACAAGCTGGATGAGTTGTGCATTGTCACAAGGGACAAGGCAAAATTGGTGGTTCAAGGCTCAAGAAGAGAGACTCGTCTACAACGAAACCTTTACACATATTGCAAGAATGGAAGCCATTAGGATGCTGATTACTTTTGCTATTTATATGGAATTCACTTTGTATGAGATGAATATGAATAGTGCATTCCTTAATGGTTATCTAAATGAAGAGGTGTATGTAGTTCAACCACCAGAACTTGATAGCACTGAGTTTTCTGATTATGTCTACAAACTTGACAAGGCAATGTATGGGTTGAAACAGGCTCCTAGGATCTGGTATGAATGGTTGTATGAGTTCTTACTAAAGGATGTTTTCATTGGAGGATAAATGGACAACACATTATCTCTAAAGAAGAAAGCCAAGGACCTGCTCATTCTTCAAGCCTATGCAGATGACACTAATGTTGTGCTACTAATGAATTCTTGTGTAAGGACTTTGCAAGTTTGAGATAAAGAGTGCTAAAGACTTGGACACACCAGTAACATGAGGAATAAAGCTGAATCTGGAAGAAACTGGTTCTCGCATTGATGACACAAAAATTGGAGGAATTATTGGTTTTCTTCAATACCTTACAGCTAGTAGGCTAGTCATTGTGTTGATATGTGCAAGATTCCAGTCAAAATCAAGGGAGTCGCTTATGTCAACAGTGGAAAAAATCTTGAGATAGTTGAAAGATTCTTATGACTTATGTGGTTGTGGTATCCTTGAGGAGGAACTTTTGATGCCACTGGTTGTGCTAATAAAGTTATTCTGGTCATCTTGTGGATAGGAAGAGTACATCTAGAATGGCACACCTTCTAGGTTTTTACTTAGTTTCATGAGCTACAATAATATAATATTATGTGTTCCTCTCCACATCTGAAGCTGAGCATGTAGCAGCTGCTTCTTGATTGTTCATATCTCTTGTAGAAAACGAAGCAACTGAAGAACCTTACCAAGAACCTGGTCCATCCCAGAAGGACTCCGCTCTTTAAAATTCGGTATCACTTCTTGAGAGATAATGTTAAAAAGGCCTAATTACAATGAATTCTCTACAGGATTGATGACCATATAGCAGATTTCTTCACCAAGGCATGGAATAGGGTACAAGCTGAAAGGAACAGGTTGGAACTGGGGATGACCAAAATACGCTGAACGATCCAGAACCTGGTTCCCTCGATGATTGGCTAGTGAAGTATCCTTTATGTTACTTGTTGAGGAATACATCAGAATGTCGTTTCTAGTTCTATACTGTAACAAGTATGCATTTCATCTATGTCAGAAACTTCTTACTGATTTCTAATGATGCTATTTCTTGTTCAGATATGAAAAAAAAAGAGAGAAACATGAGGTGATGAATCAGTTGCATATGTGTTCAGGTACGCATCTAAACTGTTCAGATTATTTCCATAAACTTTGTCTTAACTGGTTCATCTATTTCTTTTGTAACCACCTTGAATTGGCGCCACTTTCTAAGCCATATTTGAAATTCAAAACCTATCTGATGACTTGGCGTCAGTTCCCAAGCACCTTTAATGATGAATCACTTCAATTACTTTATCTTTTTCATCTCCCAAAAGAATCACATCAAACACTCAAAACCCTTCCAAAGCCCATGTTTCACCCGAACCCTAAATTGTTAAACCTAAAGGAAACAAAGGAGCAAAGCAAGCTGCAATGAACTCTTCTATGAGTTTGGCTTGAAGTTTGTTAGAGTGGGTTAAATAGAAAGAACCTGCTGAGGAAGTCGAAGAAACTGTTCAAGAACCTGGTTCTACCTCACTTACTTTGACTACTGATGATGCAGAAATTGAAAGTTGTTTGGTCCGACAATGTTCCTTCAGAGTTAAGACATGAATCTACCAGAAAAAATTCCATTATGCATGAGTCAATTTTGAGCCGTGAGAAATTTGCTACTAAGGTATAACTAACAGGGTTAAATGAACTTGTAAAGTATGTAGATTGTGATAGTTCTCGCGGTATAGAAGAAAGAGGAATGTTGTTGATATATAAGCTGGTGTTGCTAGTGTAGGGCCTGTTTAAGTTGCTAAAGTATCTATTAAATTTGTTGAGTCTGTGGGTTCTTAAATAGGCTTAGTTGACAGACCTAGTTCGGAGGCTATTCCTTCATAAATTGTGAAGGAAAGTGTAGGTACTGATGGTCCAATCAAGACAGGACAAAGACCTGCTAAAGTTGTCAAAGAATTTGAGAAAGGACATGGTCCTTCCTCAGTTCCTGAAACAACTGATGATGCACGACTTGACTAAACTGAGTCTGATAAGGAGAACTAGGAGGAAGAAATGGAGGAAAGAGTGGAGAAATAAAATGTAGAAGTGTTTGAAAAAAGAGAAAGTAAAAGGAAGTTTGGTGGTGAAGGTGAGAAATAGAAAGATGACGATGAGGTGATGTCTGTTAGTGAGACAAAACTAGTAGAGAAAGAACCACCGAAATGGTAGAGGATTAAACTCAGGGGGAACTTTCTCAAGAACAGGGTTTTTAGAGTAAGGGAATGACAGAACCGGTCCAAGAAAATTCAACAGTCACTTTTATTAAAATCGAGGTAAATTACTGTTTTGTGCGAGAAATCTGATTTCATGACTAGTACGGTAGTACCTGATTGTGTTTCTGAATTAGTTCGAGAATGTGGGGTTGAGTTTGAGTATCAACCATGTGAGGACCCAGTCAATGAACGTAGTTTAGAGGCTGCTCCCTCGATGGTACATGAAAGGAAAAAAAGAATGGGAAAGATATTGCTAATCTGATGGTGTTGCTGAAACAGAAAAGGACACAGTGGAAGAACCTAGTTTACCCACTGGTTCCTCGACTGTTGATGAAGCAGATTTGATGTTTCCTAATGATGAATGTTTGAAAAAGAGGTTGTGTCTTGGGATATGGCTGACTCTTTAAATGTAGATGATCCTAGTGTATTTTTAAAGGATCCATGATTGATGAATCGAAAATAAAATTCAGCCAATTCCTAAAGATTTATATGGTGATAGTGATTAGGATAAGGAAATTGTTCTCTTGAGTGAAATAAGCTGAAACAATAGAGACCCATGTAATACAACCTGGAAAGGAGGAAGATTTGCACAAAGAAATTGGTAAAGAAGCAGGTAATGTAGAGGCCAATGAACCATCTTCTCAAGTTCATGAGGAACATGATGATGACGTACCCCTAATCCAATTAAGGAGAAGGACTACTGAGTGTGTTCAAGTGCTGAAAAAGAAAAGTAAAAAATAATAAAAGAAACTAGAGAAGAGGTGAGGCCCGAAGAATCTCCTATTGACGAACCTGGTTCTAGTGCAGTGAAAAAGGTGGCTGACAAGAAAAATGAATGAAGTGGACTGAGCTGTTGGTTCAAGGAACATCTTCTTGGGAAAGGTAGAATTCTCGCTGATACCGAAGAAAAGAGGATTGTACAGCTGATTGCAATGTTGAATGCTCAAAGCTGGAAGAACCTGGTTCATGTAAAGTCAAGAAAGTTGTACACTCTTGAGGATTTGAGAGTTTTGCACAAATATTTATGAAAAACCAAGGCTTACCAGAGCCACCTAGATAGGATAAAAGTTATGACATCTTTACATCTATTGTTCTTCGAGTTTGTTCCGAAGAACTTGGTCCAGAGGTCCTAGTGTCGTAGTGAGGTGAACTTTATAGATTTAACTTACATGGACCTATTGGATATGGAGGTTCATATCAATCTGGCCAGGAGTAATAATACAACATATGGAGAGGATAGCGATGTGGAACTAGAAGAGCATACAATAGCTTATGGGTTTCTTCTTACATAGATCATGGAACTCTTTGTTATGGTTTTAGACAAATGTACAGAACCTGATCATCATGATGGCTTTGAAAGGAACATCCCAAAGAGCTGTGATTAGCATTTGGAGAAGAGTCTGCAGAGGAACCTATAGAACATGATAATGACGAAGGTCTTTGTATGGGGGATCGGAATCAGGAGGTAGAAGCAGGGAGAACTGGTACTAGAGATACAAGGAAAATCAAAGAACATTGCGGCGATGATTGCTCTTTAAAAATCTTTGTTCCATCCACTTTCCAGACAAGAACCAGTTCCTCCCCTATAATTCATATTTCTTCAATTTCTCTGTGATGTTCTATTTAAGACAATCTTTATGGTCTTAATCTTAATGTTCTAGATGCTTATTTAGATATTTTGCTTGATTCATTACTAATCAACTCTCTTATCTTATGGTTTTAACTAAGCATCTTAAATTGAAGTTTGACAGGTTCTGCATATGATAGATTTGCTGCCGTCTAGGCTATAGACTCGACATTACTTGATTAGTTCTTTGGCAGGTGTACTGTGATCTTTTCGATGATGCCAAAAGGGGGGAAGAAGAAATGTTGGAGCTGTTTGTGACCCAGTTTCGTTCTGTTACTAATTCTAATACCTGTTTCATTGCTTGTGTGTTTGTTGAACAGGGATTTATACTCATCCAGGCAACATTTGTTTGTCATCACCAAAAAGGGGGACTTTGTTGAAGTTTGAGTTTTGATGATTGACAAACGGGAAGAACCTGGAACCTGGTGAAGGACCTTGTTCTCTGACAGGTTCTACTGACAATGAAAAGATGCACAGATACATTCCCAGTCCGAGATGGAATTGGAAAGAACCTGGACGCATCAGTGTTACAATCCAAATTGGATTAGGAGTAACGTAGGAAGGTTCTACGAAGCAGTATAGGGAAGGAAGCAGAATCCTAGTAGGACTAGGAGAACCTCGTGCAGGAAGGTTCTTTGAAGCAGTGCAGAGTTCAATCCTAATGGGATTAAGAGTCTCTTGGACGTGATTATAAAAGCCTAAAAAGCGGTTAATAAACCCTAATTGCATTAGGTGCAACCTGGAAGTATCTTGGAAGATCTACATAATAATGGAGAATATTTTCAAAGAGTCCAAGAATGGAAAAAGTACATTGGAGGCAAAAATGTATAAGGAAAGTATTTATTGAGTCCTAATTAGAGAATAATTCTTTTTCTTGTCCATCAAGAAGTCTTATGCAACTATATAAACATCATTATGAAGACTTCAAGATGCATACACGAAATACTATCTCTTCAGCCATATAGAGAGAGATTGAGAGCTCAAAAGGTTGATAATTATGAAGAGAACGCGCAGAAGGAATTGACTGGACGAGAGGTTCTTCATCAGGCATAATAATACCAGTCCAACAAGAACGTGCAGAAGGAACGGACTGACAAGTGGTTCTTCATCAAGCTGTATTGAGTTTCCGTCTTGGTCTAGTTCATATGTATTAGGGATTTGAATTGTAACCTATTATGCTTATTTGAGAAGCATTTGTTTGGTATTTTATTTGGAGAAATCCTTGTGCTATAGGCTAGAGTTAGCTTAAAGGTGTTTCTGCAGTCGTGGATCGTAGGCAGTCTTGTACTTAGGAGTTTCCTAAGTGTGTTTGCTACAATTGAGTTGATTGTAGGCAGTCTTAGGTACTACAGTTTCGTCCCTTGGTTATAGAGTTTGTAACCTAAAACTTGCTTGTTGTGTTAGTGAAAGAGTTTTTAAAATCCCAGAGTGTGGGTCGTGGTTTTTCTCCCTTGAGCAAGGAGTTTTCCACGTAAAAATCGCTGTGCAAGTTTATTTCCGCATTATTGTTGTTAGCACAGTGATTTGGAGAAACTCTTCAAGAACTAGGTTCTTGCGGGCACGAGCAAGGTTCTTCGGAAGGCGAAAATTAGAAGACACTATTCACCCCCTCCAGTGTCTGTTAAAGGTGCACCAAGTGCAACAGGGAACCTCCAGGTTGATCAATATTCTGAAACAATAAAGCGAAATAATAAGTAAGGCAAGTACGATTTTTTCGAAATACAAAATAAGTCGACTAATGAGATATAAGATCTCACGTTAACTTGTCAAATTATAGTCTACGCATGTACAAAAGCTATTGCAGGACAACCAACTAGCGAGATACACCGAAAGCGATGTCTCAAAGTTGACTTGTCTAATTTATAATCTATGCAAGCTTTAGAATAACATTTATTTTGAAATAAGAATCATAAAGATAGAAATGCCTCCTCTTCGGCAACAAACCATGATAAGCATAATGCTTTTAATCATAAAGAGGCAGTTTGCAATACAGTCTTGGACTGTGCTCCAATCACTTGATAAAACAAACGAGACATCCGGTCCTGAAGCATCCAATATCTCAACGCAACTTGAAAGAAACCTGCATATCCTATTTGTGGCCGGAAGGACCCAAAATATCCTATTTGTGGGTGGAAGGGCCCAAAGTATCCTATTTGTGGGTGGAAGGACTCGAAGTATCCTACTTATGGGTGGAAGGACCCAAGATATCCTATTTGTGGGTGGAAGGACCCAAAGATATCCTATTTGTGGGTGGAAAGACCCGACATATCCTATTTATGGGTGGAGGGACCCCAATATCCTATTTGTGGGTGGAAGGACCCAAAGTATCCTATTTGTGGGTGGAAGGACCCGAATATCCTATTTGTGGATGGAAGGACCCGAATATCCTATTTGTGGGTGGAAAGACCCGGCATATCCTATTTGTGGGTGGAAGGACCCGAATATCCTATTTGTGGGTGGAAGGACCCGAGGTATCCTATTTGTTGGTGGAAGGACCCGAGGTATCCTATTTGTGGGCGGAAGGACCCAAAGTATCCTATTTGTGGGCGGAAGGACCCCAATATCCTATTTGTGGGTGGAAGGACCCCAAGTATCATATTTGTTGGTGGAAGGACCTGAATATCCTATTTATGGATGGAAGGACCTGAATATCCTATTAATGGCTGGAAAGACCCTGCATATCCTATTTGTGGGTGGAAGGACCCAAATATCCTATTTGTAGGTGGAAGGACCCAAAGTATCATATTTGTGTGTGGAAGGATCCGAGGTATCCTATCTGTGGGTGGAAGGACCCAAGATGCCCGAGGTATCCTATTTGTGGGTGGAAGGACCCAAGATATCCTATTTGTGGGTGGAAGGACCCAAAGTATCCTATTTGTGGGTGGAAAGACTCAAAGTATCCTATTTGTGGGTGGATAAACCCAGTATCTTGCAAAATCTGAAGTCGTCTGGCTTGTGCTGGTAGTGCTGCAACATGTTGAATATCATAATTGATCTATATTGAATCTGATACTTAATTCCTACATAATTCAAAACAAAAGTGTTGGAAATATACCGATAATCGAGCAAAATATAAAATTACAAAGAGAGAAATAGAGTTGTTCTGCATATGCGATGAGATAAATATTCTTCGAGGAATTAATACTTGCGAGTTCTTCTCGTTTTGCTGCTTGAGATTTCTGCATTCAAAGAAAAATGTAAGTTCTATAAAATTTTTGGGAAGTTGCGACACTCTGCATTGCTCCTTCTACCTTGATGCTGAACTTTGCGATAAATGCAAAATTTGCCCCTGTTTAATCAAAAAAAAATTGTTAGTTTTGGATCAAATAACGGTTGGCTTGTTTGAACACCTAATTTTGGCTTCAAATCTGCATTTTTCTTGCATGGCGATCAAATGTGTTGTTGCTGCGAAAATCTGACATTCTTGAAACTCCTCTCTTTGCACAAGATAAACCATCTATAACTGCTTGTCTTATTTGGAGAAAATAGAACTTCATTGATTTTGGATCTAAACCCAATAAGGGTAGAAAACATCAAGTAGTTCATTACAACTAGGATGAATAAAATTGCGACAGAGTAGTAAAACATAAGATAATTGGCAATGAAATGCCATTTCAAGCTACAAAATGCGGTCCTTTCAGTCTTCTTAACTTGCCAACCGCTTCTTCTTTGAATATCTTGGGGGCGGATGCCTCGCCTTCAAGAAAAATTGTGTCTACGGGGGGAATGCTGCAATTACCACTTAATGGATCTTCTTGCACTATTATTTTTTCATTAACAATCAGGCTTTGAATCTTGTATTTCAAGCCACTGTATTCTTCAGTATCATGACCTTGAATATTTGAATGATAAGCACAATGCTTTAACGGATCAAAATGTAGAGGAAGATGCTTAGGAATTGTCCCTTCCTTGGTTGTAAAAGTCCTTCAGCTTGCAACTTTTCAAATATGCTTGTCACAAACTCGTCTAGAGGAGTGAATGTATCTGGCTTCCTCTTCTTTGATGCCAGATAATCAGAATGTGCTTGTTGAAACTGACTTTGAGAGCCTTGCAAATTTGGGGATTTTTCAGGTTGAGTGGAGCACCCAAATGAACCAGAAGGGATTCTTCATGTCGCTATGCCTTCTTCTACCATTTTTCCAAGTTGGATCAATTCAGAGAAAGTGCTTGCATTATTGACTAACATTTTTGCATAGTATATGCCTTCTTGCATGTCAATGAAAACTGCTATTAACATCTTCTCGGGCCAGGGCGGATGCATCTTGGAAGCCTTTAACCTCCACCTCCTAGCATACTCTGCAAAAGACTCATGAGACATTCTTTTAATGTTGCGCATATCAATCAAATCAGGATCTTCTACTATGTTGAACTTGTATTGTTCCACAAAGTCATGAGCCATATCTTCCCAGGTGTATCATTTGGTAAAATCTTGCTTGGTATACCATTCAAGTGCCATTCCTGATAAACTTTGAATGAACAATTTCATCCACAAAGCTTCATTCTTGCCAATTCCAATCAATCTGCTGCAATAATCTTTCAAATGAGCATAGGGGTTCCCCTTTCCATTGAAATTGTTGAATTTTGGTATCTTATATTCATGTGGAAGTTCAATGTCTGGGTGAATGCATAAATCTTCATAACATAAACTCTGAATGTTCCTAGATAGTAACTCGTCTCTAATGACCTCCTTAAAATTGCTGATCCTTCCCTCCATGCTATTCAAATCGATTGCCTCATCTTCTTTCCTAAGCAATTCTTGTGGACGCACTATATATCACTTGATTTGATTGACTCCCCACAGCAGGCATAGTGATAGAAGGCGATTGGCATAAGGTTGCAGCTGGCCAAGCATTTGGATCGGTGAGATACTCTTGTGGAATTTGTGGATATATGGTATGTATAGGCATTGGGTAGTGAGGCATGGTTAAGTAAGGTAAATTGGAGGTAAAGCTTGTATTTGGTAAAAGTTTGCTAGTGTTTGCAAAGTTAATAAATAAATTACTTTGGACCACATGTTCTTCAGCGTCATCATTATACGTTTGCAAGATACCCATACCAGAACCGATTGCCTGAAGCTGCTTTGCCATGTAGTTTCATCCTTGATGCAGATTCTCAGCCATTTCAGTGTTCAATGCTAGCCAACCTTTAACAAATGAATTCTACATATTAAACAAAAGTAAGTTAATACGTAGAATGGCAATCCATGCATAAGATTTTAAGTGTAAAATAGGCCATTAGGCCAAATGGATGGGACTAAAATCCCGACTCAACGAAGGAATAAAATATTTGAGAGTACAAAACTTTAATGACCGATAAAATTTGATCTTTCAAGACATGAATTGAGAAAACCAACTTTGAAATTTTTTTAACTAAATCAGCATGCGTGCTAGGCCATTTTGGCACAAATTGCTAAAATGATCGGCTTATTTTGAACAACAATGCTTTGCTCGACTATCGATTCTTTCCTTTCACAAGGTCTTCAACTTGCTTTTGCAAAATTTTGCCCCAATTATAATCTTCACATTTCAATTTGCTTTGCAAGACTGCCCCGGTTATGATTTTCGATATTACAAATTATTTTGCAAAAGCTGCCCCAGTTATGACTTTCAATACTTCAAATTACTTTACAAAAGCTGCCCCAGTTGTAATCTCTCACGTCTTCTACTTGCTTTGTAAAATTTGCCCCAGTTGCTATCTTCGGGAAAAAGGATCCTACGTATCGTTCCTTGGGAATCAGACCGTGCGTAGTTCTGCTTTTCTGATGCAATCCATATTGGCTGTTCACCATTCGAGCCTTCGAGACTGTCTTCCCAGAGACGAACCGAGGAGTTGCATGAAGCCAAAAAGAAAGTTGAACATTCAACTGAGGCTGAAGCTGAACATTTAACCGAGGCTGAAAACTGAACATTCAACCGAGCCTGAAAGCTGAACATTCAACCGAGGCTGAAAACCGAACATGCAACCGAGGCTGAAAGCTGAACATTCAACCGAGGCTGAATACTGAACATGCAACCAAGGCTGAAGTGCCTGAATCCTTGGTGAAGAATGACACCGAGCAGCGAATTGACCAAAAGGCTACAAATGTGCCCGAGGCAAGAGAGCGTCCGAGTTCAAGAGTTCGAGCTCAGGTGTTCGGTTGAAGGAGTAACCGAACACTCAACTTAATCAGCCCTGCGTGGCTTACTCCTACTGGTTGCCTGTGACCGTTTTTACTATTTTGTCCCTAGAGTAGTCTATATAAACTCCTTTACATATCATTTGTAAGAGTTAGTTTTTGTTGAATGATCAAACATAGCTGTAGCTATTGTGAGTTTCCGATGGAGCCGAACCCCGACGTGGGATTTTGAGAACTTGTGTCATTCAGTGTTGAATCGTTTGAACAATCTTCTTCTTTGGTCATTCAATTTGTAAGAAGCATGACTTCTTGAGGATTGTTGCTTAGTATAGGTGATTCTTTACCTTCCGATTTGATCGAACCCGAGACTAGTTCCTCGACATTCTTTTGAATCGAAGCAAGATTTGTCTTGCTTCTATCTTTGTTCTTGTTATTTTTGCGTTTCATCGTGTTTAACTTTACCTCCGGTTTAGCTTGCACCATTTTACAAGCTTGCTACGGTTGCTTCGAGCCTGTTAACCGTGTCTTGGTTGGATTCATCATTCTCAGTCAAGTCAATCACAATATTTTGGCGAGCCATAGGTCCTCTTTTGATGTTCAAAATAATTAACCTTTTAGCAACGCATACCAAATTTAATAAAATTTTATTAAAGGTGAAACTGACGGGTCAACTTATTCCAAAATAGAAAAATTGAGACCGTACTGAAAAGACCCGAAAGTTTAAGCAAGACAATCATTTTGTTAAAGAAAACTGGACGCAAAAAAGCTTATTTAATTATTAAGTTATTTTCAAAAAGGATAATAAACTTGCGAATATTTTAAAATTTGACGCTATACAATATTTTACAAAATAACAAGACTGGGATTAAGACAAATAAAATAAAATTTGAAAGGCGTTTCAAAAGTAATAATATACATGTGTTCAATAATAGATGAATAAATAACGTTACAAAGCGGTTAACTTCTGCAAAATGAATTGACGTGCTGTAATGGTAATCTTACCATACCGCCAAACAAGCTGAGTCACAAAGTCATCAGTGCCAACAAATTTCAGGCAAGTAGCACACATTTAACAAGTAATTGCATATTGGCAATTAATTTGACATGTGGCAAACACAAGTAATTGAGCGTAAATAAAATGCAAACACGTCCTACCCTATAAGGTGCCTCTTTTGTGTCAGAGGTAAGCCTAACCGGCAAATCAGTGATAACGAAAAATAGTCAAAGCCAGTTTTGAGCCATTCAAATTTAGAGTAAGTATCAACAACAATAATGCATAACAATGATACAAATCAGCGTTTCATATATAACATCATTTTTTTTTTTTTTTTTTTCAATACATAATTCTTGAAAATGCAATATAATAGAGACAGAATTGAAATACATTTGAATAAAATGAAACTGTAAGCTTTGCTGAATACTGCATCATGCTGAAGTAGATGTATTGTTATGACCGGATCTGCTTTTGACTGGTTTATCTTGTTTGTCATATTAGCGTCTTCAAAATCAACTCTTTTCGATAAACTAGAATTAAGCTTCGATAGCATCTAATCAATGCAAAATATTCCAGTGTATCATCTTTGTCACATCATTGACACTTCTACCGGTTGTAAGTTTTTCTAGTCAGTGAGAATCATTTCTCTGCCTTGACACTGCAACTCTGTTATCCCAACTATTTTCCCAAAGTTGGTGTCAACTCGAAATTCTAATACAGCTCGTGCTGGACACCCAAAAGTGAATAAGAGCTAGAACAAGATCACGTTTTGCAGGGACTTGAAGCAAATCAACCAATCTACCTAACTTTCCCCGGACAGCAATTATGTCTTGTTCACAAAATTTGGCACCATGATCTCAACTCCTCTTTGGATTTCTATGACCATGTGGATTCTTCTAAATTCTTCCATTTTCTAACCTAAAAGACAAAAGATAGACAAAATTCAAAAACTGATTATGCTCAAAACTTGGCCAGGACTGAGAATTCGTTATCACATAGCACATAATATGCATTTTCGTTGGGTTTCAGGAACCCGTTGACGTAAGGACAATATTCTTAACTATGGAGGCGGTACCAAGGACCGGGTCCAGACTAAAGTGTAAATGCATGCATGCATGCTCCTAAAGCTCATTCTAAGAGTGGGTTAACGGTTAAGGCTAAGGGTATTCACGAGTTGATTTGGATCGATTTTTACTTAAAAGATAACCAAACCAATTAAGTCGGGTTTTCAATTACAAGAACGGAACCAAACCAATTAAGTCGGGTTTTCAATTACAAGAACGGAAGCAAACCAATTAAGTTGAGTTTTCATTGATTCGATTTTTATCGGTTATTTCAGTTTATTCGGTTTTTATCGGGTTGTCCAAGCTGTCATCTTACATAAATGGGACGAAAGAAAACTAATTAGTATCCAATACCAAAAATGTTACTCCCTCCGTCCCAAATGAGTGTCTACCTTTCCTTTTTAGTTTGTCCCAAAATGAGTGCCTCTTTCCTTTTATGGCAACTCTTTAAATCTAAGATTTTTTTTGGACCACAGGATTTAAATACTTTGACCAACATTACACACACCTTTCATTTTAAACTACAAGAATTAAAAGTCCTCCTTATTTTCTTAAATTCTGTGTCTAGTCAAACCCAAACACTCATTTTGGGACAGAGGGAGTAATAAAAGCTATCTTGTGCATGTTATACAAGTGCTGAGAAGCTATCTACTAGAGTAAAAGCTCAATTATGTTGATTTGATACAACCATATTAGTAGTACATGCAGTAATCTAAGTGGTCAGCTAGGCGAAGAGGTTCTTGTGCACGAATCCTTCAAAAATAGATAATATACCCTATCATGCATACCAATATTTCTAGTACAAAAGATAAACAACCATTAGCGAGGCTACTATATTCAACATCAAAGGTTAGGGCCAAATTCCAAATTGCAGAAGTTACACAAGCCCATTTATTTCTAGATATTCTTTTAAAAACAAAGCTCAAGAGTAAAAAAAGAAAGATATATATATATATATATATATATATATATATATATATATATATATATATATATATATATATATATATATCTTTCTTTTTTAAATAATATTTAAAAAATCGGTTTGGTTCAGGTTTTTTCGGTTATTTTTTGTTTAAAACCAAAACAAACCAAATTATATCGGTTTTTTAAATCCTAAACTAAAACCAACCCAAACCTCAAAAAATGTCGGGTTCTTTTTTCGGTTTGTCTCGGTTTTCGGTTTGGTGAGGTTTTTCAGTTTCACGTGAACACCTCTAGTTGAGGCTGACTGGTGAGTGGCAGGAGGTCTCGCAGTCGAATTACTCCCACGACAACGCGCCGGTATACCAACTCTTCAAAGGGTTCTTTAGTGGAAGAAAGTGCGGGTGCGTATGCACACACCTCGCGGATATTTTGAGTGAGTATTCAAGAGGCTCCAAGGAGTGGAGGAAATATGAACGGAATGCCAGTTTATATATGTGCACAAAAAAGGGGTGTAGTGACATGCTTTCGTAACACACAATTACAAATAATCAATTAAATTAACTAAGCATGCTTGCAAATAAATAATAAAGGTAATCATACTAGTTTCAACTTACAAACACATAAACAATGCTAATTCGTGAAAACCTTACGGTTAGAACCATTTGCTTATCCCCAGCAGAGTCGCCATGCTGTTGAACCCCAAAATTACCTTATTTAAGGGATAACTTCCGGGTATAATTATTGTTCAACAAAATGGAGACTCCAAAGAGCTTTCTTTGGAGTCGCCATCTAATTTAGGAAAATTAGGAACCAATGTTAATTAATGTACATTTCTTCCTTATTAAAAAGGAAATATTTCAGAGATTCCAAGTAAGTGGTTCAGTTATTATCGAAAGAAAGTCTTTCTTTATTAAAAGAGCACTTTCAAAAATCCACCAAAAGGGTGATTATTCCGGCGGTTTTCACGAATAAGGATAAAATAAGTAATTTGAGAATTTTAAGAAAATAAAATAAGTAAATAAATAGTAAATAATAAATAAGTAAATAAATAAATAAGTAGATAAATAAGTAAATATTCAAATAAATTTTAAAATAAATAATGATTTAATGAAGCTAAAATTTAATTGTTTTTTATCTGCACTCGTTATTTAACAACAGTTCCCAAAGTTCGCAAATTAACTAGAAAATCTAAAGAAAAAGAATAAGGCATTCAAAGCAGTTTTAATCAGAATTCTATCCTACAGGGCTTCTAGTCCGGTCTATGGGAAAGTCCTATAACATGCATTTTCTAGAGGAGCGGGAAAAGAGAGGGTAAGAAAGTAGAACCCAAAAATGCAAACTCGCAAAAAACGAGCCTTGGCACCAATCTTTTAACTTGAGACCCGAACTTGACCCCAAAATGACTCCAATGCCAATTAACCGGTCTCGATGTCGAGTTTTAACCAAACTCGTCCCAAGAGTGCATGCCAATGAAAATAAAGGATGAAAAGGAATTAGGATCTGATAAATAAAAGCTCAAACATAGAAACTTAACTATAATCACATTATCAAACAAGTTAAAGCAATTTCAAACAAACACGGATTTCATTATGACTCAAAACTCATTGACAGTAATTGCAAGCTCAAAGAGAAGCTAAGACATCAATGGCAAGGGTACAACCTTCTTCACGTCCAAGTGAAACCTAAGGACATAAACTTATGAATTCTTATAAAAGGTACATACAATAAAGGATTCCAATAACCAACATGCAAAGTGCAGAATTATTTGTCATTCAAACAAGGTTTAAGTTCAGGGATTTGAGACATAATAGTCAGAGATTGAAGTCAACTTGTCACCTTGTTAACAAAAAAACAACTTAAGATTTTCATTTTTTGACATAATTAAAGATTTAACTTTGAGCCAAAATCATTATTGTAACCTTAATCTTAACACAAATATCAAGATTAGAACGTCAAGACGAACAAATTTATTTTGGCCTCAACTGAATACTTGCACTAGATGCAAACAACCATTATAGCCAACTAGGCCATTCCAGGCTTATCAAACTACCTTTTTAAATTATTAAAATCAGTGACAAGTTAATACTACTCATGAGAGAACACTAGACAATTGGAAGTAAGAACAAAAAAACATGAAACAAGAGATATAAACACACATTAGCTAGATCACTACAAATAAGCTGCTGCAGCCTATATGAACCAGAGAACAACCAAGAAATGGAAGACGTTCCCCATGCTCAAATTCTCACCAGAACTACTCTGCAACCTAGCCAAACTCTTATCAACCAACTCCAACAAACTAGACCTCTAACACCCTCTTCAAATGCTACCATAAGGAGACTCTGAACCTCCAAAAGAACTCCTTCACTGACCCTTGCTAACTGAGGCAAAAAGCAAGCAACGCCATCTTTTAACTCCCTGTATTTCACCACAGAAGACACAGCCTACACCACCTTTACTTTCAACACGAAAAGACAGGAAACACCCTCTCATCCGCTTCACTTTATTAGACCAAACCTAAACTCCTTTACCCTCTAACAATATCTGATCTCTCCTACATTGAAACAAACACCTACAAACTCTTGAGTAACTACCTCACCAGCCTACCAACCAACCTATATCTCCTCTAATCAACAAGCAAACTCCAGAACCCACTCCTATCACCTGCAGCAAAACAGAATCCAACCTGCATACCTGCAATCCCACAGAACTAACTCATATCATCTGCTAACACCAGCAAACCAAACCAGACCTCCTATACTATTTACAAATAGATACAAGAATTAGGGAACAACCTCATATCACCTACAGACCAAGGAACAACCAAGCAACAAAGAACCTGCACAGCTCCCTTTCACTCTCTATTTATCTTAAAACTCAAGAAAGCTACACTCAAAACTCCTACTATATTTGGACCAGAACTGAGAGGACTAAGTTCACAAAGATTCCAACTTTAACAGTCATAAATGCATTACAAGAAACTGGGATTGAACTAAAGATTTAAATTTTAACTAGATTAATCAACCTCAATCATTTATCTACTCTAATAATCAACTTCAAACTAATCTATCACATAACAAAATTTACAGTTTATGAATAGCATAAAAACCAAAGATGAAATGTAAAGAGAATAGGTTTATTACCTTTTGCGACGCAGTGAGCTAGGGCGTTGAATTTGAAGAAATTGACTCGAACTAAAACAACTTGAGCGAAGTTGATGACTTGAAAGGCGAAGCGACGACACAAAATTTTTACAAGAATCAGTAAAAAAAAATCTTTATATTAAATAGAAATCCCATAAATGTGTTAGGTTTTTTCTTTTCTTTTTACTAGCTGCTGCTGCTATGAACTTCTTGAACTTCCCCAAACTGAAAATAAAATAAGGAGATAAGATTATATGTACCTGGAAAACTAGGGTTTGCATCCCTTCCTCAAATTCCCAAATGATCCCCAATCCTTGTTACTTCTCCTGTGGGATAAGGGTGAGAATGGTCAATTCCTTCGAATCGTACTGCTCTCGCCTTTATCTTCAAGGAAGAATGACGTTGGAACAGATTAATGGTTCGGATCGAAACAAATTCAAAATGATCAACTAGGATATGCACAACATGGCTTTGGAATGGTGGGAGTGAGGTGGAGATGCTAGGGACCACATGAGGTACGAGAATTTGGACTGATTCGATCAATTTTTGGGGGAAAAAAAGGAATCGGTTGATTTTCATTTAGAAATTAGGGTTCAAATTGAGGGGGAAAGGAAAATGGGTGGATCGGGCATAAATTGCAAAATGGGTATGTGTTGTATATATGTACAGGTTGCATAGATAGGCTGAATTTTAGGCTAGGAATGAATTTAGCCCTTATAGGATAATTGAATAAGTGGATGGGTTGCACGGGCAGGACAAAATAGATGTTGTGTAATTCAATTATCGCCATTTTTTCAAAATTCATAAAATTTAAAATTGACCTTATTTTTTAAATGATTATAATTTTTGGGATAAAATTGGGTGTCAACACTTATCTCCACTGCTCTTCTTTCCTCCGAGGCAGAGTTTCCGGAGATCTGGAACAGAACTCGTAAGTTTCCGACCCTTGATTTCTCCTTTATTCATGCAACTACTCAGGTTTTAACCAATTTATTATTTTCCCTTCTTCCAGCGGAGAAACTTCCTATCAACCCCCCAGAGGGCTTGATTGAATGGGTTCGAGCACTCATTGTTTCCAAACCGAGGCCTGAGAGGTCATGGATGATCCTAGCGGCGTTGAAAGAGAATCAATGGTCGTGCAAATGGCAAGGTAAGTGTGAATTAGACCTTTTTCTTTCTTCTAAAATTTATTCTCATTCTTTTCTCCCTCTTTTGTAGGTTTCCCCAACAAAGCGGTCACCGAACCGGAGGGGGAAGAAGAAAAAGAGAAGGAAAAGAAGAAAAAGAAGAAAGGAAGTAAGCAAGAAAAGAAAGAGTTGGAGGACTCAGTAGGAGTCCTTACAGCTAAATCTTCAAAGAAAAGAAAGGGCGCGGCAGCTGACTCTGAGGAGAATCGAATCGGGGAAAAAGCTAAGGGCAAGGCCAAAGTGGCCGAAAATCTTCTTGCTGAGGAGAGGGCAACTGATGACCCTTCTCAATCGAAGAGAGGGTAGATGAAGATTGTGCTCGGGCTGACCACCCCCCGTCTTCCGCTGCAAGCCCTAGAACAATAAACATCCCCCATGAACTGTAGATGCTCGATGATTTAGTGGCTGTTCCCATCACTCTTACGGACTTGCTTGGCCTAGCAGAGTAGGAGCGTATCGAGGGCTTGCCAGTTGATGACTTGATGGCTTTCGCGTCTCAGCATGCGATTCATGTAATTTTCTACTCCTTTATCTCGTTTTTCCTTTACCCTTTAACTCTATTAGCACCTCCTGGAACTATTTTCTTTTGCAGAGTTTTGTTTATACTATGAAAGCAGCCGAGATGGAGGCTGGCGGAGCAGAAGAGTTGAGGAGGATTGGGGGTCGCTGGGACCGTTTAAAGGCTAAACTTCAGGACAAGATTGCTGATCTTGTGAAGCATCTGCTCGATTCTAAGGTAGACTTGGACCGAGCTCGTAAAGCGGTTGAGGAGTCTAACCTTGAGCTCGATAAATATCGAGAGGCCGTTGCCAAACTTGAAACAAAAAAGAAAGTTTAAGAGGAAATTCTCCGAGGTGAGATCAAAGCAGCAAATGCAACGATCGATGACTTGAACGAGCAGCTTCAGTGCCAATGGAAAGAGCTCTCGTTGAAAGTGAACGAGCTTGAAGTACAAGCCCAGACCCTTGAGGCCCAGGTTGAAACCCTCCAGAATGAAGGGGCCATGTTCTCGTCCAAGCTCAAGTCCAAGATCGAGGCTAGGCTGAAATCTCATGATACTAGGGCTCGAGTTGAGAAAAATTGGGCTATCATCTAGACCCAACTGAGGACTCTCGAGCTGTCCAAAGCTGGAGCGAACTTGGACGAGGAAATAGCTAAGGCGCAGGAGGATGTTTCCAAAGCTCGGTGGTTGATGAACAATCTGCCTTCGAGCAGCGAAAGTGGTGATAAGGATGACGAGGATTCTGAGAACTTTTCCTTTTTTTATTTTTTATCTGGGTTTGAGCATTAAGCCTTTGGGCAAATGCTTTGTAAATTCTCCTATCTGGCCTTCGAGGCATTTAATGAATATTCAGAATATCACAATCCTTTACTTCGTTCTGAAGATTTCATATCGTTTGAGTTTTCTGCTGGAAAAACTTTAGATAATATAAAAACGAGGCTAGCTTAGAACAACGTCTCATTTTCGAGGCGAGGCATGAACAGGCTTTAGGAATCAAATAAAAAGAAACCAAGTTCATGTTTTATTGATGGAATACGAGCCGATTTACATAAGTTTCATTCATCGTATGACTTAGGTAAAACTTAAGAAAATTTTTATTACAACAGCCTCCTCGGGCTGTAACATCAGACAACAGAATAAACTCCTAAAAGAACAGTCCCCGGTGTGTGGATCAACAGTCTTCGAGTTTTTTTTTCGAAGTCCGCAGTTGTACTACTCCTCTTTCTCCCCCCAGTGTTCGGGTGCGACAAATACGGACCCAAGAACTGATTGTCATTTTCTCAGTTTCCTAAGAAGGATAGGCAAAGAGAACTAGGGGTAACAAACCTCGATGTCGGGCCCCGGGCCTAGTAATTGCTATTTAGGTGGCTTAACCAAAGCCACTCCACTCTTCATTGCAATCGAGTAGCACTCACGAGCTATACGTTGTTCTCCTCAGATAGCACGGATTCTCCATGGTGTTAGGAACTTGATTACCTGATGGAACGGCTTCCATTTCATGGATCCAAGGCCTCCTGAGGATAACATTATAAGCCATATCCTCTACCATTACTTGGAAAATAGTCTTCTTATCTACTCCCTCGGCAGTTGTAGTAAGAGTAGTTTCCCCAAGTATTTTTTCGGTTGAATTGTTGAATTCTGTCAATATGGTTGCCTTTGGGATGACGAGGTCCTTTAATCACATTTTCTTCACTTCTCAATAATTGATGATGTTCACCGAGCTACCAGGGTCGACCAGAACCCTTTTAACATGATTACCAAAGCGTCGTGATGAGGGAACATCGTCCTATCATAATTTTCGGTATCAAACACAATCTCATTCTTTGACCCACCAGCTCGGGTCCTTTTCTCCACAGTTATCGAAAGCTTTGCAAATTTCTCCGCAGCCGTGAAGTTAACACCATTCACTTCTGACCCCTCCCCCCCCTCCCCCCCCAGTTATAACATTCACCACCCTTTTTAGAGACTCTACCTTTGGCGACTGTCCACCTCCTCTATTTTTGGAAAAATTTTGCTTCCCCTTTTAGTAAGATACTAAGCTAGAACACCTTTCTTGAGAAGATGGGCCACCTCAAGTCGTAATGTCTTGCAATCCTCGATGGCGTGCCTATAATCCATGTGAAACTCATAGTGCTGAGTTTGGTCTCTTTTCCCTGGGACGGCTCTCATATCCTTTGCTAACCTCACACCTTGATCCGTCATCTTTTTTATTGCATTCACCAGCTCGGAGGTGGAGATATTAAAGTTATAATCAGAGATTCGAGGATATTCTTTATCCTTGGCCCCCAAGAATGGCCTCGAAGAACCCAGCCTTTGACTCACATGTTGCTGCCCTCCGAGGCACTAGCTTACAGCCTTTGCAAATTATAAGACTCGTATCTCCCTTTTGAGTTCCCTCGTGGTGCATCGGCGCGTCGAGATGACTCTGTATAGCCTCAGTACGAATTATACCGACCTGCTATCCTCCACTCAGCTTCTTCGAGCCTGATTTTTGCAGAGGCATTGTCATACAATTCACCCCAAGTCTGGGCTTGATACTGCTAGAGTTCCTTCTTTAGTTTGGCAGCTGCCTCTGAGTTACTCACATTCAGATTCCTTTCAAAAGCCATGACTGCAAGAGCATCGTCCATTTTCGGCAGGTCCATTCTTTCAGCTTGACATCGCTCGAGGAAGTCCTTGATCGGCTCGAGGTACTTTTTTTTTACCGCGAAGATATCCTCCTTTTGCTTGAGGATCTTCTGTGCCCCAATATGGGCTTTGATAAACATATCAGCCAACTCCTCGAAATTTGATATCGATTCCGAGGGGAGGTGCATATACCAGCTCAGTGCCCCTTTCTCAAGTGTGTCAGCAAACTTCTTAAGGAACATCAACTCCCTTTTCACCAGAGTCAAATCGTTGCTCTTTACCATAGCCATGTATTCAATTATGTGGTCCACGGAGTCACTTGTCTCATCGTATTTCTTCAAAATTTGAACCTTGAAGTGCTTAAGAATGAGAGAAGGAGCAGCCTTGGGCTTAAAAGGTTGTTGCCTGCATTTTTCAATATCTATTGCTCGTTGAGGTTTCCTGACCCCAGGGACATTTTCGAGCTGCTTTTCCATGCTGGCCTCAAATTCTTTCTTCCATTTCTCAAAGTCCGATAGGACTCTAGTTTCAGCCATCGTTGGAGTTGCCCTGAAAGGTTGATTCCCCAGTGGCGCAGATCCCGAGCCCCCAAATGCAACTCCGTTTGGAAGTCCCCCAGTTGTTGCGCCCGTAGAAACAATGTTCGGGATGCTTCCATTGAGCGTAGGCTCGATAGGATTTGTCGCATTCCTCCCATTTCTAGAGAAAGCAACGAACTGCTCTTGAAGCCGCTGCAAGGTCGGCATCACATACAATTGAAATGGGTTGTTTGAACTTGATGACGATAGTTCAGTTGGTGGAATAACACCAATTGGAAAATTCAAGCTATTTGAAGGAAACATACCAGTGGGTGGCGTTAAGCCAGGCTGAATCACACCATGTGGCGTCAGGATAGGAGGCGTTAAACTAGGCGACGTCAAGCCAAGTGGTGTTAAACCGGGTGGTGTTAAACCAGATGGTATTAAACCAGGTGGTGTTAAGCTTGGCGGGGTTATAGGTGTTCCATCCCCTGACGAGGTGACGCTAGTCATTGGGTTTGGGATTGTTGTGTTATTAGAGGTGTTGGTGTTGTCAACCATTGGATGATGTTGACAAGAATAACCTGTAAAGCTGAAAGTATGATTTTGGAATGAACATTATTGCTAGTTCCCCATAGACGGCGCCAATTTGTGTTGTCCTAAATCTGATTAGAACGACAAATCAAATTTATAACGGGTTAACTAGCAATTATTCGTATCAAAGCTACGAAAAGTCAGGAAATTGAACAAGGAAAACGAGATAAAAGATTGAAAACAAAGTACAAGTGTATTTTGTATATTTCTGGATGCATTACATAATCTTTACAAGGCTATTTATAGCTTTCAAGGGCGAGGGCAACATTCATTGCACTTAATGGCTATTACTCCACGTTTAATCGTTGTCTACCCATGATCTTCCCATTTAAGTCATGGGCAACGGACAATACTTACAGAAGTGACAGCTCGTTTTTCGTGGAGCAAAATCTTCTACGAGGAGTGAATCTCTCGCCTCGTGATGGTTATCTTCTAATCGCCTCGTGGGCCAGCTCGTGACCATCATTCATTTCGTGCTCGAAGTAATTGGCCTTGGGAGCTGGGCGGGCCTTGGAGAGCTCATGAATAGAAACTTTCAACCTCACCCAGTTCCGAGCCTTGCTTCTTAAACCTCGTTGATTTTTCACCCAATATAAAGAATAATGGAAAAATAGTAAAAGGAAGTGATAAAATAACAAACAAAGAAATAAAAATCATCTGTGGTGGTATTGAGAACTTGATGATTCTTTCCATCGCGGTTATGTAACCTTTGAAGCTTTAACAAATCATATAGATTCTTACCCCTCTTATACTTAGATTTTTAGGCGATTTATGGACATAAGATAGAGACTTCCACAACTATCTGTATGACAGTAAAATATGCCGCATATCCTTCACTAGAGATGTGTTTGCAAAATAAATTTTTACCCAAAAAAAGTAGCTATGACAGTTCTGAAAAGATTTAAAGAAGGAGAAGATAATTGAAGGATAGTCTGGGAAAAAATATATATCTAATGTTACCAAATTCTAAGTGATGAAATACCTGATTTGTTTGAATGGAGTAGGATAGTGAAGGGAGAATACAAGAATAACATACTTGGAGGAGCCTTTATATGGGTATCGCCAACACATTGTTTTGCTTTGATTATATTGTTGGCATTGATTTAGTTTAATTTTATTGATTCCCGTAATCATTTCATGCATCCAGTAATTTTGGCCACAGGATTTCCTCCTTAATTCTTACTAGTACATGCTTATAAAAAAATTAGATTTTTGCTACAATATGTTGATATCTAAAAAGGAAAAAAGAAATTAGTGTCGATATAAGTCAAACAACTTGAAATGTATTCTCATTTCCCCAAGAAAGGGGTGCCGGGGGAAGGTGGTGGGAAGCTTTAGAAAATAGAGATGCTGTGCAAGAGTGGCCCGTTTTCACCAACTGGGCGTAGATATTCTATTAAGTACATACATAGGCTGAAAAAAAAAAATTCAACTCATTTTTCTCATTAAAAAAATGAAATCTTAATCAATTTTGCGCATCATCATTTTTATATTTACCTTTCTAATAACATCTCACTAAAAATCATACGAGCTATGCGGCTCACGTCATCCGAGGAGGCCGGAATTCCAAAAAAGTTATTATTGTGAACATTGATATGTTTCGATTTTTTATTAATGTCATGTTTTAGAAGAATATGTTCTTATGTAAAATGTTATTACGAATCTTGAGATTCGAAAGAAAGGATATACCCCATCGTCATATCAAATATATAACAATCCTTCTCATTATACAAACATGCCGATTGAGGACTGTTGACAAAAAGGTAGATGAGAATCATAATAGAATCATATCTAATTCTTTTAATGGCTAATTACAGATGCTTTTCTTGAGATATATATTGCTCAATTCTCTCTAGTTTCCAAATTTATAGTGACACAATTATATAGAGACTTATAAACAGACGAATTTGCCCTTTAATTTAATGCCTATGAAGTGATTATACTACCCTTTTGGGCTTTCATTAATTTATAAGATAATGATTTTGATACTATTTTATCCTTTAGTCTTTTTGAACTATGTTCTAAAAACAAAAAGAAAGGGATGAAAAAGAAAAAAAGAAATAAATTAGGAAAAAGAAATAAACTAGTGGTTGTCGTATTTAGAAGAAGGGTTCTTCTGAATAATTTTGATATTAGAATATGAAAATATATTTCTTTTATTTTGCTTAAAAGGATGACTTAAATCCAAATATCAACCTTGCTTGTAAACTATAAAAAGAAGGGTTTTGTTTTTTTTTTGTTTTTTGGGTACTAGTTCATGATAGCAATATTCATACATACTCTTCTTACTTGGCACCTTGTTTGGCTATGCTATTGCCATAATTTTTGTGGAATTGGATCAAGCTTGTTCATCACTAAAAATAAATTAGATAAATATTCTTATTACTTTTTTATCCCTTGTTAAATTATTATTTGAATCTTGATACAATTATATCGTTGGTAGTGTATTAACAAATTCAATAGCAGTGGATACGTACATAGAGTTGGGAGTTAAGTTAGGAGATGCTAAAGTTTGATGAAACTAATTACCAAGGGCAGCAGCAAACTTGTAAAGGGAAATGTAGACATTACTCATTAGTACTTAAAGCTTGTAAGAATGACATTTACACGTGCTTGTAATGTGAGAAAAACTTTGCTACAAACTTGCATGATTTACACAATGGCCACAAGCTTGGAAGAGTTGGCTTCACCAACAAAGTTTCAAACTTGGTAGGTTGTGTTTATTAAATTTAGAGTTCTCATAGTTAATGCAACTATAGCCTTAAATATACAATGGCTGTGATCACAACAAGGGGTTAAAGTTTTCATATTTCAGAAGGAAGCTCATGTCAGTATCATGTACTAAATTCATTTGGCCAACTGGGAAAGAACTTATAAGTTGGTTTCACCATCATTATTTCAGAATTTTTCCATTTTGGCAAATGATACAAATGGAAATTCAAAGTTTTCATCTTTGATATATCTTTAGCCTTGTAAGGAAAAATCAACGGCTATGATCATAGCAAGGGGTCAAGTTTTCATATTTCCTCAACTATACTCTGCAGAAAGCCGTATAGAAATCTGAACTGAAACTAGAAATGGCAGCCAATTTTCAAGAAGATGAAAATGTGATGAAGACATATATCTAACGATTCTCTTAACAAAGCAAACCCCTCCACCCACCCCCAACTCCCTGCTCTACTAGCCTTACATAACAAAACTTCTTTATAGATTTTGTATAATCTTGTCATAGGAAATGGCGACAATATGTGAGAGATGCAAAGGACTTGAGAAAAAGAAGTATTGGGAAAAATTCAACAAACAGCAGTTCTTCAAAGTACTGATGAATGATTTCCAGCGTAGATCGGTGAGTTGCCCTCCTCTATGCTTTTAATTTTTTTATTTTATACCGAGAAAGATCAAGTCCGAGCTGCATGGTTTCGTAACTCAGTGTATGATGAGTCCAATCAACTGCCTTTAATTTCTCCACTTAAAGATTAAACTTTTAACTATGGTGGAGTTCAGACTCATGAAGTGCGCATAAATAACATAATCCACACGTCCCTCTTTTCTATATCTTGTTTTTCATACAAACTACAAAATGCAAAGTTTTGTCTTCAGTTAATTTATGAAATTTGCGTTAGCTAGAATAATTTGTAGCTGACACATTGGTTTTATTGCAGCTCATACCACATAAGCTTGTGACAAATTTAAAGGACAGTCACAAACTGTTAGGCCAAAAGATTCTTAAAGGTCCAAGTGGAAATTCATGGAAAGTTGAAGTTAAAAGAACTGAGGATGATGATTATGTCTTCTGCAATGGCTGGGAACTATTTGTCAAAGATCATAACTTGGAAGCAGAAGATTTATTAGTTTTTCGAACGGATGGTTTTTCATCTTTTGATGTTATGATATTTAATCGAAGTGCTTGTCAGAAAGAGGACAGCTTCTTTGTGAAAAAACAAAGGAACCCCTGTAAACATCCTGTTGGAAATTGGATATGAGCACCCATATGGGTCAACCCGGATCCATATCCTAATATATAAAATATATAATGAGTTATATATTTATTATATTAATAAGTATTAATAAAAGGGAAGAGTCACAACTGTTAGGAAGTACCTATTCTGGTATTCAGGAAACTATATGAATATTTGTACAGAGAAAAAAAAGTGAACGCTTCTTTTTCCCTCTCTTCCTTTGCAACTAAAACAAAACTCTCTTCTTCTCTTATCATGGAAGATTCCCAAGAAGAATTATTTTCTACAAATTGGAACGGTCTTCTGTAACCAGGTACGACTTTAGACTGTGAATTTATCAATACAGTTCGTGTAAAATATGTGATTGTATTGTAGACTAGTGAAACAAATACGGTTAGACCCTGGGCAAATTGTATGTTCTTGGATTATGTATAATCCTTCATTGGTATTAGAGCCCGAGATATTTGTTTCCTAGTCTATGTTTCTTTTCGTTAAAGTAGTACCAGGACGTGTCCTATTTACTATTGTCGCAAATATTGTTTTTTTTGTTCGAGCAACAGTCTTGTTTTTTGAATGTTGTGGGAATCCTGATTCCTTTCCAAAATTGGTGTTGAGATTGCAATCCAATTAAATCTCTCTGTTAGTGTATTGCAATATTTTTCTTCATCTACAATGTTTTAGCATGGTAGTCAAGATAGTTTGAGTTGTCTTTAGGACTATGATACTTGACGTGAGGATTTTCTTTTAAGAAAAAAAAAAAGGATCTGCAATTAAGTAATAGTTGGATACGGCCAACTTTGTGCAAAGTGTTTGGCAATGACTTGGAGTCGTGGACATAAAGTTTTTCATACAATGAAACTTTTTTAAATATAACAAGAATTGAACTTTACCCCAAAATTTTTTCAGATAGGAATAACTGAGAGTTGATGAGAGACAAAACATTTTTGTTTTCTTTTAGTTCTCTGATCACTGAGTGGATAATGGTGATGTCTTCTCATCCTAGTTAAGTCATTGAAAAACTAAGGAAATTATCGGTTTGGCAAATGATTTGGGGAGAAATTAATCATGATTTTGGATTATCAATCTGCCACTTGCTAATTTGGTTGCACTTGTCTGTGGCTAAGAGTTGGAGGGATGATTTCGTACTGATGCCTTATATTTAAGAGATCAAATATTTGATATTGAAGGCAATAAGTGTTAAAACTCTTTTGAACCATCTGGTACGGTGCAAATTGGATTTGGTTAATAGAACTTTTTTTAAGTAAATGTCGTTTACTTAAGCACCGCTTCATGTCCTTCATCATATTTGATACTTGGCAGATTGTACTAAATCAGTTTGAACTTGAGGAATCCTTTTTTTTGTCATGGTCAGATTTCATTGTTAGAATACATATTTCACCCATATGAACAACTAAGACTTGGAAGAAGTCTTGATGTTGAAAACAACCATAGGGGTTTTGTCCCTGCAACTTCACCATCATTTTGCATCATAAGCCTTTAAACCATGTTTGATGAGTTGGAATTTTTTTTTTTGTTGAGATTACCGGTTGTGTTTTTTTTCCAAAGAGACTGAAAAACAAACTCATTATTACATAATGCATTAATTTGATCTCATCACGCCAAATGTCACATTCTTTCCTATATATACATATAATGTTGTATAATGTATAATGTATTTGTGGTGAGTCAAATCTCTCCTTTGTATATGTTACAAAAGAAAATTATGTGTATATGAGTTTTGGTAATATTTTGACATTCGTTGTCAAATTATCATTTTTTTTAGTTTTGGTTATCGCCAATTCTAAGTGGATGGAACCTCAAGTGTAAAAGCAACTCATTTTCAGCAGAGGACTTTCTGACCTTATTCTTTCTAGCTGAACTTTTTATTAAAAGGAAATAAGGTAGAGTAATGATTGCTTGACATATTTCATATTGAATGAAAATTTGGTTACAAGCGTTTCTGGTCTATGGAATGTTTCACCGTTTTTGTGAATTAATTGTGAAACTAATATGTGACTTGAAATGTCATCTAACATTAATATACTTGCAAGTACATATAAATTTATTGATTTTAATGCTTTATGCTACTATTTTTGTTGAATATTTCTATATTAGTTATAGAATTTATGTTTAGTTTAGTCTTGAATATTAGTTATTTAAGACGAGTATTTCTTTAATAGTTGATTATGTTAGATTTATCGAATCTTAGAATTTGGATGATGATTGGGAACATAGTGAACTTTCGATTCCAGATCTAACATGAAATAAATTTTAACATAGTTAAATTATTCTAAGGATTAATATGTATATGAATTTTAGGCTCTAAGTTAGTACATAGTTGTCTCAATAAGTTTATACTAGTTTATATTAATATGTCAACTGCTAACTGTCACAAGTTTAACAAAAGTGTTAACGGTGACAATGCAATCCAGTATGTCCTAAAAAAAGCAAGAGGCTCTTGAGGCTCAAGAGCCTCTAGATATGTCTATGACGTCTCCTAAAAGTGGCATTCTATTGTAGCTGGTACACTATGACATATGTGATCCAAATAATGAAACTGTTTTAAGTCAGTTACTTATATTCCATATAAGTTATGGATAGACGAAAATCCAATTCTTTCTACTATTGGGTTTGTGCCGTTTTTGTACATAAACTTTTATCCCACGTGGAAAACTAGTTCCAAGGGAATGAGTGTATCTTATGATACTTTATGAAGTCCTTAGTTTATATGTTCATAATTGAACAATACAATATTGGCACTGTAACTAAATTTGGATCACATGTTATTACATTCTTAGAGAATGTCTTATCCTAAGTTGGGTGAGATAGGTCAGACTTGTCTCTTCATGAAATTGCGGACCAAACTGCTTCTGCTAATGACAGTCAAATGAATTTGAGTAAGAGTTTCTTTGGTGATAATGGATATGTTCCGATTAGCATCAAGATGACTAAAAAAAATTCATTTAAATTGCTGGTCCCAGTGGGAGTAACTATCAATTGATAAATCAATTTTATCAATCTCAACCTCGACGAATGAGTCGTCTACATATTCCCCATCGTCGATTTGAGATCGAAGGGGAAGCATATATAGTTACTCCACAAGATGAATAAGAGCAACGAAAGATAAAATGAGGCTCTTAAATACCCTGCTAAGGATAAGTACCTAGAATAATGGAACATGAAATGGAGTTAGTGAAACCAAACCAAGAGTTGTAATTGGTTGATCTACTAATGGTTCATAGCATCGTTGAGAACAAAAGGGTTCTCAAAATACGTGAAAGGCCCTAATGTAAATATGGGTGAATCCTTGAAGTTCAGATTTCAAGAGATCGTTCGAAGAGATTGTTGTCTCTTTCAGAAAAATCTTATATTAAGAAATTTTTTTTGAACGATTTAATATGCAATAGTGCAAACCCATTAATACTCCTATTTCTAGAGGTGAAGTTTCTAGTGGGAGGATGTGTCCTCGTGAATCCACAAGAATATGATATGAAAAGGAATACTGAAAAGCAGTTAAAGGATACTGAGGTATCTTAAAGGCACTTGCTATTATCCTTGTGTTGTTAAGGAAAGGATCGATAATTCAAAAGCTATGTGTATGATGATTGAAAGAAAATTTAGATGAGAGAAAATCTAAATATGAGTATGTCCTCCTTGCTAAACAATGGCGTCGTGCATACTGTTGAATAGCAAGAAATAATCATCAACCTTAGCACAATGAAAACTGAATTTGTAGTGGTTTCAGAAATTGTGCAAGAAGCTATTTGACTTAAATGTCTTTACGATAAATTTGAGTGTGTTTGATGCTGCTATTGAATCAGTGACAATCAAATTGTGATAGTCAAGTCTCAATAGCTTACACAAAAAAGGTTCCAAGTATCGTTGTAAGACAACACATATTGATAAATAGTATAATTTCCTTAGAGACATAGTTGTATATAGAAAAGTGAACATGAAATACATCTCTACGCATTATACAATAGTAGATCCGATAGTGAAACCCATAGCATTTGGTGCTTATGAATGATATGTGAGGTCATTGGGTTTGCATAGATGTCGATGTATTTATATTTTAACTTTTCCCAAACATGTTCACATAAAACTGCATTATTGGAGTTAATGTAGTTGAAGCCTAAATTGATTGTTTAGTTGGTTCATATACATAGAATGGTTTTATGTTTAGTACATAAATTTGAAGTATGTCTGACAGACAAAAAGGTTGGCCTATTCACACAGGCAATCGCCTCTATTATCTAGGTGACTAATAGGGATGAGACAATTATAAACTTATTATTATCTGAGGTGATAATAATAGAGAGTTTGAAGTTGAAATTTATAATAAGAATGTCGCTTGTTTTTGATTAATCATATTTGATTAAATGTGAGTCTGTTTTTAATGCCAGATGTGAGTTCTGAAGGATAAAATGTATGAGTAGATTTGTGAACTCAAAGTTAGATATGAGTTGTCTGAACTATCATCTGCACAGTATTTAATTTACGTAAGACATACGCTCCACGGGAAAGGAGTTAATACTGTGATACGTGATTCATACCACGTATGCATAAAGTGACCTATGAGTGATACAAGTTTAATCTCTACTTGTTTATCGTGTGAAGCCCTGAAAATTATAAGTAATTTTCTTTCTTTCGTACCCTCGTGACTTTGATCAGTTTTTCGAGATTCAATTTGGTGTTTGCTATCTTAGGGTGTTGCCAAAAGATCATGGATGATTCGGTCTGGCGGGACATTTCTAGAAAAGCAAGTCAAATTGAGATTAAGAGATTCATGAGATGAGAAAGATCATTAATAAGTACTATCACATTAATTGTGTTTATTGGCGCGCCCATTATGTTTGTCTTTGAGACAAGAGCATAATAACATAATGATGAACTCAAATTAATACAAAGAGATAATTAGAGATGTGAATGTGATAAATGATCTAGGGTACTGCATACTGCAATCTACTCCAAGGTTCCGTTAATCGAGATGTTATATACTCCTAATAGATTTATGACAACTAAGCTCTCGAAGTATGCACTGGTCACACGGTCTAGTCGTTATGTATGGAAGTTACAGAATGGGAATGAGAGTTGCCCCATTATGCGTGAGTGGGAGATGTTGGAAATTGGATATGGGCACCCATATGGGTCAACCCGGATCTATATCCTAATATATAAAATATATAATGAGTTATATATTTATTATATTAATAAGTATTAATAAAAGGGAAGAGTCACAACTGTTAGGAAAAGTCCTAACAGTTGTACCTATTCTGGTATTCAGGAAACTATATGAATATTTGTACAGAAAAAAAAAAGTGAACGCTTCTTTTTCCCTCTCTTCCCTTGCAACTAAAACAAAACTCTCTTCTTCTCTTATCATGGAAGATTCCCAAGAAGAATTGTTTTCTACAAATTGGAACGGTCTTCTGTAACCAGGTACGATTTTAGACTGTGAATTTATCAATACAGTTCGTGTAAAATATGTGATTGTATTGTAGACTAGTGAAACAAATACGGTTAGACCCTGGGCAAATTGTATGTTCTTGGATTATGTATAATCCTTCACATCCAGTTGAAGTAATAGATATCGATGATGATACAAGTGACCATGAAAGTAGTGAAAATGATGAAAATTCAAATGATTCAAGTGAGCAACAAAGTTATGGAAAACAGTATTCGTTTCATTTACCTGAGCCTAGCAAAGGGAAGAAGCTGAACAAAATCTTGATAGCCAAGCAAGAGAAAAGGAAAAGGAAGTGTACACCTTTGTCATCATGCAAGAAAAAGATGGGACTTGGTTAAGTGCAACTCTTCCTTTATTCTTTTAAGTTTCTGTTGTTAAGTGCAATTCTTCCTTTATTCTTTTAAATTTCTGTTGTTTTCTTATCCTTTCATTTTTCCAGACATCTTTTTTGGAATTTGATTTGGAAATTTTTTGTTTGTTCAGATGAAAGAAGCCATATGTTCTCAAACAAACGCCTTGTTACACAAAAAGAGAGGAGGAAAGTCCTTCAAATGGCCTCAAGACACATATCTTTTGTTCCTACTTTTCTAGTGACGATGCAGCCTACCCACGTCGACAGGGGTCAGCTGGTATTTTCTTCCCTTGTTAGTAACCGCTTATCTATGGATTTAACTTATATTAGTTAAAGGGTACATGATAATAAGATGCTCATCCATTATTTAAACTTGATATACAGATTTGACCTTTTACGGTACTTGGTATTGAACTTATTGTGCTTTTGATGCTATGACTTCAGAGTATATTGCTTATTTGTTTCATATTTAGTAGTTTTTTATGTATAAATCTACATTCTATGTTGAGATACTGGATTCAGTTGAACTCGTAGTTGATAAGCTACTTCCACCACTGCAGTTTACACAAACAGTGCAAATTAACCTGTTGTAGAGAAGGCCACTTGTGTACTTATTTTATTCCAAGCTGATACTAATATATGGTTTTGCAGAAAATCCCCAAAGGATTTGCAGAGATGTATACGAGGAATAAATCCGAGATAATTAATTTGACAATCCCTTCAAGTGGAAGAACGTGGAAAGTCTCAGTTAGACGCAGACAGGAAGGACTCGTTATGCAAACAGGTTGGGAAGATTTTGTTATGGATAATAATCTGGAGGAGTATGACATATGTGTCTTTGAGCTAGCTCAAGGTGGAAAACATAACTTAAAACCAGTCATTTTAGATGTTTACATATTTCGTGCTGTGGACGAGATCACGAGACCATCCAGTTCCAACAGCACGCCTATTATTAACTAGACTAGATTGCTGATTAGCTATGATGTTTATTATTTTGAAATGTCTGTTGATTTTGAGATTTTAGTTAGTTACGAGCTTCAATCTTGGACAATTACAAGTATCTTAGTGATTATGTTGACTTGTTTCATGAATGTATTCCACTAGTTAACCTATCTGTAATGGTTTTTTTTTTTTTTTCTCCTTTCCAGTTAACCATTACACATAGGTATCAGTAATGTATTCTCAATTGTTTTTTTGTTTTTTTTTTCCTTTTCAGATTAACTACTATCTATACAAGCCCTCTATAAAATGATGGATTAATGTGAAGTATTGCCTTCTCTACATTTGGAAAAGGAACAAAAATTCATTTAAGAGAACAATAATTTTGCAAATAAGCGGGAAAAAATGGTTAAACAAGTCTGTGAACTAGACAAGCTAATGTTTCTCTATATAGTTCTAAGACAAAAATTGACTGTAACACATGTATTTCTAATTTCATGTTAGTCTCTACATAGTACTAAGACCAAAAATTGAGTGTACCACATGTATTTCTAATTTCTAAGTAGGCGATGTATGTATATGACAAATATATATCTTACTGTATAGGTTTGATACAAAGAAATAAGTAAATCTTTTAGTACTATAAAAGAAAAATTACTGAAACATATTTAAAATGACTTCTCTTTGTTTGCATCACAAATTTAACTCTGTTAAACAATATAAAATTAACTTAAATTAATTATGTTCATTAATAAAAAGTACACCGTCTATTTCTCTACCTTTTTAGGATCCAAACATAACAGTTTGGTTAAACTATGTTACCTTGGTAAGTAGACGTTCGGCCATGAATCAAATGCTAACCTGAGCATAAGTATACATATTTTCTTGACCGTAAGTATTTATATTGTATATATTGAACTTCAAATAAAATATTCAAATTTTGGTTTGAAGATGGATTTCAAGAGGAATAGTACTATCTTTCAGTCGTAAATTTTCTTTCTTTTGGCATCATTTTTTAATTGAAGCCCATGTTTAAGGACAGATTCAATTTTGCCATACCAGTAGGAAATTCTTGAGTCTCAACTTCCAACAATAACACAACAACATACTTTATAATATATTATAAGTGAATTCTGGAGAAGGTGAGAAGCCCACATACTTTATCCTACCAAGATTGAGAGTCGAGTTTCATCTTCCTAGTAAAGTGTTATTTCAAATGAAAGGCTTAACTCTGTTTTCATTTTTTTTACTCCATTCAAATATCAGTGTTACTTTCTTTTTTTTTACTACTTAGTTAACAAATTTAAGTTTTGTACACTGTTGTATAAATATTTTTTTCACCATCAAATCATACAAACTATATTTACACATAACCCTTCTTAAAATATGTTATTTATTAATATAACAAGTAAAGGTAATCTAACAATGTAAAACCTATTTACCCGTATATAACTTAATCAGTGTAGTATTTTACTGTAACTCATATCTTATTTTAGTGAGATAAAATTTAACACCCGGCACCCATCACATAGGCACATTTCATCAGCTGGGCGCATAATAATATGGGCACCCATCTCACGGCACCCGTCACAAGAACACCCACATAAGCCTGGATCTAACTCCACCCCAAAAGCTAGCTCAAAGGGGGAGGATTGTCCAAAGCTTATATGGGCTACTTGCCCTTCATATTCACCAATACGGATGACTGTTCCTATACCACATCAACTCATTCAACACCCCCCCTCCACCCCCGCACGTCTAGACCCATACCCATCATGGATGGGGCATGGACAATATCGTGTACAGGGTCAACAACTTGGAGCCAACCTGGCTCTGATTCTAAGATAAATTTTAACACCCGGGCGCCCATCATACATGCACATTTCATTACTTGGGCGCATAATAAGTCAGGGCACCTCAACAATAAGGTGTTTTTAGGGTAATTCATGACAGACTTTCTATTTTAATGTCTGAGATAATTTCAGCAGTCTGGTTTTGTGAAGGGGAGGAGTATTTTTGAGAATATTTTGCTGGTGCAAGAAATTGTTCGTGATATTGCTGACAGAAGGAAGCCAGCTAATGTGGTAATCAAACTAGACATGACTAAGGCGTATGATAGAGTGTCATGGATATTTCTGACGAAGTCCCTGAGGAGGATGGGATTTTGTGAGGTGTTTATCGACATGGTCTACAGGACCCTATGTAATAACTGGTACTCTGTGCTTGTAAATGGCCAGCCCTATGGGTTCTTTCAGTCTTCCAGGGGGGTGAAGCAAGGTAATCCTCTATCGCTTACCTTGTTTTTGCTTGCTGCTGAGTGCCTTTCCAGAGCTCCGAATGCACTGCATAGAGATGCTAATTTTATATCGTACGGGATGCCAAAGTGGAGTCCTTATCTTAATCATCTGGCGTACGCGGATGATATGATTATTTTTTCATATGCTGTGGAGGGATCATTAAAACTGAGTGATGGAGACTCTTACTAGTTACGAACTGTCCAGCGGGCAGAAAATCAATAAAGAGAAGAGTAATGTATATATGCATAGTCACGTTACGAGTTGATAGTTGACAGGGTGCTTGATGTTACTGAGATACCGAGGGGGAATTTCCTTTCAAGTATCTTGGCATGCCTATCTATTATAGTAGGAGGAAAAATTATCACTACAATGAATTGGTGGAGAAGGTGCAGAAAAAGCTTGACTTCTGGACTGGTAAATTACTTTCCATAGGCGGACGAGCGACTCTGATTTTCTCAGTACTTCAAAGTATGCCTATTCACTTGTTATCTGCCTGTGACCTCCCTGCTGGGGTGGTAGCTCAGCTTCACAGGATGTTTACCAAGTTTTTCTGGAGCAATTCTGTGGGTCAGGATAGCAGGCACTGGGCTTCTTGGAAGACTTTGTGTCATCCTATGAATGAAGGTGGAGTTCGTTTTAGGAGCTTGTATTATATCTCCAAGGCATTATTTACAAAGCTGTGGTGGAATTTTCGTACCAAGCAGTCTTTATGGAGGGATTATATGAGCAACAAATACTTGAAAAAACATCACTCCGTTGTGGTGCTATGGAAGAAGGGGACTTATGCATGGAAGAAGATGTTGCAGAGCAGGCCTGAGATGGATCATGAGATATTTTGGCAGCTAGCTGGACTGGATTTGGTCTATTGCATCATGCAGTTCCTCATGGTTTGCATGTGATGAGACTGTTGTGTGTGTCTATGAAGTTGCTGAGGGTGGAGTATGGCTGGAACAACGCCTCAGGGAGCTACTGCCTGAAGATATTGTTGAGCACGTGATTCAGAATGTCAAACCGCCAACTTGTATTGAGCAGGGGGACATGTCTTTTTGGATGTTGGAGTCTCGGGGTACATTTTTAGTTCGGTCAGCTTACCATTTGGTCAGGCAAAGGAAGAAGCCAAGTGATCTTTTACACGCATATGTGGATTAAAGGTATTCCGTTTAAAATATTATTTTTCTTATGGAGGTTGTGGAAATTTAAATTGCCCTTAGATGATATGTTGAACAGGTGGAGAATTCAATTCCCCTCTAAGTGTCATTGTTGTGTGAACCCTGATGTGGAGACTGTTTCACATGTGTTTCTGTATACACCTGTAGCACGTTATGTCTAGAAATATTTTGGAGGGCCTGCAGGTCTTAATTTTGATGGGTTTCACTTGACACAAGTTATAAATTTGTGGTGGGATGCTTCTGGTAACCCGGTCTTGAGGTTGATTTACCATACTATTCCCATTTTTATCTTGTGAGAGTTGTGAAAATGGAGGAATAATTTGAGGCATGGTGGGTCGACCTCAGCTCATAGGTTGGTGTATCTTATCACTGAGCATATTATCATGTTGCTGAGAGTTCGCATGAGGAACTTTCAATATGCGCCTGGTAGGTGGGAAGACTTGTTGCCGGTGTTAAGGGAACATACGCCTAAGCTTGTGATGACAAAGGTTGTTTGGAGCCCACTCAGGTGAGGTGGATCAAATATAATACGGATGTAGCTTCTAGAGGTAATCCAGGTGTTAGTTCTTGGGCTTTTTGTGTTTGGGACGGCAGGGGGGATATTGTTTATACTTGTGCTAAGGAGATGGAGGATTGCATGACCACGAATACTCAAGCGGAGGCAACAGTAATTCTTATGGCCTTGAGGTATGTGGCTTCTACTTCTTATTCACAAGTTATTGTTGAAACGGTTGCTCAAGAATGTAGTGACTAAGACTTGGGAGGCAACTTGGCAAATTGTGCAAATAATGGAGGAAATTTGGAGTTTGATGGAGGACATAGAGGTAGTGGTGATGCATGTGTTTAGAGAAGGTAATAAATTAGCGGATCACTTGGAGAACTTTGCTATTGATCAAGGAGATAACATAGTTAATTCGTTTCATGAGTTGGATAGCATGGGAAGGAGGTTGGTGAATGAGGATAAGTGTAATGAGCACTACATTCGCACTAGGCCGAGGAGGAAAGTTTAGAGACAAGGGAGGTGGAATTTTTCTTCATGCTCGAATCAATGAAGAGGAGAGCATGGAGGCTTTTACTACTAACGTTGTTTCCTTTTTTGTAGGTACTTTCATTAATAGTAAAATTCTCATGGTGATTTGTCTTCATGCGTTGTGTGATTAGAATGGAGCTATGGAATTCATTCATAAGGAATTGATGTATTGCTTGGATAGTCTCAACATTAGAGTTTGCACTCCAAGCGGCTTTGTGTTGATGTTTCAAGGGAGTAGTTGTTAGATTGAATGGAACGTGGAAGAGTAGATTTTTACGTACCTCAAGGACCAAGCTTAGCGAGCGGATAGATTTTATGGAGGAGGGCAGATTCACACATCCCGATATTCAGCAAGCTCAATGAGCTATGTTAGAGAGCGAATTTGGCGATGTTCATGGAAGCCGGGCATAATTTTGCTCGCCTCAACGAGCGTAGTCAGCGAGCGGATTTTTGAAGGGACGTGGGATGATTGTGAGCGGCCAGAAACTTGCTCGCTACAGCGAGCACCTAGCGAGCGACTTTGGGAGTATTTTTTTGAGCGGGGCAGATTCTTGCAAAACCCAACGAGCGATCCCAGCGAGCTTGTGACGCGAGCAGATTTCTGCCTATCTCAACGAGCTCCTCGATGAGCTTTTTTATGCTTACTTCCATTGCATCATTTGGTCCTCAGTTGCTTTATTTTGGGAGTAACATCTGGATATCTCGCAACAAGTTCAACATTACTACTATTGTAGATCATCATGAAAGAATTCATTAGCATTATTCCATTTAGTGGAGGGTGCCAGTTTCAAGTGTCCAGAAATTCAATTAGCTCAACGAGCGTAGTCAGCGCGAGGAGGTGGAGGCATTCAACAATGGTGGGCAGCATGTTGCTCGCCTCAATGAGCGCTGCCAGCAAGCAGTTTTTTGGATGGGGAGCGGACAATTTTGAGCGGGCAAAGATGTGCTCACCTCAGCGAGCTCCTAGCAAGCGAAGTTGGAGCGTGTTTTTCCAGCTGGGCAGATTTTTCAAGAGCTCAACAAGCGCCCCTAGCGAGCTCATGTTAGCACACTTGTGCACGGGCAGATTTTGGACGACCTCAACATACACACACAGCGAGCAAACTTTGGAATTATTTTGGGATTTCACTTGAAACAGTTCCAACGCCTGTTCCTTAGGCGTACTTGGAACAGTTTCTCATGGTGTTCCATCCATTTACTACTTAGACTATTTTGCTTCAATGTCATTATTATCTAGAGATATCCTTGTAAAGCTCATTGCCAAGATGCTATATTTGTTTTGTTTTACTTGATGGTATTAGCATTTAATTATGCTCAATCCAAGGGAGTAAGTGTAGTATTTAGGCATCCAGTATTTGCTTCACTAGTTAGTCACTACTTAGCTTTAGCAAGTTCATATATTTCATTCAAGCATATAAGGATCTTATTTATTTTTGTTTTTGATTATTATTATTATTAATAATAAAATTAGCTACTAAGCTAAGTGCTTAGTGGTATTTGCTATTAAAAAAAAAAAAATTGGGCGCCCATCTCACGGGCACCCGTCACACGGACATCCACATAAGCCTCGACCTAACTCCACCCCAAAAGCTAGCTCAAAGGGGGAGGATTGTCCAAATCTTATGTTGACATCCAATTTTATCCCTCACTTTTTTGGCAAGTAGCTATATTTAATTAAAATGTATTATAGTAATTTTTTCAAACAAAATTGCACTAGATAGCATGCATTTACGTGTGTAACCTTATTATCAATCTCCTACTTATATTATACTTACTTAATTGTGACTATACTTATACAATTGCATCATTTAAGCTATTTCTTTAATACACATATCCTAAGTATGACTATTTATGCAATTTAGCGCATTATCGGCATCTTTTAACAATTATCTGTGATTATTTATAATTAATTAATATTATTTGAGTTCATTTATTTTTGTTTATGATTAAATACATTTAATCACATTTATTTGCATGTATTCCTATTTTATATTAACTAATTTTATTAGCATTTTAAATTTAACAAAATATTAGCCAATTATATTACAAGTCCAATTTTATAAATATATATAGACATTATTAAAAGACCCAATCACATAACTGCACGACCGGATTTCTAGAAAAAAAACCATAGTAGGACCAAGATTCTCGTCCATGATTGTTCCTATTAAGCAGCATTAGAAAATTATTAAGATTCTTACCTGCTCTTGGAGGAATGTGGACCGAATTTATGATGTAAGGGGTCCAATCCTTTTTTTTTTTTTTCCTTTAATTCAAGTTTTCCTTATTGGCACTTTAAAAAAAAAAAATTCAAATCATGATGCTCTCACTATTTTTGGTGTTGATACATCAAAGATATGTTCTTTCTTATTCTTTTTGATGGGTTCAAGACCAAAAGTCAGAATCTTTTTTTTCTTGATTAACTCAAATTAGGCCTTGTAAATTTGATCTCCCCAAATTCAAGCTTTAGCGACTATAAGAATTATATTTTTTGTTAAAAGCATGATTTTTTTTTACTTGAGATTTTTGCTCTATTTTTACGACTATAAATACCATCTCATTTTTTAGTTTATGGGGAAAAAATCAATGGCTTCTTTACTTTATGTATCCTTTGTTTACACAATTTTTTTCTACTCCTGCACTTCATTATTTACGGTTTAACCACTTATATTCTACAATCTTTTTGTATATCACAATACTACTTCATCCTTCTCTATGATATTTTTGTACGGGAAACCACATTAAGGTAATTGGTATTCAGGAGCAGCAACATATAAGCTATTGCTATGAGCGGTGAACATCGCCTACACCGAGGCCATTTTTTGCCTTTCTCCTTTTATTTGCATGTAAAAGGCTAAAACTTAATGTGCACTATAAGTATTAGACTATTTCTGCACTCTTTTAATTCTGGAATAGCATCATAATAGATGAAAATCTTAACTAAAGTGCACAAATAGCCAATTTTGCCACTACTATTTGGTTTCAAGCCATTTTTTTTCATGGTTGTGCAAAAATAGTCACTTTTTGAAACTTCAATCCTTGTGAGTTGAACTTCAGACTTTGTAAGCTGAACTTCATACCTAAGAAAGTTCAACTTCAACCCGTAAAGACTCAATTTTTAGGCATAGAATACGTAAACTTCAACCCTTCTGGGCTGAAGTTGAACTTTAACCCTTGTGGTAAGAAGTTCAACACACAAGGATTGAAGTTCCAAAAAATAGCTATTTTTACACAACCAAAGAAAAAGTTGCCTGAAACTAAATAGCAGTGGCTAGGGGTGAATAAATCGAACCGGTAAACCGAACCAAATCGATAAACCAAACCGAACCGGAAAAAAAATCGACTCGTGGTTTGGTTTGATTTGATTTGGTTTGGTTTTGGAAAATAAAAACCGACATATTTGGTTTGGTTTGATTTTACGTAAAAAAAAAACCGAACCGAACCCAAACCAAACCAACATTTTATAAATATTATTTTTAAATATTTATACATAAAATATATTTATTATGAACCTCTTTATATATAATTTTAAACTTTGTTTGTCTTGTCTTTTTGACAATTTATAACATGAGCTAATAAGTTTTAATTAACCATCAAGTTAGCCCAGCTTGATAATATTTTACTATCATATAATATCTTAGTACTCGCTCTCGGTAATATATTAATTTTCTAATTCGTACATCACATTTCATTGTCTTTAAGATGTGTATGTAATTCTTCTTGATGTCTAATCATATATAGATAACATACATAGATAGTTGATTGTAGAAAATATTTGAAAACAACACTTGCATATTTTTTGTTGTAGAGACTTTATCTTAAAAAAAATAAAAAAAAAAATGAGAAAACCGAAAAAATTGAGATCGAGAAAACCGACTTTATGTTGGTTTGGTTTGGTTTGGTTAATGGTAAAACCGAACCAAACCGCCCTATGTTCACCCCTAGCAGTGGCAGAAGTAGTCTCTGGACAAATTTAACAATTTTGTATGCAGGTAACAAAAGATTTTTCGGAAAAGGTTGAAAGTGCAAGTGATTTTGAAAACTAGACTATTTCTTTTGTAAAAGCTAAAACTCAAGGACTGATTTAAAGATAAGCCTATTTTTGTAAATCTAAAATTCAAAAATCTAAACTTACTTTTTTTTTTTTAAATCTCTCCCAGTTAATTAATAATTTGTGAGGGATTTAGGGACTTTGGAGATAAGTCCTTAAAAAATTTATATTATTTGTTATATAAATTAATTACTCAAATTTGAATTATTTGGTTGCTATGTCTATTATTAATATTTTTTAAAAGTCATATTTGTTCCCTACTTAATTCTTATATATATATATATATATATATATATATATATATATATATATGGTTATTATTATTTGCTTGATTATACCATGTGTTTAACTATATTTTCGTCTATATGTGTATATTTTTGTATTTTAAATATATATTTTACTCACGTTAACTATTTTAAACGAGACCTCACACTAAAGTCGCAGCAGAAGTTAACCGTATGTGACAATCAATGTCACAATTGTTTAACCTAGATCCGATTTTAGGCCAATTAACAATTAAATTTATATTTGCGGAGTCACGATCAATAGTTGAGAATAAGAGTTTATACAGCGAGTTGAGATGATGATAATGCGAGGACGAAATATAAATATTAAATAGTAAAGATAAAGCGTAAACGGAAGTAAGGAGAAATAACCGTATTGTATCGTTTGTCTCCGGGGAGAGTTCTTCGATACCAATCACGCTTCAAACAATCGAAAAGCTATAAAATATGGACCGAAAGAATATCTGAGCAAGAGTGAGAAAGTATTCTTATTGATAGTGTAGACAGGAAGTAGAGTTGTTGTACAATCGATTAAGGTGAATGCTATTTATAGGCCTGACAGACACCCGTTGGGATTTGTAACCGCTGGGCGTGGATCCGTCTGGATAAGTAACTGTTGGTCACTCTATCCGTTGGAGTCGTAACCGCTGGGCTGTAATGATTGCCTTAATGACCATTAAATAGATGATTGTGGATAATAATGCTAATAATTTCTCATTTAGACCGTGTTGACCGTTGAAGTCCTTAGGTCTACTCGTCTGTCCATTGGATGTCTGTCCGTTGAAGTATCTGCTCGTGCCATGTGGGAGATACGTGTCACCTAAATAGGTCCAGTCAGCTTTTATCTAATACAGATAGTCCCCGCACTTCTCGGGCAGAGTATCTGTCCGAGGAGTGGATAATGATATTGGCGGGAGTTTTCGTAAACTTTTTGTCTTCATGTGATGTATCTCGATGACGTATGAACTTTATCAGATAAATGGCAAGCCCTTATGACGTGCGCATTAAATGCGCCGTATAAAAGAAAGTAACCGCAGCTGGCATGCCTGCAGAACTGCAGTCCATTCTGAAGTGACTGTCGCGTGCCTCAAGGGTAAAAGTAATGATTTTAACCGCTTCAATCACGTGCACACGTCGCCTGTTGATTGCGAGGTGACCGCTGCTCTTCAGGGTAATGATGATACTATAAAGTTTTGACGAACCCTATTCTTTCCCTCAACGGCCAGATCTGATCGTAGTTTATCTGATGACCTCCACGTGTCTCGAGGGAAGTTGTGGGGCTGAATCTTTTTGTTCCTATAAATAGGGATTTTCTTGAAGAGAAACTTTTTACTTGCCTTTACTTCTTCTCCGCTGTTATTTGAAAACCTTTGAACTAGCTTTTGAGTTTTTCCTTGATAACTTCATATTTTTTCCTGAAATCATGACTTCACGATCTAGGAAAAGTCAAAACATTGATATTGCTGGTAGTTCCTCGGCGGCCACTCCCAGGCCCCGAGCTACCCAGGCTACTGCTGCAAAAATAATCCCCAAGAAGTAGGGTGAACTTGAGTCGGACTGTAACATTAAATCCTTTTACAATAGAGAGGGAGATACGCGTAACTGGCCGGCGTATAGGTTTAAATCTGGGATCACGAAGAAGGTGGTCCCACATGTGAGGATAGACTGCAACTGGGGCGATGAGGTTCCCCTTTTGCCGGTCTCCGAGGGGGAGAATATTACTTCCCATAGAATAGGGTGGACAGCCATGTGCACCTACCCCCTTCACGGTGGGATGTAGATTACCCCTGCACCCTGTACTTGAGAGGCTTTGCAGGGAGTACCTTCTCTGCCCGGGGCAACTGAGCCCCAGTATATATAGGATAGTTACACTTATAGATTGGTTTGCGACAGAAACCGATCAATCTTTTGGCTACGAGCATTTTATTTCTTTGTACAGTATACAAATTTTTAAAGATGGCTATGTAAATGCCAGGATGCGCGGAAGCAAGGGCTTGGTGCGCAGTTCTGAGGATACTGGTGACCGAGGCTGGGTGCACCGATATCTGTTCGTGCGTTCCTCGGCCTTGACTTTCGATGACAAGGCTCATCTTCCAGAGGTCTAGAATAAGACGCGTGAGTCCCCGAGTTTCTTTTTATATATGCTCCTTTCTTCTTCTTGTTTTCTAACTCCGTTCAAACTTCTTTATGCAGCGGCCAAGCAACCTTACGACGGGCTCATATCTGTCGATGAGCTGACGGCGTGGGTTGAGCCAATTTTGAAGAAGTTTGGTCCGGAGAAAAGAGAGTGGGCATATTTTGCTGCTCTTAACAGTTTGACTGTGAAACACCATGGTGAGAAAATTGTTGCCTCATCGTTTTTCTTCTTAAAAAGTTCTCCGTGTCTGACCATTTTCCCTTCCTGTAGGTTTGGGCACTTCAGGAGATTTCTTTCCTGGCCCCCTCAAGACGGGCCTTCCGAGCCTGTTGCTGATCCAGTCGCTGAAGCTGAGGCTATACTAGCTTCGGTGGACGCACTGCGCAGTAGGGAGGGGGGCGAAGAATTCCTGTCCGGTGGACTGGACTCTCTGAAGAGAAAGAAGAAAAACCAGGGAGAGGGCGGAGCACGGAAGAAATCTGCTCGTAAGACTTCCGTGGCTGCCAGGAAAACCTCGTCGACTGGCGGTAATCTTTCTCCTAGGGTCAGTGTGCTAGAGCCTGTAGAAGAAAATGCCAACACTGCTGCTGAAGTCCCCGAGTCTGTACGGGGAGAGGGCTTAGCCAAGGAGGTTATCTATCTTTCGGACACTGAGGCCGAAGTTGATGTTCCTCTTAGGCGAAGACCTCATCTTCGAAGCGACAGAAGAAGGGCTGAGGAGGAGGCTGTCCGTACTCCGCAGAGGAGTCTTCGAATTGGTGACGGGGCGGAAGCTGGTCCTTCTCGTGCAGATAAGGGGAAAAGAAAAGTAGGTGAAGAAGAAGAAGAAGGAGTGAAAGAGGAGGTTAGAGAAGAAGAAACCCAAGAGGGTAGCCGGGGTCCTCGTGTTTTTCGTTTCGAGGATCTTGAGAACGTGGCTACGGAGGGAGCAACGCCTGTTGGTCTTCGCGAGTGCGAGACGATAAACCCTGGGGTGGGAGGTGACTCTAACCTTTCATCGTCAAGATTCGTTTGGCGGTCAGTCATCACTGGTCAGACAGAGTTGAAGGATATTAGGGGTATCCGTTACAAGTTTAGGCCAAATTATCCTTCCGAACAGGCTTGGGAACCCAAGTACTATGAGAGGAAGCATACTTTGAAACTTGCCCCTGATGTTAACTTCATAACAGGTCCAAGCGGCTTGGCTAAGGCGGTCTCTTCGCTCATCGGGCCCCGTGAAGAATGGGTGCTGAGGGAGCTAAGCGATGAGGAGTTAGCCTTTCAGATTGCCGCCGACTCTGCCCGAGTAAGTATTCCTTATTTTTTTTAGTTAGGAGTGTCTTTAACCTCGAATTTCTCACTTTGACTTATTTTGCTCTTTCAGTCAAGTATGCTGGCTGCCGAGCTCATGTTTCGCTCCAGGCTTAACAACGTCGATCAGGTGGTTGCGATAAAGAAAGAGTTGCTGGAAGCTCTGAAGGAGAACAAAACTTTGATAGAGCAGTGTGGTTTCCTTGGTGATGAAGTTAGTCGGTTGACGAATGTCAACAATGAACGACTTGAGCAAATCCACGCACTCACCAGGGAAAAGGACCTTCTCTTCGAAGAGAGGGAAGGGTTCGCACGCTCTACTCAAGGTTTGGAGAGATTGCTTGAAGATTGTCGAACTTCTTTGAACAGGGCTATCGAAGATCGTGCATCCCTCGAGATGGATCTGCAGAGAGCTAATGAGGGGTCTGCCAAAGCTAGGGCTGATCTTCAGGCTGCCAGGGATCAGGTCGCTCAACTAATGAGTGCTCAGACCGCATTAACCAAGGAGTTGGCCAACCTGCGTGATCAGTCTGAAATTAAGGCCAAGCTTGCTGCTCTCGAAGCCAAGCGCACCTTGCTCGTGCAGATTCAGACTAAACAGGTTAATGTCGAGGAGATGCTGCAGACCACAAAGGACGCTGTTCGTAGAATAAGACAAGCTTTGAATCTCTCTCCTGAGGAGTCTGAAGGCGAAGATGATGATGAAGATGAAGATAAAGATGAAGATGAAGATGATGGTGAAGCTTCAGGGCACGACGGCAGAACTGACGGAGCTGGTGCGTCGAGTTCTGGTCGTAGCCCTAAATGTTGATGACCTTTATCGATCTTTGATTGAGGGTCTTTTTTTTTTATATATTGTCTGGCGAAAGCCGGACTTGTTTGTTGGTGGACAGGAGTCTAGTAGAGACTGTCTGATCCTTTGTATGGCCAGTTTCATTTGGCCTTTGAACACTCTGCAAATTTCTGTCAGCCGTTTTCGGCATTTTATCAATTCACAGGATAATGTATATATGTTACTTTAGATCTGCTCAGTGACTATATTTAGTTTGAACTTTTGATCTTTTGTATGCATATGCTGTGGCTTTCGTGCTTTATGATTGGGAATTTTTCTTTTTGAATTCTGAACTTTATTAAGTTCGTCTTTCCAAAAGTTTGCCCAAATGTTTTTAACTTGACCTTCCGTTAGGATGAAGTCGTAAGATATAAGTAATCTAACCGAGTCGTGGTCGCTTTTGGCCAAATCATTGCTCTATGCGTATAACTTTGCTTATTGTTTTGATAGTTGAAAGTTGTTGCATGGCTTTGTAGATTGGCTCTGGCCGAGTTCACTGGCCTTGTGAACGACTTCTCTTATTTTCGCGGAAGCCTTGTCACATAAATATTTTGCTTTGTGAGTGACTCCTCTTATTTATCGTGGAAGTTCCTTCACATAAAAGTTTTTGTCTTGTGAATGACTCCTCTTATTTTCCGTGGAAGTCTTTCACATAAAAGTTTTTGTCTTGTGAATGACTCCTCTTATTTGCCGTGGAAGTCTTTCACATAAAAGTTTTTTTTTTTTTTGAAAAACTTTAGAAATTCGCCTTTTGATAAGGTCTTATCTGGCCTACAGGGGCCTCTCACCACCCCCTTGTTTTTATGTTGGAGCACGCAGAGTGATAACATGAAAAGAGTTTTCGGTGAGTTGCATATTGAACACATATGACCAAACGAGGAGTGTGTCCGTTGTGGGATTCGAACCCACAGCCGCGAAGTTGAAGAACTTCGAGCTCTACCAGTTGAGCTAAACGGATCTGACCTTGTTTAGGTCGTTAGTACCATTTAGAGAAGATATATAATAAAAGTAAGAACTTTTGCAAAGATAAAAGGTAAGTATAACTAACTGTTTTATCACTTAAAAGTGATACCTTTCGAGATGAACCATGTTCCAACTGTTCGGGACAGTTGAGCCGTCTGGTCGTGCCAAGCGATAAGATCCCTTGCCGACTGAAGCAATTACCTTGTAGGGGCCTTCCCAATCAGGGCCAAGCTTCCCTGAGTTTGTCTCTTGTGTGCTCTGGGAAACTTTTCTGAGTACAAAGTCCCCGACTTGGAAGCTTCGTACGCGTAGTCCCCGGTTGTAATACTTCTCGATTCGCTCTTTCTAGGCGACCACTCGCACGAGGGCCAGCTCTCTGTGTTCTTCGAGGAGATCCAGCTCTTCAGATAGGTTGACTGAGTTTGACTCCTCAGTGGCATGTGCGTATCGCAGACTGGGTTCTCTTATCTCGACTGGGATTAGAGCATCTGCGCCGTATACCAATGAGTAAGGAGTCTCTCCGGTACTCATTTTTATTGTTGTGCGATAAGCCCATAATACCCCAGGCAGCTCTTCTACCCAACATCCCTTTGCCTGCTCGAGGCGCTTTTTAAGAAATTCAACGATGATTTTGTTGATAGATTCTGCCTGTCCATTGGCGACAGGATGATACGGAGAAGAAGTGATCCTCTTGATATGCAGATCATCGAGGAATCTAGTCACTTTCTGGCCAATGAATTGTGGGCCATTGTCCATGACTATTTCTTTGGGTTCCCCAAAGAGACATACGACAAAGCGCCAGAGGAAGTCGACGACTTCTGTTTGTCGTACCCTTGAGTACGCTGCCGCTTCGACCCACTTTGTGAAATAATCAGTGATGATCAATAAAAAGCGCATCCCTTTTGGTGCCGTGGGAAGAGGACCAACAATGTCCATTCCCCATTTCATAAAGGGCCACGGAGAGATTATTGAATGAAGTGGTTCCGCTGGCTGGTGGAGAAGATGGGCGAACCTTTGGCATTTGTCACATTTCCTGACGAATTCATTTGCATCTTTCTCCATTTTGTCCCAATAGTAACCTGCACGAATCAGCTTCCGGGTTAATGCCTTACCTCTGGAATGGTTTCCACAACAGCCTTCGTGGACTTCTCTCATCACATAATTAGTCTGGTTTGGTCCAAGACATTTTGCGAGAGGTCCTGCGAACATCCTTTGGTAAAGCTCGCCATTGAGAATTGTATATCGAGCAGCTTTTACTCGGAGTTTGCGAGCAGCTTTTGCATCTGCGGGTAGAGTTCCATGGATAAGATAATTTGTTATCTCATTCCTCCAGTTCCAAGTAGTGCTGATAGTGTTAACTTCAAACTTTTCTCTGTCCATGGTCGTATAGAGAAGTTGAACAACAGCTGAAGAGCTAGCCGCTCCTATTTCTGCTACCGATCCCATGTTTGCAAGAGCGTCAGCTTCGTGGTTCTCTTCTCGTGGAATCTGAACTGCTTCCCATTCACCAAACTGTGCCAAAAGTTCTTTGACTCGGGCGAGGTACACTAGCATTCTGGATTCTCGTGTAATGAAACCCCCATTGATCTGATTGATCACTAGCTGAGAGTCGCTTTTCAGTTTGACGATGGTTGCCCCATAGCTTCGGGCTAGTTCTCATCCTGCAATAACGGTCAGATGCAAAGAATAGCTTCTTTCTTCTGCTTTCAGACATCGAAGAAACTTTTGCAATGGTCAGATGACCGGGAAATGAATCTGCGTAGAGCTGCCACTCTCCCTGTTAGTCTCATGACCTCTTTCCTATCGTGAAGTACATCTGGATTGATTCAATAGCTTTAATCTGAACGGGATTGACTTCAATGCCTCGCTGAGAAACAATGAACCCCAGAAACTTCCCCGATCCAACTCCAAAAGCGCATTTCTCTGGATTCAATTTCATGTTATACTGATCCAAGATTCGGAAAGCTTCTTTCAGATGTGCCAGATAGTCTTCTGCCCATTTGGATTTGATCAGCATGTCATCGATGTATACTTCCATAGTCTTTTTGATATGGTCATGGAACATTCGATTGACTAGACGTTGATAGGTTGCACCTGCATTTTTTAGTCCAAATGGCATAACTTTATAACAATACGTACCTCGACAGGTTATGAACGCCGTTTTTTCCTGATCTTCAGGATCCATCAGTATCTGATTGTATCCGGAGTATGCGTCGAGGAAGGTTAGCACCTCGTGTCCGGCTGTTGCGTCGATTAGTTGATCTATTCTGGGAAGAGGACATGAATCCTTCAGACAGGCTTTGTTCAGATCTGTGAAGTCAATGCAGACTCGCCACTTGCCATTCTTTTTAGGTACGACAACCACGTTGGCTAACCAATCTGGGTATTTGACTTCACGTACTGAACCGATCTTCAACAGCCGATCAACCTCGTCATTGATTACCTGGTTTCGAAAAGCTCCTTGCTGGCGCGTCTTCTGTTTCACCGGGCAGTGGTATGGATTAACGTTCAACCTGTGAGTAATGATATCAGGAGAAATACCTGTCATATCTGTATGGGACCAGGCGAATGTTGTATGCCGCTCCTTGAGGAACTGGAGGATGTCTCCTCGCAGGCGTTCGCTCAGCTCAGTTCCTAAATACACCTTTCGCTCTGGTTTATCAGCAAACAGCTCTTCGGGTTCCAGAGCTTCTACGGTTGGCATGTGGTTTTCTCTTTCATCCATCTTGGCGATGAACTCCGGGACTTCATACAACCTCCTCAGGTGCAGTATTCGGCCCCGGTTGCTGTAATTGCTATTTGCTCTCCTCGGGTAGTTTGAGGGCTACCGAGTAGCAATCTCGTGCAGAGCGTTGCTCTCCTCGGACATCATGTACTCCCCACTCGGATGGGAACTTCAACACCTAATGATAAGTAGAAGGGACAGCTTGCATGTCGTGGATCCAAGGTCTACCCAAAATGATGTTGTAGGCTAGATCCGCATCGACAACATGAAAAGTTGTCTCCTTTGCTACCCCTTCGGCCAGAGTCATCAGGGTAATCTCCCCGAGAGTCTTCTCGCTTGAATTGTTGAAGCCGGAAAGAACTCGAGATACTGGCACAATCTTATCTGCTAGCTACATTTCAATTAGAACTCGTGATTGGATAATATTCACAGAACTGCCCGCATCGATGAGCACTCTCCTCACGTCGAACTCCGCTACGCGTAACGTTATGACTAACGCATCAGCATGCGGAAACTGTGAGCCATCAGCATCAGATTCCTCAAAGGTGATTACTTCTTCTGACCGAGGGCGCTTGTTGTTTGTAATGGATACCTTTGCATACTCCTTCGCTGTGAAGGTAACCGAATCTACCTCGATCCCACCCGAAATAACATTGACTGTTCGTTTCGGGGAGGATGCTCGCGGTGGACCAGATTTATTCTGCTGAGCCTTTGCGTGAGTTTGCTTTCCCTTCTCAGTCAGGAACTCCTTCAAGAATCCCTGTTTCAACAAATGAGCAATTTCATACCTTAAAGCTTTGCAGTCTTCGGTGGTGTGCCCGTGGTCGCGGTGGAACTCGCAGTATAGGTCTTGGTTTCGCTTGCTGGGATCAGTCTTCATGTCTTTTGGCCACTTGACTTTTTCTCCCATGTCTTTGAGTACCGCCATGACTTCTGTCATTTCAACGTTGAAGCTTGGCAGGCTTGGGACTCCACGGAGATTCGATTCAGAATTCTCCCTCCGAGATAACCCTCTGTTACTGTTGCGGCTGTGTCCTTTGGAATTGTTTCGCGATTGGTCAGGGTACGGTTCATATCGTGTGTCTGACCTCTCCATTTCTGCTTTTCCACCGGATCCGCTGCTGCGAGCCTAAGCCCTTCCTCGAGAACCTGTTCCAATCAGTTTATCTTCATCGATACGTACCTTGGAATTGTAACGATTGTAGACGTCTGACCAACTGGCGGCTGAAAACCCGCGAAGAAACTCGTAAAGTCTTCGTGTGGCCTCTGAGCTCCTAATATCCAAGCTGTTGGTGAACGCGATTGCTGCCCATCTATCTGGTACTTTGGGGAGCATCATACGCTCTCTCTGGAATCGATCCACGTACTTGCGGAGTGACTCGTCGGGTCTCTGCTTGATTTCAAAGATGTCCTCTACTCGGGTCTCCGTCTTTTGAGCACCTGTGTGTGCCTTCACGAACAATTCAGCCATTTCTGCGAACGACCCAATGGAGTTGGGTGGCAACATTGAGTACCATCGCAGGGCTCCATCTGCCAGGGTTTCTACGAACTTCTTCAATTGTACAGATTCGATCTCCTTGTCGGTGAGATCACTGGCCTTTATGAAGTTGCTGAACATCATGAGGTGATCGTTGGGATCAGATGTTCCGCGATACCTTGGAATATTCGGCATTTGAACGTCTTAGGTATCGCTTTTGGAGCTGCCTCCTTCTTCCAGGGTCGCTGTGAATAACGCTGGACGTCAACTTTCTTCAGCGTAGGTGGAGCGCCTGGTATCTGGTCGATCCTTTCATGAAGAGATTTTTGAAGCGCCTCTTGGCTTTCTTTGAATTGTTTGGTGAGAGCTTCCACGACAAGGCTCATATCTGTAGGCGTCATAGATCCTCCGTTCGGATTCTGATTGGCTTGAGTCGTCGGATCTGCAGTGCCACCGTTGTTGCGCTCTCCTCCTTGCCTTGAAGTATGTGAAGAAGGTGCATTGGGGTCAGGTGCTGCAGCGTCAGCCCTTGCAGTTGAAGGGTTACTTCTCCGGAGAGAGGTAAGTGCCTCGTTTATCCCTCGATTTACTTCTGCCTGTTCCTGCATAAAAGCAAAGAGTGTTTCCTAGAGGTTCCCTTGGCCAGGGGAGAGACTCCTATGACGCCGTCTCCTGGGTGGAGTAGTGCTCTGAGAGCGCACACGCCTATATTGCTGCCTGACCGGTCCTTGGGAAGATTGTTGCTGCCCGTCGGACGAATAATCGAGAGAATAATCAGGAGAATAATTAGGACTGAGTGGAGGGGTGTTTACCTGTTGTCCGCCTATGATAGTTCGTTGAGAACTGCTTTCTGCCATGTTGGTTATAGAACAAAAAGATAGACGGAAATAGATACAATATCAAAGATAGACTTTTAACCTACGAAAGCTATTGACCGGCTCCCACTGTGGTCGCCAAATTGTTTAACCTAGATCCGATTTTAGGCCAATTAACAATTAAATTTGTATTTGCGGAGTCACGATCAATAGTTGAGATTAAGAGTTTATACAGCGAGTTGAGATGATGATAATGCGAGGACGAAATATAAATATTAAATAGTAAAGATAAAGCGTAAATGGAAGTAAGGAGAAATAACCGTATTGTATCGTTTGTCTCCGGGGAGAGTTCTTCGATACCAATCACGCTTCAAACAATCGAAAAGCTATAAAATATGGACCGAAAGAATATCTGAGCAAGAGTGAGAAAGTATTCTTATTGATAGTGTAGACAGGATGTAGAGTTGTTGTACAATCGATTAAGGTGAATGCTATTTATAGGCCTGACAGACACCCGTTGGGATTTGTAACCGCTGGGCGTGGATCCGTCTGGATAAGTAACTGTTGGTCACTCTATCCGTTGGAGTCGTAACCGCTGGGCTGTAATGATTGCTTTAATGACCATTAAATAGATGATTGTGGATAATAATGCTAATAATTGCTCATTTAGACCGTGTTGACCGTTGAAGTCCTTAGGTCTGCTCGTCTGTCCGTTGGATGTCTGTCCGTTGAAGTATCTGCTCGTACCATGTGGGAGACACGTGTCACCTAAATAGGTCCAGTCAGCTTTTATCCAATACAACAATGCCATCCTTTAGTGACACATATTTTTTTATACTATATATTTACTCCTTGTTTTTGTCTCTTAAAAGTTAACATGTGTTAATGATATTTAATTAGTTAATTTATGTCGAAATTAGCATTTATACGCTACTTGTACAATACAATCCAAATCATAGACCGTTTATGCACATCTATTCAAACGGCGCGCGCAGATTTTCTTTCCCGACAAAAATTTAGTTTTGCAGAGATATTCCAGATCAATGTTTAATTGAGATTCTGACCTTTTTTTAGTATTAGACCATCTCCTGAGGCTGATGTTGCAGAATTAGTCCTCAATTGAGCAAGCATCTTAAAATTATTCCTTTTAGTTATTTCCAGTTTGTTTACACATCATAATCTCTATTATATATTTTATTTAATTCTTGTTCCTTCTAGTTGAGATTACATATTTAAACCCAATTATAGAAATCGTCTGCGAACCACACTTAGTGGAAATTAGGAGGTACCTAACTCCTTTCTTCTAGGTTATTTTGAATACTTACCTGACTCTCTGACTAGTAGACCAATACGGAGTTATCCTTTAAAATTAATTAGAAATATTTTTAGATGACCTAATACGCCTAGATAAATGTATTAGGTGGCGACTCCAAAACTCAACTCCAACGAGTTACCTAAGTCGGAAACCACTTTTCGAGTGCACGGTCCGAGGTAGGAAAAAGTGAATTGCGCTGCTACCGCAGTTTTCTTGATCAACCCAATCTGTCAAGGAAGTTTTTCTGATGGTATGCCCTGGTTAGCATCCCGAAAAAAATATCAAAAAAATTGTGTAGATCTAATTCGAAGAAAAGGAAATAAAGAGATTAGACAAGACAACAAAAAACCATTGAAGGAAGAAATATAAAAAACTACAGTCACATTTGCTAATTAATTTAAAATATAAAATAAAACGAAATAGATCCATTTCATTTATCATAATGAATTATATTTTTTCAATACACTGTTGTCAATATAAATATAAATATTAAATATTAAAAAAAAGAGAATAAAAAAATACAGGCTACTTGCCCTTCATATTTCACCGATGTGGGAGACTGTTCCCACACCACATCAACTCATTCAACATAGTGCTTAAACCCTGAACACAAATACTCCATCTCCACCCCCACCACCATGCGCCACCTGCTGACCTCCCTCTGCCACCGTATACAGCCGTGTATCCACTTCATCTTCTCGGTAAACTACAAGCCTAAAAAACCACAACCACCACCATCACCAAAAAAAAAAAAAAAAAACAGTGACATTCACACATCACAAGGAGTCATGGGTATACCCATACAACTTGATATCACAATTAAATGATAAAGTAGCAATGCGACATATGGATGTGTATATGGAACAAGAAGAGAAGTATATTGAAGTTGTCATGTTTGATTCTCAAAAACTTCAGTCTAAACTTCAATCTGAAATGGGCTCTCACTTGTCTAATTACCTTTGTACCCCTCCCTTTCGTTGGGGTCCGTGGTATTGTCTCGCTTCATTTTTTTATTTATCTGACAATATTTGATTGAGTACGGAGCTTAGGAAAGAAAGAAAGAGTTTTGGATTGTGTCGTTCGAAACAAGCTATAGATATTTGTGTGGTTAGAACATCTCAGTAAGGGTAAAATAGGAAGTTTCTGCTATAAAGAGGTGTTATACATGTATACTGACATTTGATGTTTAGATCTCATTTAGTTGTTATTGTAAAAAAGTTCGCAAACAATACATGTTAAATTTAAAATCTCAATAGATTTTCATATTTCATTTTTTAAAAATTGAAAAGGTTAATACATTATCTATAACTAGCTGTACCGTACAGTAAAAAAATTAAAATATAAGGAACATATGCATTCATACAACCTTTTTGGCAACTATTTTTTTGATTGGTCCTTTTTTATAACTATTTTTTATGGTACAAATGTAAAAAGGTAGTAATATATTTATGTTACGAAGGACTTTTTGGGATTTTTACACTAAAAGACAAGTAACACACAAAAATGATAAAAAATGGCCCTTATTTGCGAATCTTACCCGAAAAATTACAATTTTCGCGAGATAGTAATCCCCACAATTTTATACAAGTTTATACACGTGTATAAAATTATATAAATTTTTATAAACTTGTATAATCAAATGAATAAATCTGTATAAAGTTTTAGAATTCTTTAGTATTATGGTCGTTTATATAAATTTTTAGAACTTTTGTGTATATTTTTGTATTTCTCTCCTTGCCTACACATTTATCTATGTATATTTATGTATAATTTATTTTTTTGGGAAGATTTGTGTGTATATATAAACTTGTCCAAAATAATGATATAGACAAAATCAACAACATAACTTCACTAAAAGTAATGACACCGCCGGCGGGGAGGGTGTCTGCCGTCGACTCAGTGGCAGGGGAGGGGAGAATTGATAGCTAAATTTTTTTTTATTTTGAAGGAGTTCTTAAATTTATAGTCTAACATATGGTGTATTGTTTGTAATTTTTGGTGGAGAGCTGCCTATTTTTGAAAATTTCCCTTATTATAGATAGATTGTATTTTATTTTACGCCTATGGTCATCATCTCCAGTTTTTCTTAGGTTTCTCCCGGACGCATGACTTTCTTTCACTTTATTCACCTGCTGAATAAGATCCAAGACCTCCCCAAAGGTAAACTTTTGTTGCATGCAAAAAATTTTCATTGTAGCGGAGAGTAAGTTTTTTTTTCCTTTGTCGACATTTTTCCAATAATATAATTTGAACGTCTATAAAGTCCCATTAAAGTATAACACCCACCACCCTGACTCAGATTGACATAAGTCCTTCTCAAAATGCGTTTCTTAATTTTTTAATCGTGTTATCTATACAATTATGTTTTATTATTCTTGTTGGATATGATCATTGTGGTATGTACCTCAAAGTATCCGCTAGGCTAGCATATTCCCTTTCCATGCCATTTGGATTTATTTATATGTATGTTTGCATCATAGAGCAACTCACTAGATATACTTGTTAGCCTGGTGAATTAAATTCCTTTCTGCTCTAAACCTTCAAGTCTACTTAAAACTCCTTAATTTGAATTATTTTCGTTTCTTGGAGTGTACATGTAATGAGAATGTTGTTGTTGGGCTTGACTGCATATCCTCCTTCTTATAGTAGCTTAGCGAAGTAGTTAATTGGTACTTAATGGACTTGAAAGTTTTTCGAGTCAAAGGGACATTAAGGCTATCAAATGCGAAAGCCTTGGAGGATCAGTGATGTAGAACATATCTGGACCAGTGTCAGTGTACTCCCGACTTGGACTGTAGGCGCGTAGCAAGGTTGCTGCTTACTTTCTGTTTGTCCATGAACTTCAATGCAAGTTAAAAATCCTTTTAATGTAATTAACCACATAACAAACACCATTATTGTGTTATCATTTAGCTACCAAAAGTTGTTTTGTCAATCTAAATAGGTGTATGGGTTAGATCAATGGGACAAAAGTTTCTGTGATGCGAGGATGAAGCTTTTAGTAATCATCTGATAGAATCACGCTTGGAATCTATAAATGTGACACAACTAAAACCATCTTAATGCAATTTAGAGATGCACCAGTGGCAAGTCTTTGTTCATATTGATGATATACATTTGCACTTTACGGCAGATTTGATATTTAGAAGCCTAAGATTTGCTTACTGCAATAGCTTATTTAGTTACTGATATTAAGAATTTCTATTGCCCTCTAAGGCACTTTTTCTTTGCTGTTCTTATTAAGTGCGGACCACTTCTCTTTATTGACTAAAGTTACACTGGTTGATAGTTATAGTTAATTGGATCAAAGTTTAGGTTATGACGCCTTAACATTGAACAGATGAGCATGGCAGGGTTCAAATCTGTGATGTCTGCCTAACCCACACATCACAGGTTGCACTGTTACTGCTAGACCAAAGCTCGTGGTGAAAGTAGAATTTAGCATCTGTCACCAATTTGCAATGTGAATAAAGGTCAATTTCTTTATCCGTTGATGTGCTGGAAAGAATGGACACTACAACCTTTTGATATCCAAGAAAAAGTCAATACCAATGTCAAGTTAATATCAAATTCTTAAAACATGCTAACGGTGAGCTTAATTGTTTCTTACGGATGAGACAACTTTGAGGTATCAATTCATATTGATTGATGACCTCTTTGGGTATTAAGCCATAAATTTCTCAATAAATGCATTTGCTACTGAAATTTCGGAATGTACTAATGTTGTTCTTTTGTGTTTTGTTAGATGCTCACAGTCAGAAATAGGAGGCTAAAGGAATGCTGCAACAGATTCTCAAGAGGTTTTTTAATGCCTCAGCGCTACTATAGTAACATATACATGCATTGCCAGTGACAAACAAGACATTAATGTGTCTGCGAATTAGTTCCTTCAAACTAATTTGTTTCATGAGGCTCTTATTCCAAAACGATATGGGAGATTTGGAATAACTTATGACTACTGTGGTTCTGTTTCTAAAATTACAAGAGGATATGGATGCTCTCTGGAATTTAATTCTAACTAGCTATTAGCATTAAGGTCTTCTTCGGAAGCAACAATGGTATGAGCCAAGATGCCAGACATATGCTAAGCTTTTCTTAATGCTCGGGAAGTGCAAGCAGCCAAATCAAGCTAGCTTGCTTTTTGAGATCACACGAGCCGATGGCACTAGATGGTTATACTGTACTTGCAAGTGGATATGGTTTTAATGGCCTTCTTGATGAGGTGATGCATACTATTGATGATATGAAATCAGTCAGTAATTGCAAGCCTGGTGTATATACTTACTTGATCTTTATTAGGCGCTGCATTTGATTTCTTCGTTTTGATATGATCGAGAACATTTTAGCCGAGATGGCATATCCCGAAATTGAATGTAATTCTGTGACTTACTATACCATAATTAGTGGCTATGGTAAAGCTAAGTTGTTTGAGCTGATGGAAAGCTCCTTGACTGGTATGATTGAAAGTGACTGTACTATCCCAAATGTTTTCACCTTGAATTCAGGATCTTATGGTAGCTGTGGGAAAAATGATAAAATAGAGAAGTGGTTTGAAGAACTTCAAATAATGGGGATTAAAGCCAGATGTTATGAGGAAAAAGGTACTAATGCGTTTTCCCCTCAAGTCATACGAGAAAACCTGGCATGTATCAGAAAATGGGGTCGGTACTTGATTTTATGAGGAAACATTTCTATTCCCCGACGTTTGTGACTTACAATATTATTACTGAGACATTTGGGAAGGCCAGACTTTTGATGAAGATGGAAGAGTTTTTCTTACTGATGAAGCACTGAGGGGTGAAGCCAACTTCCTTCACTTATTGCTCTTTTCTCGATGCTTATACCAGAGCCGGTGTTCTGGAAAACTTGACACAATCATAAAGCAAGTAGAAAATTCGTATGTACTTTTGGATACTTCCTTTTTCAATTGCATCGTCAATGCTTTTGGTCAAGTTGGTAATATAGAGAGGGTGAGGCTTTGTTCTTGGAAATGAAGGTCAGAAAAATTAAAACAGACAACATCACAATTTCTACCATGATTCAGGCCTACAATTCACAGGGATGTTCGAAGCCGCCAGTGACTTGAAGAGACAAAATATTTGTTACTTGTGGTACTTCGGTTACTCGTATTTTCCACCATCTGTTACTCCTTGTGCATATTAGTTTTGCTTAATTAAGTATGAATCATCAGAAAGTCACATTTAGTAGCGTTAAATCACTATTTAAGTAAGCTACATGACATTTCTTGTCAAATGTTGATGATAATAAAAAATGCTGCAGTATTCTATAATAAACCGGCTTTTTTTTCTCTCTCTTATGTGTACTAAGTTATTCTATTAATTGATCACTTGATATCTAACACTTTTTTGTTACTTTTTCTTTGAAGAAAATAAATTGGTCAGAGGCTAGAATATCTGTATGATAATGTAGGAAAACTTTCACAAGGGATTCTGTTTTCAATGTTGAGAAAGTGCGCAGAATGTTCTGTCGCGTGGCATCTTGGAAGTGATGGTCCACGATTTTATTATTAATTGCCTCTGTGATTTTGTTTCTGGGAACATTGAAACTCATCGTATGGCCTAAAACTGAAAGGGATTCAAGCAATCGAAGTGGTTAGCTCTTGCACTCAAACATTACGATTTTGGTTTGTACTTAGTGAAGACTTTAACAATCTGTTGTTCTTTTTTTAAAAAAAAACTGGTACATATTTGCTTATAGCCTTATACATTCTATGAACTATTACGATGTTACAAATAACTGACGTATAAGATTTGGCTGGTGAAGAAATTTAAGTGAAATAAGAAAGTAATAAAAACTCACTGTACTTTATAAGACAAAGAAGACTGGGAAGGGTTCAATGAACGGTCTTTTCACCTATATTTTATGTTCTAAAAAGCACAGAAATAGGTTTTCGTGAAGTGACACGTACCCATTTTGGCTGACTACTACGCTGCTGATATAACCTATAGAGAATTCTCCTCTGAGTTCTCTAGAAAAAATTTGTGTTCTAGATTCTTTCTATTGCGTGGATTTGAGTTTATGGAGGGGCTTATGATGGACGAAAAATGAGCCGTACGGTGGTGAGAAATTGGTTCAAGCAGGAATTACAGAGACAGAGATCATTTTTGAAGCTCTAAGGACATCACGATGCTGATGAAGATGCATTGGCCACTGTTGCAAGCGTCCTTTTTTTACTTGGAGTTCTTCTATTAGTTCCTCCATAGAGCTAATAAGGTCGGCGCGACTCTCTCATTATATTGAAAAGATAGTATCTTTTCTTTTCTTTTCTTTTTGTAACCCTGTTCTTACTGTATCACTAAGTTTAATCAGTGGGGATTCTACAGAATTTCATGTTGACGATGCTAACAAAAAGCTGTTCTCTTGAGAAAAAAAATCCAATATAGTTGTAAGTGAAATATATTTTTCATATGTGATTTGTGGGATATTAGATTGGGGACAACAATTTATTCTTATATAAGTCTGGTTCTTGGTACGCTGTAGTGATGTGCTTTCAGTAAGTACAGTATTAAGTTTTGATGCCTCTATTATAGAAAGTTCGCTATAGAATTCTGTTGACATAACATTTACGGGAAGTGAGTATTGATAATGGTATACCAGTTTCTATTAAGTAGTACTAGTAACTACAGATGTTCTCTTGATGTTTTTTTTGACTTACTTTAAAAGGGTTCACCAAACCGTGCACTCAGGCCCGTCGTTGTTCTGTCTATATTAAAGATGAAGATGTAGTAATTTGTAACAGATTGCTTCTGCTTTGTTAATTAGAAAAAGCTGAAAACGTTATTTCAGTGATTAATCATGATTCAGACAGCTTGCTCTTGAGCAAATTGGAGAATTTTTTTTGTTCTTTGAAATGGTCTGCAGGCAATATAATTGACTTCTTTAAGTTCTTTTTTTCCTTGGTTCTACTGTTCTACTTTTATGCATAATTTTGTCATCCGCTTCAAGCCTGGAATCACTTGCACCAATTCATATAGGACATTATATTGTTATTGGATGATTCTCTAAAAAAATTTTGTGTCCATAGCTTAATGATTTCCTTCCAAAATTTTGCAAAATAATTTTGTAACAGTGTTATGTTGAGAGTGGGACCAATAATGTAACCGAGATGATGATCTTATGCTTCCTCATGGCAGTCATACAAAAAATTTTGCTTCTCCTGTTGATATTATCAACCCATTGATTCAAATGAATTCTCCTTATGTTAACAAGTTCTTTGACAGTCCCATTGCCAAGTTATTTAATTCTGGGAACGATAGATGTTGCAGCTTGATGTGATATTTCAATGTCAAGATATTCTATGCTTTTTTTAATGAATATATATAGTTCCAATTCATATAGGACATCTTATTTTCTTTTTCTAATATTTGAGGATTTACTTGAGTTAAAATCTCAAATGGTCACTCAACTTTGGGAAATTAACCACCAAAGTCACTTTGCTTTGGTTGGTCCCAAAAAGGTCACTCAACTCAAGGAAAATATCTCAAAAGTAATTCTTGCCAGTTTTTGCACCGTCATCCACCGTAAATCTGACGTGGCTTTTTAAAATACTTTTATATAATTGTAGGTCCCAATTTCTTTTTGCCATGTAGGACTTTTTTAATAATTACTTACTATTTTTCTGACAAGTGTAATGCACGTGTATTCCTAATAACTAGTGCAAAAATTATAAATATTGTGTAATAAGCGTGTATCGTTATTAGTAAATTAAAGGAAAAAAATATAAATTCAAAGTACTGATATCTCGAATCCTTTCCGTTCGATATTTTTTGTTATCGTAATACATAATCATATTAAACATTACTATTGTACGAATGCCAGTAATTAATATTTGAACAATTATAATCTTTTTGGTGTCGACTGGTGTGTCTACATGCCCTATTTGTCGCGAGGTCCTAAACGCGATCACGCAGAGGTTGAGGAAGTTAACCTTCACGAATTCGTGGCATTTGAAGCCTTCGCGAAGCACTACTGGATTGGTCTTCACGATCGCACCCCTTCAGTCGCGATAGCACTGAGACGGTGATCAGAAGCCCACTTCAAGTTAATGACTTTTATTTCAGCCCACTTTAGGGGCAATTAAGGCAATGTTATGCCATTATTAGTAGATACTATATAAGCTTCCTTATCTCATTATTCTAGGGTAGTTTTGGATGATAATTATTTAGAGTAAACATTGGCTGAGTATGTTGCTTGAGCACTTTCTTTCCTTGGTTTGCAATTGGATTAGATCCAATTGAGGATCAATTAGTATAGGTTCATTTTGATTGTTGTTTTAAGGGGGTGATTAGGCATCACCTTCTAATCCATTTTCTTAATTCCAAATCAATTCAAATTGGGTCTTTCTTTTATCATTTTATTTTCTTGTTATTTTCTTAATCCCAGTTATTGTATAGGCTTAAACTGATTTAGGATCACAAATCAAATTTGGGTTAAGAACACAAGCAAATCTTCGTATCAAAGTCAAGATAATGCCAAGAATAAGCAAAAATGCAAAAGAATAACGTGATTTCAATATATAACCATGAGTACAATTTTGGCCAGAGTTTCTGTAAGTATTTCTGAATGAACACAATGTAAAATGAGGAGCTATTTATAGATACAAGGGCCTTGCCCACATTCCCCACGACTGGTAGTGTCCAAACCCACGTTCTAAGCATTTACTGATGGAGTTAGTGGGATAAAGTAGTGGGTTGCTGAGCCGCTAAAACCGAGGTGTTCCACCGAGGCCCAAATGCGTGACCTCGGTAGTGTGACCTTGTTGTTCGGTCGAGGTGTGTGTCACCGAAGTACAGCTTGCGACTCGCCTTCGGTGACGACATTGGTGCTCGACTTCGGTGGTTCAATCGTTTGCTTCGGTCTCTCTCCTTTGGAACATCAGTTCGATTGTCCTTGATTCGTTATACCGAGGTGCTATCCGAGCACGTCGATTTTTACCCAATACAGATAGTCCCCCACTCCTCGGGCGAGCGCCAGGGTCGTCGAGGAGTGGAATGAATTTAAGCGGGAAGGTGACGTAGCTCAACCCTATCCAAGGGTTTTAAAAAAGTCGCACACCTTTTCAAATTACTGCTCCGTGTTACGTGGCGGCCGTTTGTTGGCTACCGAACGGTCATGCCGACTTATTCGCTTCCTCCAACGTTATTGTCATCATTGCTTTTCCCACTTGCACGTGCACATCACCTATAAATATATCACTTGGAGACCTTCTTCTCCATTTGATAATCTTCTGCAAACAGTGGAGAAAGATAGAAAAAGCTTCCCTCTTCACCTGATTTCTTGATTTGCTTCAACCTTGATTTCAACCTTCTTTCTTGTAAGAAAACTTTTATTTCAAATTTCACATCATGTCTACTACAAATTCTGGACAAGGATCTAGCGATTCCAGCGAGAGAGCCGAGCATTTTGCCGCCGCGATTTTATCCCCACCGTGCCAGCGCTGCAAGTCATTGAGGCAGAGGGTGGTGGGGAAGCGACGTCGATAGCCAGTGCTCCAAGGCGACACAAGGAGAGAGCTGGTCGCAACAAGGCTGAGGTTAATTTTGACGCTGACACTGATGTTGGTGGCGATGACCACGATGGTGACAGGGATGACGTCGAGGGCGACGACATCATCAGTACCAAAGAGGTAGGTGGCCCAACGGCGGGACCGAAGTCGACCGAGAGACAAGTGGCCAAGCGGGCGAGACCGAGGCCAGCAAAGAGGGGTCAAAGGCCGAAGCTGGAACCTCAAAGAAATCGAGGAAGAATATTCCTCTCGAGGTGGAGATTGACCCTCGGTTGGTTATCCCTTCACATTTTAATAATGACAAGGACCTCAAAGTCCAAATTCAATCCGATGCCCAAAAGGGGAAGAAAAGAAACATACCAGTGCACGTTACTCCGAGCGTGATAACTGAGGATGTGATTGAGACTGTTCGGGCAGATTGTCGCTGGGGACCCGAGGTGGAAATTATGGTTCCAGCCCCGGACGCAGCGGCCTCCACTCATGTTCCAGGATACTCTTTGGTTTCACGTATCCTTTCACCATAGGGTTTGGCTTGCCAGTTCACCCCATAATCGACACGTTTTGTCGATCCAACAACTTGTGCTTGGCTCAGCTGGGCCTTGGGGTTTGGAGGGTTGTACAAGCCCTTGAATATTTGAGTAGGTTAGCCGAGTTGCCCTTCACTTTCCAACATCTGATCTCCCTTTACTACCCCCTATTTTCACAAAGCCGGGGTGGTAGCTCTCTTACCCCGTGGATCTTACGCTATTTTGAGCAAGAGCGAAGACCATGGTGACCGGGGTTGGAACGATCGATATGTGCTCATTCCTAAGAGGCTGCTGTCGACTGAGCCTGGCTTCCCCGAAGAGTAGAATGCTCAACGTAAGTGTTTGTCTTTGTTTGGCCTTCGATCACCATTGCTCGTACTTACTTTCCTATTTGTGACCTACAGCTGAAAAGGTTCCAGTCAACCCACCGGGGGATTTTCTCGAATGGGCAACCGAGGTCATGAAACAAGAGAAGCGTCCTCGTCGGCAGTAGATGATTTTAGCCGCTTTGAAGGAGAACCAATGGTCATGCAAGAGGCATGGTAGGTTAACTATCGATGTTCGAAATTCCCTAATGCTTGCTTTGAGTAATTGCTCCTTAATGTTTTCTTTTTCCCTTCCCACTTAGGCTTTTCCAACAGGGCCAATAAGGATGCCGAAGAAGAGGAGGAGGAGGAAATCGAGGAGAAGGGAGACGGAGAAGGGGAAGAGAAGAAGGAGAAGAAAGAGAAGAAAAAGAAAGAGAAGAAGGTGATTGACGCCACTGAAGGCGTCAATAAAATGGTGAGTTTGGCGAGGAAGCTCGCCGGAGACAAGAAAGCTAAGGGCCCGTCGGGCCAAGGGACTTCACAAGGTAATGACATCTTTTTAGGTCGGTTTATATGCATACCCACTTCTACTTCATCTCATACTTATGAGATTGCTTCTCTCCCTTCCCCAGGCTCTAAAAGGAAAAGGGCTGAATCGAAGAGGGCCACCAAGGCAAAAGGACCTAGGGTCGAGGAAGCTTCCGCCCCTGCTTCTGAAGCGGTGGTTGAAAAGCGACGTGGCTTTATTGATGAGCCCAGCGACGAAGAGGTTCGCCAAGCTGCTCTCGAGGTAGTTCCAGAGCCAATTCCTGAAGTGACTCCAGAGCCAGCTGCCGAGGTCCCTAGGGAGACCGAGGTTATAAACGTGGAGGAGTCTGACCAAGAGGTTGCCAAGCGGAAGGGCAAAGCTAAAGCAAGCGAAGGCTTGATTAAGAGCATGGTCAAAGCTTCCCGAATTTGTGCCAAGGCTTTGAACTCTGCACCTCGGGCATTGGAAATTGCTCCCGAGGCGAATCTGTTGGATCCCACCAAGGAGGACATCGCTGCGCTTGATGCTATGCTCGGGTCTACCGAGGCTCATGCTCTTCGGAACCTTAGTCCCATGAGCTTGAGAGGTGTTTCAGCCGCCTCTGCTCTTCGTGTAAGTTTTCATGCATTCTTGCTCGCGCGACTTACCTTTTCTTTGTTCTCGACGCTAACACTTTGGTCTCGTGCAGAGCTTGGTCCTCACGTTGCAAGCTATCCATCTAGAGCGTTACCGAGCAGAGCAAGTCCAGGCGGCGACCGCTGCCTGGGGAGAGCAGAAAAGGGGATTTTTGAATAGAATCGCCGAGTTGGAAGCCCAATTCGCCTCTTTGAACGAAGACTTGGGGCGTGCTAAGGAAGCGGCAGCTAAGGCCGAGGCTGACTTGCACGGGGTTTTGGAGTCTGCCGAAGCAAGGGTTCAGGCTGCGACCAATGAATTTGTTAACGAGCGTTCGAGGTTGAGCCTTGAAAATGCTCGACTTGAAGCCGAACTCTTCCGTGCTAGGGCTGAAGTGTTGGAGGTGGGTGAAAAATACCGTGTCAAGCTAGCGGAGTACAACGCCAAGCTTGTTGGGTTGCAAAGCCAAGTAGACCAAGTGCCTACTCTTCGGGGCAAAGTTTCAAAGCTCCAAGGAAGGATTGCCTACCTCAATCAGCGGGCCGAGGTTAAAGCGACGAGAGCAAAGTTTGAGGAGGCTTGGGCTGTTGTTAAGACTAGGCTCAACACACTTGAGCAAGTCCAAGCTGGGCAGATTGTGCTCGAGGAGGAGATAGTCAAAGCCAGGGATGTTGCTGCCGAAGCCCAGAAAATTATAGATGATCTTCCCTCAAGAGAGGATTCGGATGATGGTGAATCCGAAGGTGATGAGGAGGGCGAGAGCACCGAAGAGGGCAGTGAAGATGCCGAAGGAGGAAATCCTTAGGGGAAGCTAGTTCATCCTCTGTATTTTTTACTTTTTGTTTAGGCCCTCGGGCCTTCTTGATGTAAGCCTTCGGGCTTTTGATTGTAAATCCCTTGGACCTTCGGGTCCTTTTTGTTGTAAATAATTCAAATCCTTGGGGCTTTTTAATGAAATAATTTCGTGTTTCTTGTTTTAAGTGTTAGCTTTTGTATTGTCTTAAGTAAGAGACTTTGGAGCAGAACACGTAAAACAGTTTGTTTCCAAGACTTAATCAAATAAAAATCGATGAAAACTTAGAACGATGTCTCGCTCTCGAGTCGATGCATTTAAAGTGCCATTTCGGCATGCAAGATCATAGAAATAAAGAGATTTTTAATCAAGTTTATTTCATTGATGATAACAACGAGCCGGAGTTGGCTTTTACATAGGGCCTTAGTCGAAGTAAAAGTTAGGCGCGAAAAACAACATGCCACTATCGGGCATATTTACAAAGTACTAATCTATTTCTCGGGTGCCAGTCCCCGGTTGCTGAATAGATGGACTTCCGTTGGGAGGCTCGATGTCGACCTCGGTTGCAACCCGCCTCTCACTCCTCCCTAGTGTTCGGGTTTGAATCTTGATGAAGATCCGAGCACTGGAGATCGTTTTATCCGCTTCCTGAAAAGGTCAAGCAAAACGAAATGAGGAGCAAGTTAGTACACTTCGACCGAAGCCCTAGGAGCATTTTTCGGCTCGAGGCTGTGGGTAAATTTTAAATGGCCAAGGAAACAATTTCTTTTTTTTCGGCTCGAGGCTGTGGGTAATCTTTCGGCTCGAGGAGCAAGTTAGTACACTTCCTGAATAGATGGACGTGTGCGTTGGGAGCAACAAGTTCTTTTTTTTCCCAAACGTACACGCAAGTATACGTGGTCGACAAGTAATAAAGTGATAAGTAGAGTATCGTTCCCACGAGGACTATTCAGACTGAATCCTAGCAAACAATTTCTTAAAAACTATTCAGGGATCTTTTTTCAATGGTTGAGATTTTTACTAACTAAATGCAATAATTAAAACAAGTAACTGAAATCAAGTATTCGAGAGCAGACTATAGTTGTTATCAATAAAGAAGACACGGTCCAAGGTCAGAGTTACGCACAATCCAGTTGAGTTTTCCAGTTGATTCTACTTCTTGATTTCCTAGATTGCTAACTACAGGTTAAATGTACCCGTGAAAACCTTTCGATTCTTCACGGTCTATGCAGGCTACTCCAATCCCTATATGTCTATGGGTTGAATCACGTGCACGCATTAACGAATTCTGTGATTAGTTAAGCTAGGTGAGCAAGTATATGTCTATCCTACTCATAAATTGGTTCCCCAATGCCCGGGTTCACAATCTAGCTCTACTCTTTCTTATTGCGTTCATAAATTCCCTCTTTCGAGTTCAATCTAAAAACCATAGATAGTGTTCAATTATCAGGCCTCAATAATCAAACAGTTATGATCAAGAAAGAATAAACAATCCGTAATGGTAAATCAATATATAGAAATCAACTTTCAAACATCAACCTTCATGTATTTACTCTAACCCTAGAACGAACAAACTATAGAATTAAAGAGAAGAATAAGAGAAAGAGAGAAAGAACTTGTTTAGAAGACATCTAGGGCTCCTCCCCTCTCCTCCAAAACTTGCTCCAAAGTCTAAACTCCTCTCAAAAACTAAGTAAAAGAGTATTTATAGGGTTTACAAACGCCTAGTTATAAGTTACACCTAAGCCTAGACGAAATAGGAAGTCAAAACTCGCTCCAGGGGCGCTATAACTGGCGCCCCGCGCCCCCGACCGCGCCTGGACAAACTGTGGTCCTAGAAACTTGGGCGCTTTTGGCCCGCGCCGCATGGGAAAACGCACCAGGCGGTGGGGCGCTTTGGGAGGCACGCCACGTGGCCTACAGCGCCAGGCAAAATCCGCCTCTCCTTGCTCCGCAACTCGCCTCGTGTCGTGCCCTCGTGTGCTCAATCCAATCCTCAATCAATTTCCAATCATTCCTTGCTCAATCACGCTCCTAAAAGCTCCAAATGCACTGCATAACAACCTACATACATACGACATAAAATTAGTGCAAAATCATATTCATCAACTAGAAAACGTGCGAATAAAGTACTCAAACGTGAGGAAATATTAAGGAAATATAGGCATAAAATGCCAAACATCACCACCCCACACTTGAACCTTTGCTCGCCCTCGAGCAATCACAAATAACTTCCCAACCTAGGTAGAACAGGTCTGCCTATGACTATGGTTGATACCGACCATTGAACAAATGCATACAAGACTACTATGGGTCCAACAAACATGCCAATAATTTATCAAACATCAAAACATGAGAACAACCACCCCAAGATAACTCAAATGCACAGCCTCGACTCATTGCAACCATGCTCCCACGAAGTCATACCTATCTACTCAACCAAGAAGCCACGACTTCACATATCTCATGCAAACCATGTGCCCTCACCAAAATGAAGAAAGAGAGTGTCCCCCAAATATCACACACAACAATGAATATCAAGAATAGAACGGGGACAATAGCATAGAAAGAATTCACTCACTCTTATGAAAAGCTCACATGTCACACACGATGTACCATAGGCTTGCCCGTAGTGTAGGACTCCACTAATGTAAGCTCACTCCAATCGGAATTAACTAGGACTTTAAAAAGGTTGTAATGTAGGCTAAGGGGCTGGTAGGATACATATGGGTAATAGTGACTACCTTCCTAAGCACTTTAATACATCACAATTACAAAGTACTCAAATGTGAGGAAAGATTAAGGAAATATAGGCATAAAATGCCAAACATCACTTCGTCCTTCGGATCCATGAGGATTTGGTTGTACCCCGAATAAGCATCTAAGAAGGTTAATAGTTTGTGTCCAGCCGTGGAGTCTATTAATCTGTCAATTTGTGGCAATTGATAAGAGTCTTTGGGGCAAGCCTTGTTTAGATCAGTGCAATCTACACACATCCTCCATTTGCCATTTTTCTCGGGCACGATGACTACATTAGCCAGCCACTCGGGGTATTTCACTTTTCTTATGAAGCCATTCTCTTGCAGCTTCATAGTTTCATCTTCGATTGCTTTCTTTTTTACCCCGGCGTGAGGTCTCTTTTTCTGTTTCACCGGGGTGAATTTAGGGTCTACATTTAGTTTATGGGTCATAATCTCCAGATCGATATCGACCATATCTGAATGGGACTAACCAAAGCAATCGTTGTTGGACTTTAAGACTTCGATGGTAGCTTTTTTCAACTTTGGGTCCAACTCCGAGCCGACAAATACTTTCCTCTCTGGAAAATCTTTCGATAGCATGAAAGATTCCAGCTCTTTTATGGTGGAGTCCTCGGCCTTTTTCTTCTAAGGTTCTTGAATGCAAATCGGGATCTTCTCCACTTCTCCTCGGGGGTCTTCCCCATTAGACCCCGGTTCCATTGGTTGCTATTATTTTGGTCCGATAGGGACGACTTGTCACGACCCAATTTTCGGGGCCGTGATGGCACCTAAGTGTTACATCCTTAGGCGAACCACGAATAATTAAACTGACTCATAATGATAATTTAGATAGAAATATTTCAATAAAATGTAGGTGTAGACATCCACCCGAAATACATTGTCAATAGAGCATCTACGAATTCTGACATCCGATATATATATATATATATATATATATATATATATATATATATATATATATATATATATATATATATATATATAATACAAGATGTAGGAAGCGTCTAAATACTAAGGTGGATCAGACGGTATACCACCGCGAACCATGCGGTTGGCTCACCTCAAGAAAAAATAGTCACAGCCTCGAACGGATTAGATAAGTCCAGCTGTCTGACTAGTAGAAGGATCTGCACATTTAAACAGTAAGTTATGAGCCAAAGCCCAGTAAGATCATCGACAGGCCCGCTAAATTACCCTTTTGGGACAAGTCTTTGATAATGCATAAGCAGATAACGGAAGTACAATCCACACCTTTACAGTAACCCATAAACATTACATACGATAATATAATTATACAACAACACAAGCAATAATACGCGAATACATAACATGGTCAATAATATAAAGATACATAATATAGGCAGCATATACAATATTATATTGATACTATGGTATAAGCAATAATATAATTAACACCCAGCATGGCGATGATATATCTCGCATACCACATAGGTAATGATATACCTAGCACATAGCATAAGCACACACCCTGTGCGGCTTTGTTTATAGGTCATAACGCACCACAGGCCTCTGTCCCTATAAACAACTTTACTTATAGGTCATAACGCACCACAAGCCTCTGTCCCTATAAGTCTCCACATCTAGGTCATAACGCACCACCGGCCTCTGTCCCTAGATGGAATTTCGCTTCTAGGTCATAACGCACCACCGGCCTCTATCCCTAGAGCATATCAATAATACACCGGCACACAACATCAACTATACACAAGTCACGTTTGTGCTTTCTCCTTTTTGTATAAATATAACGAGTAGTACATAATACTATCTACTAGAAAATGCTAGTCAATTAAGTACTCGACATCTTACTTAGCCAGATCAAATCTTATCCGCAAGCAAAATAGAGGTCAAGTCTCACTTACCTCAAAATCGGCTCAAGTGGCTAAGGAACGACCTCCTTTCCCAAACGATGTGCCTCCGTAAGACTCCTCTCTGAGCCAAAGAAATAGTATCGCACTCGTAAGCATGTGAGGAAAGGATTCTAAGCCCTTACGCAATTTAAGAGGCAATTTACCAAAATACCCCCGGGTCGGGCGTACCCAAAAACCCGTAAAATTTATGTTTCCGGACTCCCCATACTCCCACGAGTCCAAAAGTACCATTATTGTACATACCTGAGTCCAACTCGGTCATTGTTCCCATTTCACAAATCTAGGGTTCAAACCCTCTTTCCAAGGATCGTCACTTTGATCCTCGGATTAAAGCGTTAAAAATGGGTAAGAATAGTTACCTTGTGTTTAGAAATGATTTTGGTACTTCAAATTTCCCTTGAAATCACTTTTAGAAGCTCAAAACACGAAAATAAAAATAAATGCCCGCCCTAGTATATATAGCAGCCCGCAGCTTTAAAGAGTTGTACCACATGCTGTCCAAATTGTACCTCACTGGATAGCTTTCAGTAAAATACACATAACCTTTTATAGAAATGTCCAAATGATACGAAGTTGGTGGCATTAGAACCACAACTCAATGAGCTACAACTTTCATGTTTTGACTGTTTTCCAATTCCTTATGGATTGATCTGAAAAATCGATTTCTTTCTGGATGAACAGTAAAAAACAGAATTCAGCAGCTTTTTTGGCTTTGCACCAGGTCAGCCACTATTTTTGGGTCCAAACGGGACCCTACGAAGCTCGGAATGACCCCAAATTTTGTACACAAGTCATACAAGACTTGTGTGACATGCTCGTCAAGACGAAACTCAATTCGGATCTCTAGAACTCAAAAAGTGGGTCCCACGGGAAAGGGTCAAATTTCGACATTCGCCAAAATAGCGAATTTTAATCATACGACCCTGGAATCCAAATTCGAAAGTTGCTACAAGTCACAAATGACGATACGAACCTAACGGAACCCTCAGATTTCACATCAGAGCTTATTTGCTCAAATCGAGCTCCGAAACCCCTTTTAGCCTTAACGAATATCCGAAACGGATGTCTTTCTCCGATACCTATCTAACAAAGTTCGTTTTAGCTAAAAATATTCAGGCATGTCATAATGGACCTTATGGAGCTTTTGGGATTTTTAACACGCAAATCGAGGTCCCGATTCTCGAAACGACTATTTGAGGTCGTTACACGACTCTACTCTTCAATACAACCGAATTGCATTCTCTTGCTACTCGTTGCTCTCCTTTTATTGACCGAACTCCCCATGGGGTTGGGAACTTGACCACTTGATGAAGAGTAGATGGAACAACTTCTATGGAGTGAATCCATGGTCTGCCGAGGATCACATTGTACGCCATGTCCTCGGGTAAGACTTGAAATAGTGTTTCCTTGCTGACTCCTTCAGCAAATGTCTTGAGTGTGATTTCACCTAATATCTTTTTGTTGAAGCCAGTCAACACTGTTGCCTTGGGGATAACTTCCCCCTTTAGCCACATCTTCTTAATGGCCCCATAGCTGATTATGTTAACCGAGCTACTGGAGTCAATCAGGACTCGTTTGATATCCGAGTCATTTATTCTCAATATGATGACCAAAGTATCATGATGGGGAAACATCATCCCATCACAATCATCATCATCGAACACTATTTCTTTACCCGAGCCTCCAACTCGAGTTCTCTTCTCCATGGTGATCGACAGCTTTGCGAACTTCTTTGCAGCTGCAAAGTTCACCCCGTTCACCTCTGACCCTCCGGTGATAACATTTACGACTCTCTCATGGGGTGGTGCCTGAGGTGGTTGTCCATCACCTCGGTTTTTGGTGTAGTTGTCCTTCCCCTTATCGGTGAGGAATTCAGCTAGTACACCCTTTTTCAACAAGTGTGCCACCTCGAGGCGCAATGCTTTGCAGTCCTCGGTGCGGTGGCCATAATCTCCATGAAACTCGCAGTGCAAGTTTTGATCCCTTTTGTCTGCTGGAGTTCTCATGTCTTTTGGTATTCTTACCTCGGCGGTACCCTTCACTACATTGACCAATTCCGAGGTCGATATATTGAAGTTGTAATTAGGGATCCGAGGTAACTCTTTATTTTTTGAGACCAAAGCTGGGCCTAAGGAATTTCTTTGGTTCGAATAGGGAAGAACCTTTCCTCCGAGCCGTTGGCTCACATGCGGGTTTCCAAACGAGTTTCCGAGCGAATTTCCCAGCCTTTGACTAACAAGCTGCCTTGATGAGGTATATGGTTCATACCTCCCCTTCGAGTTTCCTCGCGGCGCTTCGGCGCGATATGAGGATTCGCCTCAGTTTTTATAATTGTGGCCTCGACCATTATTTTTCCGTTCGGCCTCCTTTAGCCTTATCTTGGTATAGGCTCTATTGTGCAAATCGTCCCACTTTAGGATTTGATATTGCTGGAATTCTTTTCGCAACTCGGCAGCAGCCTCGGAGTTGTGAACATTGATGCCTTTCTCAAATGCCATGATGGCTAGAGTATCATCCATTAGAGGTAATCCCATGCGCTCAGCATGAAAGCGCTCGAGGAAGTCTTTGATTGGCTCGCCGGGCCGTTGTTTGACTTCGAATATATCCTTCTTCCTTTGGAGAATTTTCTACGCCCCGGTGTGAGCCTTAACGAAAGCGTTGACTAGCTCTTTGAAAGTGGAAATCGACCCCGCTGGTAAGCGCATATACCAACGTAGGGCTCCCTTCTCCAAGGATTCGCCGAATTTTTTCAAAAACATTGATTCCTTCTCTATTTCTGTTTGGTCATTTCTCTTTACCATTGACATGTATTCGGTCACATGTTCTTTGGGATCAGTGGTCCCATCATATTTTTTCAAGAAAAAGAACTTGAAATTTTTGGGAGTTAGGGCTGGAGCAGCTTCGGGCTTGAATGGCAATTTTCTATATTGGTCAATATCTAGATCGTCTTGAACCTTAGCCACCCCGGGAACGCTCTCGAGGCGTTTTTCCACGCGCGCCTCGACGCGAGCCTCAACTCGGGCTTCGATCTCCTTGGTTAGTTTTTCAACGTCTACCGAGGAGGTAGTTTCTGCCACGGTGGGAAGCATCCCGAAGTGTGGCGTGGTGCTCGGTAAGGTACCCGAACCCCCAGATGTGGCCCTATTTTGAGGTCCCCCTGTTATCGCGCCCATAGGAACGAAGAGCTGGATGCCTCCATTTAGGGCCACAGGCTGGGCTCCATTCGGGGTTGAACTATTCCTTGCATCTAACGAGGCACGAAACTCAGCATTAATATTGGCCTGCTCGGCCTGTTGCTCTTGCAGGGCTCTTAGTGTGGCAACAACGTAAGCTTGAAACGCTTCGGTTGTCATCGGAGATGAAAAGTTTGGGTTCGATTGAACGCTAGCCTGTCCATCGGGAGTTAACTGCTGTTCAGTGGGATTTCTGTTGTCTTCAGCCATATCATCGTCAAAAGATTATGAATTCCAGCGAAAAGAATATTTAACTTTGGAACAAAGCGTTTATGCTTGTATCCCCACAGACGGCGCCAATTTGTATGGGCCTAAACTGATTTAGGATCACAAATTGAATTTGGGTTAAGAACACAAGCAAATCTTCGTATCAAAGTCAAGATAATGCCAAGAATAAGTGAAAATGCAAAAGAATAACGTGATTTCAATATATAATCGTGAGTACAAATTTGGCCAGAGTTTCTGTAAGTACTTCTGAATGAACACAATGTAAAATGAGGAGCTATTTATAGATACAAGAGCCTTGCCCACGTTTCCTACGACTGGTAGTGTCCAAAGCCACGTTCTAAGCATTTATTGATGGAGTTAGTGGGCTGAAGTAGTAGGCTGCTGAGCCGCTAAAACTGAGGTGTTCCACCGAAGCCCAAGTGTGTGACCTCAGTAGTGTGACCTTGTTGTTCGGTCGAGGTGTGTGTCACCGAAGTACCGCTTTGCGGCTCGCCTTCGGTGACGGCATTGGTGCTCGATTTCGGTGGTTCAATCGTTTGCTTCGGTCTCTCTCCTTTGGAACATCAGTTCGATTGTCCTTGATCCGTTATATCGAGGTGCTATCCGAGCACGTCGATTTTTACCCAATACAGTTATATCATTTGGTATCAGAGCTCGGATTAACAAACACTAACTAGGTTTTTGTTTATCAAATCTGAAAAATCACAAAAAAATCAAAAATCCAAAAATTGAGTCATAGGTTTAGGTATTTTTTGGATGAAATCTTTGTTACCAACTGTTGCTTGGTGATTCTAGAAGCTGAATCTCGAAGGAATTGAATAACAAACAACATTTGGGGTGTTAATTTGAAGAATCAAAATCTAGGGTTCTTCAACAAAGATTTGGGGCTTTTGCATTTTGGGTGTTGTTTTTGAAGAATTGATCATTGGGGGTTTGTTCACGGACATATAAGGAGCTTATATCTCAAATTTGGAGTAAAAAAAAGTTGATTTGTGAAGATTCAAGTGAAGAAAATTTCCAGACATTCGGGCTTCAAGTTCTGCATCAGACCCAGAATTTGCTCTTCGCGATCGCGGGAGAAGTGTCGCGAACGCGCATGCTTATTGATTTATTGCTCTTCGCAATCGCGAAGCGACAGCGCAGAGTTATTGATTCCTCTTCGCGATCGCTCGCGACAGCGCTGAGCAAAAATTATTCCTCTTCGCGATAGCGCCCGTTCTCGCACGACAGTGCTGAACAAAAAAATCAGTCACTTCACAGATTGCTCGGAACAGCCCCTCAAAAGTTTCAGATCACCCAAACCCCTATCATATCATCAAATACAGTGAGTTTTTACATCATAAACAAACTTTCATCCAAATCCAAATTTGTTTCGTGCCAATTCGTTTCGAGCCTTTCTTTCTTCATTTCCTTGACATTTTCTAATTATTTCCTATTAGCTTTCATTTTTCGTTCTTTGCCACATCAACTGCATTCCATCCCGAATTGGATTGAGTTCGATTGTCAAATCAGAATTGAGTGCGAAAAGCAACTTGACTTTGCCAATGAGAGGTAAAATGCAAGAGTGGTGAGAACATTAGAACGAGTAAAATCCAATCATTGAGTGTAAATACGAGTGGATTGAGCGCAATCAAATCGAGTGTAAACACTTAGGGAGTGAATTGGTTAGGATTCTTTCTACTAACCTTTCTATTTAGGTACAGTGGCTCAAAAAGAAGTCGAGGCGGACATGGAGGTCAAAACTATGTTGCAAGCCTTGATGGCGAGTGTTAATTCAATGCAAGATGAATGCAAAGGGATGAAGAAGACGGTTGATGACCTATCCCGACAAGATAGGCTTCGGGAAATGGGAAAGCAAGTGGTTGAGACACCTCCAACCATGGGGGTGCGGGGTGATGGACCTAGTAGGCTCTCTCGGGCTAATGACCGTTACTCTCACATGGTGGTCCAAGATACCTACTCTCCAAATGTTATTCCACAAGTAAAGGATCCTACTTAAGATCCTCCAAAGCAAGTTCCACTACCTAATAGTGGAAATGGCAAGATCAAGCAAGTTGTGGTAGTTGAAGTCTCGGAACAAAAAGATGTCACATTTAGAATTTCCAAGAGAAAGGGCAGAAGTAAAAGGGATAAGAGGTACATAGAATTACCTAAGTTGCAAGCAAAATATAAAAAAGAGCTCTATGTCCTTTGGGAATCTCAATTGGAGGAGATCTTCGTGCATGAAGATATTTGCAAGGAGTTGGATAAATTGGCTTTGGTGGCATGGGCTCTTCCCCTATACTTGAGAAACCATTATAATCTAAGTCGTGGGCGGCCTTGGGAACCTCCTTGGAAACCAAAGCCCACTTGGCAAGATATTAAGGAAAATTTGAGGAGTCATTTTAGGATATATATAAGAAAAGCTTCCCCATGATGATTTATCTTGTAACCTTGATACTCCAAATTAAAAAAAAAATTGTGAGAGAGAAAAGATTGAGAGGAGTAAGGGCGAGTAAAGTGACAACTCAAGAGAGGAAAAAGGAGATGATGAGTTGAAAACTGAGAGTGAGTTGTCACCAAAAGAAAATGAAGAGGGTGAGGAAGAAAAGAATGAAGAGAGTGAGGGAAAAGAAATAGCGAGTCAAGAAAAACAAGAGAGCATAAGAGATGCTACTCATTGCTTTAACTCTAACCCCCTCACTACTTCTTTTAGTAGTGATGTCTCTTTTGTAGGTTCTTGTGGAAGTGATTGCAAAAATGAATCATCAAAAAAGACTCTTGCTTGGAAGAAAATGATGAGGTCGAAAATACTTCTCCAATTGGTCAAGTAAGCCTTAACTTTGAAATTCAAGGTAAAGGAAGTTCTTTGGTGCTTGAAGATAAGATAGCTAACCCTAACTCTTGTATTTCTTTGGGTGAGCTAGATAGAGAAAGTGGTTAAATTGGTGACCTTGAAAATCAAGAGAGCATGATTAAAATTCATTCCTTATTTTATTTCATGAGTTCCATAAAGAATATAGGATTGGATGATGATTGTGCTAATTATTCTTATGATGACAATGATCTTTCTCTTGTGAATAAAGAAAAATAATTGCTTGGACCTTGTGATACTTTGAGTGGTAGCATTCTTGATGTTGGTATTGGTTGTTGCTTGTATCAAGTTGAAAATAGTGATGGATTGGAAGGTGTGCACTTACTTGAAGGAAGTGAAGAATTGTATTTGAATGATAATGAATTGTCTGCCTTTTTGTTTGAAATTGATAAATCGTATTTTGAGTTGTTAAGTGAGTGTACACTTGAAAAGGTGAAATGATCGTTGGATTTTCATAGTTTTGACCTTGTGCTTGATAGAGATTCTAATTTGGAAAGTGAGCTTGAATATATGGACAACATTGATCATGTTTCCTTGAATGATACATTTCTTTTGAACTTATTTGCACTTGATGAAAATGATGAGTCAATATTTAAAGAGTGTATAACTTGTGAAAATTATTCTTGTGACTTGTTTGAAAGTGCTAATTGTATGGATGTCAGCAAGCTAACTCCCAAAATATTTGTTGAAAGCTTGTCTTATGTTGGTAAGTCCTCCAAAAAATGAAAAGGGTCTTTTAAAGAATGAGGGAGACACTAGTGATAGTAGTAGTAACTTGCTTGATGCTAATTTTAGTGTCATGTTCTTTACTTACTCTATTCCTAGTTTTGAGGATTTAATTTGGAGGGATTTTGTGAATGCTTCTAGAAAGAAATGCAAAAATAACACATTTGAGGCATTTCTAAATATCCATGGGTATAATTGTGATAATCCTTTTCTTGATGAGTTTACTAACCCTCTGGGTCCATTTGTGAAAGACTATCAAGAGAGGATCTACAAAGAGGTAAGACCCTTGCAAGCATTTTCTTGGACTACAAAAGGGTTTGACGTGTGGTTGTCTTCTAAAGCCAAGAATGGTTTGTTTGAATGGCTAGTTCTATTTTCTGGGATTTCCAAAGCCATTGAGGTATGGAACTTGTCCTTTGAAACTTATAGTATCTTGGATGGTGGATGAGTGGTATTATATGTTAATTCCTTGTCAATAATATTTGGTTGGTTTGATGATGTGATGTGTAGAATTTTGAAGGATGTTTTGGATGCGAGGGTAGTGTTTGACCCCGGTGATGAATGTTATTGTTGGATGATTAGTGATATTGGTGGTGTTATGCTTAAAGGATCCAATTGCAATCTACATTATGTATTCATTAAACCTTTTGGATTCCTTGATTTCTCTTGTGCATATTTATCCTTTGGCCAACTTCTTGGATCTTTAGTTGTAGAATTGATCTTCTTTGAGTCATTTGACTCTTGGCTCTACCACAAAAGTGTGAGGTTTGAGTGGGAATATTCAACTCCATCATCCTTCTTATGCAAAGTCTATAAAGCTTGTGACTTGGTGCTTATTCCGGTTATTGTTTTGCTAGGCCCAAATTCGAGGACGAATTTCTTTAAAGAAGGAGGGAATGATGCAAACCGGATTGGCGCTCATGACATTGGCGGATTTAGACTTAACATCAAGCTTGGAGTGTTTCAAAAAAGCTTGGAAGCCAAGAATCAAGGCAAAAGATGGCCAAAGTGAACAAGTGAAGCAGCTGGGACAAATATTGGAGGCTGCAGGGCTTGTTTATATGCTTACTGCCTCGGCTCCAAAATCTAATCAACGCGATCGCGTGGCCACATACGCGATCGCATAGGGACAAACAACTGTGCAGCGCGATCGCGGTGTCCCAAACGCGATCGCGCAAAGGCTGAGGAAGTTAACCTTCACGAATGTGTGGCATTTGGTGCGTTCACGAAGCACTGTTGGATTGGTCATCGCGATCGCGCCCCTTCAGTCGCGATAGCGCTGAGACGATGATCAGAAGCCCACTTCAAGTTAATGACTTTTATTTCAGCCCACTTTAGGGGGCAATTAAGGCAATGCTATGCCATTATTAGTAGATACTATATAAGATTTCTTATCTCATTATTCTAGGGTAGTTTTGGACGATAATTATTGAGAGTAAACATTGGCTAAGCATGTTGCTTGAGCACTTTCTTTCTTTGGTTTGCAATTGGATTAGATCCAATTGAAGATCAATTAGTATAGGTTCATTTTGATTGTTGTTTTAAGGGGGTGATTAGGTCTCACCTCCTAATCCATTTCCTTAATTCCAAATCAATTCAAATTGGGTCTTGCTTTTATCATTTTATTTTTTCGTTATCATCCTAGTTAGGATCGTATCACAAATAAATGTGAAAAAATTGATAACTAGCCAATTTTAAAAGTTCTAAGTGAGTTTTATCCACCATTTTAAAATTTGTTGAGAAATAGTCAAAAATCCGCACGCACACTGAAATTCTATTAGCATTGGCAAACACCCCAGACTAGTCTTAATATTTTATACTGGGACTTTGAACTAACATGTTCAAAGTCCCATTATTTTATACTAGGACTCATGTTCAAAGCCCCTGGAGCTTTATATATAAAGTCCCAGTATTTTATATTGGGATTAATATTTAAGTAATCTTAGTATAAAATATTGGAATTTTCCCGGAGCTGGCTAGTTTTCAAACAGTTCTGCATCGCTAGCTAGTATTCATTTGGCTATGGGGCAAAATGTTTAGAAACAAACACCCTTTAAACGGGGAGAATTGCATAACTATGACACCGTAGGCAATAATTTGTCTTTTTATCCTCGTAACAGTAGTTTAGAAAAAATGATCTCCGCTTAAATTAATGAATAAATTTCGGATAGAAATATTCCTATGAATTTTATAATGTATGTATCCTTGCCCTCCCTTTCTCGTCAGTACTTCCTAAGAGGCAACACTTGCCTTTGACCCAAGCAATACTTGCCCATGAATCTCTTCCCACATTCTCAAAAATAACTTGAAGTGTTGTATATGAAACATCTGGTTTTTGACTCTTCTTAAGAAATAGTACTCCGATTGATAACTTGAAGTGTTATCTACGGATGAAATAAAGTTATTCTGCTAAAACTATCTTAAACAAGGACAAACTCTGAACACCTGTCAATTTTGATGATGCTGGGTGAAATCTTTTGCCAAACGAACACTCGCTGAATGTTGTAAAAATTTAACTACATAGCCACATCGAGGGCAGTAAATAGTAAAACAGCCAACGCTGGTGAAAAAATTTAAAAAATAATCACAACTTGAAATTTTTTTTAAAGTTTTCCATGAATAACCACTAAAAGTACAAGGAAAAAAGAAATAAAATGGGCTGAAAATCATATGAAAAGATGAAAAGAAGAAGGTGTTGGAAAATTAAAGCATGAAGACAAATCTGAAGGCCCAACTTAGTTTAGTTCATTTCACTTGTATTTTTATTATTTGGCCTAGTATGTATAGTTGGCTTGTTAATTATATTAGATAGTCCAACTATACATAGGGAGATAACTAAATTGTCCCTGTACTTTCGTTAGGGAGAAAATGTATTTTCGTTAGGGAGAAGATGTATTTTCGTTAATGATAAAATTGTCCCGCTATCTATTTATACAATGGGCCTTGCCCTTTCTATCTGATGGACTCCCTAATGGACTATGTATTGGACTATCTAATATAATTAACATGCCAACTATACATACTAGGCCAAATAATAAAAATACAAGTGAAATGAACTAAACTAAGTTGGGCATTCATATTTGTCTTCATGCTTTAATTCTCCAGCACCCCCCTCAAGTTGGAGGGTGAGAGAACCCCCAACTTGGGAAGAATACTGTGATGAAGACAACCAGTGAGGGGCTTAGTAAAAATGTCAGCAAGTTGTGATTGCGTAGGAACATACAGAAGATGGATAAGACCATCAGTGAGCTTAGTGCGAATGAAGTGGCAGTCCAGCTCAATGTGTTTGGTCCGCTCGTGAAAGACTGGATTATGAGCTATGTGAATGGCGGCTTGGATGTCACAATGAACTGGAAGATGGGCAGAAATGTAACCCCAAAGTCATACAGCAGTCGGACCAACCATGTGAATTCAGCAACTACTTTACTTATAGCTCTATATTCAGCCTCGTGAGAAGAGAGTGACACAATAGGCTACTTTTTGGCCTTCCATCCAATTAAAAAATCCCCCAAAAAGATGCAAGAACCAGTCACTGACCTGCGTATATCAAGGCAGGCAGCCCAATCACTATCACAATAAGCAGACACAGTCAGGTCAGGAGAATTCCTAAAGAAGACACCTGCTTCAGCAGACCCTTTGAGATACCTAAGCAAATGAAGAGCAACTTTCATATGAGGCACCCTAGGAGTTTTGAGGAATTGACTTAAGTGTTGGACAGCAAAACATAAGTCAGGCCTTGTATGAGTAAGGAAATTAAGTTTCCCAATTAAACTTCTGTATGATTCTGGAGCAGGCAGCATATCACCATCATCAGCCTTTAATTTGAGATTCAAATCCATATGGCAAAGGACTGGAGAAACATCTGTACAGTGATATTCCTGAATTAGGTCATGTATAAATTTTCTCTGATGCAAGAGAAGCCCAGAAGAGTGATAAGAAACTTCAATCCTTAAGAAAGAGTTCAAAACACCAAGATCTTTGATCTTAAACTGATTATCTAAGAAGGACTTGAGAGATTGAATTTCCTGGAGATCATCCCCAGTGAGTATGATGTCATCAACATACACAGCTAGCAAGACAGTTGAAGAGGCAGACTTCCTTATGAACAAGGAGTAGTCATTCATAGAGTGAGAATAACCCCTGGAGTAAAAGGCTTCTGACAGCTTGGCATACCACTGTCTTGAAGCCTGTCTAAGTCCATATAGAGACTTTTGTAGTTTACACACCAGAGTAGGAGATGAAGAGGTGGATGAAACAGAAGAATGAAAAGGATAGGCAGAAAACCAGGAGGAAACTTCATGTACACCTCTTCATGTAGGTCACCATGCAAAAAAACATTGTTGACATCCAGTTGAAAGAGGGACCAATGCCTCTTGACAGCAACAACAACCAAATATTTCACAGTAGAGAACTTAACCACTGGAGAAAAGGTGTTTTTGAAGTCCACACCCTTCATATGAGTATCACCCTTAGCTACCAATCAAGCTTTGTGTCTTTCAATTGTACCATCAGCCCTATATTTCACTTTGTACACCCACTTACACCCAATAGATTTCTTGCCCTTTGGCAACTCTACAATCTGCCAAATTCTATTAGCCTCAAGAGCTTGAAACTCTTGTTGCATGGCTGCTTGCCACTCTGGTAATGAAGCAGCCTGTCTATAAGAAGTGGGTTCAACTGCAGCTACATTAGTTAGTGACTGAAAACAAAAGGAAAAAGAACAAAAGCCACCAAGTGAGGGAGGTCAATTACAGACATAATGTTGTAGGTGAGAAGGTACATAATGTGGTCTAGAGGTTCTCCTTAGACCAGGAGCAGGGACAGTAGGTGCAGCAGGAGAAGTAGGAGAAGGATGAATGGATGATGTGGTAACAGAATAAGGGGTGAGAATAGGATCTGGTTCAGGAACAAATGGCTGAGATGAAGGAAAGGAGGAAACAGGGTCATCATGAAATGGAAAGATATCCTCATGGAAAATGACATCTCTAGAGAGCACAATGGTTTTGGACTTCAGATTGTATAATTTGTATGCCTTCTTATTCAGAGGGTATCCAATGAAAACACAGGGATCAGCTCTAGGTTGAAATTTGTCCCTGTGACATTTAGGAATGGTATAGTAATACATACAACCAAAAGTTCTAAGATGGGAAAAAGTAGGTAGAGTACCATAAAGCAGTTCATAACGGGATTTATCATGAAGAATTTTGGAAAGGAATCTATTGATCAAATATGTGGCAGTTAGAAGACATTCTCCCCAAAATCTAATAGGTAACCTAGACTAAAAAGGGATAGCTCTGGAGGTTTCTAGAAGATATCTATATTTTCTCTCAACCACCCCATTTTGTTGTGGAGTGTGAGGACAGGAAGTTTGGTGAAGAATGCCATTATCAAGGAAGAATTGACTGAGAAGAGTCCTTGTTCGTAATTCAAGAGCATTATCAGTCCTTATTGTGCGTATGGATGTGTGAAAGTGGGTTTTAACCATGGCCACAAATGCCTTGAGAGGAGGAAAGGCATTACTCTTGGACCCCATGAGATGTGTCCAAGTGGCCCTAGTGTGTTCATCAACTATAGTCAAAAAATATTTGTGACCATTGTAGGTGGAATGATGGTAAGGCCCCCAAGTATCTACATGTACAAGTTGAAATAGAGAAGTGGACTTAATGGAGATATCAGGAAAAGGTAACCTAGATTGCCTGGCCATAGGACGGACAGGACACTCAAAAGTCTGCTTGGGAGAAAATTGACATGGAATATTGGAGATAGATTTCATTCTAACAAAAGGGATGTGTCCTAATCTGTTATGCCATTAAATCTCCATTTTATTTATATTGGAAGAATGAAATTTACAATGGGAATCATGAACAGTAGAATGTTTACAAACTAAATCAGAAGCAATAGGCAATGCAGAATCATTTGTACAAGGAATATCACTAGCAACAGAAGACATAGAGCTATGGTGGTTTTTACATTGAGATGAAGTAGTGGAGTGCTACAGCACTCTGTAAAGTCCATATATCAACTTACCAACTTCTAGTGTCCACTTCATTAAAGGGGCCTGTATGAAACATGACTGATCAGTAAAGTGAGCATTACAGTGTAACTGTGTAATCAGTCTGTTAACTGAGACTAGATTATACTGGAAGGTGGGAACCTAAAGAACATTTGGTAAAGTGAAGGAGTGGAAGTGAAGAGAACCAGTACATGTAACCTTCACTTTGTAGCCATTTGGAAGAGTAACTAAGTGAGGTGTGATTAAGGGTTGTATATCAAAAAGTAAATTCTTATTTGAAGTCATATGGTCTGTGGCTCCTGAATCTATTATCCAATTGTAGTCTGGTACACTAGCTAACATGCATGCAGATGGTACATTACTTAAGGAGTCAGACAACATACCAGAAAAATTAGATGAGGCCACTAGAGCTGGTGCATATGATGGATCAGAAACTTGAACTTGTTGAAGAAGTTGCATGAGCTGGGTGTATTGTTCACTTCTGAGGCCAGATGGTTGAGAGCCAGAAGATGAATTAGAAGTAGAAGCCGCAGTAGAGTTTTCCCCATAATTAACAGGAGCAAGGTGTTGGTGTTCCACCTCAACATTAGCAGCAGTCTTTCTGGTTCTATTCGCTTTGGGATCATTAGAGTGTTCTTTCTTGAGCTTGGGACATTGATTGATCAGATGTCCATAATTTTTGCAATACCTACAGTACAAATCAAATCTGTTGTTCTCAAAATTCACCTTTTTGCCCATATTGTTTCTGAGACCTAGAACCTTGTGAAGAGTTTCTGTTGGAGGAAGAATTGTTATAAGAATTATTGTAATGGTTCCTGCCATTGTTGTAAGGAGTGTAAGAGGTTTGAGAATTCCTATTATAGTTGGTGTTGAAGGCAGCTGAATCATTATTGAAGTGGGAGTTTGGGGTAACTTGTCTCTGACCCTCATCTTGTAGTAGTATATTGTATGCACTATCCAAAGAGGGAAGTGGCTTCATCATCAAAAGATTGCTCCTAACACTCACATGAACCTCATTCAAACCCATTAAAAGTTGGTACAACTTGTTTTCTTCCTCATCCTTCTCAAGTCCAGACTTAGCAGCACAGGTGCATTGTTCGGCACGACCTGTCTTCATTACCCCCTAACTCATCCCACAACGTTTTTAACTTGTTAAAGTATGAGGCAATACAAAGAGAACCTTGAATGGTAGATACAACTTCATTTTTAAGATCAAAAATCTTAGTGCCATTGACTGTACCATATCTGTTATTCAATTGTTCCCAAATGCTCTGGGCAGTGTCATAATATTGTGCACTCTCAGCAATATCAGGGGAAAGAGAGCTGGTCAACTAGGATATGACCAAATTATTGCACCTATCCCAATCCCATTGCTTCAATTAAAGAGAATCCTCCTCAGGTCTAGGGCAAGCTCCGTTAATGAAGTCCATTTTGTTTCTAGCAGACAATGACACTATCACACTTCTTTTTCATCCCCCAAACCCGGACCTAGAAAATGGTACAATAACAAGCGACACACCGAGCACATCAGATGAGTGAATATACAATGGACTAGCCGGTTCAGGTGTAAAAGTAGAAGCACGGGAAGATGTAGTAACAGTGGTATTTGCAGTATGTATGTTATTAGGCATGATGAACTTGCGATTGAAACACAAATGTATGTAAACACCAATAACTTTATCAACAACTTAGGCTTAGGGTTTTAAAAGTGAACAAAAATACCGAGTCTGCAAGGAAACGCGAACAACAGCTTTGAAATCTCCGTTGACAGTAAACAACAAACCCTAGCTCCAATCAACCAATCGCCGGTAGAAGCAATAAAATTCAACCGATATATCCTCCACAAAATTGTCAGAAACACAAAAAAAAAATCCGGTGAAAGCAGCGGTTTAACGCCGAAAAATAAAAAAAACCGTCGACGGCACGGCGGAGAAAGCAAAAATGACGGTGGAATATATCGAGGGTAGCATCGCTCGATAGAGAATGATGAGATCTATCGATTTCGTAGCTCTGATACCATGAAAACATTCATCAATTGATCAGATTTGGGGTTGAATTGATTAGGGCTCGAGAGAGCAAGTTCCAGAAGAGAGAGAGTGTTTGGGAGAAAATGTATTTTCGTTAATGACAAAATTGTCCAGCTATCTATTTCTACAATAGGCCTTGCCCTTTCTATATAATGGACGTCCTAATGGACTATGTATTGGACTATCTAATATAATTAGGCAAAATACATGAGGACTCCCCTGAACTTGACGCCTTTTCTCAGTTGCACACTTAAACTATTGTTGGTCTTAATTACCTCCCTGAACTTGACAATTCGGGTTTAAATACCCCCTTCAAGTGCCATCTGGTACAACAAGTGACTTCAACCTAGTTTGGGCGCGTGAGACTTCAAAAAAAGTGTTCCCAACGGCTAATTTGGCTATCTTCTTCCTATTTAACCCCATTCTTTCCATCCTCCATTAACATAAAGCTTTTATTTGATTCAACTTCAGCATTTCTTACAATTTCTTCTTTAAAATAATTCCTTATTGTAATTATCTTATTTTCATATCCATTTACTATCATGAAACTAAAAATTAACGTATGGTGTCAATGTGGGTATCCTGCTTCATTGACGACTTCATGAACAAATACCAATCCCGGAAGGAGGTTCTTTGGATGCAGAAACTATAGGGTAGGTAAAATTTCAAATTTTGTTTAAAAAGTTAATTTTTTGTCTAATTTAGGAATTTAGTTGGATTTATTTGTGGGATATCTTTTTTTTTTTTCTGATTTTGTCACTATGGATTTTACACATGTTAGGGATCGAAGTGCTTACAGATATTTTGAACGGTATGACCCTGAATTTTCAGAGCAGTCTAAAGCAGTGATTTGGGGATTGTTAAAGAAGACAAATAAACATGAGGAAGAGTTGAAAAAGAAAAAAAATCTGAAACTTTTATTATGTTTTAGTTTGATATGTAATGTTGTGTTTTTCTTTTATTATTTCATTTGATTGGTATTCTGCTAACATATAAAAGGATGCAATATATATATAGGATTATTACTTTTTCTTCTTTGGTTGCAATATATTTATTTGAAGATGTAAAAACTAACATTTAATCTACCTCAAAAATAAATAAACTCCTATTTTTACACAATATGAAGTGCAGGTGGGGAATCAAAAGTTGTTGAAGGATCAATATCAATACTTTCAAATGGAGGACTAGGAATGACAATGTTTCCTCTAGATACACAATGAAAATACACACTTGTCACATAAATTACAAGAGAATCGAAGAAAAAGAGAATGGCTCAATGACTCACATTGCATTAATTCAAAAGGTGTTTTCATGGCTTCCCAAGCTAGTATAATATCATGCGGAACCAGAAAGGCAATATTAGCTATGACACTGAAGTTTGTTTTTGGACCAGTCCTCCTGGCGATCTCATCTATTGCCGGTGGACTACGAGGAAATTTGCTTAAGTTGGCGACAGTCCAGTTGAAAGTGTATAGTTTACTGTTATCAATTCATAGCAGATGACTTAATGGTGTACTTTGTAGAGTTATCTTACCAACTCAATTATTATGACAACATCAGCTAGAATGCATGAATAAAACTAATACATTCAATCATTCACTATCTGGTCACTGCTAGTCTCCAAGTTCAAACTATACACAGAAAAAGAGACATAATGACATAAATAGTATTATTGAGAGCACATCAGTTGTTCTCTATAACATGAAATAATATTAGAAACTTAAGTAGCAGATTAACTAAACCAGCTACGATATGAGCAATAGTGAATTAATGACTTCATAATATTGATCAACTTCAGCTCTCTAAAGAACCATCTGATAGAGTAGAAACATATAATTAGTCTAGACAATTAGATTAAAAACTTAAGAAGCAAGATTTTAAAGATAAAAAGGAAGGAAACATGATGTTACTTGCTAGGCTTACTACTAATTGTGTAAATACTCTTCAATTGAAACATTAAAGGCAATAAACTCCTGCATTTTCACCTTACTGCAAACCAACTGATCTTATAGCTGAAATCTAAAATTTTCATCCTAACATAACAAAAGATTGCAGTAGCAAGCACCAACGTACTAAATTGGTCAACAACTGAAACCATCCACAAGTTAAACATCCCAAAATAGAGATAAACATAGTACTGCACATATTATCTTAAGGGAATAGCAAAAGATATAGCACTTAAACAAAACAATTTAAGTAGTTTTCTTGGCTTGAGATTTTGCCTTGGCTTGAGCTTCTGATCTAACTTTGATCTGGTGCATAACACTTTTCATCTGAAGTTGTCTTTGACTCATAACTTGTTGTCCTTTCCATTTCAAAGCCTTGCTAGGTTCATATCCAATGTCACCAGTAACATGTGAAGAGCTTTTCACTGAAGTACCAGTATATACTTTTCTACTTGTACTCATACCTTGTTGAAATAATAGAACAACCTCATAAATGACAGTTTAAACCTACCAGATTAATATATAAATTTGAGAGTTTAAGCTACTTACATTAGCACAAGTATATCCTGTTTGTGAAACAAATACACCATGTTCCACAACTCTTGGCCTCTTGTAACCATTTCTACCTTTTCTAGCTTGACCTCCTTGGCTTTCAGATCCTCCTTCACCTTTATCTTCAGCTCTCTTTTTTGAGTTCTTAGTTGATGAATGTTGAGAGGAATTACACTAATACATAATATTAGAATATAAAGAAAGAATCGGAATATTATTTATCTACTTGGTAAAGCCATAAAAGTACCTTTGTTGTTGTGGTTTTAGGCTTACTTGGACAACCTCTTTTGTTATGAGTATTTGACTTGCAAATTAAGCAAGTCATATCAATACCTCTTTTTGATAACTTTCTAGCTTTAACTTCTCCAATTTCTTTTCTTCTACACCTTCTTGGCCTTCTCCTAACTGGAGGTGGATCAACTTTAGGATTAGTAGAATCTGACCATATTTTCATGTTTGGAACTGGTTGTATAAAGCTTGAATATGCCTTCAGATATGTATCCTTCCTATACCAAGCTGCAATTACTTGAGAATCATCCATTTGCTTGTGATGCATTGCTGCAATTCCATGTGCGCATGGCATGCCTTTTAGCTCCCATGATCTACAACTACATGTTAATTTTCTCAAGTCAACAGTATGACGATAGGAATCATCAAAAACTTCATACCCATAGTCTGCATTCATGACTATCTCGCACTCCATTGATCTCTCCACATTCTTATTGAACACATTCATGGCCATTGGAGATATCTCATCATCCCAAGTATCAGCAAATGCTCTTATCTTAGTGAACCTATTCATAATTTTGATTCTGATTTCTTTTAGCATTGACACAATTGTCTTATGCCTAGGTTCCAAAATCCATTAGTTAAAGCTTTTTGCCATGTTATTATCAACACTATCACATTAGGAGAAGGTTTTGAAGTAGGCTTTGCACCATCTTTCCTTATTGTATGTGATAAGGTCTTCAACAATATTACTGCCCAATTAATTCAACTCATCCAACTTATCTTTCAACTCAGACTCAAATGTGGACCTAACAAAGCTCCAAAACCTATTTTCCCTCTCAATACCCCCTCCATTGTCGAGCCCAATTTGATAGAATGTGCCTAGCACACATTCTATGTTCACACTCAGGTAAAACTTCTTCAACAACAACTATTAAACACTGAAAAACAGCAAATTGAAAGGAAAAAAAAAGTTCAGAAATTGAAGGTTAAAAAGTGCAGAATTCCAAACTGAAAAATGAAATAATTGAAGACAACAAGGTGCAGAAATTGAATGCATAAAAGTGCAAAAAATGAGAGTGTAAAATACAGAAAATTAGTACAAAAAGGTGCAGAAATTGAATAACTAACAAAGTGCAGAAACTGAAGTTGTAATATGCAGAAACTGAATGTAAAACAAGTGTAGAAACTGAACTATAAAATACAGAAAATGAATGCAAAAAATTGCAGGAGTTGAATAAAAACAAGTGCAGAATATGAACTGTGAAATCTAGAAAATTAATACAAAAAAGTGCAAAAAACTGAAACTAACAAAGTGCAGACACTGGAACTAAAAAAGTGCAGAAATGGTACCTTTTGCATGTCACTAATAATTGTGACCTCATGACCATCTCCAAGATTTAGGTCTTCTTTTAAGATTTTGATGAACCATCTCCATGTTTCCTTAGTTTCTGTTCCAACAACAGCCTATGCCACAGGAAATATTTGATTGTTTCCATTTTTAGCTACTGCTACCAGCAATTGGCCTTTAGATATGCCCTTAAGAAAGCACCCATCAACTCCAATACACTTTCTACATCCCTCTAGAAATTCTTTTTTCATAGCAGCAAAGCATATGTAGAAACCAACAAACTCTTTCTTCTCATCTTCCACATCAGCCACCTTAACTACACAAGTGCTTCCAGAATTTGTTTGGAGCAACACATCCTTGTAATCAAGGATCATATTGAACTCAAAGACGTGATCTCCCATAACTTCTTGCAAGATTAGTTTCCTTATCCTTAAACAGATTGCCTTCCCAACATACACCCTAAGCTCTTTCCTTACAAGCTGTTGTATTTCCCACCCTTTTATCCTAGGATGTTGTATAATCATTTCTTTATATTGCTTGGCCAAAAATTTTGAATTGCAAAGAAAGTTAATTGTGGTCTTAGTACACCTATGTCTAGGATTGTAAGTCTTAATAGTGAAGTTATCACTCCCCCTTCTTTGCTAGCATACAACATTCAGGGACAACCAGTTTTACATCTCACCCTAATTCTATTATTCTCATTCACATTCTTGTCTAACTGAACCTTTTTCTTCAAAGCATATTTTGTTAATGCCTCTGTAAACTGATAAACATTTTATGGCTTCCCTGTTACCACATTTTCAAACAATTTCTCCAAGGTGTTTTCATGGCTTCCCTGTTACTCTTTCTTCTTGCCCTCAAGTTCTCTAAATTGTTCACCTTTTCTTCATCATCACTTACAGCTTCACCTTCAAATTCACTAACAAAACTATCAGGATCTGAGCTATCATAGTATGGCTCATCACCTCCTAGTTTATCCTTCAAATCTTTTTTGCCTCTGTCAATGTCTTCATAACCTTCATCAATTCCAGCTTCACCAAGAAATCCAGGTGGTGCTTCTTTTCTGTTCTTTTTCCTTCTTTGTCTGATGGATATCTTCACATCTTGTCTTACAACCCTCAACTCCTCATGAACATCACTCGCATAGTCAATAGATTGGATAGAATCTTCACCACTAGTTGATTCTTCTTCAGAAGTGCTGCCAACATCTTCAAACTCCTTATTCTCTTCCACTGTTTCAGCAGTATTTAGAGGAGTTTCATACCCTAGATTAGGATGAGCTACTGCTGAATTTAAAGTACCAAATTCATTGGCAGTAGGTGCTTTATCCTGATGGCTTAAAGATACATCTACTCTAGTTGGTTGGCTTCCACTCACTTCCCCTCCATTCATATGACAAGCAGTAAGTCCCACATCATCAGAACCTTCTTCACTACATACATAAATGTCTATTGTATCCCCGTTATTTAAGAACAATGCAAGATCTAATAAATCCCTATCTTTTGTTAATTCTACCAAATTGCCACCCTTTAAAGGCATAATGTAAGTCTTACATAACTCTTTCAGCCAAAAATCCTTAGCATAATCAAGCAATTCAGGGATTGACAAGTGGTCGAAGTCGATATTGAACACATATTCGGTTCTTCCTCCAATATAGACTGGACCTATCTCACTCACTAAAAACCCTCCAATCTTCCATCTAAGATTTAAGTATTTAGTTGCCATTGAAGAACCTACACAACACAAAAAATACAAGATAAAATTAAGAGAATACAACACAAATAAATTAAAGAGTACAAAATTAACCTTTTGTCACCAACCTACTTACAAAAAAATATAACTTTACACGAAAGCATATATATCCAAACATAAAAATTACAAAAGCCCTAAAATTTTATAATAATTACAAAAAACCCTGCCTGTCAATGCATGCATGACGTAAACTCAATAACCCCAAAAAATATAGAATTTTATAAGCGCTAATCCAATTACAGTGATAATCGTTATGCTAATCATGAATCAATCGATTAAACACCTTAAACCCCTAAGCAAAACAAAAGAGGCAGAGGAACTCACCTTATCGGAGAAGATAACAACAGATTAATCAGCAAACTACAGAGACAAAGAAGACACACTTAGCTCTTCGTAATTCCATAAACCCGTGAGTGAAAATGAAGAAGCCTAACACTCCGTTTGGATGGTTGTTACCCATCGTTTCATAATGTGTTGTATTGTATCGTATCGTATTGTGTTGTACAACGTTTGTATAGACTGTATTGTTTACCACGGTTTATTAATTGAAAATAAGGTAAAGGGTAAAATGGAAATATTAAATAATAAGTGAGGGCATGATGGGTAAGAAAAATAGGTAACGACGCGATCCCACCAAATCAGTCATTACATAAAGCGACATTTTTCATGGTTACATAACCATGGATTTAACGATTGTTGACACCCAATTTTGTCCCAAAATTTTAATTAATGTCAAATTAATCTAACCAAGGGGCAACTTTTTTTAAAAAAATTAAAAAGTAAATTCATAATTTCAAAAGAGAAAAAGGTTAAAATCGCACTACACAGCCTAAAATCCAGGCTACGTGTGCAACCATTCGAATTCATAGCTAATCCTAAAAGTGGCTAAAGTCGGTCCTTTGCCTAAATTTTGGACTACCCGCGTAACCCTTTCTTTAGCAATTAATCCCAAAGGCTAAAATCGTTTCTAGCCTAAACTACTAACCCATCTCTGAAAATTATACATACATGTTACACACACCTCCTAATCATACCCGATACCCAAAATCCCCTAAATCCCTAAAGTCTCGATCGACCCGCAGCCTTAACTCCAAATTCGATCCCCAATTTCCCCCCCCCCCCCAAATCGACCACAAGCAGCCAAAATCCAGGTCAGCTGGTCCCCCCCCTCCCCCACCCTATACCCTCTCTCCAGTACAAGTTTCAAATCCTATCGTCCATTTCAAAAGCAAGTTAATCCGAGCCCTATATCGATTCAAACGGCTTCTTTTGTATGGATAAGGCTTGGATTCGTTCCACCTTTATGGGAAGAGACGAATCTAATACTTATTTTGCAAAGAAAGGTCGAAATTAAAGGTTGATTTTGGAAATTCATAACCATCCGAATGCCCTAAATTCTCAGGTATTTAAGGATATTTTTTATAATTTTTAGGGGAGTTTTTTGGGGTCTTAAAAAGAGGAGGCAGAGAGTTGTTTTTGGAGTTCTAGAGATTGAGAGCAGCAGCAGTTCACATATATAAAATGGCAGCATATACACTAACTAAAGTTTTTCTTTAGTTTTTCTTAAAGTGCAAGAGATATTGCTACTGTTTCTGGTTTTTCTTTGTATTTTTGCTTTATCGCTTCTCGTTTTTGAGTCGTTTCTTCATTGCTCGAGTCATCATTTTGTTCGAGTGTCATCGTTTCAGATTCTCGCCCTTTGTTCATTGCCCTAGAAAAGGTAAATCTAACCTTATTCTCATGTTTGTATATTTTACATTCTGTTTTCATTGTTTGAAATTATGTGTCATGTGAGCAAAGTTTTAAGCTTTATTGAATCATTGACCTGAAATTATATTATATAAGTTGGTAAGTTTATTAATTGGAGCTGTTAATAAAGCTGTATTTTTCATGGTTGGAATGCATAAAGGTTGGTCCTTGTTTTAGCTTCCTGTTGGTTCTGTGTATCGTCCAGTAAATGAAAGAGCTTAGGTTGTTCAGTTCTTTGGTGTCCTTTTCTGTTGAGTCTAGAGTTGGAGTTCAAGTTGTTAATGGGAGTTGTTGCTTCTGTTATGTGTGTAGGGAGGTCTGTTATGGTGTAGGAGTTTGGTGTTGCAGGTTGGAGTAGTCTGGAGGTTAGTAAGGTGGTCTAGGTTGCAGCTTTTGTCCTTGGTGGCTCAGGAGAAGCTCTGATTTTGGTGTTCAGGTAATAGGTGAATGTTAAAGGTGTTCAGGAGCTTGTAGTTGTTGAGGGAGTTTTAGTGATTGCAAATGTTTTGTTCAGGTGGTAAGCAGGCGTTTAGAGAAGAGATTTGGGGTTGCAGGTGTTAGCCTGGTTGTTCCAGGTTGTAGGTCTGGTATTTGTTCAGGTTTGTGCTTGCTAGAAGGAGGATGTTGTCTGTTCAGGGAGTTTTGTAGGCTGGTGTTTGTGTGTGTGTGTGTGTATGTTCAAAGTGAAAGAGTATGCAGGTGATAGGAGTAGTCTTGAATTTGTTGTGATGGAAGTAAATTGGTGAGATAAGGCGCAGGGCAGTTCAGGGGTGGTTCTTGTTCAAGTGTGTGGGTCTGATTCTCTATGATGTGTGTGTGTGTGTTTTAAGAGTGGATCAGATAGTCTAGGCTGTGAGTGGTGTGTGTGAGATGTATGCAGAGGTGTGGGGGCTGATGTAGCAGCAGATGAGTGTTTGTTTGATCCAATGTTGTGCAGGTGTTTGAGAGAGGCTATAGGGATCTGTTAAGCCGTTATTCAGGTTGTCCTGATTAAGTTTTCATTTTTGAAGTTCCTTATTATTTTCATAGTTGAAGACTTGAAGTTCCCTTTATATAAGTGCCCAATGAATTGAGAAACCACTAAGCTGGTAGAGTATCCTTTTTATTTATAAATGGCACTGTTTTCTATAAGTTTCTTTCCACTCCTATCAACCAGATAAGACAACCATAACTCTAGCCAGGTTAGCAGCTAACAAGTAACACTATTTTGAGCATACTCTTAATAAAATAAAAATGAATCATTTCAGAGCTTAGTGTATTAATAGTAGCTCAGATCTGAGTTGTAAGTACCTGCAAGAATATAATTTTTTTTTAAAATATTTCAAGAACTTAACATAGCATAGATCAGCTAAAATGAATAAAATGGAGTTGATGTTTGGCATATTATGCCTATATTTCCTTAATATTTCCTCATGTTTGAGCTTGTTATTCGTTTGTTTTATAGTTTATGAGTATGGTTTTGCACTGATTTTATGTCGTATGTGTGTAGGTTGTTATGCAGTGTAATTGGAGCTTTTAAGAGCATGATTGAGCAAGAAAAGATTGGATTTTGATTGAGGATTGGATCGAGCACACGAAGGCACAACACGAAACGAGAAAAAGAGCAAACGAACAGGAAAATGGCTGTGCGCCGTGGGCTCCGCGCCGCGCCACCCATAGCGCGCAGGGGTTGGGCGCGGTTGCCCATGCGCCGCATGCCCAAAGCGGGGAGTTTTAGGCGGAGTCTGTCCAAGCTCGCGCGATCGTGGGCGCGGGGCGCCCGTCATAGCGCCCCTTGTGCGCGTTTTTATGTCCTATTTCATCTAGGCTTGGGTCTAACTTATTACTAGGTGTTTGTAAACTCTATAAATACTCTTTTACTTAGTTTTTCATGGGAGTTCAGACTTTGGAGCAAGTTTTGGAGGAGAGGGGAGGAGCCCTAGATGTCTTCTAACCAAGTTCTTTCTCTCTTTCTCTTATTCTTCTCTTTAATTCTATAGTTTGTTCGTTCGAGGGTTAGAGTAAATACATGAAGGTTGATGTTTGAAAGTTGATTTCTTCCTATTGATTTACCATTATAGATTGTTTATTCTTTCTTGATCATAATTGTTTGATTATAACGGCCGTATAATTGAGCACTATCTATGGTTTTTAGATTGAACTCGAAAGAGGGAATTTATTAACGTAATAAGAAAGAATAGAACTAGTTTGTGAACCCGGGCATCGGGGAACCAATTTGCGAGTAGGATAGACATATACTTGCTTGCCTAGTTTAACTCATTACAGAATTCGTTAATGCGTGCACGTGATTCAACCCATAGACATATAGGGATTGGAGTAGCCTGCATAGACCGTGAAGAATCGAAAGGTTTTTACGGGTACAATTAACCTGTTAGTTAGCAATCTAGGAAATCAAGAAGTAGAATCAACTGGAAAACTCAACTGGACTGTTTGTAACTCTGACCCTGGACCGTTTCTCTATTACCTGACTTCAGTTATTTATTTTAATTATTGTTTAGTCAGTAAAATCTCAACCATTGGAAAAAGATCCCTGAATAGTTCTTAAGAAATTGTTTGTTAAGCGTCAGTCTAAATAGTCCTCATGGGAACGATACTCTACTTTCACTTTATTACTTGTCGACCACGTATACTTGCGTGTGCGTTGGGAGCAACAAGTTTTTGGCGCCGTTGCCGGGGACTAAATTGACTGTTTTTTTTTTTGAACAATTTATTATTTTCTATTCAGGTTTAATTTTTTTATTTTATTTTTAGTTTATTATTGTATTACTAGTTTACATGGCATCTTTTAATGAAAGTGGGTCGAATGATGGTTGCTCAAATTTTATTGATTCTTGTCTACTTTGCGGAGGAACCCACTTGTGGGAAAATTGTCCAACTCTTTCAACCCTGCGAGACTGGTTATGTGAATTTTCTACCACCTTTGATTGGAATTTTTGTAAATTGTGTGGTGGTCGGTGGAATGATTGTCCTAAGTGTCATGCTCCTTCCCCCAATAATTTTTGTGATGATTCTAATGATGTTTGTGAGTTTGAAAGGAGCGATAAAGTGCAGGTTGTTAGCGAAACTTGGCTAATGGAGCAAGCCAAACTCTTAGAAGCTTATGGGGATTTTAGGAGTGAACTTACAAATATGACGAGGCAATTTATGGAAGAAAGGGTTGTGCTCAGGCAAGAGATCGACGAATTTGGCTTGACTATTCACGACTTAGAGGAGAATTTGAGTGATATGGTTGAGGTGTCTGAAGCTCAATTATCAGATGTCGTGCTTAGTAGAGTTGAGATAGAAGAGCTTAGAAGCCAATTTGAGGAGCAAAAAGTGGAATTCCTACCACTCGACCAAATATTAGTTGATGATGCCAAGGTTGAAAAAATTACATTAAAGTCAAGTGAGGAAATAGAAAACATCATATTTGAGGACTCTATTGTTTGTGCAAGTGAGGGTGTCAAAAGTAATGCAATTTTAGAATTGAAGCGCATTGGACCTCATTCCAATCATTTTTCAATATTGTGTTTGGATGGTGACATGAAAATTGAGCCACCCGAGCTTATGAAGAAACCAAGGGAGGAGGAACAAGGTGCCTATATTTTAGAGTTTGTGATGCCGAGGAGACAAAACGATATCCCTCATTTAAAGGCCAAGAAGTGCAAAATGCGACAATGGTTACTTGGTCCTTTTGTATTTTTGCCACCACCCCAATACCATAGTTGTAAACTTGAGGCAAAGTTGGGGATTCAATTCATTAGTTCAAGGTGGAGGAAAAAGTGATGAAGTTGTCTTCGTCGTGCCGCGACGTTAAATCAAGCGCTTCATGGGAGGCAACCCAATTTGTTTGCTTTACTTTTATTTATTTTTATTATTATTTTTATTGTTGTATATTACTTCGGGTGATTCTTTGGATTGCAGGTTCATGTAATGTCGAGGCTAAGTGTGGGGTGTCCTCACCCTTGCCTAATATTGATGACCTGATGGGGGAAGTCTGAGTACCTCGTGAAGCTTGGAGGATGCTAGCGCCAAGGACTACAGTCTTCAGGGAAGTTTTCTTTACCCTTGCACTTTCTTATTTGTAGCACTGAGGACATTGCTTGATTTAAGTGTGGGGTGGGGAACTCTCCCTTATTTTTGAGGTTTAGGATGCATGTACCTTAGGACTTTTTCTTTTGTCACTTGACTTTGTTTTGATTTATTTCTTGCTTTAATATATGCAAAAATTAAAAAAAAAATTAGAAAACCAATGAAAAATTCCAAAAAGATTTTCCTTTTAGTTTTATTAGTGGTACATGTCATCCACCCCGTGGTTTTTCTTATGACCTCGGTTCTTTTCCACGGGGAGGCCTTTGAACCGGGTAGTTTTTTTTTATTTTTAGGATTAGGATAGTTAGTTTTAGATGACCCTAGGCGTAGGAACTAGGTGGAATGCTAGGTGCCTTTGATTTGTTTGATACCGGTGGACTTGAATTGATTGCATATGCTATTTGTGGTGTCCTTGGGTTTTAATTTTGATGCATGTCTAGAGGAAAAAAATGAAACAACCCCCTTGAGATGCTTGAGTCCGCTTGCTTGACTTGATTGTTAACCTTTGTGCATAAGTGCTTAAATTTCCACAAGTTGCATTCTAGAAGCTTGGTTGAGAGTTGTTGATGGAACCTTTTTGTGTGAACCATGTGCAATGTGTGTGTGAGGCATATTTTTGTTTGCTCCATGTTGCATATTAATGTCTAGAACTTGCCCCGTGTGTGGGCAAAGCGAAATCCTAGGTTTGCTCTAGTCGGGAAATGATACAAGGCCTTCTTTTGACTTGCCTACCCTTACATATATACCTTGGAGAAATTGTTGTTGTGATTTGAATTGACCCTTTTTGTTGGCACCCACACCCCGAGCCTACCCATTTATTCTTAATTGACTCTTTTGGCCCTTACTCCTTAAGCACTTTATTGATATTGTGTAGATGATTGGAGTTGTGGTTGGATGTTGGGAGACTTTGAGTGGAGCTAATGAAGGGGGAATAATTGTGAAAATTGTGAAGTAGTGAAAAACATTGGCAAGGTTGGAAGTTGATGAAATTGAAAAAAAAAATGAATTGAAAAAGAAAAGAAAAAAATAGCAAAGTTGAAAAAAAAAAAAAAGAGAAAGATATCCCTTCCTTGCTAGTGTGTGCTTAAAAAAAAATATGCTACTTGTTGAGAAGGTGTATGTGTGATAGTTGTTGATTGGGTGGCTTGTTGAGAATTGTGTTTGAATTAATTGTGATGTATTAAAGTGCTTAGGGAGGTAGTCACTATTACCTATATGTATCCTACCCGCACCTTAGCCTACATTACAACCTTTTTAAAGTCCTAGTTAATCCCGATTGGAGTGAGCCTACATTAGTGGAGACCTACACTACGGGCAAGCCTATGGTACATTGTGTGTGACATGTGAGATTTTCATGAGAGTGAGTGAATTCTTTCTATGCTATTGTCCCCATTCTCTTGATATTCATTGTTGTGTGTGATATTTGGGGGACACTCTCTTGCTTCATTTTGGTGAGGGCACATGGAATGCATGAAATAGGTGAAGTTGATGGCTTCTTGATTGAGTAGATAGGTGTGATTTTGTGGGAGCATGGTTGCAATAAGTTGAGTTTGTGCATTTGAGCTATTTTGGGGTGGTTGTTCTCATATTTTTGGTTTTGGTAAATTGTTGGCATGTTGTGGATCCATGGTAGTCATGTGTGCATTGGTTCAATGATCGGTATCAACCATAGTCATAGGCAGACCTGTTTTACCTAGGATGGGAAGTGAGACGTGACTTGCTCGAGGGCGAGCAAGGGTTCAAGTGTGGGGTGGTGATGTTTGGCATATTATGCCTATATTTCCTTAATATTTCCTCATGTTTGAGCTTGTTATTCGCTTGTTTTATAGTTTATGAGTATGGTTTTGCACTGATTTTATGTCGTATGTGTGTAGGTTGTTATGCAGTGTAATTGGAGCTTTTAAGAGCATGATTGAGCAAGAAAAGATTGGATTTTGATTGAGGATTGGATCGAGCACACGAAGGCACAACACGAAACGAGAAAAAGAGCAAACGAACAGGAAAATGGCTGGGCGCCGTGGGCTCCGCGCCGCGCCACCCATAGCGCGCAGGGGTTGGGCGCGGTTGCCCATGCGCCGCATGCCCAAAGCGGGGAGTTTTAGGCGGAGTCTGTCCAAGCTCGCGCGATCGTGGGCGCGGGGCGCCCGTCATAGCGCCCCTTGTGCGCGTTTTTATGTCCTATTTCATCTAGGCTTGGGTCTAACTTATTACTAGGTGTTTGTAAACTCTATAAATACTCTTTTACTTAGTTTTTCATGGGAGTTCAGACTTTGGAGCAAGTTTTGGAGGAGAGGGGAGGAGCCCTAGATGTCTTCTAACCAAGTTCTTTCTCTCTTTCTCTTATTCTTCTCTTTAATTCTATAGTTTGTTCGTTCGAGGGTTAGAGTAAATACATGAAGGTTGATGTTTGAAAGTTGATTTCTTCCTATTGATTTACCATTATAGATTGTTTATTCTTTCTTGATCATAATTGTTTGATTATAACGGCCGTATAATTGAGCACTATCTATGGTTTTTAGATTGAACTCGAAAGAGGGAATTTATTAACGTAATAAGAAAGAATAGAACTAGTTTGTGAACCCGGGCATCGGGGAACCAATTTGCGAGTAGGATAGACATATACTTGCTTGCCTAGTTTAACTCATTACAGAATTCGTTAATGCGTGCACGTGATTCAACCCATAGACATATAGGGATTGGAGTAGCCTACATAGACCGTGAAGAATCGAAAGGTTTTTACGGGTACAATTAACCTGTTAGTTAGCAATCTAGGAAATCAAGAAGTAGAATCAACTGGAAAACTCAACTGGACTGTTTGTAACTCTGACCCTGGACCGTTTCTCTATTACCTGACTTCAGTTATTTATTTTAATTATTGTTTAGTCAGTAAAATCTCAACCATTGGAAAAAGATCCCTGAATAGTTCTTAAGAAATTGTTTGTTAAGCGTCAGTCTAAATAGTCCTCGTGGGAACGATACTCTACTTTCACTTTATTACTTGTCGACCACGTATACTTGCGTGTGCGTTGGGAGCAACAAGTTTTTGGCGCCGTTGCCGGGGACTATTTGGTATGACCTTATGGAAAAATGGGACCCCTCCCCCACCGCTTCTCTGTAGCTTTAGAAAAGACAAGAAGGAACTTGACAATTTTATTTGTGTAAACCTTGAATCTATCATCTAGTTACTGTAATGTAAAGCAATTTCCCTCATTTGGTCTTACCTCAAAGTTTGCTTGCAAGAGTTCTTTTTTCCCCTCGTACTATTATTTTATGATAGGGTTGAGACTGCCAAGATGTTAATGATGAACACCATAGTCATGAAATCTTTTATACCAAACCCGTAGATAATGTCGTGTGCGCTCCCCTATAGTAATGTAGCTGCGCATATTTATTAGTACTATGCAATCTGTTAGCTTCAGTTACATTTTGTAAACTTCACTCTTCCTGAATGTGTCCAGTTCTTAAATTTTGGTAGAGTTCTGTACTATTTAAATAAATTGATTAAGCTTAATTATTTATAATATAAGCAAGAGCTATGAGGGTATTATCCTGGAATTATGTCACCATAGTTACATACACATGCAGTTTGCATCTTCGTGAGGAAATATAAGGTTTTTTTAGCTATTATGGTACTTGGTCCCTATTTTTCATTTCTTTAGGGTAAGTTTTCATTGTGAAACAAAACTTGAAAGAATACCATGAATTTAGTTTTTGGTAAAAAGGGATAATTTGACATGTGGATCGCATTAGTTGCTTATGTCTCTCTGCCTGATTTCTTTCTACTATAGTTAAGTTGACTCTCTTATGTACTAATTGCTCTCTTTATTTTTTTGTTGACATGAAAACTCCTTGGGATGATTTGAGTTAAAACTCGCAAATTGGAATCTCCTAATTGGCATTGGAGTTGTCCGGGCCTCGCTTTTGCATCTCGAGCTCAAGTATCTTAAAATAAATGAATGAAAATCTTGTGAAACACAGGACTTGTATTGAGCTTGCTATCCGGGTTCTACCTTCAAACTCCCTCTCTCCCGTCCCCTTTAGAAAAACATGTCTTAGGATCCCTGTAAACCGGACTAGGACTTTGCATGATAGAAGCTTGGTAGGATAGCCGCTTTATTGTAAATTGTTATCTTATCGCATGTTTAGAATTGTTTATATAATTGCTTATCCCGTTAGTTTGGGACGCGCCAATTAGTTTAAGGTAATAGGAACCTTTTGTTAATTGTTGAGTGCAAAAATTAAAATTTAATTAAAATTATACCTCGTTATTTATTATTTATATTTAAATTAATTATTCATCCATTTTATTAATAATTTATTTATCTATTTATTTACTCATTAATTAAATTAATTAAGGGGTATTTATTTATTAATTAATTTATTTAAGTAACTAATTTATTAATTTATTTTTAAATAATTATTTATTTTTTAATCAATTATAATTATTTATTTCTTTAATTAATTAATCAGTTATTATTCATGTATTCCTTATTTAATTGTGTTTATATAAATATTTCTTTATTTATTTATCTATTTATTTATCCATTTATTTATATATCCAATTAATTAATCAATCAATTATCATTATTTATCTAAATCATTTCTTTAATTTATTTTATTTAGCCCTTATTATTTAATTAACTAATTAATTCATCAATTATTATTTGATTATCTATTTAATTAAATCTCAAAATTTGTTAGTTATTTATCTAAGTATTGGCATAGTCAAAGCCTTATCTTATTCATATTATCCTTAATAAAATTCGTGAAAATCGCCGGATTAACCGCTTTTAGCGGATTTTGGAAAGTGCTCCCGCAAGGGACCTTCTTTCGAATTTAATAGAACCACTTACCTAAGAATCTCTGAAATTTAATTTCTTTTTAAAATAAGGAATAAAATTGCACTCTTTAGTTAACCTAGGTTCCTAATAATCCTTAAATTAGATGGCGACTCCAAAGAAGCCCTTTGGAGTCCCATTTTGTTGAAATACACCCGATTGCATATTTATATGCATTTTTGGGAGGGTTCAACAACGATACCATACAATATTAATTAGATAAACAATCAAAACAAACGTCGTACCAATGGTAACAATACAATACCATACCATGGGTTACAACCATCCAAACAAGCTGTAAGAGAGCATTTTGTTACTAAGAAATGGAGAAAATGAAAGGTAGGGTTAAATGATAGGTTTCTTCTTATTTAGCCTTGTTATTTTTTAACTGATATATCCGACTTAAGTGAATTACAAATAAAAAAGAAAATAATTACCAACGTGGAATTCCACGTCAGTCACCTTTCCCATGTGGAGGGTGCGTGATAACACGATATAAAGTGAACTCGTTCAGGGTGGTATTTAAACCCGAGTTGTCGAGTTCAGGGGGTAATTAAGACCAATGATAGTTAAGGTGTGCAACTGATAAAAGGTGTCAAGTTTATGGGGGTCCTTAAGTATTTTGCCATATAATTAACAGGCCAACTATACATACTGAGCCAAATAATAAAAATACAAGTGAAATGAATTAAGGGACACTTACAAAAATACCCACAAAACCTAAAATAATTACAGCCACTACCCACTACTTTCAAATATTACCCAACCTATCCACTAAATTATTTACCCACTCTACCCATCCAGACTTATATACCATAGTTTATGCAGTATACCATAAAGGTATACACATATAAGGTATAACAAAGGTATACAGTCATAAATGGCCCTCCAGACTTTTATACCATAATTTATACAGTATACCTTAAAGGTATACACCTATAAGGCATAACAAAGGTATACAATAATAAATTGGTAGGTTGAATAAATACTTTTAATTTTATGGGTAGTGTAAATTTTAATGGGTATGACTTATAAATACTTTAAATTTCATGAGTATAGAGTATAAAAATTCCATGAACTAAACTAAGTTGGGCCTTCAGATTTGTCTTCATGCTTTAATTCTCCAACATAAGCACTTTATGATTCCAAAAATTGAAAAATCGTCGGCCAGCAGTGTCTGCTTTTGTAATCGTGGTTTTGCTTCACTGGAGGCTGAAATTTATAAGTTCTATTGCTATATTTTGTCGATTATTTGGATTTTAATAATTGACAGTGCATTGTATCAAGTGAGTGATTTAGTTGTTAAAAATTTGACAGATGTAATAGTAAAGCAATGTTTCCTTAATGTTCCTAATTCTCTCTCCTTCGACTCTGGAATTATCACTCTCGTTGGGTGAGTTTACTATTCTTTATTTTTTCTGTTTGTGTTTTGGAATAGGTACATATTTTATCAGAGAGAATTTGGGCAGGATTGGAGATGAAAATAAGATTCCATGCCTATCGCATTTGAAGTGGCATTTCCTTCACTCATTGAGATTTGAAGAAAATTAGGCATAGATATACCTTATGATTCTCCCGTCTTATAAGAAATTTGGGCCAGAAGAAAACTTAAGGGCTGATAACATAAACAGCCACCAAAGTAAAAATATTTACTTAAAAATAGCCACAACTATTAGTAGCCGATATAATTGCATAATAAATAAAATAAAAATCCTAATATTAATAATATCAATCATTAATAAATACATAAAACAATTAAAAAAAAACAACAAAATAATAAAAACTACCCGTGTATTAAGGATACTGGGCATCCCACGTTAATGAACAAAGAATTCAGTTCCCACTCAAACTACCCCCACTCCCCACTACCCTATATATACGAAAAAGAAGTAAATTACTATTAGCATTACTCCAGATATTAACCAACAATAAACACGCATTCATACTCTCCTGCAACAATATGGACACCATACATCTTCTCATACAATTCGATGGGGTTTGGGACAGCGAACACAACTACAAAGATGGCAATATGGATGGAATTGTTGTACCAAACGACTGCAGCTACAAAACATTAGTCGCATCAGTCAAAGACATGCTTGACAAATATGGTATAATTGGCTCAATAGAGATCAAGTACAAGCTAAAGCAAGGATTGAAACCTATGGTTATCTACAATGATATGAGAATGAACTTCTACATAGATCTTAGAAAAACAACAACGGATGTTACACAGTATCCTTTGTGTGTAACATTGGAAGAACAGCCTGGTGCAATGGTATGTGCAAATACTGCAACACAAATACACAAGTAACACACAGTTTCAATGAACTGCCTGTAGCAACACTACCACAGGAACAGGATGCTGATCTCCTAATGGACTCTGAACCAATTGACTATGAAACATTCACTTTGGAAAACATATGCATCATAAGCGACAACATCAATACAGATATTAAAGCCGGCCAACTATACAGGAACAAAAAAACACTAATCAGTGTAATGAAGAACATGGCCCTGCAGAAAAATTTCAAATTCAAAGTGGAAAGATCTTCAAGTACAAGGTAATACCATTCATCAGAATATAGTGCCTGATATACATTCGCAATTATAATGTATATTACATAAACATACAAACACTTTTTTGGATCAGTATTAAAAAAAAAATATTTTATACAGATTTTAACAATTAATGCATTGTCTATTAGGTATGCATTGTTTTGCGCTGGAAGACAGTGTGAATGGACAATGAGATCATCAAGCATAGGTGCTTCAGTCATATTTAAGATACGCGAATTTAATAGCAAACATACCTGCCCAGAAGAAGAAAGACTGCTTTCAGAAAGACACGCAAGCTACACAACAATAGGTGAAATTATCAGAGAAAAGTTCAAAGATCCGAAAAGAGCATACACACCTGGTAATATAATAGAGGACATCAGGAATGATTACGGAGTCGATCTTAATTACATGAAAGCCTGGAGATCAAAGGAATGTGCACTTGAAATGTTAAGAGGAAATCCATCTAAATCCTATAATCTGTTGCCAAGTTACCTGTATATGCTGAGAACAACAAATCCAGGATCCGTCACAAAGCTGCACAAAACTTCAGACAATCGATTCAGATTCATATATATATCATTGAATGCATCTATAAAAAGCTGGAAATACTGCAGACCAATTGTAGTTGCAGATGCATGCTTTATATCTGATGTTCATGGAGGCACTTTAATTGCAGCTTCAACTCAAGATGGAGAAGGTAAACTACTGATATTCTTTAATAGAAATCATAAATAAATATGTATAATACAGAGTTACAATTACGCTATAATTATTAAAACCTCATATAAAACAAACATACTTATTCAATTACTGCAGGAAATATTGTTCCGCTAGCCTATGCAGTTGTGGATTCAGAAAACGACAAATCCTGGGAATGGTTTTTTGATTCATTCAGACAGACATACGGAGTACGGATTGGTATGTGTATAGTAACTGACAGATGTGCAAGCATTGCACGCGCTTGTTCACTGATCTATCCAGAGATACCACACTGCATATGTGTATATCATCTATGGAATAATGTAAAAACAAAGTTTAAGATAAGCCACAAAGAAGTTGGTGAACTGTTTTTTACATTGGCAAAGGCTTACAGAGTTCAAGAATTTGAGCACTACATGAAAGAAATAGAAAAAATAGATATAAGGGTGAAGAAATATCTATCTGATATTGGCTACCATAAGTGGTCCCGTGCATACGCAGAAGCAAATAGAGCAGATATGATGACAAGCAACATCGCAGAATCAGTCAATGAAAGAAATAAACACGCTCGTTCTCTGCCTATCATGGAACTGCTTGATGCAATGAGAGATATGGTAAGAAAATGGAATTGGGAAAACAAGAAAAAATCAATGGGAACATTTAAGCTGCTGACAAACAAGAATCAAAGCTTATTCAAGTCAAGTATGGAAGCATCAAGGCGGATGACAGTAAGTTATAAAATTCTAATCATGGAAATACATATATGTTATACAAATTATTTACACTAATTATATTAACATCTGATATGCCTAGGTGAAACCATCAAATGAATACATGTATGAAGTACATGATGGTAGAAAAAAGCATGTAATATGCCTTCAATATAAAACATGTACATGCAGAAGATTCCAATTGGACGAAATGCCTTGCCCGCACGCTCATGCAGTGCTGAGATACAACAATATTGATCCTTATACATACTGCTCAGATTTATGCACAAAGGAAAACCTAGTCAAGACTTATGCTGAACCAGTTTATCCAATGCAAGATCAGAGCGCTTGGGCAATACCTGATGCAATAAAACAAGAAGAGCTACTGCCACCAAAAGGACGCACAAGAGCAGGAAGGCCAAAGAAACGAAGAATAAAGGCACCATGGGAGATTAAGTGCAAACTTACTTGTAGTCGCTGTGGGAAGCAAGGACATAACAAAAAGACATGTAGAAATCCTCCAATGGTTTCTTAAATCTTCAATGAACAAGTAGCCTACATATTGTACTATTGCATTAGCTGGACTTATTCAGTAGACATTCAGGACACATATCAAGGAATGATCACACAGACTTATAATGATCATATTGTCCATCTGTGAATTAATAGAATGAACTGATCTATTATGCTCATAACATTTTAATTATATTGTTGTAAAGTACATATACCTGTATCACAATTCACATATCTTGAGACACATAATGATATATGACACATAACAGGAAAGTTTCCTGAAAACATCATCATCTGGTCAAATGGTTTCTAATGACATCTTCACTAACAGTAACCTACAAAAAAAATTCAAAAGACAGTTATATGAGTAAACAATAAGGAAAAAATACAACCAATGGACAACCAAACTCATAATGATCATACTCACCATCTCAAGGTTTTAGTTAATTGACTCTGAAATGACAGCTTTCAAACTTAAACTATTCTGTTGTAATGTTAAATTAAATTTACATCAAATATGATTAAATCAAATATAAAACTAAAGTAGTCTAAAGTGAAAAAACTAATGAAACAAAATATTACAGAATATCAATATTTGTTTGTACAATAATGCATAAACCATAGATCTTACACCAAAAAAAAAATCACCATACTACTCAACACACGTAGCAACCTCACAAGTAAATAAACATAACATTATATGGCTATAGAAATTAGATTTAAAATTAGACATATAATTCCTTTTGCACAATATACATTGCAGAATTAAAAAGCGATACAAACAAGAGTAAAATATTGGGTTAAAACACTTTCTCTGATACAAAACAATAGTTCGCACATACAGCCAAATGAATAACTAATACATACAAATTCAATTCTCATTTAGACTTATACACTTCTGAAATACAAATATGATAAAAATATTTTAAGTTCATGATAAATATTACAATTACCAAGTATACTTGTCCAAACTATAAGAAAAAGACAAAAAAAAATAACAATATAAACTAACAAACAGTCATATTAACAAGCTAATATTGCATATAATAGTTATGGCCATGCCAATATCAGTCACAACAAAACTACACCATATAACCATAATATACTAAAACAAAAACATTACTAAAACCCAGTATTAGAACATCGTTCAGAAACACCAACACTATAAAACAAAAACAAAAGCTGTCCACAATAGATTGGAAACTCATTACATACGAAAAAACAACAAACACAACTAATCTTCCAGATCACTTTGCTGATTGGCCTCCTGCTTCTTCACCCCATAATCCCACAACAGCGCCCCAAATCGCTTCCTATATCTTCTAATATTGCAACCAGGAGAAGGCATATGGTGACCATGCATATAATGCTCAACAAAGCTGAGAGCAAAAACACCATAATCCCTTAACCAAAAAAAAAACAAATGATAATTAATACGCATCATACTCAATATGACAGGAACAAAGAGACTAAATCAGAAACAAACACTTACGATTTACGCACGCCAGTCATGTCATATATATGCAATATCTCCCACTTTTCAGAAATTGGTTTTTCATCAAACACATACTCTGTAGGATTCAACTCATCCCTGATATCATAAAAACCAGTAGCAGCCAAAAAAAGAGGGATCAAGATGGCGTACGGCTCAACAGCTCTGATAACTTCATCATCATAGTAGTAATTGTCTAACTTCTGATCATACACATACAAAACCCTTTTCTTAAAAGACAATCTACCCATAATCCAGTGCCAGTCATCAACAACTTTAATAGGCATAAACACATCATCAACCATCTGCCACGGCGTATTGCACCTAATCGATAAACCCTTAATGTAATCAGCTATAATATGATTATCAGCCGCAAGAGCTAATGATTTGTTGTTCTTCATATAACACTTATAAATATCTCTTATGGTTGAATCAAAGAGGCAATCAGTTGTAGTAACCCGCCCTTGAACAGATGAATCATACTTGGCTTTTTTCCTCAGGTAGTACAATATGACATCAATGTGCTGAATATCAAAAAAATTATTAGTATGCAGATACTAAGTAAAACAATAAATTTTAAAAGTATAAAAATTTTAGAAACGCACTGTTTCCTGCAAAGGATTATCCGAAGAATAAAGAGTGTGAAACCAGTCTTTGGTCGAGACAAGGCAGACTCCAAAATCAAATTTTGGCGTCAGTAAATTGGCAACAAAATGGTATGGAGGGTCCCTATACAACAGCATAAGAAAACTTACTTAATAAAACAATCAATATCCTAATAAAAAAGAAAAATTATAGATAAAAGTTACCAATAATACCTATTCTTCAACAACCGATTCTTAATCCAGGACGTATATCTGGTCAACAGATTAGAATCAACTCTACGACCTGGTTGGATGCTGAATGGATGCTTCCTTGAAAATGCGGCATGATGTAAAGAACTAGAACTGCTACCTGACAAAACATAACTAGATAACAAAGGTGATCTGTGCAACCTAACCATCCTCCTCATACGCACAAGTTTATGCTTAGAACGCATTCGCAGCTTAAACTTATCATCTTGAGGCACACTGTTATCACCAATATCATAGTCCTTTTCGCTAAAATTATCAATATCATCAAGCAGCCTAGTCAACTCACAATCAGTACTACCAATCAAAACTTGTCCACTATTACCACCTGCATATGTAATCAAATCAGTGTACACAATAATATCACTAACATAAAAACATAACCAAATGGAATAAATAACAAAAAGAAATACCACAAGATTAATACCAGCAAATAACAACCTTTCAGAGCACACATACTAATACAAAAAACAATAACCATTACCAATACTCTTCTAATTAATAAACTACAAAATGAATACAAATAACAAATATTACCTGCACATTCACCACCAGACACTTTGGTTGAAACAGCAACAGGCTGTCTCACAATACTAGTATTACTGCTTCCAACCTGCTTGCCAATTTCTTTCACCATGTCAAAAGCAGTCAATTACAACAAACAGATAAAGACATATCAAATTAATGACCATACCATAAACTATCAAACAAAAACTGAATAACACATAAAAATTTCACAGATAATACACATACACTTATCAACAGGAGATCCATCCTTCACTTCCCCAGCAATGACACTATTACTACCCTCACCAGAGGGAGGATCATTTTTCCCATAAATTTGTTGTTCCTCTTGAGTGTCAAAAATCCTAAAACTGGGAAAACCACCTCGAATATCGACACTTACAACATCAACAGGTGCTTTTCAAGAAATACCAACAATTAGCAAATTCCAATACTCGCCAATAAATATATGCAACATACTCAAAATACAAAAAAAGAATATATAACTCACTTTTCACTACATCAGCAGCTTCAACAGGCTGTTTGCATATTGCTAATTCATTAACCCTATCCTCTACAATTTCATCAATTATTTTCAAATCTTCTAAGCTTATTGACTCAATAAAGCCACCATCAACAGTTTGATCACCACTCTTGAAAACAGGTACACTACTATCTCCTAAAACATCATGTTAATAAAACATAAAATAAAGTTTAATATACAATGACACATACATACACAAATCCAAGACATATAAAAAAAATCCATAAAAGCAACCTCTACTATGTTAAAAGTATAAACATATATCAGCAAAAAAATCCAATCAGTATAAACATAAAAAACACAACTGATACCATCTTTGCATATGCCAGTTTCCTGCAACTTCCTTTCAACACTCGTATCAATGGTAATCAGGTCCTGAGTTGTCAATATATCCTCACTCAAACTTCCCTGAATCTGTTGTGAATCAATACTATCGACTGCTTTGCCTGACATACAAAAACAACATAAATACCCACATTACATTTAGCCAATATTGTCACAACCAAAAGTATAAATGTCCATACCTTGATCCAATAAACGCACTCCAATAACCGATTTACCCTTAGCAGATTCCATAAGCTTTTTCTCGACACTCATATCAATGATACTAAGATCCTGCGAGGACATTGGAGGAAATCCATCACCATCCTCATTCAGCCTTCCAAGATGACCAAAATCCAATTTCCTGGGTACTAAAATAAAAAAAGAATAATCAATCAAAGATATCAACATACACAACTAAAAAGATAAACATTGAAATTACATTGATATAAAACAAGAAAAACACGATTATTATCCGTACCAATAATATTTGTTTCACCGCAAGCAACATTATCACGTAAGGCTTCTCCAACGATAACATCTGACTGACCCAATACTTTACCACTATTTACCTTTGACGTACCTGCAACTACAATAAACCAGATATTAAAAGATAGTTAACAAGCATACACCTACAAATATAAAAGCAAATATCACATGTATCTACTGAAATAAACTAATGTAATATCAACATCAATAATATTACACAAGCCTATCTAAAATATGTTTCCAGCAGTTACCATTAGGTGTAGTCTCCACATGAACATTAATTCCTTCATCACGAACTGCTTCATTGTCAGACCCAAATCCACCAAAACTGAACATGCGCTCCCCACCTGCATCTTGAAAAAACCACAAGATCTTCAACTCAGTAAATAATTTAAACAACACAAGTTTCAATTAAAAGATTTAATACATACCTGCTCACCAACACTGACAGACACCTTCTTAGATATGACCTCCAACTCGCTAAAATCCCGCTCAGCCATAGAAACCATAAAGTCTTTAAGACCATCAACCACTACCGTATGGGACTGAACAACCTGCTTCAACTCAAACTGGTTTTGTTTTAAAATACACACTTCTTTCAAAATATCATTTTTTCCAACACCTACATCCGGCTCACAATCAATCTGAACCGATATATTAATATCTGGCATTTCTCCATCACTTTGAAAATCAGAATCTTCTTGAACATCATTCTCCTCATCTTCAGGCAGAATCATTGATTTCAGCTCTAACTCAGTAGGGCAGATATTATCAACAATCATCTGCATATAATAAAAACAAATACCAGACAGACAGCAAATAAGAGTGATATTATATTAACATACTAGTTCAAATAAAAAAATACATACATAATAAATTACCTTATCACCAGTTAACGAGAAAAAACCTCTCTGCACATCATTGAAAACAAGATGCCTAGTAACCTCCCAGTTGAGAATACGAGGAACCTTATGACCAACTAAATTTGCTAATTTACCATCAACAGTAGGGCAGCATTCAAAAAACCAAACGAGCAACGCATATGGCATCCCTGCAAACCTATAAGAAGATTTCCAAACACATACCTTGTTGTGCAATGAATCAATCGTTGCATGAAATATCTTGTAACCCCACGGATAAGTTTGCCATTCACCAGACTCAATAATATCAAAATGTTCAGAATCTATGTAATGAGGAGTTGATTCACTATTTTTTGTGGAATAAAGAAATGTATTGATTAAATACAGAGCAGCAATTTTAATAGCATCTTCATCATTATCCCACATTTTATTTTTAAAGCAATCCTCCAAAGCAGATTTGCTGACCTTTTCAACACCGTTGAAATACTTAAGAATAATACGATTTTTCACATCAGAACTATAAACCTTCAAAAAATCACCAACACACTTCAGGCCAGTCACCAAGGCAAATTCTTTCAAACCAAATTTAAGCCGTTTGTTATTAACTATAAAATATAGAGCATCATCAGTAGGACCAACAACTTGTCTAAACAACAAACCGACAAGCACCTGATTTTGAACATGGAAAGCAGGCATATCAAGAAAATGCCCAAAGCAGGTTGCCTTAAACTTATCATAAAGATCACCTGTTAGCCTTTGCTTTAGTTCGGAACTTATCTCCTTGTTACAATGAACATTTATTGGACGATTCCCATACTTTTCTTTTGGAGTATAAAAATCCCATGTCTGAAAATAAAAAACCATTAATACAACACAAAACTACTAATAGTAAACATATCATATGACTTATTAACAACATATATGTAATATCAAGTATTAATAATATTTACAACCAAACAACACCGACCAAAAAAAAATTACAATGAAAAAAATGGTAAAAATGCAAACATAATACAGAAGAAGGTATCAATACACCCGTACTAAAAAAAAAATTCAAACAAAAAAATATTTACTAAAAAAACCACAAATAATAAAACACCAAACATTCAAATATCAAATACTTCAGCAATAAAGAATAAAAAAAATATTAAAAAAATTGAAGGTAACAAATCAAATATACAATGATTATGTAATTCTACATTTTAAAAAGCAGATAATATTTATTAACATGCATCAAGCAAAACCTAAAAATCATAAATATATAAAACGAAGTGATACACTGATTATTAATAACCCTAACATGAAATAAATGAAAACCTTGACATTTTTCTAACAGAACTGTGGCAAACAAATAAAAAAAGAAAATTATAACAAATAAAAATAAACCATTATAACTAAAAACAATTGATAAATTATTACCTTCAACGCTCGTCCAGAACTTGTACCAACTTCCACATTCAGTTTAGACAAATTTGCCTTTCGTCTGGGCTTCTTGTTTGGCAAAACTTGTTGGCAATCGACATCAAAAACTTCATCCTCATTATCAACAACCCGACGTCTCTTTGCAATTACCTTACTTTTTTGTTTACATGCAACTTGAGATCGAGTAATTCGCAACGGCAATACAGATGCATGAGACGGAGAATGTTCATTGCGACGCGTATCAGCATTAGATTCCTTTAATCCAACATCATCTGATCGCTGCTTATCGTGCAAAGCATCTTCACCAGACCTCCGACCCCTCCTCATTTTAGTTGTTTTTTATATGTTAAGATACTCTTAGAAACTGATATTTAAATTACAAGTTTTGAAAAAAAATGAAAGAGTTTGTAGCTTTTATGGACATGAACTGGGGAAATGAAAAGATTTCTGAGGGAAAGTGAAAGGTTTGCAGAAGAAGATTTGCGTGTGAAGTAATTCAATGGTGATTGTTGAGAATATCAACCGAACAATCACGTCGCCTTGAGTAGCGCAAAAACAGTTACGTGCACATAAACACAATGCTAAAAATAAGGACAAAAAGGCTGTATCTAATTAATAATAAATACGCTAAAAAATAGGAACAAAAGTCTGTATGTAACGTTACATATTCAGTTAATAAATGATAAACCACCCGATTAATTATCCTAATAAAACACTGCATGTAACCGTGCTTAATCCCAAAAAATACGGCGTGATTAATTATAACAATAAATATATAATAATAAATCTGATAATATTTCTAAAATACTTAAAAAAAACCGAATGGCTACAAAAAGAAAATAACAATAAAAAGCGTTTATGAATAGTAAATATTTCTTGTAAATGTTCAACCTAAAAAATCCAAAACTTAAGCTCATAAGGTAATAATCAAGCATATTCGAGACCTTTCCTATACCTTTATCCGTTTTTTAGTACTATGTGATACTAATTACTTTTCAGTTTAATATATATAAAAGGGGAAAATGATCACATTCTACCCCTGTATTATTTGCAATTGAGCGACTTTGTCCCTTTGTTGTACCATCATCCCTTCAATAATTACTACTGTGAAATGTGAGTAGTAATGATTATGTTATACGTGCAATAGGATGCCAAAGGACACAGTGCCAACTACATTGCTCCACAGTTTCAATTACAGTGCGCTGATGGTTCATTTCTCTTTTCTCCATCTTCTATTGCTTTTGCATTTATGCAAACTCAAATAATTGCCTCAATTACCTTGCAGATGTTGTCAAGTTCAATGGCTGAGGTATAATGCTTAAACTTCTGTTATTATCTTATTCCATTCTTGGTGAAATTTTCTCTATTCATTATTCTTCTTTTAAATGAGCTCGGTTATTTCTAACGGGGTTTAGGTGCATATCTGGTAGTTTCACTGTTCGTTGTTGATATTTTCGTGCTGGATTTTCACATGCATGTTCGATTTGCTTACTCATGCACCTCGAGGGTTTTGACAATATGTCCAAATCAATAACTTTCCAGCTTAATAGTTAATTTGTTAATATGATCTCCGAGTCTAAGAAACTTATCTGACTTGGCTAAATTAATGTGAATAAGCTACACTACAAACGTATGATGCTCCCTCAGCAAAGAATTACCATATATCACATGGATGCAGCGAAAACTTGACAAATCTAAAAGAGAAGAAAGCATCCCGCTATGGTTGAATTACGCAAGTGTCACTCATTTTCATACTAGCATAAACCTTAAAAGGACATCTATATTGCTTATAATTTTGCCAATCAGTGACAACGCTCAACACACACCTTGGCTCGAGGTATGAACGGTCATCGCAATACAATTTACCCAACTAAGAGTCGGGGTCGAATCCACAAGGAACAAAGTGATGCGATTAAAGTAGTGGAGGAACTAAACCTATTTGACAAAGCCAAACTAGGATAACGAGATAATGGAACGATATTAACAACTACAAACTACACTAGGAAAGCAAGTAAATGTGATCTATGGCCTTCTCACAACCAAGGAAAACAAGTTTTGAGCCTAGGATGCAATTATAGCACGGGGTTTATATATTATGGCCGAGTTGTTCTAATGTAATCCCTAGAATCCTTCCGGCCTAGAAGGGATTTACCTCAACGGCGCTCGTCAAAGCCATGGTTGAGCTTATAAAGCACTACCCGTTACCCGAGGAAAGAAGACCTCTTCCGAGCGTAACTTCTTTTAGATGGGTTAGTCTATGAAATAGCCTATCAACCCAAATCCTCGCTAGCTTCACTATTCTACGCTAACTAATCTCTTCCGAGTCTTTAATTAGCAAAGTAGACGGGCAACTCAAGTGTCGCGAGCACAAGAGTCGAGCAATCAAAACAATGGAAGCTAGATAATCAAAACCCAACAATATAAATTCCTAGTCATGACTCATTCATATATTCATGTCCAAATCATATCAATTAATAACACAAATAGCCATGAAATATATTCATAAAATCAATTCTTCAATAACATCAACAACACCCAATATATTCAATACAAAACATGAAAGTAAAGAAAGGAGTACTAAAGGTTGAGAATTTCTCAATGGGTCGCTCCAAATCTTCACCCACTTGGTATTCTTGTTGATGGATCCTTGCTCCAAGATTGGAAAAATGGCCAAAAGATGAGCCCAAGGTCGTGCAAGGGCTGAATATATGTTCCTCATTTAGGATGCTGTGAAATTACAACACTGTCCACTGCAGTCCAGACGCGCATCTTCGCGATCGCGTTCTTCCTAGCGCTATCGCGCTTCATTTCGTTTTCCTTGTGCGCTATCGCGATAGACAATAGCGCAATCGCGATGCATTGTTTCAGTATTCTACGCGATCGCGTGATATCTTAGCGCGATCGCGAAGAACAACTTTCCAGCCAGAAGCAGAAACTTCACAGATTGCCTTGTTTTGACTTGTTTTCATCTATTCATCACTACAGCTTCAATATCCTGTAATATGCAACTAAAACATGATAAGTGCGCGTATTTAATCAATGATATACAACAAAAGCTCAAGTAAATCGAAGGTAATGTGTGGCATTTTGCCCACACATCACACCCCCAAACTTAAACTATTGCTTGTCCTCAAGCAGAGCACACTTCAATAAAAACCAAGTTGCAATTTATCTATTCATGGATTTTTCATTAAAGCCACAACAAGCCAAAACTCGATTCAAGTTCAACAACTAATGACATTGGTTGGTGCCAACAATTAAGCCAAACCATGTGAGCATCACTTTCATATACAAAACATCAAAGAAGGCAAACATGCCATGACACGAGACTTTCAAGGTTTGCCTCTTCGTCACAAGAGTTCACCTCTTTGCTTGCTCACCTCAATTGAAAAATGAAACACAAGTCCTCAACTCAACTTCACAAGTGCCCTCACCACTCAAGAGAATATCCCAACCAAAAAAATGCAATGATAACACAAATGGGATTAATGATAGGAAGAATTCGCTCACTCTCTCAAAAGAAGTTCATCATGCACACTAAAGATCCATATGCTTGCCCTTCGTGTACCTCTCCACTAATGTAGGAATGCTTGACCCGAAATCAATTAGGACTTGTTAGGATTGTAATGTAGGCTTTTGGTCAAAGGTGAGGTAAAATATGGGCAAATAGTGACTACACACCTCCTTGAGCACTACACCGTACAAAAATTAAAGCACACTTCATTTTTCTTGCATTTACACCTTGCTAAATCGAGGTTTATACATTAATTTTTCTCCTCTTTATTCATCAATTCTCTTTTTCTTCTTTTTCTTTCTTTTCTTTCACTTGTTTCTTTTTGTTTCTTTTCACTTTTTCACCTTTTTTTTTTTTATATTCAACTCACTTTTGTTGCTCTTTCTTTTCATTTATTCACTAGCTTACACACTTTCACCATAACTCGTGCTTGCACGTCTTTCAATGCACACTCAAGGAGGTAGGGCCAAAAGAGAGGGTTAGTGCTTTAAGCACTTAGAATTGGTCCGGGTTAATAATGTGGTTGCCAAAGAAAAGGATATTAAGCTCAAAGGGGTTGACTAAGGATATAATGCAAGGGTAGGCTTTTTAGATTACTGAGCGGGCCAAAGAAAGCCTAAAATCATTTTTCAAGTCAAGCATCACCTAGGATTTCGCCTCGAAGCACACTTAGGGCAAGTTCTAGATCAAGAAGCACACACATGAACACACCAAAACCTCACCACACATGGCACATGTAAAGCAAGGAAGACGAGTATATTCAAGTCCCAATCAAAGGCAATTAAGCATCCAAAGTTTACTCATAGCCTAATGAGAGCTAATTAGTGACCTAAGAGCCAAAAGTTGAACTTAAAGATCATAGCACAATTTACCAACTAAATTTTCCTATTCATTTTTCAAAACAAGCTCACATGATAAGGATTAAATAATGGTGGAATCAAACATGCCAAAAGTTGCTAAGGGGCAAAAATCTACAACTAATCATCATTATTTACAACTAAATACTAAACTAGTACTAGAGATGCCCGATTCAACACAATTACTTCCTTGGAAAAGAACCATGGCAAAGAAAAACCAAGGAGGTTATTTCAAAAATTTTGTGCAACATAGTATTTACAATGAAAATGGTTGTTCGGACCCAAATGAGGCTTTCACACCCAAGTGGGATGCCTACGTATCACACAAAGGTGAATCAGATAAAAAGAAGCAACATCCCAAGCATAGTTCATGGGAGTATCTTTATATATATATATATATATATATATATATATAATTCTAACTAACTACTAAATATAAACAAGCTATTAACACATTACTATAATACTACTAATACTAAATATGCACAAGCTATTAACAAAATACTTATACAAATATTAAAGAAAATGATCATCCACAAAAATTTTCACAATTTGCTCACAAACAAGGCAACATGAGGGAGATATATCATAAGCATCAAGTACACGAGCAACATCAATACTACACCCAGAACACAAATACACAAATACACCCCCAAACTTAAATTATGCACTGTCCTCAGTGCAACTAGCAATGTAATACAAAGGGTGTAAGGAACTCCCTGTCTAGCAGATCACTCCTCACTGTCAGTGTTGGGGTAGCGAAGCTCATCCTCGGACTCTTCATCTGAGCTACTGGAGCGACAGAGCGAATTCAGCTTGCTCATCATCTTGTTGAGGAAGTTGCTTGTTCTCTTGCCAAAATTTTTCTGCTTCCTCTCCATTTTATCCAGCCTAACCTTAATCCTCTCTTGCTCAGCTGCTACTGCCTCCAATGATGGCGTGCTCAGAGGCCTGGAGGAAGAACCCTCTCCATGTGGGCCTGAAGGAAGCCCTGCTACTAGCTGTCTAATCTGGGCGTCTACAGAAGAAATTTGAGAGGAAATGTACCTCATGTTAGACGTTCCAGATGCAAGTGGTGGAACTGGAGTGTAAGAACTCCCTGGTGCAGTAGTAGTATCAGGTGTGGAGAATTGCCCAAAAGCTGGGTCCTCGATATCAACCTGGGAAGGCATCTCAACATTTCTCTTCTTGCTTTGTATTACTCCTCCCCGTCCTTTCTTCAGCAGTGGATAGATAGGTTTTTCAGGACCCACACTTTTGTCAGTAGTGCGTATCTCCACCCCGGCATCCATGCATGGTCGGTGAATCAAGCTTGGGAAGAATAAACTTTTTGTTCTTTCTAACACCACTTCTTCAATCTCACGAACAATTATTTCACCAACATTAACCTTGAGCCCATCAACCAGTGTCGTGACTAGGCGAGCTTTTTCAGGAGTGAGATCACTCTCATTGCTCGAAGGCATCACCCTAGTACATACAATGGATAGCCAAATGCGGGCCTCAGCTGTAAAGTCGGTAGATACAATTTTGTGACCAAATGTGGACCAACCTGAGTGGTTGCCCCCTTGAAGCATATCTACCATCCACTGTATACCCCCTTCTGAAGCACGAGCTTTGTATCGAGCATTGTCAACATTCTCGAGCTCGTATACCGCATTGATAGCAGCTGCATCAAATCTCACCAACTTGCCCCTCACAGTTGTCACCAACTCCCCACTAAAATCTGTCCGAGTGGCGTTTGCATAGAACTCCCGCGCTATAGTAGCGTTTGCCTTCTCAGGTGTCTTGGCAAAACAGCTCCACCCGTTATTTTCTAGCTTTTGAAAGAATTCGGGAAGTTTCTCTTCCACTTTTTCCATATGTATCCCTCTTTCCTTAATGAAGCTCATGTCAAGGTCCCTCTTGAATTTTTCATAGCACGATCTGGATAAGAACCTCGTTCTATCATATGTTGTTTCTTCTTCGCCTGTTGAGTTCCGTTGGTTGTTTCCTTCGGCCATTATAAAGAAAAAGTACCTACAAAGATCAACATTGTTAAAATACAATTTGGGTACTTAATATATGCATTAGTAAAGCTCAGGGGCCAAAGGTTGGAGTCAAAAAAATTCAGCAGTGGCTTGTGCGAGCACACTGTTTCTGCCAGAAAAAAGTCTTCTTCGCGATAGTGCAGCTGCAGGCGCGATCGCGATGGGTTGTCTAGGACACACTTCGCGATCGCGAAGGGAAGTCCTGCACAACTCAGCGCGATCGCGAAGGCAGTCACGCGATCGCGAGGTCATCTTCTCCAGCAGGAGGAATCAAACCTCGAACTACAACACCCAGAATTTTTATGTTTTGAGCATCATTTACAGTGCACAACCACAATTTAAACAATAAAAACCATCAACTTTGGCTTCAATTTGTTGGATCTGACACTAGGGTTCTTTAGTTCAATTGAGCATTAACAAGAAGTAACCTAACCCATTTTTCTTCACAAACAATTTGTCTACAAGGGTACATCAGACTTCCCCTATTGTTCATAAAAATCCCTTTGTTTGCTTATTGCTACAACCATTAATGGAACCTTACCTTGACAATGGAGATATATTCAACCAAATTTAAGATGGAAATTGGGAACATACCTTGATAATGGAGTGGAGTACTTGAGCGTGTAGTAGAAGATGCAATGAAACACTTGGAATGCAAAAATGGGGGAGGGGAATTTGAGAGAATGGGGGTTTAGAAATTATGGTCCGTTTCTCTCTTGAAACTGCCTAATATCTGCCTGAAGTGTTATTCTTCGCTATCGCATGGTCAACGCCGCGATCGTGCCTTTCTGATGAGGTAACCTACGCGATCGCGTGTGGGTACATCGCGATCGCGCAGGTCTATTTCACAGTGAAGCGCGATCGCGTGAATTGTTACGCGATCACGATGAACAAAGGTATTTCCAACTTCCAGAAAGCAGAATTTCAGTCAGGCGGTCCGCCCCAAACAATAGGCGTTCCGCCTACTGGGACGCAGAATGTCCAGTTTCAGTGGGCGGTCCGCCTTCTCTCATTGAATGGTCCGCCTCATACCCCGTGCAATCCATTTTTTTCCAATGTCTATGCCTTAAATCATGCATCCTAACAACTACTACATGTGAGATGATCAAAAACAACTACAAAAACTAGTCTAATCCTAACATGCAATCAAATAACAACTAAAAATTTTAAAAGTGATTCGGGTTGCCTCCCGAAAAGCGCTTTATTTAACGTCTTGGCTAGACGGTACCCATGGTGCTTTTCTCTCCACTTGGTGAAGGTGAATTTTCTCCCCAACATCGCTTCATGCTTTTTGTTATGCTTTTTAGGCGGGGGCACATATTTCTAAGATTGCGAAGCCGGATTCTTCATTTTACACTTCTTTGCTTTCAAGTGGGGAATGTCATTTTGCCTTCTTGGCGTGGCAAATTCAACAATGTACTCATTTTGCTCATCAACGCCAAAATTTTCCGAAGGTGCTTGTTCTTCCACTTCTATTGCTTCATCCACACATAGAGTTGAAAAGTGAAGTGAATGAGGTTCCAATTATTTTAACATCAATGGAGCACCAAGCATGACACCCTCTTCTTCACATGTGCTAAAGTCTTCATCACAAGAGTTTTTCATTTCCGCTCTAGACTCCAACACCCATTTCTTGTTCATGGCATCATCACCAAATATCTTGAAGATGTGATCACTTTCACGAGTTTCCATGATTTGACTTGTGCTCTCTTCCACAAATTCACTCATTTCTAGCATATCATTCGCGACTTCTTCATGTTGAGCCTTGGAAGCTTCAACTATTTCATGCACTAGAATTTTCAAGACACGAGCTTTAAGATCAAATTGGTTCACTCTTTGTCCTAGCTCTTCTCTTTCTTGTTTGAGATCCCAACCTTCTACATTTAAGTCATGAAGGCATGCTCCATGGACTTTCATTTTTCGAGCTTGATCTCGGAGCCAAGCTCGGCTCACAATTTCTTCTTCATCCCAATTGTGCTTTTCTTCAATAATTCTTTCTTGATATTCAAGCACATCTTCAACGGAGGATTCTTCTTGGAACTCAACCTCATCTTCCATGTAAAACCTTTGTTGAGAGTTGGCAACACCCTTAGCTTGTTGATCATTGAAAGTGTCAACCAATTGGCTCAATTGAGTCTCCAAGTTGTGAATTGCTAAGCCATTTTGATGGATCGTTTCTTTTGTCTCATTGAAGTTTTTAAGTATTTGCTCCATCAAATGTTCCAATCTTTCATTTTCATTGCGTTCATCTTGTGAAGTCGATAGGTCCATCTCTTCTTGAAACCTCTCTTGGATGCCTTGCCACTCGGGTTCAAGCTCCATGTTCATGTTAACATTTGCCCTATCAAACTCATAAGAATCATTAGCATCATTATAAAAATCATTGGAAGAAGAATAAGGAATATTTGGACAACCGTCCCAATGGCCATTTTGACTCCCACACTCATGACATATGTCCCACTCAAAGGGTTGAGAAGGTGCGCACAACTCGCCCCCGGAAACAATTTGACAATCTTGCCAATAGTGAGGTCCGCCACAGTAAGGACAAGGATCACTCATGTAAGGATTTTCAATATTGGACCAATTTTGGTTCCATGATGCCATTTCAAAATAGTTACCACTAATCTAAACTAACTAATTAATGCAAGTAAACACTACACACAAACAAATATTTACACTTTACAAATAACATTACTACTATTCACAATTTTAACAAGAACGGTTCACAAAGTTTGGAACTAAGCCAACTAGCTCAACTCCTCAAACTACTCTAATACGCCAATTGTTCCCCGGCAACGGCGCCAATTTTGACAACGCTCAACACACACCTCGGCTCGAGGTATGAACGGTCATCGCAATACAATTTACCCAACTAAGAGTCGGGGTCAAATCCACAAGGAACAAAGTGATGCGATTAAAGTAGTAGAGGAACTAAACCTATTTGACAAAGCCAAACTAGGATAACGAGATAATGGAACGATATTAACAACTACAAACTACACTAGGAAAGCAAGTAAATGTGATCTATGGCCTTTTCACAACCAAGGAAAACAAGTTTTGAGCCTAGGATGCAATTATAGCACGGGGTTTATATATTATGGCCGAGTTGTTCTAATGTAATCCCTAGAATCCTTCCGGCCTAGAAGGGATTTACCTCAACGGCGCTCGTCAAAGCCATGGTTGAGCTTATAAAGCACTACCCGTTACCCGAGGAAAGAAGACCTCTTCCGAGCGTAACTTCTTTTAGATGGGTTAGTCTATGAAATAGCCTATCAACCCAAATCCTCGCTAGCTTCACTATTCTACGCTAACTAATCTCTCCCGAGTCTTTAATTAGCAAAGTAGACGGGCAACTCAAGTGTCGCGAGCACAAGAGTCGAGCAATCAAAATAATGGAAGCTAGATAATCAAAACCCAACAATATAAATTCCTAGTCATGACTCATTCATAATTCATGTCCAAATCATATCAATTAATAACACAAATAGCCATGAAATATATTCATAAAATCAATTCTTCAATAACATCAACAACACCCAATATATTCAATACAAAACATGAAAGTAAAGAAAGGAGCACTAAAGGTTGAGAATTTCTCAATGGGTCGCTCCAAATCTTCACCCACTTGGTGTTCTTGTTGATGGATCCTTGCTCCAAGATTGGAAAAATGGCCAAAAGATGAGCCCTAGGTCGTGCAAGGGCTCAATATATGTTCCCCATTTAGGATGCTGTGAAATTACAACACTGTCCACTGTAGTCCAGACGCGCATCTTCGCGATCGCGTTCTTCCTAGCGCTATCGCGCTTCATTTTGTTTTCCTTCTGCGCTATCGCGATAGACAATAGCGCGATCGCGATGCATTGTTTCAGTATTCTACGCGATCGCGTGATATCTTAGCGCGATCACGAAGAACAACTTTCCAGCCAGAAGCAGAAACTTCACAGATTGCCTTGTTTTGACTTGTTTTCATCTATTCATCACTACAGCTTCAATATCCTGTAATATGCAACTAAAACATGATAAGTGCGCGTATTTAATCAATGATATACAACAAAAAAGCTCAAGTAAATCGAAGGTAATGTGTGGCATTTTGCCCACACATCAATCAGTTCCAAGGTTTTACTATTTTCAGGTGAATAGTAATATTTAATGAGTTATACTTAACACATAGTAAGCATACGGGTTTGTTTTGATGGTGACAACAAAGCAATCACATACGCAAGTTCCAAAGGAGGAACAATTGATTGGTTCACCAGAGAATTAACTCCACATGTACTTGTAGTGTTGGGCGTCCATAAATAGAGATGGATATCTTTATCATATATAGTTTTGAGTAAATGTTCCTTACCGAGACTTTTATTTGACAGTTTTCTGTTTGCTATGCTATGATAGGTCAAAAATTCATCATTATTTTAAGTGTCTTGAAGAACTAGAGCTGAGTTTATTTAAGTTTGATGTTCCATTACTATTTTATCAGGTATGGAGTTGCTTCCGACATTGTTTTCTTTTATAGTTACTTTAGACCGGACTTGAACACTAGGAAATATTATATTATAGTACTTAATTAAGAATATTCCTACTTCGGCATCTATTTCTTTAATGATTATTGGGGAATTTAACGATAGTGAGATTGTGGTCTGCGGATGTCATGTTTTGCTTTCCCGTATCTTAATCAAATTTGGAAGTAAAGTAATTTTAATTGATGTTGAGGAAATATTACGCTTTTCCATTTTTAGCTTGCAATCTAATTCTTTTTTCTACTATAGAATATATTGCTTCCTATACTTCTGAGCTTAAAGGTATATACTTACGCTATTCTATTGCAGAGCTTTCAATTGGTTTATCATATATAATATAAAGAGGTTTTTCGTCTTTACACAGCATGGTTCGTGCATCCTCCTTGTAAAGATATTGCGGGCAAGAAGCTAGACGATAGAAAGCATGTAAGTTAAAGTCTTGCTAATTAACTGCAAAAATGGAATCTTATATTTCTTAATCTTATTTGGAAACTTCTTACAGGTTAATGGGAAGGAGAAGTAGAGCCCTGCCTTGACTGTTTCCAAAGCTCCTTTTTCCTGTCAAACTAGCTGCGAGCTTAAGAAGTAGATTTGGACTATTAATTTATGTGGAATTGTGGTATGACAGTTCCAATAACTGAAAATGGCAGCTGCGGAGAGCTTCACTGGGGCTTCTTTCATCTTAGGGGTTGAAGTGTGGGAATACCTGTAATTTTCTCTTGCATAAACAAAAGAACACTGAGCGGAAATGTGATTGAAACATCTAGGATTTGTGATCATGGGACAACAAAGTCTTTTTGCATCACATAATCTGTTTCGTAAGGAGAGCAGGGATAAAACGCCTCCTGTTGTTTTATGTTATGACCAGATTATGTTGTCATACATCGATGCTAAACTGGAAGTGCTGGTGGTTTTCTATCTCAAGATATAAGTACTGTCATGTTGGATAATTTCCTTTTCATGTGGCCAGGAATCTGCCGAAGAAAATATGCTCGCTTCTAAGATCAAACTAGTATATAGTAACTTCGTCCATTGTTTATTTTATTTTCTAGATCTATAGCTGCAATAAAAAAAAAAAAAAAAAGACATATACGTAACAGTGTGTGCATTTATATTGAGAACCCTATCTATGTTTTTTGTTTGTTGTCTAGCATTTATACAATTGACTTGATCTCTTCCTTGTAGCAGATTTTACTTAAATCATTTTCTGCGCAAGAATGGACTGAATTTTGCTCATTGTGTAAACCGGTGGAGGTGCCTGTGGGTGTTGGTGGTGGATTTGAGTGAGTGTTATATATGTCACAAAGTTTTACTATTCGTTTAATTTTTTCCTTTTCAAACTACATGGATGAGATAAGATGTGATTAACTCTTCGGATTCACATTCAGTAAAAGTGAGAAGGGTTATCATTTCAAGCAGTCTATAGATCATTTCTTATCAAACATTCACGATCATATAGATGCAACTCAATATCATCTATCCATATTTTAGCAAAGGAAACAAGAGTTATTGTCCATACTTGCACCACCCTTGACTTCAGAATGCCGATTGATGGTTCTATAAAAATAGACAGCTAGAGAATTGCATTTGATGGGCTGCTGAGAGTGACATGATCAATTGGTCGTTCGGGGGTTATTGATCGTCATTAATTATTGCACATAGTCATTAAACTATTATATCTCCCCAAGGGAACCGTCAATCAACTTTATCTAAAATATAAAAAAATGAGCACTTGTAGTCCACGAGTTATTGCATATTCCATTTGTAGTCCTTGTGATAGCGTATTAGCATATGGGTATTTAATAATTCGTCACCAAGGACGGAACATCCATCATGAGTTGTTCTTTATCAACTAAATACGGTGAAGCTGGTAAAACAACTCATGAATTCAACGAACAATTCTCAAAGTTTTACAGTAAATATCGAACACAAAGAATGTATCGGAATTCGGAGCACGAGTAGTAGCAAGTTTACTACTCATCTAGATTGCAGTTTGATAAAATTCCTCAGAAGCATGAAATTTTTGTGATGGATAAATGCGAGATGATTTATCAATTAATTTGTAGCGACTACCTTGGCAAAGTAGTACTACCACATAGACATGAAATTAACGAGGGCCAGATGTGCGATGAATGTCCTCTACTGGTCGCTGGAAATGATGACTATACTTTGACATGCTGAATTCCACGAAACTTGAAGCTGTTGTATTTCAAAGTTTTTCTATTGTACCCACCCATTGGAAAATTTCAGACAAAGATTGTGTGATTTTTGGTTCAACATCTGAGGCAACTTTGGAGCTTGAAAAAGCACCAGACTATGTTTCTAGAGTTAAAACTGTGCCTCGTGTTGTAGTTGGGTGGATCGATGAGTTTGTACAAAACCAAGTGGAACATGTTGACCCCAATGTTTGGGTTCAATCATTTGAACAACAACAGCGTGTTGACTGTTTGGCACTTGAAATTGAACATAAGAAATTCCATTTTGGAATACTTGAGCAAATGAAAGGTGAAGTGGTTCAAATCAACATTAGCCTGCGGGATATGGTAGTGATCTAAAGGAAGTCACAATAACATATGTGAAGGAGATAGGGCGGGGAAGCCAACTGTATCCAAATTGAAAATGCAACAAGGTTCAAATGCTAATCTGGCCATTCGCCGATGTAACTGGTAATAAAAAACAAGTAGTTGACTGGTATTTGAGGTAGATCTTCAAGAGGCAGAGGATGGAAAAGTGCGATGGAGGTTTGCACCAGAACCTATAGTGGTTGTATTCAGATTGCTCTCAGAAACAACATTATTGACTAACATTTGTGTTTCACTAATAATCATCAGCATTAAGTTCATGGAAATTGAGATTACGTGCTCCACGAAGAATGAAAGCCTACAAATATTGCAGGTATGTAATCATAGAATCAGTCTCAAATTCCGTGTTAGATTAATTAAATTAGGAACTCTACCAAATTTTAAAAGGATTAGTTTTTCCATAAATTTATAGGGGGTCATCTTAAGCAATATATTTTGCGAAAAACACCTATTAAATCAACAAAACTCCACTTCATGTAGCAGATAGAAAGTTCCAATATTAGGGCAATCACAGTCACTGAAAACAACGTCCCTAAGAAATGGGGGACATGATTCGATTTACATAACAAGAAATAAACAAAATTATTTAATGTAATACATGTTCTAAACTGCGGAACTATAATGACCCCGACAAATAGGGCAGGTAGACGAGCCAGTCGACACCCAGCCAAGGATGCAACCATGGTGATATCTATGGTTGCAAAAAGGAAAAGCTCGCACTACATGCCCTTTGGCAATAGTGTGCAGACATATAACACACTCCTTAGGGTCACGTTCCTCCTCAGATAATACAGTAGAGGGGAACGTATCGACTATGTCATCGGGTTCAGGACGTGCAATTTCCAGAGCAACTAATTGCGACTCTGGAGTAGCAGTCTGAACCTCTACAGCAGCATCTTGTGCCACTGGAGCAGCATCTTGTGCTCCTGGAGCAGCATCTTGTGCCCCCGGGCGGCAACAAGACCTCACAATCACCCAAATACAAATAATAAAGGTAGCAACTAATAATACTAGAAGGATGCTTGAAACTAAATAAAATGATAATCCCAGATCAGGCTCTGACCAGTGTCTCGTCTGCAACCACTCCGCCTGAGCATGATGGGCGAGGGCAAGAAATAACACCTAAATATTGAAAGAATATAATCACAATCAAATAAATATGAATTATAACCTAGCAATTGAACTTATAGTCTTTTTTACGTATGTTGAAGCATGTCAACTTTGTCTATAAAGGCGAATTCAGAAGTTGAACTTTATGGTTCATATTGACACTCAATTCACTAAATATTGTATTCCGAAATAAAATATTTAACATATTTAGTAGATTGTTTAGCATATGCAAGGTCTGATTCAAAACTCTAACATACATGTAGTTTGTGTGGGCATAACTTACAGAACCCCTAATCTGCGGGCCTGAAGGCCGTTGGCCCGAATCAAATGGGTCTGAAGATAATGAAAGCTACGGATCGAGGAGCACGCATTAACCACGTAAGCAACGAGCACTACCGCCGCACGGGCGTGAGAAAAATAGGCACGCAATTGTCAAATATGCTCCCGTCATTAATAAAATCGGTCATCTTTGCTCCTAAAAACTAACGGTCTCCACATCTGCCCTATACCAATATTTTAACTTATATAACTGATGAGCTGGACTGTCATTTTGGATTAAACCTACCCCGCTCAAGGTTCATCAGTCCACTGCCCACCTCCCCCAGTTTCATCCGTCATACCAAATCAATTTCTCTGAATCTTTCCTCCTCCTCCTAGGTATCTAGTCCAGTTCAATTTCATTTCTCAATGTTTCTTTTAATTGGTAATTTTAGCTGCTAATCATATTGTTTGTCGTGAGTTGGAATTACAAGAGTGAGAGCAGGGCTTATATTTGTTTGGTAATATGTTAGTATGGGCTGTTTTCATTAGAAAATATCAAGTGGAAAATAACATTTTGTTTTTAAGATATACTATCATGTCTTATATATGTTTGATTATGTAAGAGGAATAGTTAACTTGGTCCTTTTAGTTTGGACAACAAAAGTGTGTCTATGGATGTTGAAACAAATAGTTAACTTGAACTATAATGAGTTGATCAAATGATGATGATCGGGATAGCTGTTGTGAATAATATTAGAATAGTTACTTCCTTTCTTCTTTGTTTATATTGGAATGTCTCTATTCCTTTGATGTAGGAAAATTATTCTATACAGGGAGATTAACATGAGGCAAAAAAGAACGAATTCAGCAGTAGATATTTTGGAAAAGCTAAGAGGACAGCAAGGTGATGACAATAATGTAACTTCTCATCAGTTACCAAATAATTAACCACTAAGTACGTATTCTGAAAAATAAACGGCAAAGTAGTGGGTGGATAGTGCAAATCATCAGTTAGTAGATAACTGCTAATTAGTGGACATCAAATTTGAACGAACATTGAGAAAGAAGTATTTCAAAGTCCCTTTTAAGACGAAGAAGATAGCGCAAATCAAGTTAGTACTATAATTTTATTAAAAATTGTACTGAACTACTATAATTTTGTGAATTTTAGTATTTTCCATAACGACTTTTACGGTTTCTCATTATGCAGATTGATCAGTTCATCACTTTACAGGTGATTCTTCTTACTGATTTACTCACTTAATAATGGATTTTACCAATGAAATTTAGTCTTTTCCATAACTGACTTCTTCTTTTGTGTGTTTGTTCATGTATATGAGTGTTCAACTATTATCGATTCCCACTTATTCTTTCAGATTCAGTTTTTCTTTTAGAAATTCGAATAATTTTTTCTAATCAGAAATAGATGGACTTGGATTAGTTGAGTTGTAGTTATCCAAGAAATTGACAAACCTTTATTATGTAGAAACCTTTATCTTTGCAGACAAGGAAGTATCGATCCTATTCCAGACAACTTATATGGGTGATAAGTTTGTTGGATCTTATTACTTGCAGGGGGCAAGAAGATCAAGAAAAATATATAGATGACCCTTTTATACTTGACTTGATGTAGGTACTTGAGTTTCTTTTTTCTGAAACTCCACACACTTTCTTTTTTGATCAATTTGCCTGCTGTGGTTTCGCATATGGCGTTTGATATTGCTGCATATTTTGGTTGGCAGCTTCGGATTTTTGTCTACACATTAACAATTCGTCGTTACTTCAAGTTTATATGCTAATGCGATTTTATTCTAAAGATTGTGGTAAAGGTTCCTATATAATTGAATGACTTTAATTTTTTCACTTGCAATTTTGGTTTAAAGGAAATTAACTGCTTGGCAGAGTGCTAGTTTGAGTTGCTTTACTTTTTCACTTGCAATTTTTGTTTAAAGGAAATTATAACGCCAAATACATGTGTTTACTGGCTCTATTGTGATGCATATTAATCATGATTTCTTTCAAATATATAAAAAAAATAAAATGAGAATTTTCAAGTTCTCAAGATAACATTGGGTGTTTTGCAAGATTATCCTCTACATTTCAATGTCCATTACTTAGGAGTTAAAATATTCTTTAAAAAAAAAAAGAAAGATGAGATTATCCTGAGAATTTCGTTGCCTGCAAAAACTAGGGAGCAAAACTAAAGATGGTAAAAGGAAGTATCCACTTTGTTAATACATCGTGAAATGTTTGATCAAATTCAGGGAGCTTTCAAGTGAGCCGAGACATCCACTAAAAAACAAGGACCAAATGATAAAGAGAAGTCTAATAGTAGCTCTTTATTCTAGAGATTCTGTCATATTGCATATTGGTGGTGTTGTGTCTTTATGAGTTATATTCTTTTAATTTGGAGGAAGATGGGCGTGTCATACATCTGAAAATTTTGAGAAGGAGGGTTAATAGGGATAGGCAGCTGCTGCTATATCTATTGACATGGAGTCTTCTCATATTTGACATGCTTGGAGTACATAGTTTTTATTCATGGATTTCATTGTCAATGGTTCTATTGCTCCTATTTGATTGCCTTCGATGGCATATGGGAGGAAGCTGGTTATATTAATTGGAGGGTAGTGCGGCTTGGTTGTATCCTACCTGAAATTGCGTTGTAGTTATCCTAGGTATTGACGTCTTTTACAGTTTGTTATGTAGAAACATATATCTCTGCACACAAGTGTCCATCCTATTGCACATAAATAAATATGGATAAGTTTGTTGAATCTTTCTTAAAGGGCTGTTAAGAAGACCAAGAAAAAATACACAGATGACACTTCATAGATCATTGATCTGTTTGAGATTTGAGTTTGTACATCTAACGTGTTTTTTTTTTCTGAGATTCCACGCATTTCCTTTCTCGATCCATTTGCCCGAGATGTTTTCACAGGTGGCTTTTGATATTGCAGCATAGTGTGCGCCCTTGGCAGCTTCGAATTATTGCAATAATTTTGTCCACGTTGGTTTGAAGAATTCATTGTTAATTTGTGTTGATTCATTAATAGGTTTTTATTCTAGGATTTGCGATAAACGTGTATTATTGGATTACTCTAATTGGTTGGCTTGAAATGAATTGCAGGAAATATAAATTCCTTGAACAATTTTTCTATCTCACATGAGATGACTCCAGAATTGCCATGATAACAAGCTGTTCATCATTTGTTTGCTTCTGAATAGCTTATAGTTGCTTCCTGTACTCTCCTTTTTGGTAGAGTCATTAACTTGGATAAATGATTTATTGTAGTGGTGAAGTTTAGTTAAGGAAAAGATATTGATAGTGTACTGTTAACAGGCTCGAACCTAATCATATGATTGCATTTTCAGGATGCTATTATGGTGAAGGATTCATGAAAAGAAAGAATAGGAAGGATACAGCTTGGGTGAAAAAGTGTACATTTGCGAACCTAAGAGAGAGAGACAACTGCACCGGCTTTGAAGGATAACAGACAGCTGATGGTCAGTCATTTTTTTTCCTATAAGCCTCAGATTCTTGAATTATAGGCCACTAGCTTAACCTTTTCTTTTTTGTTTTTTCCTTCAATCTGGAAAAAAGAAGGATTCTAAGTATACTTTTTGTAGAATCGTAACAAGTAGATGGATTGTGTTCAGATTTTCTAAGATTGTGCTGATTGTCATCACTTCTTAATTTGCTTTTTGTAAATCCCTTTCCACACGATTATTAAATTTACAAATCTTGGTTTTATCCATAAGAAGTGGTAGACATAATGAGAGATGAAACTGCTTAATTTCACTACTTCATTGTCCAGTGGTTGTTTCTCAATTATAGATTCTTCACTTTGGAAGGAAGAAATAGAAATCATTTTGTAAAGTAAAATTTCAGGAAGGAATGGAGATTAGTAGTAAAGTTGCAATTCCAACTTTTGTTCAATTCGCTGAATTTTGAGAAATTTGTTTGAATATTATTCCATTTTGTCACTAAAGTTCTCAGTGCACTACTGGAAATCTGGGCTATGGAAACGGCTTACTCTGCAACGTTCAATAACCGTTGACAGTCCACCATTGGAATCGTTGCCATATATGACTCTGTCGCAACGATTATTGTAACCGTCGCAATTAAGTTTCTATTGGGACGGATTGTTTTGGAAATTTTTTTTGAAAAGGATTGTTTTGGAAATTTTATTTTAGGCAATGGTTGTTATAAATTCCCTCCAAATATTTTTAGAGCCTGTTTGGGTGGGCAGCAGCTTATTTTAAGCGGTGACTTAAAAGCCATTTTTTGAGAAGTTAGGATTCCTAACTTCTCGAAAAGTGGCTTTTAAGCAACTTATCGCTTATAAGTCCAAAAATTTTGAAGTTATCAAACATATATTAAGGAGCTTATAAGCTTATAAGTCACTTTTAAGCTCCCCAAACGGGCTCTTAGTATCCCACTATTTTTTTGACCCCACCCGCCCTTCTTTATAATTTTATATATTTTTTTTTTCATTTTTTTATATCTAAATATAAATACCCCAACACAAAAAATATCAACCCTTTCTCCAAATTCTACAATAGCCAAGAACACCAAAACCCTTCTGACCCAATCTCACAACAGCGATATTACAAAGAACTTTCATCTCCACCCAAAATTTGTGCTCGCCAATCTCTAGCAGCAACTTTGCAATGTAGATTTAAGGGTTATTGTGTCGATTGAACAAATCTCTGATTTTTATCCAAAGATTTAGGGGTTTTGTGTTGATAGGTAAAAGTTTTCAATCTTTTTGGAAGCTCGCTGAAGGCCTTAGGTAAGAGCTCGTACACCAATTTTGTTGGGTTTTAATTTAACCAGTAGAAACTTTCTCTGGATTTTTTTTTTGTTTTATTTTTCTGGTTAGTTCATGCTTATGTTATGAAACCTTTCACTTTTTTTACACATTTTCTGGAAAAAGAAATTGTGGGTTTTCACTTTCATGCTATTTCGGTGAATGATTTTTTTTACTTATTTATTTACGTTGTTAATACCTCTAGGTTACAAGGAAAAGTTAGATTCTTATGTTACTAAACCATCACACTTTTGTAAAAGGGTTTTACCCCTCTTCTCTGAAAATGAGTGTGACAATGAGAATGCTGACATGGTTTAAACATTTTTTTGGAACTAAAGTTGAATTGAGTTTTTGTTTTAGTATTTTGAAAAAATATTGTGAAGAACACTGTTTTAGTTGGTGTTTCAGTATATTAAGAAACTTATCTTGGCTATAGAGGGGTTAATCTATAATTAGTACTTTTCATTTGCTTTTCTTTTCAGTGGCGACTCTTAGCTGATCAGTTCGGAGGAAAAATTCATACATGTTATATCCAAATTCGTGAAAAATTTGCTGGCCTTCAGGTATGATATAATATTTTTACTATTAATCCTTGTCTTGCCCATGTTTTATTATAAGGCAGGTTTATGCTATACTGTTTAGTTTGTCATTAAGCATTCTTTTAGCTAAAGCATATTTATTTCCTGAAATTTAATTAGTTGAATGAGTGGTCTGTGTCAAATTGTGATTTAATGGAGTAGGAATAACTTGAACTCTTTCATCTTCTAAAGGTTACCTGATAAATTTTGATAAAGTCCCATGTCAAACTTGAACTCTTTCATTCTCTGTAATCACTGAGGATCTTGATTAACTCATATATTTTATTTGCATAAATGTGTATAAGAGAAAATAGCATTGTTCCTGTTAGGCTTCTCTTTAGAACCTGAAAATGGCTTAAAATGATAGATTAAATAGAGACCATGAAAAGGAATTCCCTAGCTGTTTAATAGAAGTAGCTGTTGTTTAAAATCAGTTTCTGTTGATTTAATCATTTATTTTAAGTTTAATTCTTAAAATGGAAAGTGATTGTCATGTATGGTTGGATGTATGCTAAGTCTGTTTATAGGCTAGGATGTTTAAGTGTGGAGGTTAAAAGGTCTATAGCAGGCTGAAATGAAGGTGATTCCCTGATTAGTTCAGCTTCTCAGTTTTTCCAGTTTGTATATGATAAATGAAGGTCTTATATCCCAAAATGCTCCTCTTTTCCAATTCATTTTCCCTTCATTAGCCTGGCAAGGTCTGCTTTTCTTTTGGTCAGTTTATTTCTCTAAAAATCTAAGTTCTAGTTTGTTTTCAAAGAGGTAAATCAGTCACCAGTCGCTCCCCTGTTTCCTATACTCCAATTTATCCTAGAGTAGCCAATTTCAACCTTTAGGGGGTCTATTTTCAGTCATTAGTTAAGTATCTCTTCCTCTTTTGATTGGTTCTGTTTGGTGAGCCAAAAAGGGTAATAACTTTCCAGTTTTCATGCCTGCTTCTTCTCTTGTTGATGGTTCAAATTTCCTAGAGGTCTTATTTCTGTTGGAATAAAAGAGAGGCCAGTTTGTTTTCTTCCTTTAAATTTTTGCACTCCTTTGTCTTTCTTTTAAGTTCTACTATTCCAGTGTGTATGTATCACTTGTGTATACAGCCTATGCATCATAAGCTTGCCTAGAATCTGAATGGTTGGAAGTAAAATGGGGTATCTCAGGTTGGATCTTTGTTATTTCTGTTAGTTGGACCAGGTGGAACTTGTTAGAGTTCTGAAAGCAGGGTGTGTGTGAGAATGTGTATGCAGAAGGGCCTCAAGTTCCTGTTGGTCTGTGGAGGTGGTGTTAGGCTGACAAGGATCAGGCAGGGTTCCAATTTGAGGTCTTGCGGGTGAAGGTTGTTCCTTTAGGCTTGAATTGTCAAGGAGGGTTAGTAATTATGCTTGCTCTTAGGTTCAGTAGGTTTGTGACAGTTTATTGTGTAATCAGTTTATGTTTGAGTTCTTTTTTTCTTGCCAGCCTGTGTCAAGCTCATCTCTTATTGAAGTCACCAGATTTCATCTTCACTTTTTGGTGCATCGACTTTGGTTGGATGTGCTTCATTCTAGACATTTGTTTCCTGTCAACTCCATGTATCTTGCATTTTTTACTTGGAAGATAATATTAAGTTAGATGTTTTGAATCTTATGTTGATGAACGTATCAGCTGCCTATGAGGTCAGTGATCTTTGTTGTAAAAACAGTTCATAGTGCAACTTTATCAATTAAGATGTAAAGGTGCAAACTTGCCAAACATTAGCAGCAGGTACTGTTGTTTTTTTTTGTTCTTTCCCTTTCGTACAGCATATATATCAACTGTATGTTATTATCCGTCATGTCTTTTTCTTTTCCTTTTTCAGTGTTTTATTGCAGTTCGATTTCAATGTTTTATTTCCATGGGTAGTGGCTCGTGGAAAATGTCTCACCGTGGACAACCTCCAAAAGAGAGGCTTCCAGTTATGCAACAGATGATGTGTCTGTGAAGAAGAAGCTGAAGATGTTAACCACTTGTTTTTGCATTGTAAAGTTTCTTATAGTATCTGGATCATGATCTTCAACATTTTAAACATCAAATGGTGCATGCCTAGCTCCACTGTTGACTTCTTGTCTGCTTGGCAAAGAAAAGGCATAGCTAAAGATCTTCTGTCGACATGGAATTCCATCCCAGGAGCTGTTTTTTGGATTATTTGGAAGGAAAGAAATGCTAGAATCTTCGAGGACAAGAAGGATTCTGCTCTAAAGATCAAGTCTAAATGTATATTTCTGCTTATTTTTTGGTGCAAGTTGGCGGTGGCAAATTTGTCCGAGCCCGAGACCGTACTAGATTTTATTTTCATTACATGATATGTAATGATTTCTCCTTTCTTTTGTTTGTAAATCTGTACAGCTTACTGCTGGATCATCAATAAACATTACCTTATAAAAAAAAGATAGGTTGTCATAACAGAATGTCTTCGAGCATCTTCTTTTTTCTTTTGGTTGGGTTAATTTTTGGTACAAGTTGTTTATGAGTTGTGCTAGATATAATGTCTTTTCTTTTACTGGATAGTTTGGTATTGGGTAAAAACTTTATTTTAAGATTCTTTTTGTTGAATACACTTTGTATCTAGATTATCCATTCGCTAAAACAGACTCACAGTTTATGGATTAGTTTGATTCCCTGTAATTATGTATGTTACGTAGCCGACCAGCTGGACTTTGTTTGGGACAACCTTATCATGTTGGGGCACGTGCTAAACACGGACATCCCCTTCTAGTTTAAGGGCTATGGAAGAACATTGGTTTTACAGTGATCGAGGGGGATGCAGGCAATGTCAGAGTTAGTGGCCAAGTCCACATTAGCGAATTTAAGCTTACCTAATATGCTTTTAAAGCACCTGTCCGCATTAAGTTAGAGAGCCAATTGTTTTTGTTTTTTCCATATCAGGGGTTTTAAATGCATGATTGGCTATGTTCTTAGTAAAAAATTATTTTAACTGTAAAAGTATAGTTAACAACTTTACATTTTTATATATAAGAAGCTATAATAAAATCTTTATTTATTATTTTCTTCTTTTTGTAAATAATGATTTGACATTAGGTCACTATCCTATTGAGCCGCTCCAGATATTGCCAAGTTACGAAATGATTTAGGTTGGCTAGACGTGTCAGTGTCCTAAATGAACCTTTCAGGGAATAAAGTGAATAATAATAAGAAATTTCGGGGTAAGAGGGGGTTGCAATATCTTTAAAGAAAAGGTGGGGGGGTTTCGAGGGTGGGGAGGGGATATGGCAAGCGGGGTAAGGGGAAAAGTTGAAAGTAGGCGGGGGAGGGGGAAAGGACACGTACCATAAGTCGAGCATCCATTATAGCAAATATATCCTTCCAGCTTTATACACCTGCATGATAAATAACCCTAGTCAATTATTACAATTTTGACACCAACATAAACGAGAACAGGAAATTGATCTATAACAGAGCTAAGCAGTACGCCAAGGAATATGAGGAGCAGGAGAAGGAGTTGGTTCGATTGAAGGGTGGTTTCTGTGTTGACCCTGAGGCTAAGCTGTTGCTTATCACTCGTATCCATGGGATTAACGCAATGCCCCCACAGACTGAAAAGATTTTGCAGCTTCTACGGTTTGAGACAGACGGTGTCTTCCTGAAGGTCAACAAAGCCACAGTGGATATGCTTTACAGGGTTGAACCTTATGTTATCCAAACCTAAAAAGTATTAGAGAGAGAGACCTGGTCCATGAGATCATGACTGTAGGAGCCCATTTCAAGGAGGCCAACAACTTCCTATGGCCATTCCAGCTTAAGACACCTTTGGGTGGACTTAAGAAGAAAATGAATCACTACGTTGAAGGAAGTGATGCTGGTAACGTGTTATTAGGAGTTGTTTCGCAGTTTTACCATGTTAGGAGTTGTTTCATCTCATTTTCAGATTTTCTGCCTTCATTTGAGACTCTTTACAATCATATGACAATATACCACAGTTATTCTGGTCTGGTTTTCCGATCCCCAGGGTATTCGTCTATGTTAAATTGTTGTCTTTATTTACTTTTGCTTCTGTGCCTTGAATGTGAGTGTACTGTTTGTTAGCAACTAAATCCAGAAATAACAATAGGGATTTGACAGGCTTTGATAGAGTAAACTCTGTCCTTAAGGAATTTAAGCCTCCCACTTCAGTTGCTGGAGGGATGATGGCAGAATTCCTCCAGGATTTACAAAACCAATGAAATTCAAGTTTCAGCAATTAACTTGAATTTCCCACTTGAACAGAAAGTTATGATTTGTGATAAGCAGTGAGAGAAGAAGAAGGAAGAATAATATTCTGTGTCTTACGTTTGGGAGAGGATAGGTATTTATAATACCAATTCACGTCTGTTCCAATTAACAGACAAACCTTTTCACAAAAAGACACTTAATTAAACCAACAGTCATCTCTTTTGGATTTAAAAATTAATAAATAAAAACGTTATTTAATAATAAAACATTATTACTAAAAGATGACTGAAATTAATTAATTTCGGGCTAATTTAATTAATCCAAGGCCCAAGCGCCCCAAGTGACCAAGTGCCATCTTTGACTATTTAATATTATAGTCAACCTTTTGGCTTCCCTCCAAAACTTCTCTAAAATATTCAAACCAAGTAAGACAAGAAGTGCTTTTAAACACTTCTCCCTTTCTCTATTTTATCAATGTGGGACAAAGTTCCTTCTCTCAAACTACTAACCATCAAGCACTAACTAATCTAACAATCCCCCACTTAGTTAGTGATTGATGCTGTTTATAAAGATTTATGCATATAGCAGGTCTCTTTCGAGTTGAACCTGCTACTTGTATAAACTCACAGGGCCTTGTCGAAATTGATGGTTAGAGTGATATCTATTGAACCACAATTCCTTAATGTCAAGACGGAAAAGCTTTATACGCATAAACCATACCAACTTCATAACTTGTTCACCGTGTGTGTTAGCACTCGAATATGGCCTTGTGCTACTTCCTGATTCATAAACACTTACAAAGTCTTGTATCCCAGACTTTGACAGAAGCGGCACCACTTCTTGTGTTTATATAGGTAAAGGTTTAAACCAAATCCTTTAAAAGGACTTACTTAGTTCTTAACCCGAACTTTGTTTCTTCATTAAGAGTATTAAATACTCACCCTCCAATTTCTAAGTACTATACACTCCAGTACCTGCTAACAGTCACAACCTTAACTTGTTGTTACCTTTTGAACCTTTAGTATTGTTGTGTAATAATAAAGGTAAGGTTTCCGTTAAGTGTGACAAATTACCTAAGACCCATAGCACTTGTAGTGCTTGTTATCATATCCCTCGTGAGTCCTTAGTAAATGGGTCTGCCAGGTTGTCCTTAGACTTTACATAAACAACTGTGATAATTCCATCCCGAATTAGTTGTCTTATGTACTTATGTCTTAAAGCAATGGGCCTAGATTTTCCATTATAAATCTTGCTAAATGCTTTAGACATGGTATTTTCACTATCGCAGTGCAAAATAATGGTTGGCATCGGTTGTGGCCACAACTCAATATCTAGCAATAAATTTCTCAGCCATTCTGCCTCTAAGCCTGCGGTTCCTAATGCAATAAACTCACCTTCCATGGTGGAATGAGTTAAACACGTCTGTTTCTTAGAAGCCCATGAAACTGCTCCTCCACCTAAGGTGAAAATCCATCCAGACGTAGACTTGGTATCGCCGACACTAGATATCCAACTAGCATCACAATATCCTTCTAATACTGAAGGAAACCTGTTATAATATAACGCAAAGGACTTTGTCCTTTTAAGATATCCAAGTACTCTCGCTATACCACTCCAATGTTCACGTCCAGGATTAAGAGTATATCTTGACAACTTACAAACAGCAAAGGCAACATCCGGCCTAGTGCAATGCATAGGATACATCAAGCTCCCAATTGCACTAGCGTATTCTAGTTGACTAACAGATCTTCCATGATTCTTAACCATTTTCTTAGAAGCATCAAATAGCGTATTAAATTCTTTAATACCCAAATGACTAAACTTGGTAAGAACTTTGTCAACATAGTGAGACTGACATAGGGAGAAAACCCCACTATGTTTTTTAACTTTAATACCCAAGATAGTATCAACTTCTCCCAAATCTTTCATTTTGAATTGAGAAGTTAAGTACTTCTTAGTTTCTTTTATGCCTTGTATATTTGTTCCAATAATCAGCATATCATCAACATAAATACATACTATCACTCCATAATCTTTTGTGAACTTGGAATATATGCATTTATCTGCTTCATTATGTTTGAAGCCATTCGATAGTATAACACTATCAAATTTTTCGTGCCACTGTTTTGGAGCTTGTTTCAGTCCATACAGTGACTTGACCAATTTACAAACTTTCTTCTCATTTCCAGGAAGCACAAACCCTTCGGGTTGCTCCATGTATACTTCTTCATCAAGATCACCATTTAAGAAAGCTGTCTTAACATCCATTTGATGGACGTTTAGATCATATATTGATGCCAAAGCAAACAGTACTCTTATCGAGGTAATCCTGGCGACAGGAGCATATGTGTCAAAATAATCTACTCCTAGCTTTTGTATGAAGCCTTTAGCTACTAGTCTAGCCTTAAAGGTTTGTAGAGAGCCATCGGTATTGTATTTTCTCCTGAACACCCATTTACACCCAATAGCTTTAGTATGAGGTGGTAAATCTGCCAATACCCATGTTCTATTTGAAATAAGAGAATCCATTTCATCATTTATAGCTTCTTTCCAGAAAGCTGAATCTCTTGAGGTCATTTCTTCACTATATATCTTAGGATCCTCTTCTATATTCAAAACAATAGGTATTTTTGTTAATAACTTATCTCTACTTCCTTCAACTAAAAAGACTAGTGCTTGAGAAGAAATAAAATCAGAACCTAAGTTCCTCTCTTTTCTAACTCATTGACTTTTCCTTTGTTCATCAGGAAATTCAGATGCCTTTCTTTTACCTCTAGAAGTAGAATTAGAATCTGTACTACCATTTAGAGTTACTGCATTCTCATCTTGAGTTACTACACGAGTATTTTCTATATTCTCATGTGAATTATTTGAATCACCAATAAACTTTGTTTCCAAGAACTCAACATCTTTAGATTCTACAATAACTTTAGACTCAATGTCTAACAGTCTGTATGCATTTGAGTTCTCTGCATATCCTACGAATATGCTCTTGATTCCTCTAGGTCCTAACTTTGTTCTTTTAGGATCAGGAATTCTATAATAGGCTAAACAGCCCCATACCCTCAAGAAATTTAAGTTAGGCTTTCTTCCTTTCCATAATACATATGGTGAAACCTTAAACTTCTTTGAAGGTTCTCTATTGTGCACAAAACAAGCTGTTAATAAAGCCTCCCCCCACAAATTCGTTGGTAACTTAGCATGTAAGAGCATGGCATTAACCATGTCTACCAATGTTCTATTTTTCCGTTCAGCAAGACCATTTTGTTGTGGGGTATATGGTGCAGTAACTTGGTGTATCAAACCATTTTCTTCACAATAAGCAGAGAATTCATTTGAAAGATATTCACCTCCTCGATCACTACGAAAAATCTTAATCTTCTTTTCCAATTGATTTTCTACTAATACCTTGTAACTCTTAAACATTTCAAAGGCTTGATCTTTTGTTTTCATTAGATAAACATGCGTGTATCTAGAATGATCATCTATAAAAGTAATAAAGTATCTATTTCCACCTCTAGTTAGATGACCATTCAATTCACATATATCAGAATGCACAAGTTCAAGTAAACTACTTGTTCTTTCTATTTTCGGAAAGGCTTTCTTAGTCATCTGAGCTTGTATGCATATTTCACATCTTTCATCAACACTTTTCACACATGGAATTAATTCATTTTTTGACATAAACTTTACTAAACCAAAGTTAACATGTGAAAGTCTATGATGCCACAAATTAAAAGATGACTCAATCATATAAGCAAAAACTTCAACTTTATTAATACTTAATTTGAACATGCCCTCACTAGAGTAGCCTTGTCCTACAAATACACCATTCTTAGAGAAAATAATCTTTTCAGCCTCTATAACAGCTTTGAGGCCTTTCTTACATAACAGATTTGCAGAAATTAAATTCTTCCTAACATCTGGAACATGATGAACATTTGTTAAAATCAACTTCCTTCCAGAAGTAAACTGAAGTTCAACAATTCCTTTTCCAAGGACCTTGGCAGTATCATGATTCCTCATATAGACCTTTTCATCACTAGTTGCAATTTCATAACGTTTGAAGAAACTTTTGTCATTGCACACGTGAATAGTTGCACCGGAATCATACCACCAATCTGCAGATTTTAGAACCGCTGCCATGTTGCATTCAGTCACCATACTCAGAGTCATAGCAGAAACCATAGCAACGATATCCGAAGAAGAAGCTTGTTGTTGTTCAACGTTATTCACCTTCTTTTGTCCGGCATTCCCATCATTTTTCTGTTTCTTGAAAAATCTACAATCTCTCTTAAAATGGGCCTTCTTGCCACAGTGATAACATGGTCCTTTCTTATTGTTAGAAAAATTTTCATTTTGCGCAGAATCAAATTTTTTCTTTTTTCCAGACTTGTTTCCAGATTTTCCAGAATTATTTGTCTTACTAGAGTCAACATAATTCACCTTTGAACCAGTTTTTAAGGTATATTTATTTTCACGTTTCCGTGTTTCTTCTTCAATCCGAATATGCTTTGTCAACTGATCCACATTAAAATCTTCAGAAGAATGTAATAACTTCTTCCTATAGTCATTCCAAGTGGCTGGTAATTTTTGCAAGTATAGCAGCCACTTGAAGAGATTCAGAAACATCAATTTTAAAATCCTTAAGTCTAGAAATTAACACAAGCAATTCATCTACTTGTTCCATGACAGATTTTCCATCAACCATTTGAAATTCAAAAAATTTCATACCAAGAAATCTGTCCGTTCCTTGCTTCATAGTGGTGTATTTGTGTTCTAAGGCTCTCTAGATTTCTTACGGTGAATTAATAGGGCGAAACAAATCATATAAACGATCAGATAATGAGTTTAAAATAAAACCTCTACAGCGCACCTCGTCATCTTCACGTTTCTTCCGTGCTGCCTTAATAGCATCAGTGTCTTGTGGGGTTGGTGCTGGAATTGCAGGAAGATCAGCACTTAGCAGATATGCAATTCCCAACTCTGTGAGAAAGAACAGCAACTTGTCCTTCCAACTGGTGAAATTTGTGCCATCAAAACGATCCAGTTTCAACACTTCGAACATCTTGTTAAAACGGGAATCAGTTCCAGTTGCCTCCATTATTGTAGGAATTAAATTCCTTAAGATTGTTAGCAACTAAATCCAGAAATAACAATAGGGATTTGACAGGCTTTGATAGAGTAAACTCTGTCCTTAAGGAATTTAAGCCTCCCACTTCAGTTGCTGCAGGGATGATGGCAGAATTCCTCCAGGATTTACAAAACCAATGAAATTCAAGTTTCAGCAATTAACTTGAATTTCCCACTTGAACAGAAAGTTATGATTTGTGATAAGCAGTGAGAGAAGAAGAAGGAAGAATAATATTCTGTGTCTTACGTTTGGGAGAGGATAGGTATTTATAATACCAATTCACGTCTGTTCCAATTAACAGACAAACCTTTTCACAAAAAGACACTTAATTAAACCAACAGTCATCTCTTTTGGATTTAAAAATTAATAAATAAAAACGTTATTTAATAATAAAATATTATTACTAAAAGATGACTGAAATTAATTAATTTCGGGCTAATTTAATTAACCCAAGGCCCAAGCGCCCCAAATGTCCAATTGCGATCTTTGACTATTTAATATTATAGTCAACCTTTTGGCTTCCCTCCAACCATCAAGCACTAACTAATCTAACACTGTTTCGTTCCACACTTTGGTGGACTTGAGAAATGTTAGGAGGAGGTTTCGAATTGAAAAAGAAAAAGAGTAGAAAGTTAGAACGTGGTGTACTTTACAAGGTGGGTCAGATATTTAAAGCACAAAATAAAGAGAGAGACCATGCACGTCGAAAGAGATAGGAGTAGAAAAGAAAACTGAAATCGGAGATTCCTATATTAGAACTAGGCAAAGCAAAGTTTGCATCTTTTGTGTCATACGATTGTGGAACCAAGAAAAAAGCGTTCATCGTGCCTTCAAGACGTCAAAGATCAATTATTTGTACATTTTTCTTCAGCTTCACATAAAAGAAAGTCTTCCTCTGCTTAGAGGAATAAGGATAACATGAACTGATCTTTAAAATTTTGGACTTTGAGAATGTCCAACCAGAGATTTACGGCAGAATCAGTCTTACTGTTTTAGGCTTTTAGGAGATGATTGAGGTGTTGGGAAGCGTGCTAGGCTAGTGGAAAGAGAAAAATATTTAAATGATAAAAATAATAAAATTCACAAGACAAGACAAGATACAAGATTTACGTGGTTCGGCAATTTTTGCCTACGTCCACAGCCACACAGAGAATGTTTTATTTCACTGAGAGAAAGAAGAGAAAGTTATGAGGGATGATTTTATAAAGCTGAGAGTTATGCCTATTTATAGGCAAAACAACGAAATGTGAATACGCCGAATTCATTTTCTGCGCCGAAGTGCAACGCCTAATTTGCACGTTTCTTTCTTTCACATTTTTGTCAAAGTTACTATTCTGCAGCTTTTGTCTCTTTGTCTTTTTTCTCTTTCTTCTTTCTTTGACTTTTCATTCTTTTGTTATTTCAATCTTTCCACAGTACTGAGTTTGTATTTCCCATCAATCTCCCCCTCAAACTCGTGTACATCAAAAAAAAAATATTACATGTTCTCTCTGTGTGGCGCCTCCATTTCACTAGTCTTCAAGACTAACTGAGGCAATGCATAGCCTCAGCTTATCAACTCCAACGGCTTTGGTCAGCATGTCCGCGGGGTTCTTTGATCCTGGTATCTTCTTCAGCGAGAGAGTTCCATCACTTATCAATTCCCGGATATGATGGTACCTCAGCTGGATATGCTTTGATCTTGCATGAAACACTGGATTCTTGGTAAGATGAATTGCACTTTGGCTATCACTGAAGAGTGCACAATCGTCTTGCTTTTTGCCTAACTCTTCTAGAAAGTTCTTGAGCCAAATCATCTCTTTTGCGGCTTCTGATATTGCCATGTATTCTGCTTCAGTGGTAGACAAAGCAACACTTTTCTGAAGTCTGGACATCCAACTAACAGCAGTACCACCTAAAGTAAACACATATCCTGTGGTACTTTTTCGACTATCCAGATCACCACCTAGGTTTGCATCAGAAAAACCTTGTAAGATAATATTGCTCCTTTTGAAACAAAGTGTCATACCTGAAGTGCCTTTGAGGTATCTCAAGATCCATTTTACCCCTTCCCAATGCTCTTTTCCTGGGTTTGACATGTATCTGCTGACAACTCCAACTGCATGGGCTATGTCGGGTCTGGTACAAACCATAGCATACATCAAGCTTCCTACTGCTGAAGCATATGGTACCTTCGACATGTATCTCCTTTCTTCATCTGTCTTTGGTGATTGCTCCTTAGACAGATTGAGGTGGCTTCCTAGTGGAGTGCTTCTAGTCTTTTCATCATGAAGACTAAACCTGCTAAGTACCTTCTGTATGTACTTTTCTTGAGATAGCTTTAAGGTTCCTTCAGACCTATCTCTGCTAATCCTCATCCCAAGCATTTGCTTAGCTGGTCCTAAGTCCTTCATTTCAAACTCCTCTGCCAACTGTTGCTTAACCATGTTGATCTCATCTATGCTGGATCCTGCAATTAGCATATCATCAATGTACAAGAGTAAAATGATATAGGATTCATCAAGATTTTTGATATAACAACAATGGTCCATCTGACATCTTTTGAACCCATTATTATTCATGAATCCATCAAATTTCTTATACCACTGTCTAGGAGCCTGTTTCAGACTATATAGACTCTTCTTCAACCTGCATACAAGATTTTCTTTACCAGGGGCTTGAAAACCTTCAGGTTGCTTCATGTAGATGTCTTCCTCAAGGTCACCATGTAAGAAAGCAGTTTTGACATCTAGCTGCTCCAAATGCAAATTCTCTGCAGCTACGATACTTAGCACCAACCTTATAGTAGTTAATTTGACTACAGGAGAGAAGATCTCAGTGTAGTCAATTCCTTCTTTCTGTTGAAAGCCTTTTACTACTAATCGTGCTTTGTATCTTTTCTTACCATCATGCTCTTCTTTGACCCTGTACACCCATTTGTTCTGCAATGCCTTCTTTCCCTTTGGTAACTCTGTAAGTGTCCATGTTTCATTCTTGTGAAGAGAATTCATTTCTTCTTTCATGGCCAACTTCCATTTGTCAGAGTTCTTTACCTGCATTGCTTCATTGAAATGCTCTGGTTCTCCTGCATCAGTTAGAAGTAAATAATGGAGAGAAAGAGAAAGCCTATCAGGAGCTTTAGATACTCTTTTAGATCTCCTTAATATGGGCTCCGGAGTAACTGATCCAGAATTTGATTCAAGTTCCAGATCAGATTCAAATTCTAATTCCATCTCCGGTTCTGGTTCTGATTCTGTTCCTGATCCAGCTTCTGGTTCTGCATCTCTAATTTCAAAATCAGCTTCATCCTTTCCAGCCACTTCATTCTCTGAGATTTCTTCAAACTCAGCTCTTTCAGTTGTTGGTCTCCTGGTGTTAGCCAGTTCTACTCCAAGCCTGCCCTTGTACATCACATTTTCATTGAAAGTGACGTCCCTGTGTCTTATGATCTTTCTATTCTGGTCATCCCAAAATCTATAACCAAAATTATCATCACCATAGCCAATAAAGAAACATTTTTTGGCTTTAGGATCAAGCTTATCTCTATCATTGGAGTTTACATGTACATAAGCAACACAACCAAAGATTCTCAGATGTGAGAGATTTACCTCCTTTCCTGTCCATACTTCCTCAGGAATTTTGAAGTCCAGCGGTACTGAGGGTCCCCTATTTGACAGGTAAGCTGCCGTGTGAACAGCTTCTGCCCAAAAGCATTTTGGCAAGCCTGAATGTATTCGCATGCTCCTTGCTCGTTCATTCAGGGTTCTGTTCATCCTCTCCGCCACTCCATTTTGTTCTGGTGTTCCAGGAACTGTCTTGATCATTCTGATCCCATTCTTAAAGCAAAATGCTTTGAACTCTTGACTATCATACTCTCCTCCATTGTCTGACCTCAGACATTTTAGCTTTAGCCCCGTCTGATTTTCAACTTCAGCTTTCCACCTTTTAAAGGTAACAAATACGTCAGATTTATTTTTCAGAAAATAAACCCATACCTTTCTTGTGGAATCGTCAATGAAGGTGACATAATAGCGTGAGCCTCCAAGAGAATTTACAGGAGCTGGTCCCCACACATCAGTGTGCACTAGTTCCAGCTTTTCCTTCTTTGGTGTCCTTCCTGCCTTTGAGAAACTAACTCCTTTTTGTTTCCCATAGACGCAATCTTCGCACAAACCTAGTTCAACATGCTTGAGGTTTGGCAACTTTTGCTTGGATGCTAGCAGTTTCATTCCCTTCTCACTCATGTGCCCGAGCCTTCGATGCCACATTGCTGAGCTGCGATCACTATCAACAGCTGCTACAATGTCCCTCTGTACTGCAGTTGCATATAGTGTTCCTTTCTTGGAGCCTCGTGCTATAACCAAATTTCCTGGTTATCTTCCATGATCCGTTACCGAATACTGTTGTATATCCTTCACTGTCAATTTGACCCATGGATATCAGGTTCTTCTTGAGACCCGGAACATGTCTCACATTTTGCAATTTCAACAGCATCCCTTGTGCAGTCTTTATATGAACTTCACCTTTTCCCACAATATCCAAAGGTTCATCATCTGCGAGATAAACCTTGCCGAATTTTCCAGCAACATAATTATGCAATAATTCTTTGCATGAGGTAGAGTGAAAAGATGCACCCGAGTCCAGAATCCAAGATTCAACTGGACTATCTACGCAACAAATTAGCGCATCACCAACTTGTTCAGCACTAACATTTGCTGAACCATCATCCTTTTGATGATCTTTCTTCTTCGGTTCTCTGCACTGATTGCTGTAATGGCCCTTCTTATCGCAATTCCAACAATTAATGTCTTTGCGATTTTTGGATTGACCCCTTCTCCTCGACTTTGATCTGCCACGTCCTTGACTTTGTCCTTTCTGGCTGCTTCTCCCCCTGCTTTCGGTGTTTAAAGCAGATCCCGGGGAATCACTAGATTCTCTCCGGCGAATATCTTCGCTTAGAATCAAGTCCCGAATATCATCCAATTTGAGCTTGGAATTTCTCGACGAACTGCTGACTGCAGTTACAGTTGCATTCCAACTCTCCGGTAAGGATGATAATAAAATCAGCGCCTTGACTTCGTCATCAAATGTGATAGTGACAGAACTCAACTGAGTTAAAATTGTATTAAACTCATTGATATGTTCCGTGACAGATGCACCTTCTGCCATCTTTAAGTTGAACAAGCGGCGCATCAAATATACTTTGTTTGAAGCCGATGGCTTCTCATACATATTTGATAGCGCTGTCATCAAGCCTGAGGTGGTCGTTTCATTAATAATATTGAAAGCCACATTCCGTGTCAGCGTCAGCCTAATCACACCAAGAGCTTGGCGATCTAATAGATCCCAATCTGCCTTGGCCGTACTCTCTGGTTTTACCCCGGTCAGAGGTAAATGTAATTTTTTCTGATACAGATAGTCCTCTATCTGCATTTTCCAGAAACCAAAATCTTTGCCATTGAATTTGTCAATCTTAACTTTCCCTTCATCCATAGCCATAATTTCACAAAAAAAAATAATTTGTGAATAGCGACTGTGAATAGTAAAAACGTGAATAGTACTATGCCAACACAGTCTGCTCTACCAGAAATACACTGTCTGTGCTCTGATACCAGTTGTTGGGAAGCGTGCTAGGCTAGTGGAAAGAGAAAAATATTTAAATGATAAAAATAATAAAATTCACAAGACAAGACACAAGATTTACGTGGTTCGGCAATTTTTGCCTACGTCCACAGCCACACAGAGAATGTTTTATTTCACTGAGAGAAAGAAGAGAAAGTTGTGAGGGATGATTTTACAAAGCTGAGAGTTATGCCTATTTATAGGCAAAACAACGAAATGTGAATACGCCGAATTCATTTTCTGCGCCGAAGTGCAACGCCTAATTTGCACGTTTCTTTCTTTCACATTTTTGTCAAAGTTACTATTCTGCAGCTTTTGTCTCTTTGTCTTTTTTCTCTTTCTTCTTTCTTTGACTTTTCATTCTTTTGTTATTTCAATCTTTCCACACTACTGAGTTTGCATTTCCCATCATGAGGACCTGAGGTGCTTTCAGCTTTGCATGTTGTAAGGAGTAGTATTATAGCAGTATGTAGTAATTTAGTACGTACATACTGTATATTACTTGAAGGAGAGAGAGGGTGGGACCACGTTGTAAAGATTTAAAAAAACACTGGAATATCGGACATTAGTTCGAATGTTCTTTTACTTGTCATTTGTCAAGCTTTCATGTTAGCGTGAATACACATGAAAAAGTCACATGGATGCCTGGTTTCCTTTTTTTTGGCTAAAAGCTGTCCGTCTTTCTTTCGTGCATTTTAAAATGCTTCATTGTGCGTGCATGTCAATTAGTTAAGGATTAGTGTACTTTACAAGGTGGGTCAAAGATTTAAAGCATATACTACAGTATAAAAGATGTGGAAAGAGAGACCACGCTGAAAGTGATAGGGGAGTAGAAGAGAAAATTATTGAGTTTCGGGGATTCCTGGATTAGAAAGTTGTTTTGCCCACATTAACAACTTTTGTCATGTACTGATATTATTATTATTATTGTACACACTGAAATGGAAAGTTCGTTGCACTTTTTTGAAAAAATTGTCACGCAATAGCGACAATAATACGCCCACCAGGCAGTACGTACAAATGTACAATTCTTTTTACACCATCTTTCTTATGGAGTACTTCCTCCGTCCCATTTTAGTTGTCGCTTTAGCAAGTTTTATTTGTCCCAAATTAGTTGTCGCTTTAGCATTTCAAGACTAAAATTGTTAGTCTTTTCCAACTATACCCTTAATAATTAAAAGAATTCTCACCAAAATTTAATAGACAAACATTAAATAGGGGTTAACATAGTAAAATACACACCTTATTTAATGGTTTTCTTAATGGACGTGAAAAAGCTGAAGGCGACAGCTAATTTTGGACGGAGGGAGTATTTCCTAATTGCACCATATTAAATATATCCAGAAACACAAAACACCTACGAGGTAGGCTTCCTTTTGTTGTACACTTGCTCATCACGCAGCCATTTGGCGAATTATAATTTTAATTAAAAAATAAACAATCAGCACCAAAGCTGAAACCGCCGCTAATATTCATTCTACGGGTGTCATTGCTAGCGGTTCCTTAAAGTGCAGTTAAGAGAAGAATTCCACGGCGGTTTTCGCTTCTGCAGCGGCGGTTTTCATGTACTAGGAGATTAGCAGCGGTTTTTCAGTATTTACCAGCGATTTGTGAACTTTTTTTAAAAAAAAAACAAATCAGAAATATTTAGAAAACGTGGTGCTTTTGAAATATTAGTGATCTTTAAAGCTTTTATAACAGTTTTTGCAAACATATATAGGAATAAAGTATCTCTAAGAAATATAAAAAGAAAACTAAAATACAATTACAATATCACATACAATAATTTACATACTAATTACTATAAATTAAATTATACTAATTGAAGATTCTAAGAAAAATTATTTAAAACAAGAAAATGAGCAAGGTTACAAACAAAGCCTTGTTCAGACACAAGTGGAGGACTTTTCATTCCCTAATTAAAACCTTGAAAGTTTGTCACGTTATAGATGTCAGTTAAATTTTTTATTGTCTTTCCCCATCCGTAATAAATAAGTTACATAGAAAATAAGTTGAGTGTTAAAACTTAAATTGTCTTTGTTATAGCATCCCAGATGGAGAGGGAAGAGCAAATATATGCTCTTTATAAGCAAAGATTCTACCGACCTGTACAATTCATAAATCCAATGACTTTGACCAAACACGTGTCTGCACAGTTGGTATAACTTGCCTGCTCTATTCTAGGGTGAATTCAGAGTATAGGTGGTAAGTGTGAGCTTACTTTGAGAATTAGAATTCTGTTAGAGTTGAGAACTAGCTCGACGGTGGAAGTTTTAAAAACCGCCGTGAAATACTTTTTTGTAGCAACATTATAATTAAGGAAGAAATTGGTACCTAGCAATGGGGAGTCTGCTCCTGCCACCGGTGGTGTGAACTGTGAAGAAACCACACCGTTTCTTCTATGTATTTGGCACTGCACTGTAATGGTTCGAGACTGAGACCGAGAACGTGAACAAGGCCTTAGCTTGTTGTGGAGAAGCTAGGTGGGAATTTTGTAGAAGATCTAGAGGAGAGAAATAGAATATATATCCTTGATGGTATGGTAACAACCACTATATATGTTAACTAGACGAGAAAATTAGCTAATGGTATTCATTGTGGCATACCATCAAATCTACTCTAGGTTATATATGCTACTGTGAATCAATTACCAGTGGATATTATTATTAGTTAGAAAACGTAGATATTGCTACATGAGAATGACTATCTTGTTTCTCTTATTTTGGAAGCAGCTTTGCTCCTGTTGCTGTTGTTGCATTCTAATTGGTGTACTGCTTCCATTTTAGCACTAGATTGGAATTTCTTTATATAGTTAAGGAGTTTCCTTTCGCACCCAATGGGAAGCTTTTGGCTCTTGCCCTCTCTCTGCTTTCAATTTTATCTTACAACTTAAAATTATAACAGTAATGTTTGAACAGCGCACGTTGACTAACTCAGTGGGGTTCCCTTAGCTAGTTAGCTTCCTCTTCACCTCTTTCAATAATTAACCACGCTCTAATTTGGCATTTCATACAAGATAATTCTGTGAAACAAAACCAAAAAAGTTAATTGATGTGGCAGAGGGTAAGATATCCTTAATATATTTGTACTAATATAACCAAAAGGTGAATACACACGAAAAAGGTACTAATGCCTCTCCTCCTCATATCTTATCATATACTCTTATCTTTTCTTTTCTTTTTTTTTTTTTTTTGGTAAACTATCATATACTCTATCTACTACAACTGATCTTTTTATTAAATGAAGAATACCGATGTTGCAACTGTAGAAAAAAATCTCAATCGTATATTCTCATTGTATAAACAATAAATGTGGTCCTAGACAAACATTTCAGCGTCGTTATTCTGTGGTCCTAACCTCATAACCTGTTACAAACACAGAATTAAAAGTTACTACTAGTGTTTTTGCTAGATTATGGTTTGGTAGTCTTAATCTGCAACAGTGAAAATACACGTTTTGAGTAGACTAAGCATTGGGTGCCTTTGAGTAATGATCTGATACCCACTTGAGTTAACCATTTGGAGATAATAAACAGAAACAGCCAACTCTATACAACTATATCTGATTAGACATAATTGGCAGGTTACTGCTGGCATTAACACTCATCTAAATTTGTGAATTTGAAATTCTATACCCTCTTTTTTCAATCCTAACATTAACAATTTGCTAAGAATTTTATGATCGGTTAAATACTGCACGATGATAGGAGATTTACTTGTAAATATAGAATGACAGACGTTGATAATATATATATATATATATATATATATATATATATATATATATATATATATATATATATATATATATATATATTTTGTGTATAATGGTAGTGTACTGGACGGACTTCCCTAGGCAATAATAGACGAATTCGTCATAGAGTACTCTACCGTGAGCCATCAGCCATTCCTCGTGTTGAACGAGCTACGGGAGATCTGGATGTAGCCTTAATTAAAGATGCTAGTGAAATATCTCATACTGAAAGAAGTCAGTGGAAAAGAATTGATGCACAATTGTGCAGTCTGCTATGGAATTCTTTGGATTCTAAGTTACTCAACTTGTTTCAGTCCTGTAAAACTTGTTGTAAAGTTTGGACCAAAGCAAAAACTTTGTACACAAATGATGTGCAACACATATATAAAGTTGTGTCTGATATAAACCAACTACAACAAAATAATCAGGATATGGCAAGTTACTTAGGACAAGTAGAAAATTTGAAAGACCATATCGATTCTCTCGTGCCTATTTCTGATAGTAGCACAACACAAGAGCAACAACGGGACAAGTTCTTTATGGTTATGGCATTGAAAGGGCTGCACTCTGATCTTAGTTCTGTAAGGGATCAGATCTTAACAAGTACTACAGTTTCTTCTCTTGAAGATGTTTCAGCTCGTTTACTGCGTATCTCTTCTCATAGTGCTGATGCTAATGAAGTTGAAACATCTGTATCAGCTGCAGAGGCAGGGAACCTAGTCCTTCAAATAAGGCATGACTTATCGAAAAGATTATGGGATGCAAATCCATGAAGAACTAGGAAAACTTGGCACATGATTATTTACTTATCCTAGTCAGCAAAAGAGTTCATTCTGGGGCTGTCTCTATGAAGTGTGAACAAGAGTTGGGATATACAAGGAGTATATCACAGGAGATCTTCTCTTACCATAAGTGAGAAGATTCCTAGTGATAAACTACTAGGGTTTCATGTATCCTATAAAAGCAAGTAATTCAGACAGCCGCTATTCATTCATTCACTACGAGAGTGAAGAGCAAACAAAAGGCAATCCAGTTAATCTTGAGTGATTGAACAAGAGTTGATGATCATTGAAAAACTCGGAGCTTATACAGTTATTAGTCTAGGTTCTTCATTATTATTATCATCTTATTGTGTTTCAAGTTGTATTACCTATCCGCTTAGTCTGAGAAGCAATTGTAATAGGTAAATTTTATGAGATCATTTTGTAACAGCTATAGTTTAGCTTTGAGAGTGATTGGGGTCTAGAGTGTGGCCCCTTGACTACAGAGTTTGTAATCTAAAACTTGCTCTTTGTGTTAGAGAAAGTATTTTCAAAATCTCAGAGTATGGGTAGTTGTTTTTCTCCCTTGAGCAAGGAATTTTCCACGTAAAAACACCGTATCCTTTATCTTCAGTTTTACTTTTGGTGCTTGCTGTGTGTTGGGGATAGTTAGCTAGTTCTTGTGATAAAGAGTCAAGTCCTTCCGCTAAAATTGGAGGGCACTATTCAACCCCTCCCCCCTCCCCTTTTTAGTGTCCTTAGTAGGTGCATAGAGTATGACAATACCAATTGTTTATTACTTGTTTCAACACTTCTTTCAAAACACATAATTGTTTATTTCTAAAATTAGCTTCAATACTTAAAAGTGTTTTTCAACGCCTGATATTTATCAACCAACTTAAATCAGCTAGCCCAGACGAACTCCTAGACTTAATCAAATGATTTAAGTAGTAAATTGATGTACTCCCTCATTTTAGTTTACGTGAAACCTATTTTATTTTTAATCTATTATAAAAATTAAAAGAAAAACCACATTTGACACTTGAAAATTATTAAACTTTAATTTTCAAATTTACTTGTAACGCGAAAATTTATAGCACACTATAATTTGATAATGTTACGATTATAAGTCTCAAATTTTTCTGCCACAAAATATTATAGCTATGTAGAACAAAAGTTTCAAATAAAAAAATTTATTTATTTTTTTAATTTTGTATTCATTAAGATAGGTTAACATAAATTGAAATATATAGATTTAAGTCTAATGAAAATGGCTAAATTATACAAATATACAAACATAGTAGCAGGTTTACAATAAAATAGCAACATTATGTCACTTTTCAAGAATAGCAATACTTTCTTAACATTATATATACAAGTTATTAAAAAAAAAATTACTCAATAAAAATGAAAATACACCCTACACCAAAATCGCCCATAATTATAGGCATGTCTTTTCATCTGTTCCTACTTTTTTGGGATTACAACTACCCAATTACTAATTCTATTGTATGTCTTTTGTATGTCTATCGTATGGTGTATGTGTATAGTATGTATATTGTATGGCCATTGTATATGTATTGTATGGCTATTGTATGGCTATGTATGTGTATTGTATGGCTATTGTTTCTTACGTATGCCTATTGTCAATTTTTAATAGATGGTTTTGAGGTGAGAGAAAAAATGGGTCTTAAATGTAAAGATATTTAAACCTATCTAAACATGATTTGAGTGCATAAATATAGGATTAGATTTATCCTTTTTTTTAATTATATTTTCTTTTCTTTTTAAATATATTCTGCTATTTTTTGTAGTAAAAAACAAGAATGTTGCTATTTTTTGTAAGTTTTGAAAATATTTATATATTTTGTAATAAAAGTACATAAAGTTATACTCTGCGTAATTTTTCCAATGAAAAACGCACCCCCCCCCCCCCACCCCTTCTTGTTCCAACAGTTGTTTGTAAATTCGTTAAAGTAACTTCATATGAACGGATTTAGTGGAATTGTTCAATCATCTGTCCCGCCAAACAGATTATGCACGTTTTTCGTTAATTAATACTCCCTAGGTTCCAATTTATATGGTGGAATTTAATTTGGTGCAGAATTTAAAAAATAAATTTGATGTAATAAAATAAAAAAGAATAAATTGGAGTAATTAATAAGTTGTTGGTAGTTCTTAAGGTAAGTGGGACCCAACAAAAATAAAATACATACATATTATTACTAATTAATTATAAAAAAAGAAATGTGCCATTTTTTCGGACAAATCAAAAAAAAATTACATAAATAGCGATCGAGGGAGTATATAGAACCTGTTTGGGTGGGCTTAAAAGCAGCTTATTTTAAGTGGCTTATAAGTCAAAAAGTGACTTAAAAGCCACTTTTTGAGAAGTTAGGAAATCCTAACTTCTCAAACTAACTTTTCAAAAAGTGGCTTTTAAGCAACTCATGGCTTATAAGTCCAAAAATTTTGAGGTTACCAAACATATATTAATGGGCTTATAAGCTTATAAGTCACTTTTAAGCTCACCCAAACGGGCTCATAATATACTTCCCAGGAAAAAAAATAGGAGTATCTATTGTATTTTATTTGATAAAGTACATTTACATTACGTTCACACATGAAATCTGTATAATTACGTTACTTTAAGCAAGTCACTTCCAACTAAGGGTGGCTAACGGTCCGGTTTTGACCAGACCGGACTGGATTCGGGCCGGAAATCGGCTCGGACCGGTTGAGACCGGACCGTTGGTCCCTAATGGGCCCCGGACCCGGTCCCGAAATGGTTCCACGAAAAAAACCGGATGGACCGGTATAAATTTGGGCCGGAACCGGCCGGACCGGATCGGTCCAAAAAACAAAAAAAAAAAAAAAAATTCTGTTGGATTCTAGCCGTTGGGCAACGGCTCTTTTGACCCCCTAGCCGTTGTCCAACGACCAAAAACGGCCAATTTCACCCCTCTACCACCCCAAACTATTTTTTTCTATAAATACCCTATTATTTCATCATATTTTTCACACAAATCTTCCAATTCTCTCTAATTCTCTCAAATTTTCTACAATATTGCTATTATTCTATTTTGGCTATTTGTTAAAAAATTATAATTTGGCTACTTTATCAAGTTCTATTTGGAGTTTCTATCAAAGTTATATTTGGCTATTTGGTGAAGTTTACAAATATCAAGTATTGGGTCAATTGGAGGCGCTACGTGGTTGAAATATCAATTTGGCTATTTTTACAATTTTTCGATTATCAAGTATTCAACTAATTAATTGAAGTGGAGGCTCAAGTTTCAACTTCACCTCAATTATACGGTTATATTTGGTTGGTCGTTCCTACTTCTACTCTTTTATTATTTATTTGTTATATATATTTATTTTATTTGCTATTATTATGTCTCAAAGAGGTTCAATTGGAACTAGTAGTGGGGGGCGGGCACGTAGTCGTAGGGAAAATAGGGGTAAAGAAATTGCTGGTAGTTCTAATCAGTTCACCCACATAGATGATTCTCAATATTATCATAATGTTAACGCTGATACCATACTTGATCACGAAATGTTAGAAGCACAATATGGGAATCAAAGCGGGGTTAATATAGAAGAAACACCTGAATTTCAAGCTAGTCCACCCGAAGTTCAGTCTGACTTGCCTCCTGAACCTCCTACTAGAATACCGGCTAAACGTAAGGATAGATCTGAGGTGTGGCAATTTGCATCAAAGAATGTTGCAGCGCAGACGGCCAAATGCGGGATTTGTGATAAGGTGTGGGTTTTTAAAACTGGGGGTAATGAGGGTGGGACGGGTAAACTTAGGCAGCACTTACAAACGAAACATCCTAAAGAATGGTCAATGCGGTCGGGTGGTATATATTTAGGGACCGAACATGGGGGAGTAGCGCATGATGAATTTTCGGGTACCCAAACAAGAATTAACCAAACAACAGGAGGGCTTCTTACTTATGATAAACAAAAGGATAGGGAAGCTATTGCTAAACTAGTTGCCCTCGAGAGTTTACCTTATAGTTTTCCTTCTTCTACTGGTTTTGTTCGTTATGTTCAGTCTATATATAATCCCTCTTTTCATGGTTTTCCAAGAACTACTGTTAAAAATGATATTATTAAATTTAAGAACGAATATCAGGATTATTTGCGATATATGTTTGATAACTTTGACACTAGAGTATGTCTTACTACGGATATGGGTCGTTCTACTAATGGATGTGATTATATTACTGTTACTGTTCATTGAATAGATCCTGATTGGGTATTTCAAAAACGTATTATAGCTTATAAAGTTGTTGATGAACCACACACGGGAAATTATATTTGTAACAAAATTTCATCAATTTGTCGTACGTACTTTTTATCTAACAAAGTTTTTAGTATTACGGTAGATAATGCTACAAACAACACAGATGCACTTAAGAACTTGATACCTATTTTGAACCCCCCTTTTGCTGAATTTTTTCATGTTAGGTATGCATATCATATTTACAACTTAGTAGTAAGAGATGGTCTTGCCTTGTTTAACGACATTATCAAAAAGGTGCAGATAGCTATTACTTATATTTTTAGAAATAAAAACCAAGAAAGAAGACGAGAATGGGAAAGAAAATGTGTAGAATTAGGAATGCCAATTAGGAGAGTCCCAAAGGAAGTTTGTACTAGGTGAAACACTTTATATGATGCATTGACTGTCGCTTATGACTATAGAGTGCCTATTTCTCAAATGTATAACAAACATTTTATGGAAATCTATCACCTTAAAGATGAGGATTGGCAACTTGTTCAACATCTTCTTCCATTTTTACAAAAATTTTATCAAGCTACTTTAGAATTTTCCGGTCAATACTATCCAACTACTCCTACCATGTTATATTATATAGCTGGAATATCGGAATTATTGAAAATGTATAAGCAATATGAAGTTTACAAACCGGCTGTAGAGTTAATGATTGAAAAATTTAGAAAATATTTTTTTCCAATTCCTCCTCTTTTTTACATTGCTTCTGTGTTGCATCCTGCTTTTAAAATTAAGTTAACTGAACGACTTGTTAGAGAAGTATATGCAAATTTAGAAATTACTCCTACTGAAATTGCTACTAACAAGTATCCAAGTGTAGACGAGGTTGTTCTTAAAGTTTATGCAGATACCGTGGCTGTTTTTGTAAAGTATAGAGCTTGGGCAGACACTGCTACACCAACGGAACCAATACTATCCACCGGGCAAAGTTCTTCACATGCGGGGATGAGCACTTTTGGGGGACTTAACGAAAAGTTGCTTTCAGAACAGGACGAGTACGGGGAGGAATACAGCGAGTTCCAAGTGTATTTAATTCAATATCCAAAGAAACTCAACAACTTTGGAACTAAGAATTTTTTGGATTATTGGAAGAATCAAGAATCGCAGTTTCCAATTCTTGCAAAAATGGCCCGGGATATATTAACAATTCAAGCTTCATCAGTTGCATCGGAAAGCGCTTTTAGCCAAGGAAGATTTCAAATTGGAGATCACAGATATTCGTTGAAGGAGGAGGCAATGGAGACAGGAGTTTTATTCAGGGATTGGATCAGAGCAGAGCGAAGAAACTTTGGTCTACCAGAACTTACTAAGGAAAAGGGCAAAGCATATCTCGATCAAATTTTGAGCGACGGAACAAGTGAAGGGAGTCAAACCGGCAATGAAGAAGAAGAAAAGAAGAAGAAGACGAAGAACCAGAAGGAGATGATGAACAAGATCAACAACGTCCAGTTCCTAAAGAAAAGCCTACAACTATCCTTAAGAAACTAGCTAATATGTTTAAAAGAATGTAATTTTCTAAATAAGAATTTTGAATTTACAAGTTTGAAGTTTAGATGTAATTTTCACTACTTATGTCTTAAACAATTCAATAAAATTGCTCCAAGTCTTGGAATTCAATCACAACTATTGTCTTCATACTTTTTATTTTTAATTTATAGTTTGCGCAAAAAATACTACAATTAATTACTAGTTTGTAAATTAGTTCAAATTTGAATTTACTAAAATTAATTCAAAGTTTGAATTTTGAACTTAACAAATTAATTCAAAAGTTTGAACTTTGAATCATCACTTCAAAAATTTCATTACTTCAAAGTTCTTCAAAGTATAAAAAATACTACAAGTTTTTTAATTCTAAGTTTAAACTTTAAACATTGAAATAAACTAAACATTCCAAACATATGTTATATGTACAAGTAAAAACTTAATAATATTTTGTTGTAATATTTTTCAAAGTTTCCACCACTTTAAATAAAACACAATGGAAAAACAAAAAAAATAAAAAAAATATAAATAGCCCGAACTGCCGGACCGGGCCGGAACCGGACCGGCAGTTTGGGCCAACGGCTCTCTTTCAAATATAGCCGTTGGCCAACGGCCAAAAACGGCTATATTTGCCTATCACCCCCCCCCCCCCAAACGCCCCCCATACCCCCCCCCCCCAACCAATTTTTATCTATATATACTCTAATATTTCATCATTATATCACACAATTTAGTACTTTCTATCAATTTATCTCTCAAATTACTCTCAAAGGCTATTTTCTAAATTTCTTTCAAAATCCAAACAATTATAAATTATAATGGCTGAAAATCAAGCTCCCGCTGCTCCCGGTCCTAGTGAAACAAGAATTGCGGAACGAAGACGTCGTTCTATAGTGTGGCAACTTATTATGAAAGATACCGAAACTCAGAAAGCTAAATGTAGCCTCTGTAACAAAGAGTGACAAATTTACACTGGCAACTACCATGGAGGGACGGGAAGGTTTAGGAAACACTTAAAAAAAATCACAAAACCGAATGGGATAAAATAAATGGCTTTATTCCGCGTGACTGAAAATTTGAAGAGATGGCTAAAGGAATATCTATGTCATTTCAATTATGTATTTTCGAATTTCTAGTTTATTTAGTATCTTTGTAATTTTTCAATTTCTAGTTTGTTTTGTCATGTATTTCCCTTTCAATAAACGTTTGTTTTGTGTTTATTTATTTTCTTTACATTAATAAATTTTAAAATATAATTTACATAATTATTTTATTTCATTAAAAAATATAATTTACATAATTATCACAAATGGTGTTTAAATAAATTGTTAAGTTTTTCAAATTTTAACTTTATTTGCCTAAAAAAAACTAAAAAAAATTAAAAATAACCGTTAAACCGGCCGGACCGGACCGGGACCGACCGGCTTAACGGTCGCCGGAACCGGTCCCGATCCGGTACCAATTTTTTAAACCGGCTAGGACCGGACCGGTAGACCGGAACCGGACTCCGATACCGATCCCGGACCGGACCAGACCAGACCGTTAGCCACCCCTACTTCCAACCATGCGAAAAGAGAGAAGATTGAAGGATAATGTGTCCTTGTTCTACGTTACCGTTACCAAATTAGTTTTTAAGTCAATTTTAGCTATTAAAAGTGGTTGGCTACTAAAAAATACTGCTTATAAAAGTACTGTCATATAAGCATGAAAAAAGCCAAATAATATAAGCTGGGTAATTTTAATTTTTCTTATTTGGATTAAAGCTGTTATAGTTTGACCAATTATTTATTTTTTTATTTCTTATAATTTTTTTAATTCCACTAAAACTCTCACTAATAAATGCCCTAAATTATCTTTTCTTTTCCTGTTGTTCCTTTTAATGATATTCCAAATATTTTCACATAAAAGTTATTTTTTTATCAGATACCTCAAAAGTTTTTTTTTATTTTTTAATTTATGCACTTCTAACCAAATATGTAGTAATTACCTAACTATTTAACAAAATAAGCTCAATCGCTTGTGCTTTAAAACAATTTCATTTTCGGCCATACCCAAACAGAGTTGCAAAGGCCAAAGGGAGCTTTTGCTATTTCTTGGTAAACAAAGTACTGTGCACGGTTAGGGAATATTTTCATGTCTTGATGATGTGGAGAAGTCAGAATATCTGTCCAGGTTAAATACATTTGTTCCCAAGAGAATTAGTGGTCCCCAAAAAATCTATACAGTGAGTGAAAAGAATCGAGTCTGTTGTGTGGGCTGGTCTCCTATATCGTATAGCATGTGCAAAAGATATCCTCCTTCTGAGTTATCCACCCAGTTTTTCCAGATTTAGTTAAAAAAAAATAGTCCTAAAGTTACTCCTCCTTTTTCTTATCTTCTTTTTAGATGTTCCTATTCCTGGTTTGGGATGCTAATAAATATAAGGGTAATGATACACATCATTCCATTTTGCCGCCCAAATTGCCACACCCAACACGTGGCCCACATGCGAAAAGTCTTAAATGCACTTGGGCTTCCAACTTCACTTCCACTCGCCGAGAGTGGGCAATGTTTTGATTTTGGCTGAGTTGGCTTTTGGCCCACACGAATTAATTAGGCCTTTTCAAGTTTGCCTTTGGTTGATGGGTCAACCAATACTACACTACAAAAAAGATTATTGTTGTTGTTTGATGGGTCAACCAAGACCTTTTTTCCCACTTTTATTAAAGATAAACAAAATTTATTTTTTAATTCACTCATAATTCTTGCTATATTAATATTTATTAGATACACGATATATGTATGACATTTAATATTTATTAGATATACGATATATGCATGATATTTTAATATTATTTATTTGATATACTATATATATATATATATATATATATATATATATATATATGATATTTATATTTTTTATTATTATATTTTTTAAATCCCTAAAATAACGTTAACAAATATGAGATCAACATTAATTAAATTCTTAAATTAAAGGATAAAAATAAAATGTTTATTAATTTATAAAATGAGTGAATTAATTATAAATTACCTAATGGCTAGAGAAAGAAAGGGAGTGAAAAGTGGGGCTGGGAAAAGTAAATTTGAAAAGTTGGACATCTTTTCTAAGGTTGTATTAAATTTGAATTTGGTCTTGAAATATTATAAAAAAAATCGTATTTGATTAAATATAGTAGAAATGGATTTTATTAACCTATACCAGTAATATAGAATTATGCATAAATTAAAAAAAGGAAATAAATTTGTTATGGAACTATTATATATAAGACAATATATTATCAAGTGAAATAATTAATCAAACCATTATTTTGGACATGCTTTGTGTAAGATCATAAAAAGTAGGAGTAAGAGAAATTGTTAGCATCTTTCTACTCTTTGTGTTCATACTCAGAATAACATTTGATTGTACCATCAACCAAAGTCATTTTAGCCCCTACTTTCCGAGTTTGCCTTTGGTTGATGGGTCAACCAATACTACACTACAAAAAAGACTATTGTTGTTGTTTGATGGGTCAACCAAGACCTTTTTCCCCACTTTTATTAAAGATAAACAAAATTTATTTTTTAATTCACTCATAATTCTTGTTATATTAATATTTATTAGATACACGATATATGTATGATATTTTAATATTATTTATATATTACATATTGTATATTTAATATTTAATCACTTAATATTTTAACATATGTAATTAATATTGTAATTAATATTTTATATATTAATATTTATTAGATACGATATATGTATGGCATTTAATATTTATTAGATATACGATATATGCATGATATTTTAATATTATTTATTTGATATACAATATATATATATATATGATATATGATATTTATATTTTTTATTATTATATTTTTTAAATCCCTAAAATAACGTTAACAAATATGAGATCAACATTAATTAAATTCTTAAATTAAAGGATAAAAATAAAATTTTTATTAATTTATAAAATGAGTGAATTAATTATAAATTACCTAATGGCTAGAGAAAGAAAGGGAGTGAAAAGTGGGGCTAGGAAAAGTAAATTTGAAAAGTCGGACATCTTTTCTAAGGTTGTATTAAATTTGAATTTGGTCTTGAAATATTATAAAAAAATCGTATTTGATTAAATATAGTAGAAATGGATTTTATTAACCAATACCAGTAATATAGAATTATGCATGAATTAAAAAAGGAAATAAATTTGTTATGGAACTATTATATATGAGACAATATATTATCAAGAATATATATATATATATATATATATATATATATATATATATATATATATATATATATATATATATATATATATATATATATATATATATATATATATATATATGTGTGTGTGTGTGTGTGTGTGTGTGTGTGTGTGTGTGTGTGTGTGAAATAATTAATCAAACCATTATTTTGGACATGCTTTGTGTAAGATCATAAAAAGTAGGAGTAAGAGAAATTGTTAGCATCTTTCTACTCTTTGTGTTCATACTCAGAATAACATTTGATTGTACCATCAACCAAAGTCATTTTAGCCCCTACTTTTCGAATTTGCCTTTGGTTGATGGGTCAACCAATACTACACCACAAAAAAGACTATTGTTGTTGTTTGATGGGTCAACCAAGACCTTTTTTCCCACTTTTATTAAAGATAAACAAAATTTATTTTTTAATTCACTTATAATTCTTGTAAATTAATATTTATCAGATACACGATATATGTATGGTATTTTAATATTATTTATATATTACATATTGAATATTTAATATTTAATCACTTAATATTTTAACATATGTATGTAATATTGTAATTAATATTTTATAAATTAATATTTATTAGATACATGATATATGAATGGATTTAATATTTATTTTATATAGTAATATTTATTAGCTATACGATATATGTATGATATTTTAATATTATTTATTTGATATACAATATAAATAAGTATTAATCATGTGTTTATGGGGTAATTTTCCCTTTAGTTAATGTTGATCTCATATTTGTTAACTTTATTTTAGGGATTTAAAAAATATAATAATAAAAAATATTAAATATCTAATAAATAAATTTTAATACCCTTTTAATACAATATATCACTCTTTGAATCTATTGTGTATTTAATATTTATTTGTTTTATTATTTGTTATTCTTATTTTTAGGTGATATGTATTTCATTTATGAAAATATTAAACATGACAATTAAAAGGAAAACGAAAAAGAAAAAGAAAAAAATCGCCTAAAAATCGTTCTTAAAACATGAGTGTCTGTTGGTATATACCAAATTTATCTCATGGCATATTATTTTGAATTGAATAATATCCCTTAAATTTAAGAAAAAAATAAATATTAAATATCAATACAAGTATTTAATATTATATATCTTTTATTTAAGAAAAATTGTATTGAATAATTATTAACACTAAGAACTTTTTTTCATTATTTTAGTGCAATGTTGTGGCTACAAAAAGTAAGGACAAAAGGATAGTAAATATTTTCATATGCGCTGCTATTTAGGTAAAGAACCTTTAACTAAATTTTTAAATTAAATGATAAAAATATAGTGTTTATTGATTTTATAAAATGGGTGAATTAATTATAAATTACCTAATGGCTAGAGAAAGAAAAGGAGTGAAAAGTTGGGCTAGGAAAGTAAATTTAAAAGTCGAACATCTTTTCTAAGGTTGTATTAAATTTGAATTTGGTCTTGAAATATTATAAAAAAAATCATATTTGATTAAATATAGTAGAAATAGATTTTATTAACCAATACCAGTAATATAGAATTATACAGAATTAAAAAAAGGAAATAAATTTATTATGGAACTATTATATATAAGACAGTATATAATCAAGAATATATACATATATGATATAATTAACCAAACCATTATTTGGACATGCTTTGTATAAGATCATCAAAAGTAGGATTAGGAGAAGTTGTTAGCGTCTTTCCACTCTTTGTGTTCATGCTCAGAATAATATTTGATTGTACCATCAGCCATTTTAGCTCCTACTTTCCGAGTTTGCCTTTGGTTGATGGATCAACCAATACTACACTACAAAAAAGACTATTGTTGTTGTTTGATGGGTCAACCAAGACCTTTTTTCCCACTTTTATTAAAGATAAACAAAATTTATTTTTTAATTCACTCATATATCTTGTTATATTAATATTTATTAGATACACGATATATATGTATGATATATATATATATATATATATATATATATATTGATATTTATATTTATATTTTTTATTATTATATTTTTTAAATCCCTAAAATAACGTTAACAAATATGAGATCAACATTAACTAAATTCTTAAATTAAAGGATAAAAATACAATATTTATTAATTTATAAAATGAGTGAATTAATTATAAATTACCTAATGGCTAGAGAAAGAAATGAAGTGAAAAGTGGGGCCAGGAGAAGTTGTTAGCTTAACATTTGATTGAACCATCAACCAAAGCCATTTTGGCATCCACTTCTTGATTTTGCCTTGGTTGATGAATCAACCAATACTAGACTACAAAAAGAAGCTATCTTGAAGCACGCGCTAAAAAAAACAAAATATGATTCGAGGATATTTTTGTCATTATATATGCGGGCCACGTTGAGTGTGGCAATTTGTGCGGCAATTTGGTATGGTATGTTTCTTTTCTCTAAATATAAAATGTACTTACACTTCAATTTTTGACATATATCGTGCATTTGATTTAGTTGTTAATGTGTCCAGAGGCAGATCCAAGATTTGTACATAGGTGCAACACCACTTATTTAAATATAGATATGCTAGTTACTCAAGGTGCTAAATAATATATATATATATGTATATATTCAATTTTTGAGGTTTTATACCTAAAAATATAATAATTTTGGTTAAGTCAACCGGTGCCGTTGCACCCATTTTTTCCACATAGGTCCGCCTCTGAATGCATCATGGTTGGTTGACAAAAGAAAAAGGATTCATGCCAGGACGAGGGTGCTGGAGATGAGGATGAGGAGGGATGTGACTAATGTCCGAGAACCAACTCGAATTCATGCCTGTAGATCAACTACGAAAGTCATTCATCTTTTGAGGAGGCTCGTTGAGAAGTATAGGGACAAAAAAATGACTTTTTCATCGTGCTCATTGACCTAGAAAAAACCTATGACAAGGTCCCTAGGGAGGTTTTGTGGAGATACTTGGAATTTAAAGGTGTTCTGGTGGCATACATCAGGGTAATTAAGGATATTTACGACGGAGCTAAGACCAGGGTGAAAACAGTGGGAGGAGACTCATAGCACTTTCTGGTCGAGATGGGGCAACATCAAGGGTCATAACTTAGCCCATTTTTATTTGCGCTGGTGATGGATGAATTGACACAGAGTATTCAAGGAGAGGTGTCGTGGTGTATGTTATTTGAAGATGATATAGTTCTGGTGGATGAGACACGCAGAGGTGTCAATGAGAAGTTGGAAGTGTGGAGGCAGACTTTAGAGTTTAAAGGCTTCAGGCTAAGCAGGACAAAAATAGTGTACATGGAATGCAAGTTTAGTGTCGCATCTGATGAGTCAGATATAGAAGTGAGGCTTGACTCTCAAGTCATCCCCAAGAAAGGAAGCTTTAAATATCTGGGCTCAATCATCCAAAGTAATGGAGAAATTGATGACGATATCACACATCGTTTAAGAGTAGGTTGGATGAAGTGGAGGCTCGCTTCCGGTGTACTATGTGATAAGAGAGTACCACATAGGCTTAAAGACGAATTCTTTTAGAGTGATTGTTAGACCAGCTATGTTGTAAAGAGCAGAGTGTTGGTCAGTCAAGAACTCCCACATACAAAAGATGAGCATAGCAGTCTAATAGAAATGAGAATGCTTAGATGGATTTGCAGGCATACTAGGATGGATAACATTAGGAATGAAGTCATCCGTGACAAGATGGGTGTGGTCCCAATGGTAAAGAAGATGCGAGAGTGAGGTTGCGATGGTTCGAACACGTGAAGAGGATCAGTGCAGATGCTCCGGTAAGGAGAGGTGAGTGGTTGGCAGACTGGCAGTGCTGATTCTACGGAGAGTAGAGACAGACCGAAGAAGAACTGAGCCGAGGTGATTAGACAGGACATGACCCAAATCCAGATCACCGAGAACATGACCGTAGATAGGAAAGTATGGAGGTCGAGGATTAAGGTAAAGGGATAGATGGTAGTTGAGTGTCTCTTCTCTTATTAGAGGTAGTATTATGCCTATATGGACTATTTTCATCTTAGTCTTCGCCTTTAATTCTATTGTTGTTATCTGTTTATTTTGGATATAATTTGGTTCTATCATTCTCTTTAGCATGATATTTCTGTCTTGAATTTTAAACGTATTTTTTAAATATTTTCTCTAGCCGAGGTTTACCGAAAATAGCCTCCACACCTTGATGGAGGTAAGGTCCGCATACATCTTGTCATCACCAGACCCCACTTGATTTTTCAACCAAATAAGAAATTCAAAAAATGCTTAAAGTTTAAGTCTTTACAAGAAATGTCGGTAATGGTATTATGAATTACACTAAAAAAGAGCTTCCAAATATAAAACACACCATTTTTTAGAACTTATTGAAAAAGAAATGTGAACATATAAATTAATACAAATTTGTTATAAATCCACTTTATTGTGGATGTCCATTCACTTCTCCACTACTTGCTATACAATGAACCTTTTGTGAGTTACATGTATCTATTAAGTAAGACACTTAATATTGTAATCTTTGGATGATCTTTTCATCCTATAAATTGTAATGTTCTTGATCATTGAAAGACACACTTTGAGAATAATACAAGTTCTTCCTTCTCATCTCATATTATTTGTCTTGTTCTTACACTACTTTACTAAGTATTAGTTTTATAATAGAATTAAGATTTTTTATGAATTTGATGCAACCATTTGACACATTTAAGTTTACGTTTAACTGAACTCTTGTCTTCACTTGCAATCGACTTACTTATCTTTTTCTATTCTCTTTCTTCTGATGAGACTGTTGACTTTTGTGTGTCAAATTATTGATGATATTTCCTTAAGAAGAAAGTTACAGCACGTGTTTGTTGAGACCATGTGAATGAAGTACTAAAAAACCGCAAAACTGTACTTGGTACGGAGTACTTTTTTTGTTTGTGGGGCATTCATTTGAAAGTCCTGATAATAGATCTATAAAAATATTGGTTTCTTCCATAAAATTTGTGAAGGTCCTATTTGACTTGAATCGAAGTTTAAAAAGTTGGAAAAGAATTTTTAAATTTGTGGTCTAAATAAGTCATACGTAATTGTGTGGCTATAAATCATTCTATTAAGGATAAAGTGGTAAGTTTAAAAGTAAATTGTTTCCAAATATAGAATTATGCCATCTTTTTTGATACGGACGAATAAAAAAATTGTGTCATCTTTTTTTAAATACGCGAATAATTTAAATTGCTATAGAACTCATTAAAAAATAACTTTTAGACCCAAGGTTTAATGAGTCAAAAATATATATACTATATGGTTAAATATTTTAAAATTGAATTTTGAAACTAAAAGAAAACTATCGTTCTTTTTCCTAGCATACGAATGAAAATATATTGTCACATAAATAGAATGAGAGGAAGCACTATTTTACGTTGTGTTATGGTTGACTTCATGCAGTGCTCGATATTTATCAAGAAAAAGGATCATTAATGCTCATTAATCACTAGTAAGAGTTGGCTACCGTGTGATTTACCGAGTCATGTGAATTTGATCGTATATAATAAAACAATCTTCCAGAAAAGAACAAAATTCCTCCTTGGCATTTTGTCTCTTTCATTATTTATAATATATCTAAGATTTACGCATCTTATCTTTTTGGTGAATAGCCTCTCAAGGTTGTGAAACCGTGACCTCCCCGCTTCTTTGATAAAAAACACATTTAAGTAAGGTTCACACTCATGGAATCCTAAATTAGCAATCTATCAATTGAAATGATGTCATTATCCAACCATGGGATCAGAAAGGTGAGAATTGATGGTTACATCGTTATTCTATTTTATTTTAGTTTATTATTTTTGACCAGGCTCTTTATGTGATTATTAGCCTTGTATAACTTTATTCCTCAATTTACTATTGACTGCAAATATCATCATAAAGATTTAAAAGATTAGTATACAACAACATATTCAATATATAGTCCCAACGAATAAGGTCTGAAGAGAGTAGGATGTACACAGACCTTACCCCTACAATTATAGATGTCTTCTGTATGATAAAAGAGCCCTACAATTATATATTAATTTTAAACGCGCCTAACAATAAATAGCCATATAGACAATGGTACTTGACAACTAATGTCAAAGTATCGTCCAAAATGGCTAACACTTTCTTTGAACATTAAAATTCTTTTTATTTCTACATTTAAAGAATTGTATCTTTTGGGATCCAAAATATATATTTTTCACTACTTTTAAATATTATCACTGCTTTTGGTTCTTACCATAATTGAACTTTTGCAAAAATGATCAGAAATTGAGACATGATTTGGGCTAACCCTTTTAAGTTAAAAGATATTTAAGGGTGTTAAAATTGCGATTAGGCAATTAATTTAGATCGTATGTGAAAATGTGCAATTCTGCCGTGACAGTTACTACTTGGCATTGAAGTTGCATGAAATGTCCCAATGTTAGAGCTAGTTGATATTTTATCTTTATTTTGGTGGTTTAGAATCTTAAAATTGCACCACTAGCCCATAACATAGCTCATACTTTAGAATACAATCTGTCTTAATTTAACCTTGACCTTTGCACTAGTAGAATTACTTGGCATGTTTATTCAATGTGTAGGCCTACATCCCAAAATTTGAATCCAGTCTGAACCATCTTTTGTGGGACTCGAGAAATGCCTAACACCTTCTTCCCGAGTCATAAGGGTTTTTTACCTTAGAACCTCTGCTACTAAGACCTACCCGGAGTTAGTTTAGACATTAAGACGCTTTAGGTGACCTAATATGCTTTTACACAAAATTATTAGGTGGCGACTCCAAAACTCGGTCCAAACGAGTCACCTTAGTCAAATCCGACCTTCGAACCCAACCAGGGTCGAGAAAATGGGTTTCGACAAGTGTGCTTAAATTTTATTTAATATGTACAAATAGCTTATAGTTGCATCATGAAGAGACCTTGATTATTATTAACATATATTTTTATATGTTTGGGTCCCATTGTGTTATAAAATTTAGCAAATGTCTCTCATTTAAATATTATTTTTTAATAAGGAATTACTTAGTCACAGTTATAAAAGTAGTAAAATATAAAAATTAAATTAGCCACGGGTCATACGTGGCAAATGTTAATTGGGTCTTGAAATCCACATGTCGTTAGCCTCGGTTCCATTAGCTACGGTTTGACCGTGGCTAAAGCAGTCGTTAGCTATGGTTAAACCGTGGCTAAATGCAGTTATTAGCCACGGTTGCATTAGCTACGTCTGTCATGGCTAAAAAATGAACCTTTTATAGTGGGTGTAGATGTGTAAATATTTATGCCAAGATGGGCTTAGAGTGAAATGAAGTTTAAAAAGGGTAAAAATATGTAATATTTTATAGGGAAAATGGCGCTTTTCATCCCTGTGTTATTGCGTAAGTGCGTTTTTGGTCCCTGTGATATTCGGCTCAGCACAATTAACCTTCAATTATATCAAGTGAGCATTTTTGGTCCTTTTATTAACAGAAGTTAGCCTGCACTAACGGTTGATTCTTTCTGCCAAGGCCATATTAGGAATTACAAAAAAGAACTAGTTCAAAAAATAAATAAAAAGAAAACTCTAATTATATCAAAAAGTATAAAACTCTTTCGTCGCATCTTGCACTCCCACCATATTCCAGTTTTGCTCTCTTCTTCTGTTTGGAGAGAATGAATCAATATTTTCCATAAATGACTGTAGCTTTTGTATTTGTTGGTTGATGAAAATTGCTCTCTTTAGTTTCTTCCCCTATTGCATGAGAAAGGAATTCAAAAGCTCTTCCTAGGGCGCATAGAGTAACTCATTGCACCTATTGAAAGGGAAGAAAATTATTCTTTCAGACAATGAAATTGCGTTATAAGAGTGGGCTACAATTTACACCAACGTATAAGTACACAGTCAAGTTAATTACACTATATCTTAGATACATACTGATGGGAAAAAAAGACAACTTTTTTTCTGATAGGCTATAATGAAGCAGAATCATTTTTTCTTTTCTTTTTGTCACAATTGATGAAAGTAAAGAAGAGCGAGATGTGCAAAATTAAATTGGATGTAGTCATAATTATGCTAGACAACTCCATGCTTCAAGAAGTAAAGCCAACATAATGGCTTCATAGGTCAATGCAAACATGTCCTAGATAAAGTACTAGCCTTTTCCTGTGTGGGAATTGCATGACACTAACTAATCATCCCTTTTTTTTCTCACAACAAATGAAGGTGAAGATCCAGATATATACACTATTAAATTTCACTATAATGGCAGGTGGATATTTGAGCCAGATATGAACTACGTTGGTGGACAGATAGTCTACAATGATTATTTCAAGAGAGGTGAAAATTCTATCATTCAGATGAGACAGTGTATGAAAAAGTTGAAAGTCAATGATAGAAAAGTAACATTTTGGTTTAAGTTTGGGCCTCATTTTGAGACAAGTATAAGATATTTATCAATATATATATATATATAACCTTATCGACGAAATACCTGACAATAAAGAGGTGGAAATATGACAATAAAGAGGTGGAAATATTTGTTGAACACACAAATGAAGACCAATGGAACTATGATGTGGTTGATATTGAGGAGGGCCAATTACGAGGTGAAGAAGGCTTGGAAGATGTGAATATAATAGAGGAAAGTGATGAGGGTGATGTTGACAGTGATGAATGTGAGTCATTCCATGACTCTGATTATTCCTTGGAAGAAGATGATATGATATTTGATAAAGCCATTGACTCTACCGCAGAGTGGATTGGTGTAAATGGTATAACGAAAGATAACCAAGATAAAGGAAAAAATGTGGAGTTTGGAGTTGTCTCAAACATGTTGGATTTACCAAGTGATACTCAAGAAGATAATTGTGCTGCATCAGATGAGGAATTAATGAGTTTACATGGAGACTCTGATGATGAGAATCTAAAAAGATCCGTTGTTTTTAATTCAAGAAGAGATTTGGAGGATCCAAAATTTGAGTTTGCTCTTGATATGATTTTCAGTAATAGTAAAGAGTTCAAATGGGCAGTTGAAGTACATGTTGTAATGAACAAAAAAGATATCAAGTTTAAAAAGAACGAAAGCAAGAGATCGAGGGCAGTTTGTAAGGTGCCAACCTGCAAATGGTTCATATACACATCAAATTCTAATCAAAACGAACCTTTCAAGATCAAGACAATAGGCCCTGACCATTCATGTGGCAATCAAAGAGATGACAAGCTATTGACTCTGGGTTTTTGGCTAAGAAGTATGTAGAAGAGTTCAGAATTAATCAAGATTGGGGTGTGAAAGAATTTCAAGCTCATGTAATGAGGGCTCATAATTGTACATTATCTGAGGATCAAGCTTATAGGGAAAAGAAGAAGGCATTAAATCTGATTACAGGGACTAAAGAAGAACAATTTGATATACTGTGGGACTACTGTGCTGAGCTGAGGAGGAGTAATCCAGGGACTACATGTATTATGAAGTTGGATGATAATCCAAAAACAATGTTCTCTCTTCTCTCTCTCTTCTCTTCTCTCCTCCCTCACCCCACAATTCCGCTAATATCATGCCCCCTGTCACCGGCGACCATCTCCCAACCCCTTCTCCATTGTCCCCACACCTCCCTCTCCCCATTGCTGCTATTAACGGTAATGCTTTTGCTCCGCTTCTGTAACACCGCTATTAGCGACGGTCTTTTGCCCTATTATAATGTCGACCGTGTGAAACGACGGTGGTATAACGATCCGTGTTGCTGATGTGTTCTCTGTTCTGGTCGAGACAGAGCTTTGACTGCTGGTTGCCGGTGGATCTGTCTACACTTTTATTTTTATTTTTATTTGAATTTTTTGGTAGAATACGGCGGAGCTACGGTAGTTTGTGGTGTATGTTTGATGTTTGTTGTTTGTGTAAATGTATTACATGGTGTATTCTCATTCTACGCACGGTGTATGCACTTTATATGCAGTAAATATACAGTGGACATACAATAGGTATACACTTGTCATACAATAAATATAAAAAATATATTTTGTATTATCGATTTGTATGTAGTGTGTATGTCCGGTATCTTAACATGCATACACCGTGCATACAATAATCATACAGAGAATATACAAATATATAATAATCGTATGTGAGTATGCCAACTGTATTTTCACTGTACACACAATGTATAATTTGTTCATACAACAAAAATATATGCAGATCCACAAAAAAATAAAAAATAAAATAGTTAAAAATATTCTCGGTGACCGGCGACTGGAGGCTGTAGGCCGCGACAGTCATGGGCGGCGGCGGCTTGGGGGGTGGGGGTTGTATGATAGTGTAGGAGGGGGATATATAGTCTTATCACCCTTTTATATATATTCGTTATGTATTGAAAACAAATTTTTTTTACATTTTAAAAACGTGAAAGACATTTTTGAGTAAAATAGAATGTTAGGTTGTATAATTATATAAATTACTTTAATTTAAGAATTTAGGAATCTCTTTAAAATAATTTAAAGAAAATAAGTAAACTCCATTAAGGTATGCTTTCCATAAAATGGATACGATATTCAATTATTTTCGAAAGAAGATTTTTATGATTTTTGGAAAAATCCAAAAAAATGATTAATCTAGATGAATTTTCAAAAATTGCTAAGATATGTTTTATGTGCTAAAAAGGTGATTTTGCCAAAAAATAGTCTTTTGCTTGCCAATTAACTTATTGAAATGGAATAATTAATCATTCGAATTAGTTTTGGTGCTTTTAGAGAACTTGGATTTTATTCATAAAAATTACTTTGTCACTTTTGAAAACGTCTAAGAATAAAGAATTCACACAATTTAACACAAGTAAATACGCTCACATTTAAATAACAAAATAATTGAGGAATTTTAAAGATAGAATCCGTAATGGCCTTTGATAGAATATACATAATATAGATAATAGAATAAGAGGTTGTTTGGTATGAGGGATACAATCCCGGGATTAAATTTGGGATTATATTATCCCATGTTTGGTAGGAAGTATTAGTTAGTACTACTATAAATTTTATACTAAAAATTTGGGATTGTTTATCCCACATAGGAGGTGGGATTAACAATCCCAAAATTATAATTCCGGGATTGTTAATTTCGGGATAATTCTCTTTACTACCAAACTACCCATAAGAAGTTAGAATAACAAAAGGGTCATAATACATCTAACTTGAGAGAGCTTGGATCTGCCAACTCGGGATAATGAAAGATGTATGCAAATCAATGAGCCAATAATGTAGCCTGCTAGGAGAGAGTTTTACAATGAGACACTCTTGATTTTGATCATGCAAAGAGAAAAGGTCGAATAAATTGCCAGCTCCTTAAACTTAGTACGGAAAGTCAATTGGCTCGCTCAACCCTGCTCTGTACTTGTTGGCTATCTGAACATATTTTATTTTGTGCCATTCAAGCACAATTTCACTATTTAATAGACAAAATTGAGCATATTGTTTTTCACGCGCGATGACATGGCATAGCCATCAAATAAAATAAGGCCATGTGGCTTTTGACGATAATTAATAAAACAAAATTGAAAAAAGAAAAAGAGAGAAAATAAAAGGCGTCACGTGGTTTTTTCCTTTAGTTAACCTAAAAAGCACTTTTCAGGCCAAAAAAGAAGAATTTTTTTTGTTGTGATAAAGCCACAATCTGTCGCCCGATGATGTAACAATCCAGCCCGCTAGTGATACTGTCCGCTTTGTGCCTTGGCTCTCACGACTTTTAAACGCGTCACTAGGGTCTAAAGCATGCATATATACCCAACATCTTTCTTGTGTTATGCCGATGTGGGATACTACTCCTTAGTTGGGGTGTCACATACACCCCCTCTTATGGACTCAGCGTCCTTGCTGAGGTTTGCCCCGCCTACCCGGGATTCGCCTAAACTTAGCACTGAGGTTTTCCCCACGTACCCGGAATTTGCCTAAACTGAGTTGAACTCTGTCCCACATCGACAAAGGTTGACACGGAGTGACTCTGATATCATCTGTAACGGCCTAGCCCGCTAGTGATACTGTCTGTTTTGGGCCTAGTCTCTCACGGCTTTAAAACGCGTCACTAGGATTTAAGACATGCATACTTATATACCCAACATCTCTCATGTGTTATGCCGATATAGGATACTACTCCTTAGCTGGGGTGTCACACCTAAATATTAGGAAAATAATGAAATGACATTTTTGTCTAAAGTGAATTTTATTTTTAAAGGGTAAAAGTTCGATCAACATTTCACTAAGGCCTTCGTACTTTTAATATAAATAGATAGATTTACATATTATGTATATGCATTCAAAACTTTCTAACTCTATTTTATTACACTTTAGTTACCTGAACTTTCAAGAATCACAAGTTGGTTCTTGATATTCATGTTCAAAGATTGCTTGTGATTTCTCTTGGAGAAAAGTTCTTGTTTGGTTCTTGCAGTAAGTGTTTTGTAGTTCTATTAAAAGCTCCGTGACTCTTGTTTTTGTTATGATTATGTCTTGTTGATTCTATATTTTATATGCATGTGGTTGTTCTGTGATTTGTTTTGAGGGAGGGGGTTTGGTTGGTTTTAGTTTCTTGGTTTGTGCTAGTAGTGCTAGTCTTGTAGTGTTTGTTATATTTTTTTTTATCAAGAACATCAGGAGTGTAATATGTATTTTTTATATTATTAAATTGGGTTGTACACTTTGTGGAAGATGGTTTATGGTTGAGGTTCGGGCGAGGCCACTGTTTTGAAGATGAGGACTAGACTACAATGGAAAAAGTTTTACTTTGAGAAACAAAACGAGATGAAGAGTTTGAGACAAAGTGGAAATCTTTCTCAGAGTGAAGAAAGCACTGCTCGTGAAAGTCAAAGCAGTAGAGATCATGATAATAATGTTTTGTTACAAGACTTACCCGAGACACCAAGTGCTCTAAAAATAGTTAGAAGCTTGGATAAGGAGAAAAATAATGTGGCTAAAGTCGATAGTGAGTCTAGGAGAAAAAAGCCTTTTGTAGTATCTGTTCAATGACAATGCACAATATTTTTGTGCACAAACACAAAACTTAAACTGATATCATATAGATGAAATAATTAGCGCTATTAACTTTGAATGTCTTTTTCTTACACCATGTAGTTGGAGCAAAATGACCCAATTTCAAATATATTACTACTTCAAAGTGATCTCAATATTTTAACGAGAATACAAGTGTTCTCCAAAAACCTAGGCGGATATATACTTAGTCTTTCTTCCATCCTCTAGAACAGCATCATTCTGCACCAGATCAAAAAATTGAAGTAGGAAGAAGCAAACTGTATGTGACAGTATTTATAGACCAGTTTTCCTTATCCATATAGTTATTAAAAGACTAGTAAAAAAATACAGTAGTTAAGGCCGGTTGACTGGTTGGTAAAAGTGTTTAACGGAGTATAATAATATTGGACGATGAATCTTTTTAAGGACCAGCTATGATAAACCACGAAGCCTTTAGCGATGGGTGGCGACCATAAAATCTCCATGCCATTTGTCTTTTAGGGACTAAATTAATGGGTGGCGACCAGGAAATTTCCCTGCTATTTGTCTTTTAGGGACTAGATTTACTGTTGCTAAAAGTCATTCTTCTTGTAATATTTGTGGATAAGGATTCCAGTTTTAAACTTCGCTTGAAGCATTTTCAAATCAAATTTTACATTCTATTTAGGATAAATTTCCATAGAAGATCAACGCTTATCAATAATATAAGTAAGCTTATGGAACCATGTCGCGCCAAATAATACCTATAATCTTCAAAGTCGGAAATGAACAAAATTTCTTCTGGTTGTATCCTCATACAAAAGGTATGTATAGAACACCTATACAATCAAGAAAAAGATACATGAAGGTTTTGTTGGGTTTGGAAGATAAAATGTGTGATTGTGAAATGGAGAAAAAAGTGAAAAGATTTCTTTTACTAGGAAAGACATTTTCTCCCATATTGGTAGAGGAAAGAACTTTTGTTGGGTATAAATAGAGGAATACTTGTACTAAGACTTGAGAAGAAGAGAAGCCTCACGCAGTCGTTACTGTTGTTCTTCGACTTTAGATTCAATCAATTATGAATGATTGACTGACTTAATTTTTTGGATCAACAAAAACTAAATTTATTAAAAAATATTAATATTTTGTTATTAATATTCCCGTTACAGTACAAACAACAATTAAAGTGGATGTTTCATACTACATGTTCAATATGAAAATCACAGACATCATAACATGATTAGTATTGTTCTTGCAAATATACTATACAAATGGACGTTATACATAATAATTCAGTATGTATACAAAGATTATACTCTTACCTCTTGCATGGAAGCTAAACAATAAAGGAAAGCAAACACCAGGTCCAGGATGGGATTTGAAGTGCTCAAACAAAGAATAAGAACTTAAAACTCAAGATTGGATCAAATTAATGGATTCATCATTATAGCTAATATGAATTTCACTCTAACTTAAATTTTTTGATCTAAAAATTAAAATGAATATGAAATTCAAAGCATTTGTTTTGAACTAAAAAATCACACGGTTCAATTTCAAACTAGGATGGGCTTAAGTTAGTTTAACCTGGCTTCAATTTCAGCTCGATGATAAGAAAATAAGCAATTTGATTTGAAGCCGACATCCATTGCAAAGGCGTATCTTAAACTGAATCATCAGTTTTTCAGTTCAAAACTTTAGGACACTGTGTCTGTAAGTTTAATAGACTATTGATGGCACTTATGGCTAAATGTTTAAACTCATTATAAGTACTGGCTAGTTATTAAATAGAAGCCTTAAAAGTGGCTATTGGTGCACTTACCCCTTAGTAAAGGGCTTCCTAATCAGGAGCGGATCCAGGATTTAGGGATATCGGGTGCCGCACTACTTTGAATATCGACGATTTATATTTACATGGTCTAAATAGGGCATAATTTTAGGTTTCGGCTGGTTCATTCAGTTTTCTATTTATATAGACAAATCGATCGAAAAAAAAATTAAATACTCTACATTACAAGTATCATTTTAATGGAAAGTTCTGACCAAAAAAATTAAATACTCTATATTACAAGTATCATTTCCGCAATAAAATTATTGGAGCTATGCTCCTAGGAAAGAAAATACTTTTTTATTATCAATTGATAAATCATACTAGTAACAAAGATACCAGCAAAATAATGCAAAGTTAAAATAGGGCCAAAATATTTAAAGAAACAAAAAAGGGTCGGTTTGATCGTTCAATGAGCCGGAGAGCTTTTGAAAAAAAGAGGACTTATATGTTTATAAAGAAAGAAGAAACAAAGTCAACAAATATTACTACCTCCGTCCCAATTTATGTGGCGGTGTTTGACTTGGCACGAAGTTTAAGAAATAGAATTTAACTTTGTAAATGTTCAAATTTACCCTTGAAAAAATAAGAGAGAGAAGATTGGAGTAATCAAAAAGTTGTTGGTTACTTTTAAAGTAAGTAGGGCCCAATAAGGATAAAATAGAGATAGTGCATTAAATAGTTGACAAATAAGGAAATGTGACATTCTTTTTGGGACAGACAAAAAAGGAAAGTGTGACACATAAATTGGGACAGAGGGAGTAATAAAGAAATAACAAAATGGAACAAGAAAGAAGAAATAGAGGAAAAACTCTTGATTGTCCTAGGTCTAGCAATAAAAGAAATTTAATTAACACGCCTGAGGAGATTCGAAGCCTTAAGTGCCGGAGCTAGAGTCTTGCCAATGCCACCATTGAGCCTCTTGTGACACCAAGTGCCACTTAAAAATATTTACCCGATTACCTGTTAATACACAGTATATACATATATTAGCTACTGAATAGATCCGCCCCCGTCCCTGATTACACTCTCATCTCTCCACTCATACTATCAAATCCGCCGTCATTTATCACCGGTCACACGTCGGCGTTCGCAGCCGGCGACTTTCTCCGCCGTCTTCAGCTTTAAATTACCGGAAAATGCAGCCTGTAAGTACTTAATAATCTGTTAATCCATTTTATTACTCATTTAGATACATTTTCTCATTATTTTTTTTTAAATTTTTTGCAGCTATTATTAGTCTCAGAGGAATCTCAATTTCTTCTTCGATTACTTAACGGGAGTTTTCAAACCCTAGATATTATTAAATACCGCATTTTTCATGCTTTTTCTGATTTATTATTCTGTTCCAAAGCGAATTTAGATGTTATTGATATCAGGTAATTTGATTCTTTAATCACAAAATTATGCTTATAATTTAACTCATTTTATTCGGCACAAGTTGATTTATATATGTATATTTTAATTTTATGTGTAGACAAGATAATAATGTAGTGCAAAATGTGAATCGAGATGAGCAAGGATCGAAAGATTGGTCGTCTAAGGGGAACGATTCGAATCCGCAAGGAGATTCGACTGTAGGTTTCAATGTGTTGGATGCGATGTTAAAGAATAGCTTGGATCGCCTCAAGAGTATGAGGTTCGTTCCACATTTTGTGTTGAATTTTGGTCAAAGTAGTTGTAGGAAATTTTCGATTTGAAACGAATTGATTTGGACTTACATTGCTGCCAAAGCGAGTATTGTAATCTTGATTTAAGGCTGACCAAAGAGTGGTTCTTTTTAGGTCCTTTTTCTTGTGTCTATTGATTATGGTCTGCTATTTCTGGTTTTATCAGTGACCTCGTGATGCATGAAGTCTGAACTGAGCTCTAGCTTCATTTTGACAAACCACAGGATTTAAGATAAAAATAGGCAGATATAAAATAGAGGAGGTCTATTCTTTTTAAAAAATTATGAGGGTTTGGGAATTGCACATCTATTTTGTAATTGCTACTTGCATAGACTACAGTTTGAATTAAACTTGCTTACTGATGTCTAGCAAGTGGCTTGTTTGTGTTTCTCCCATATAATTTTTCTTAGTTCTGTGTAGATGCTTAAGTCCAGATTTCACCTTTCCACATTTTCTTTCTGAGGAAATCATTAAACCTGAAAGAAGATTCTTCTCTTTTTTAGATGTCAATGGAAAACTATCCTGTGCTTTAGACCGTTTCTTGTTGAAGTTGAGCCAGTTGGCTTCTTTTTCAATTCCCTAATTTTTTTAATGAAGCAATCAAATTTTATTTATAGAAAGGGCAAGAAAACGCCCATATACAAGAAGTTCAAAACCCTAATATCTTTAAAGGTAATTACCGTGAATTTTGCAGGGAAAAAATATCCTCGGGTGAAACTAGTATTAGTAACTGCACCTTGGAAATAAATTTCAATAAAGATGCATATGTACTTAGAGCTATGTGTCTGGATGGTAAACTGGGGGCAGCTTTATCTCTTTGGTGCAACATGATACAGAGTAGTACTGTACCTGATGTTATCACACACAATTACCTCATAAATGGACTGTGCAAAAATGGTGAACTGGAGATGGCAGAATGGATTGTTAGAGGTATGTTATATAGGGGTCCGTCTCCCACTTGTGCTACGTACAACTCTTTAGTAAGGGGTTATTGCTCTATGAATGACATCGATAAAGCTCTAAACACCTTTTCTACCATGGCGAACTATGGAATTATCCCGAATAGAGCTACTTGTAACATCCTAGTTCATGCACTTTGTAAGAAGGGCTTGGTGGAGGAGGCGAAAATGCTTTTTCATAAATTACTTAGCAAAAATCATGACGGGGGGAGCTCAGATTTGATTACATCAACCATAATGATGGATGGCTGCTTTAAAACTGGAGATACTGAACAAGCTCTTGCTTTTTGGGAGAGGATGTTAAAACAGGGTATCCAAGTTGATAAAGTTTCTTACAATGTTGTTGTCCATGGATTCTGTTTGAGCCATGATGTGGGCACTGCATATAGGTATTGTTGCGAAATGCTGAAGCTTGGTTTCATTCCAGATGTTTATTCTTACAACACCCTTGTTGGAGCACTTTGTAAAGAAGGAAAGACCAGTGATGCCTGTTATATCTACGATGTTATGACAAGAATGGGTATCATGCCGGATCAAATTACATACAAAATGATAATACAGGGCCTATGTATTGACAGGGAGATTGATAGAGCCTATTGTTTTCTTGATTACATGTTAGAGAATTCCATTGTACCTGAACCAGTTGTTTGGAATGTTATAATTGATGGTTATGGAAGATGTGGAGATATACGAAAAGCTTCATATATTAGAGACAAAATGGTTGCATTTGGTGTTCTACCAAACACATATACATATAATGCATTAATTTATGCACAGATAAAATCAGGAAATCTTTTTGCAGCTCAGTCCTTGGAGAAGGAGATGCTTTTATATGGTCTCACCCCTGATTCAGTCACTTACAATCTGTTGATTGGTGCTGCTTGTAATCTTGGCCTGATTCACTCGGCCCTTCGGCTCCTTGATAAAATGTTAAGAAAAGGTTGTCAGCCAGATGTAATTACTTACACAGAACTGCTTAAGTTGTATTGTGTACAAGGTATGATGAAAGAGGCAGACAAGCTTTTTGGCAAGTTACTGGCATCTGGTGTGGCAGTTGATCATGTACCCTTTCTGATACTCATGAAAAGATACTGCAGAATGAGAGATTTTGATAAAGTCTTTGACCTTTACCAAAAGTGGTTGGTGACAATGCCTAGATGAGAGCGTCTCCCCAAGATTTTTGTGAAGCTAAGGGCTACTCTAAATCTATTTATTCCAGAAGAGAAAGCTACTTCAGGCTTTTGGACCCGATTGGATGACAAATTTTAGGCCCTGAAGCATTGTCCTCGTAGCAGCAGCTGTCTTGGTCTCCCATAGGTATGTTTGTCTGCTGTCACCTTTACCTTTTGCAATGCTATGTACTCTGGGTTTAATTTCAGCCTGTCCCATTTTGTGACTTGTTTGATTGGGACAAAGATTTATCATAATTCACCAAATACCCATTATGTCTCCTCATTTTTAGCCCCACCAACATGGGATGCCCCTGTGCTGTTATGGGCAAAGAGAGTGGAAGCATCTTAGATGCGTGAAAATTCTAATGCAGCTTTGTCTTGCTGATAATTGTCCTTTTCTTCCACTTTCCTGGAAAGCCTGAAAACATAGGGTTTACTTCAAATTAGGTTAACACTGTTGAGAGAGTCGAGCTTCTAGTAAATTTAAATCTTCCATTATGCTGCCACCACAACTCCCTGAGGCTGAAATTGTATTTCACTTCTGTTTTTGTTTATTTGGATAGTGAGACAATTTCTAGGAGTATACTCATTTGATTATTTTATTTGTTCCTAGTTCTCATCTGATAGCAGGAGGAAATAGGAATTTTTGTTCGGTGGAAAGTTGGAAGCCACCTTATTTACTCACTTTTAAGTTGTTTTCCATGTTTGCTCATCCAAAAGTCAGTATCCACCACAAACAGGAAAAGGGCAGCAGCCGAGAAAACATAACAAACAGAGAAAACCAAACGGACAATTCAACCACACTGCTCTCAGCTACTGCAGCTGTCGAAATACATAATGTCTCGTTTGATTCAAGCTAGACTTTCCCTTTCCAGATTTTCGTAAGCTTTTTATTTATAATCTGAAACACTTTTGAAGTCATTTTCCAGCTATTCGAAATGATAGAAAAGCTCTAATGGTGACTTATTGATTTTTTGCTTTAGTTTTTTTTTTTTTTTTTTTTGGGCAAAGAAAATAAAAAGGATTAATGATACATTTTGAAGATAACAATTAATTGTTTGCATTGGCTCTCAGTACACTGAACTTTGAGTTTCACTAGACACCTCTTTACCATTCTAAACAAATTAAGCAGACTTAATTATTAGTACTAATTGTCTTCCTTTAAATTTTGTCTCCAGTTTATTAACTTTGTCAGTTGATGAATGCTTAATTTATCAAGTTTTACCGGGAACAATTACTTTGATGACAGTAAAATAAACCCTTTTAGATATCTGTATGTTGCTTTTGCACTAAGTACTTGTTGTATTTTGTTAGGGGGAGCAGTCCCCTTTGTAGTGAAGAGTGATATTGATGGTTTTGCTAATTTTAAACAGGAGTGTGGCGTCGTCGTCGTCGAGAAGTCTTAGGTTTTTGTCAACCGAGTCTAATAAAACAGATGAACCCTTTAAAGTAGAGGAAGCAGAAACAGTAAATGTGCCGCCACCTCCGACAGAGAAGGTGCATTGTGGTTCATGTTTAAGCTGGACTAAAGCACAGCATCTTGCATTGCTGAAATGACTATTTTACATCTCTTTTCAGCTACTTGTGCTGGGTGGAAATGGATTCGTTGGCTCACATGTCTGCAAAGAAGCTCTGGACTGTGGTGTTACTGTTGCTAGTCTTAGCAGGTATTTCATTTTGCTTCCACAATTACTTCTTTATATATGTAGCTGTACTTCTGGACTCGGTTTTAATTTTATGTGGCGATTAAAGTACAGTAGCAAGTCTTACCTAGCCATGTTCAAGTGAAAGGAGAAAAGAAGACAAAGCTCTATGCTGACAGTCTAGTACCTAATCTGTTTGTTTGTCTTTTACATTTTGAGCTTTCGGCTTGGCTATCGTCTATGTTTACCGATTGAGCACCTCATCTGAAACAACTACCGAGACTGAACATCCATAACAATCAAAAGCTGATACTTTAGCTCTTGTGCTATGAAATGCACCTACTGTTTTGTGATCTAGATCTTCAGCTGTTGTTATTTCGAACTAAATCTTCAATTGTTAAATGGAAAAGAGCACATATCTCGTTCGTTCACATGATCCGTGCTCATTAATCTGCTTTGGCAGTTCGATACAGTAAAGAAATTGCATTATGGGAAAGAAGAAAAATCTTTGGCAGGCTGCCTCACTTTTTCCAATTCCCAGCCAACAAAATCTACTTTTTGCCTCTAGACAATTAACCCACTTACTTACCTTCTAATGCCTAGATGAAGGAGAGGAGCAAAATTAAACTTACAATGAAGAATGTAAAACATCTCAGAGAAACAAAAGCAAGAGGGGAAAAGGTTCAACCTCAAGGCTGTGAATGGATTATAGGATGAAGGGGTAGAAAAAAATAGAAAGCAAACCTTTCCAGTTATCATCGTACTGCATTGCATCTGTATCTTTGAAATATTTGTTTGTTTTCTTGGTCTGATTTTCATCGAGCTTTTCTGTCTCACCTTCCCTTCATGGATCAGAAGGTCGTCGCTTTATGTTAGAAATACGGGTATGGCCGTATGGGAGAGAGATGTAAACAGGGAGAACGGTTGAAGTTGGGGAGCAAAAGAGGTGGCAAAGGAGAGGTTGCAGAACAGAGAGCTAGGGAGAGAAGAAAATCAGTGGGAAGGGGAACTATGTTTCTTAGTTTATATTTTAATATTCTCTCCACAGGATATAGTTGATTCTTGGTATTATTAACTAGTGAATCAGCAGGAAGCGTTTGGTGCATGTGACATGAACCTACCCGCTTCTGTTTATATTGGATAGGAGGTTTGTTGGCACCAAATTTTGAAACTTCAAAAATGTTTAATTGGTAAACCAGAGGCTTTGACTCAGAAGCTGGTAATTCTAGGTTCATAGAAGTAAAAAAGTTATCTGTACCCTTAGCCTTTCGCCGAGGGTCTATCGGAAACAGCCTCTCCACCTTGGTGGGGGTAAGGTCTGCGTACATCTCCCTCCCCAGACCCCACTTGTGGGATAGCACTGGGTATGTTGTTGTACCCTTAGCCTTTCATCTATGGCATAAGATCTGCGTACATCTCAACCCCCCCAACCCCCCCACTTGTGGGATAGCACTGGGTATGTTGTTGTATCCTTAGCCTTTCATGTTAATTTTCAAATTCTTGAGATACTAGTCGTTTCTGTCCTCTGTATACAACTGTACGATAACTTTCTTCTGCCGAGTTGTTTTGCCACTCCTGCACCTGTCGACACAGATTCACAAACAGATGTGGAAGTAGATGTAGGATGCTTCTACTGGTGGTGGGTTGCTATAGCCGTCAGGTTGAGTCTTCCTTGGACATAGTTATAGAGTGCTTATATTATGGTCAGTGTGCGGGCACCTTTTTGTTAGGAAGCTTGGCCAAGTTCCATATTGGTTGTGGGATTGAGTTGTGGTTTCCTTATATGGTCTTGGACAACCCTACTCTCGTGCACTAACTTTTGTGGTTGAGTTAGATTAAAGGTCTATTTTTTCACATACTATCAGAATCAGATGTATCGATCCTTGTTATTGTGTTTCGTGATGTTGGGGCCCCGTGTTATGTTATCCACACTCCACCTGGGCGTGTGGGGGAGTGTCAAGTCCCACAATGGTTGAGGGAATAGGTTGTTGTGTCATATACGGTTTTGGACATTCATCGCCTCATGAGCCAATGCCCGTGTCTCACAAACATAATTATCAAGAATGGCTTAGTTGTGAAGCTTCATTAAGGGGCTCAATTTGTAGCACGTTAAGTTTCCTAAGAAACTTTATTTCTTAGTAACAAAAAGTAAGAGGGTGATGTCGCTTAGAGGAATTTGATTAATATCGGCATTTTCGTATATTGGATGTTGAAATTACCTATCTTATTAACGTTTGGTTATTATAGTGGTATCTATACATTTAGTACTTCTTAATTTTCGTAATTTTGTGCGCTTGACTTCTCGCTTCAAGCCTCATGGATATTAACACTCCTTGTGCCTTTTTTTTTTCTTCCTCAAAACACTGTTTTGTCTTGCAGATGGTTAGGTTAATCTCAACCTTTCTTCTGAAATTATTTTTTCCGCTTCTTGTAGAACATGAAGGTCATCAATACAAGAATCCTGGGCTAATAGTGTGACTTGGCATCAAGGTCTGCTTGCTATCTTCATGTCTATTTTGGTGTGTTACCCTGGAATCTATTTATTTCTAGCTGCATATGATGATGCAAGAGGGCTTAATCATTTTTCCTTCTATCTCTTGAGGACAGGAAATCTACTTTCAACTGATTCATGGAAGGACGCACTTAAGGGAGTAACTTCTGTTGTACGTACTGCCTCTTTCTTTGTGATTTCATCTAAATTTCCCCTGGGAAACATTTCGATAGACATATCTAAAGCAAAATGATGGAAAATTTTTCTAGCCGTCTTTAGTTGGTTTTATGTTTCCTTTATTTTTTTTTCAGTTCTTTCTTTTTTGGGGCTTTTGGGGTGAGGGAGGATTTTGGAAAGGCTTCTTGTTATTTAAAAAAAAAAAGAATCTCCTGGAACATTTCCCTCATTTGTCTTTATTGAAGAACTCTTTGAATAAGTTCTCCAGTCTCATGTTTCAGTTTCCCCCAGATGCTTCACCTTTGAAATTGAGAGATCCTCTGGAGAGTTCTTGTTGGTAAATGTCATTACTTTCCCATATTTGCTCAAAGCATTTAGCATGTTAACTAATATTAGATGCAAAGATGGCTTTGAACTATTGAACATAGTATCTTATCACTTACGTTAGGTTATGCTAAATATTATGTTAATTATATTTAAGTATTGGTAGTGTAGAGAAATTTTGAGGGCTTTAGTCATTCGTGAAATTGGTATTGTCTAGAAGAGCGGCTTTGAGATATCTTTTCCCAGTATATTTTTAATTAGCCGAGGGTCTATCGGAGACAGCCTCTACACCTTGGTGGGGGTAAGGTCTGCGTACATCTCACCCTCCCCAGACCCCACTTGTGGGATATACTGGGTATGTTGTTGTTGTTGTAGTATATTTTTAATTAAGTTAAATAACTAAAAGTAATGAGATTTTCATGGGAGTTTTGTTTTTATCTATATGTGGTTGTGGGAAGGACAAAAATAGAGAATAGATGAATTAAGTGAAGGCAGAAGTGAGAATACCTAGAAGATGTAGGAGATTTGGTAGATGTGATAGGAACCTTGTAAGTAGTTCAAGGGTAATAGTTTCCCTTTTTGGCTCTTTTTTACATATGGCCTCAGTACTTGCTGTTAATTCTAATATAGTACGTGTTACCATTCTCAAAAAAGCGAAAGCAAGAAGTGCGTTTTTAAAAACAAAGCAGTGTTTCGTCTCTGCTGTGGCATGAAACTTCAAATAGGGTGTGATTAAATGCATAAAAATTAAGATTATTTTTTAGACAGTTGAGCTTTAGTTGTTTACAGGTGTCTATTTTTTTTTGCGCATTAAGTAGAGCTTGCTATTTGAATCAGTGTGTGATTATATTCTTTTTAATGAAATCTGTTTGCTCGCCTGAAGGTCCTTCTACATTCTTCTCCTTAAAGTTGTCATCACCACATCCCATTCCTATGAAGTTTCTTCTATGATCTTCGCACTATGTTTACTAGATACTGTACTTCATATGAGTCTAGTTTAACTGTTGCTTTCCTCTTGTTACAATTTACAAGTCCTGAGTCAATTATTTTGTAGATCTCATGTGTAGGTGGCTTTGGCTCTAACTCGCACATGTATAAAATCAATGGGACAGCCAACATCAATGCAATCAGAGCTGCGACAGAAGAAGGTATTGGCTTGTTTTTTTCTTCTTTTCATTGTAATTAAACAGTGTCTCTGCTTACCCCTAGTTTCCTCTGAGAACGTTCGCTAGTGGAATATTGGAATGTAATCTAACAGAAGCCACAAGAAAAAAAAAAGTTCTTTGTAACTTGTGTTCTAAAACAAGCCACAAAAGTTATTGTGGCTATAAGTCATCTCATTATGGGTAATTTGAAGTTCAAAATTAAAATGCTTCTAAATAAAATAATAAAAAGGTTTCATTCTTTTGGGTCAAACCAAAAAAGAAAGAGTGTCACATAAACTGGGACAAAGGGAAGTTGTGGGAAGACTTCTATAGAGGTTAAGCTCTTCTTGATGTGGGATTGGTCGTTGACACGATGCATGTATATTTGTTTCTTCATGCAGGTGTTAAAAGATTTGTTTACATCTCTGCTGCGAAATTTGGTGTTGCAAGTTACTTGTTACAAGGCTATTATGATGGAAAGGTATTTCCCCAATACATTCAAGTGAGTTGTTAAGATTGTGTGGAGGAGATCAACTTGTACTTGGGCTTTGAGGAGGCATGTTAGACTATTATGTAGCACCACTTGCACACTGCTACTAATCAAGTCGACGTGAATTTTTTTCTTGTCACACATCATTTACTGATATAGGAGCTATGGTGGTTCTTACTTTCCTAAATGGCAATGCAGTCTACGTTTCTTGGTTATTCCATATTTAGAGGTTTGCCGACGTTGTTCTTCTTACTTAAAAAGGTTCCATTAGGATATGAATGGGGAAAAGCAGAATGAGAAAAATATCTGCATCCTTTACCCAGGACTTTAGACAGAGAGAAGGTACAAAAATTTGTTTAATGAACTTTAGATACTTATACTGGAAATAACTCTTGAGCATTTGTACGGAAATGTACGCTCTGTTCAATAGATGGACTAAAAATTAAGGGAAAATGTGGAAGAACTATTGTGGAACTCTGGAGCTTACTGTATAAGAAGGTTGGGAGGTACAAAATTTAGCATTAAAATTTTCTAATAACGGGGTTGTAGACCAGTTTGCTGATACCTCGACTAATGCAGTGGCTACCTGCTATTCTCCGCTGACACGAAAATTAGGTAACACTACCCATCTAGGTTTAGGAAAATGGGAAGAGTATCCTAGTATTGCCTTATTTGGGACTCGAATCTATGTTCCAAAGGTTGTTACTCTAGCTCTTCAACTGCTGAGCAACCTCTCTAGAGCATATAAGTTCAGAAATACTTTGAAAGTGTCTAATTTGGTTCTTTGTTCGTTAATTTCTGATAAGTTCATGTATGTATCGTGCAATGCAGAGGGCAACTGAAACTGAACTGCTGACCAGATATCCATATGGGGGTAAGGTTTTCTGATTTCATCATGCTCCTAACCATTTTCTGCTGTGCTCACTGCATCTGTTTAACTTAATGACCTGCCAACTGGTTTACGAAAAAGTGCACTTCTCATCGGTGTGTTACAGGGCACGTATTAATCTATTTATTAATGGAATTCGATCTTTTTTTAAGCCACTTTTCTTCTCTCACAATTTTTAATTTTTAAAAATAAAAGCAAAGATATACGAAACATCTGCTTTGACGTAGGTGCTCTACTTTTTGGTATACTCTTGTACACGGGAGGTTTTAAATAAAAAAATTTTCCTTTATCAAACAAAAGAAAATTAAACATTTACACCAAACATGCTTGCCTGACTTGCTTCTATTCGACCCTTTCTGCGGAGAAGGTGCAGGAGCTATTTAAAACAGAATCAGAGCTTCTCTATTTTGTTTCATTTTTGGTATGTCTTTAGCAGGATATGGGGTCTCCCGTTAGAGGCAAATCATGCGACATGTTAGATGGAATTTATTTGCTAGTTGCTATGTCAGCTAAGGGTTGGTTCTGTAGCAATGGATATAGATTAAATTATACCATATTTCTTAACTTATTGACGTCTGCATTGAAACTAATTAAAGAAAAAACTGAAGTTCTTATCTTTCGTTCTCGGGACTGTCTGGGCACACTCTCCTCCTCCTCCTCCTCCTTTCTTTCTTTCTTCTTCTTTCACCAGCGAATTACTGCCCATTTTCAGTACTTACCCAGATTCCTATCTGCCTTCATTCTTTCCACTTCCTATCTGCATCTTCTCTCTCCCTCCCCTTATCTGGTATCTTCTTCCAATTTTTTAGGTGGTGGCATCTTCCTCTTAGTATGATGTTTCTGTATCTGTTTCTTGTTCCCAATGTTTTCCTTTACAGGTTTCACTTCTAATTCCCTGCAGACTTTCATAATTTCTAAGTTGATGGTTTTGCTACATTGAAAATCTTTTTTGTTTCCGTCTTTGTACATTAGTGCTTCACATATATTTCTGTTATGTTTTGTGCCATTGATGGATAACAGAAGTTAATTTCGATGTGTTGAGACTTGAGATAAATTTTGTTTTCTGAGAAACTTAAGCCCCACACAAATTTAAGTCTAGGGTATTTGGCAGTAAAGTTCCGGGCTTGTTCACATATTGGAAAAGGTATTCATATATTACACATGCTCGATAAGCGTAAAAACTACTCCCCCTTCCCGCTTTTTGTGACGTGTTTGAGTCAGCTTGGAGTTTTAAAGGAATTTTAATCTCTTGAAATCTGTGGCAAACATGTCATCACATTTGTGTGGTTTTAGCTTCTCATTAAAATGGAAAATTCAAAGTTAATAGTTTCCGGGTATAGAAATGTGATTATTTTACGAACAGACTAATAAGTAATAGTCATATTAAAATTGAATTGTGGGAGTGCTTTGTTTAGTCTCCTCGTAACGGTTCATTGTATCAACACAATTTTGTAAATGGATAACTGCTGATTCTGAAGAGTCTTTTGTTCTATTATGGCCGGAACAGGTTAATGGAATATTCTTACCAAAAGTAGTGCCTTTCCTCTAGCACTACATTTAGCTAACACTTTTTAGAATTTTCAGAGTGAGGTGAGGTAGGCCGAGCAGATATGGTGAGCCTTGGAAGTAGATCTTTGTTTGTAATTGCAAATGCTTGTGACGACTTAAGCTTGAGGAAGTTTAAATTCGCTTGTTTACATAGTTCAAGCACTCACTGACTACGACATTTGTCTTTTGCAGGAGTAATTCTGAGGCCAGGATTTATTTACGGTACGCGTCGTGTTGGGAGCATAAAACTGCCTCTAGGTGTAATTGGTTCTCCTCTAGAGATGGTATGTGTCATTTGGATCCTGACATACTCGTTTTTATGCACATACTACTGGCTATTAATGAGGAAATATCTTGCATCAAAAACATTATAAGACTAAAGCCCAGCTTCTTTAAATTCTTCACCCTTCCTTCCCTTAGGCAATGCACAGAAACTTGTTGGCTATAGGGTAGCTCCTAATTAAACTCCCATATAAGATAACGAGTAGGATATGTATTGCATTTTGTTCAAACCCAACGAACGTGGTCCTCCCTTGCAAGGGAAAAAAGAGAGAAGGAAAGCTGTGGGAAAGAGGGGATGTCTCTTTCCTTTATCATTCTAGCAATTATTAGCTGTATATGTGAAATTTTTTCTCCTGCAATGCTGCAACTGTTTGTGTTGTAAGTTTATTGTCCATTGTTAACGGTAATGTTACTTCCCTCAGATCCTGCAACATGCAAAACGACTGAGTCAAATTCCCCTTGTTGGGCCGCTGTTTATCCCTCCTGTTAATGTTACTGCAGGAGCGAAAGTTGCTGTCAGAGCGGCAACGGACCCCGTGTTCCCTCCTGGTGTTATTGACGTTCATGGTATCTTGCGCTACTGCCAACAGAGATCTGTATAGAAGACAATGATTGAATGATAATATGATAGGGCAGATGGATTTGTCTTTTTTTTTTTTTTTTGGTGGTTCAATTTTTATCCTGGTGTTAAGATTTACTCCTCCAATTATGTTGATGAATGAACGTGTTGGTGACCGACTGCATTTTGCTAATGTTACTCAAGGCTATTGTTTAGGCCCAAAGTTTTACAGGTAAAAATCTAGTGTTTAGCTTACACGAGGAACTTATGGTTTTTCAATAATGTCTCCAGACGGTTATGGCTCTACTTGTCAAAGTTTAAGCTGTGATGTGAAAATCTTTAAGTCTTTCTGAAGGATATGATTTAATTTACTTTTTGTTTATGCACTTGTGATATCAATGCTATCATATAACATGTTAGTCCTGATAGTTGATACCAATTGTAGATAGAAAGAGAGAAATTAAGCTAAGCAAAGGAAACTAATTTGCATAACTATAGATAAGCTCGTAAGCTCCATGAGCTGTGCTACACTATTTAAATTACTAAGCCCTTGGACTCCTTTGTTGGGAAAAATTAAGGGTAATTTACACTAGGTACCCACACAATCCAAATTAATTACCCCTTCTACCTATTCTAAAATTCAATGCCCATTTAACTTAAATATATTACCCGACTACCCATTTGTCACATCCCCACAAATTCGGATCTCTCCCAACAAACCCCATTATCCTCACTTCCTCTACATTTTCATTTTAATTCTCTTATTCCTGATTCCCTTCACCCTCCAACTTTTTTCCTCTCTGTTCTCTATCCACATATTTCAATTTGTCTAACTAGAAAAGGTAATAAATATTTTTTTACTTTTATTGCTCTTCGTTAATTTTGATGTTCAACAACAGTAAAAAGGTTAACAAAAACTTATTTTTTCTAGTTATTGATTGGTATTTGGAGCTTGGATTCGATAAAACCCACTCGATTCAACATCAAATTTGTTGTGAAGATTTATCGAAGTTCGATTTCCCTAGAAACACCTAATTTTTGGATCTAATCAATTAAAATGTAGACTTTTGTAAATGTTAGTTACTAATATTTGAAAACTTGATATCTAAATTGCACCATAAAATAGATGTGTTGAATCTGCAGTACTTTGCATTTTACAATAGCAAATGAGCTTGAATTGTTTCCTCTATAAGTTGTAACAGAGTTTTGTAGATATTTTGTCAAGCATTGATGAGGATTGTCTTGCTCTGGGTTCCTCTCATCTTTCTTTTCTCACTTGGAAGGAATGTTTTCCTTTCCCCAATTTTGGGTTTATCTCATGAGTCTAAAGTCTTTTAGAGATATTTAAAGAGAAAAGAACCATACCATACCAAATTGCCGCACAAATTGCCACACCCAACGTGGCCCGCATATATAATGACAAAAATAGCCTCGAATCTTTTTTTTTTCAGCGCGTGATAGCTTCTTTTTGTAGTCTAGTATTGGTTGATGAATCAACCAAGGCAAAATCAAGAAGTGGATGCCAAAATGGCTTTGGTTGATGGTTCAATCAAATGTTAAGCTAACAACTTCTCCTGGCCCCACTTTTCACTTCATTTCTTTCTCTAGCCATTAGGTAATTTATAATTAATTCACTCATTTTATAAATTAATAAATATTGTATTTTTATCCTTTAATTTAATAATTTAGTTAATGTTGATCTCATATTTGTTAACGTTATTTTAGGGATTTAAAAAATATAATATATATATATATAAATATCATACATATATCGTGTATCTAATAAATATTAATATAACAAGATATATGAGTGAATTAAAAAATAAATTTTGTTTATCTTTAATAAAAGTGGGAAAAAAGGTCTTGGTTGACCCATCAAACAACAACAATAGTCTTTTTTGTAGTGTAGTATTGGTTGATCCATCAACCAAAGGCAAACTCGGAAAGTAGGAGCTAAAATGGCTGATGGTACAATCAAATATTATTCTGAGTATGAACACAAAGAGTGGAAAGACGCTAACAACTTCTCCTAATCCTACTTTTGATGATCTTATACAAAGCATGTCCAAATAATGGTTTGGTTAATTATATCACATATGTATATATTCTTGATAATATACTGTCTTATATATAATAGTTCTATAATAAATTTATTTCCTTTTTTTAATTCTGCATAATTCTATATTACTGGTATTGGTTAAAAAAATCTATTTCTACTATATTTAATCAAATATGATTTTTTTTATAATATTTCAAGACCAAATTCAAATTTAATACAACCTTAGAAAAGATGTTCGACTTTTTAAATTTACTTTTCCTAGCCCAACTTTTCACTCCTTTTCTTTCTCTAGCCATTAGGTAATTTATAATTAATTCACCCATTTTATAAAATCAATAAACACTATATTTTTATCATTTAATTTAAGAATTTAGTTAAAGGTTCTTTACCTAAATAGCAGCGCATATGAAAATATTTACTATCCTTTTGTCCTTACTTTTTGTAGCCACAACATTGCACTAAAATAATGAAAAAAAGTTCTTAGTGTTAATAATTATTCAATACAATTTTTCTTAAATAAAAGATATATAATATTAAATACTTGTATTGATATTTAATATATATTTTTTCTTAAATTTAAGGGATATTATTCAATTCAAAATAATATGCCATGAGATAAATTTGGTATATACCAACAGACACTCATGTTTTAAGAACGATTTTTAGGCGATTTTTTTCTTTTTCTTTTTCGTTTTCCTTTTAATTGTCATGTTTAATATTTTCATAAATGAAATACATATCACCTAAAAATAAGAATAACAAATAATAAAACAAATAAATATTAAATACACAATAGATTCAAAGAGTGATATATTGTATTAAAAGGGTATTAAAATTTATTTATTAGATATTTAATATTTTTTATTATTATATTTTTTAAATCCCTAAAATAAAGTTAACAAATATGAGATCAACATTAACTAAAGAGAAAATTACCCCATAAACACATGATTAATACTTATTTATATTGTATATCAAATAAATAATATTAAAATATCATACATATATCGTATAGCTAATAAATATTACTATATAAAATAAATATTAATGCCATACATATATCATGTATCTAATAAATATTAATTTATAAAATATTAATTACAATATTACATACATATGTTAAAATATTAAGTGATTAAATATTAAATATTAAATATTCAATATGTAATATATAAATAATATTAAAATACCATACATATATCGTGTATCTAATAAATATTAATTTACAAGAATTATAAGTGAATTAAAAAATAAATTTTGTTTATCTTTAATAAAAGTGGGAAAAAAGGTCTTGGTTGACCCATCAAACAACAACAATAGTCTTTTTTGTAGTGTAGTATTGGTTGACCCATCAACCAAAGGCAAACTCGAAAAGTAGGGGCTAAAATGACTTTGGTTGATGGTACAATCAAATGTTATTCTGAGTATGAACACAAAGAGTAGAAAGATGCTAACAATTTCTCTTACTCCTATTTTTTATGATCTTACACAAAGCATGTCCAAAATAATGGTTTGATTAATTATTTCACATATATATATATATATATATATATATATATATATATATATATATATATATATATATATATATATATATATATATATTCTTGATAATATATTGTCTTATATATAATAGTTTCATAACAAATTTATTTCCTTTTTTTAATTCATGCATAATTCTATATTACTGGTATTGGTTAATAAAATCCATTGCTACTATATTTAATCAAATACGATTTTTTTTATAATATTTCAAGACCAAATTCAAATTTAATACAACCTTAGAAAAGATGTCCGACTTTTCAAATTTACTTTTCCTAGCCCCACTTTTCACTCCCTTTCTTTCTCTAGCCATTAGGTAATTTATAATTAATTCACTCATTTTATAAATTAATAAACATTTTATTTTTATCCTTTAATTTAAGAATTTAATTAATGTTGATCTCATATTTGTTAACGTTACTTTAGGGATTTAAAAAATATAATAATATATATATATATATATATATATATATATATATATATATATATATATATATATATATATATATATATATATATATATATATTGTATATCAAATAAATAATATTAAAATATCATGCATATATCGTATATCTAATAAATATTAAATGCCATACATATATCGTGTATCTAATAAATATTAATATATAAAATATTAATTACAATATTAATTACATATGTTAAAATATTAAGTGATTAAATATTAAATATACAATATGTAATATATAAATAATATTAAAATATCATACATATATCGTGTATCTAATAAATATTAATATAACAAGAATTATGAGTGAATTAAAAAATAAATTTTGTTTTTCTTTAATAAAAGTGGGGAAAAAGGTCTTGGTTGACCCATCAAACAACAATAATAGTCTTTTTTGTAGTGTAGTATTGGTTGACCCATCAACCAAAGGCAAACTCGGAAAGTAGGGGCTAAAATGACTTTGGTTGATGGTACAATCAAATGTATTAATACTTATTTATATTGTATATCAAATAAATAATATTAAAATATCATACATATATCGTATAGCTAATAAATATTACTATATAAAATAAATATTAATGCCATACATATATCATGTATCTAATAAATATTAATTTATAAAATATTAATTACAATATTACATACATATGTTAAAATATTAAGTGATTAAATATTAAATATTCAATATGTAATATATAAATAATATTAAAATACCATACATATATTGTGTATCTAATAAATATTACTCCCTCCGTCCCAATTTATGTGGCACCATTTGACCGGACACGGAGTTTAAGAAAATAGAGGTTGACCTTGTTAAGTATTAATTTTACCCTTGAAAAAGTAAGAGAGAGAAGATTTGAGTAGTAAAAAAGTTGTTGGTAGGTTTAAAAGTACGTAGGACCCAACAAGGGTAAAATAGAGATAATGCATTAAATAGTTGTCAAATAAGGAAAGGTGCCACTTATTTTGGGACAAACAAAAAAGGAAATGGTGCCACATAAATTGGGACGGAGGGAGTAATTTACAAGAATTATAAGTGAATTAAAAAATAAATTTTGTTTATCTTTAATAAAAGTGGGAAAAAAGGTCTTGGTTGACCCATCAAACAACAACAATAGTCTTTTTTGTAGTGTAGTATTGGTTGACCCATCAACCAAAGGCAAACTCGGAAAGTAGGGGCTAAAATGACTTTGGTTGATGATACAATCAAATGTTATTCTGAGTATGAACACAAAGAGTAGAAAGATGCTAACAATTTCTCTTACTCCTACTTTTTATGATCTTACACAAAGCATGTCCAAAATAATGGTTTGATTAATTATTTCACTTGATAATATATTGTCTTATATATAATAGTTCCATAACAAATTCATTTCCTTTTTTTAATTCATGCATAATTCTATATTACTGGTATTGGTTAATAAAATCCATTTCTACTATATTTAATCAAATACGATTTTTTTATAATATTTCAAGACCAAATTCAAATTTAATACAACCTTAGAAAAGATGTCCGACTTTTCAAATTTACTTTTCCTAGCCCCACTTTTCACTCCCTTTCTTTCTCTAGCCATTAGGTAATTTATAATTAATTCACTCATTTTATAAATTAATAAACATTTTATTTTATCCTTTAATTTAAGAATTTAATTAATGTTGATCTCATATTTGTTAACGTTACTTTAGGGATTTAAAAAATATAATAATAAAAATATATATATATATATATATTGTATATCAAATAAATAATATTAAAATATCATGCATATATCGTATATCTAATAAATATTAAATGCCATACATATATCGTGTATCTAATAAATATTAATATATAAAATATTAATTACAATATTAATTACATATGTTAAAATATTAAGTGATTAAATATTAAATATACAATATGTAATATATAAATAATATTAAAATATCATACATATATCGTGTATCTAATAAATATTAATATAACAAGAATTATGAGTGAATTAAAAAATAAATTTTATTTATCTTTAATAAAAGTGGGGAAAAAGGTCTTGGTTGACCCATCAAACAACAACAAAAGTCTTTTTTGTAGTGTAGTATTGGTTGACCCATCAACCAAAGGCAAACTCGGGAAGTAGGGGCTAAAATGACTTTGGTTGATGGTACAATCAAATGTATCAATACTTATTTATATTGTATATCAAATAAATAATATTAAAATATCATACATATATCGTATAGCTAATAAATATTACTATATAAAATAAATATTAAATGCCATACATATATCGTGTATCTAATAAAATATTAATATATAAAGTATTAATTACAATATTAATTACATATGTTAAAATATTAAGTGATTAAATATTAAATATACAATATGTAATATATAAATAATATTAAAATATCATACATATATCGTGTATCTAATAAATATTAATATAACAAGAATTATGAGTGAATTAAAAACTAAATTTTGTTTATCTTTAATAAAAGTGGGGAAAAAGGTCTTGGTTGACCCATCAAACAACAACAATAGTCTTTTTTGTAGTGTAGTATTGGTTGACCCATCAACCAAAGGCAAACTCGGAAAGTAGGGGCTAAAATGACTTTGGTTGATGGTACAATCAAATGTTATTCTGAGTATGAACACAAAGAGTAGAAAGATGCTAACAATTTCTCTTACTCCTACTTTTTATGATCTTACACAAAGCATGTCCAAAATAATGGTTTGATTAATTATTTCACTTGATAATATATTGTCTTATATATAATAGTTCCATAACAAATTCATTTCCTTTTTTTAATTCATGCATAATTCTATATTACTGGTATTGGTTAATAAAATCCATTTCTACTATATTTAATCAAATACGATTTTTTTATAATATTTCAAGACCAAATTCAAATTTAATACAACCTTAGAAAAGATGTCCGACTTTTTAAATTTATTTTTCCTAGCCCCACTTTTCACTCCCTTTCTTTCTCTAGCCATTAGGTAATTTATAATTAATTCACTCATTTTATAAATTAATAAACATTTTATTTTTATCCTTTAATTTAAGAATTTAATTAATGTTGATCTCATATTTGTTAACGTTATTTTAGGGATTTAAAAAATATAATAATAAAAAATATAATATATATATATTGTATATCAAATAAATAATATTAAAATATCATGCATAAATAAATATTAAATGTCATACATATATCGTGTATCTAATAAATATTAATATAACAAGAATTATGAGTGAATTAAAAAATAAATTTTGTTTATCTTTAATAAAAGTGGGAAAAAAGGTCTTGGTTGACCCATCAAACAACAACAATAATCTTTACAAGAATTATGAGTGAATTAAAAAATAAATTTTGTTTATCTTTAATAAAAGTGGGAAAAAAGGTCTTGGTTGACCCATCAACCAAAGGCAAACATGAAAACATTGCCCACTCTCGGCGAGTGGAAGTGAAGTTGGAAGCCCAAGTGCATTTAAGACTTTTCGCATGTGGGCCACGTTGGGTGTGGCAATTTGGGCGGCAAAATGGAATGGTGTGTATCATCACCCATATTTAAAAGGTGCTCCAATAGATCTAAGTAGTGGAGTATATTTCGTATATGATATAAAATTTTGAAGTGTTATAAATTGAATTTGTGTATTTGGATCACACTGTATCAGGTGTTAGTGAACAAATAATACTTTAATTTTGTAATTTTAATGCAGTATTTGGTATACTGTATTGAGGAGAAATCCAATAAGAAAGAGAGTGTTTTTAAGGAAAATTAATTAAATTAAAAGGAAAAAAGGATAAAATAAAGAACACTTAAAACAGAAAAAGAAAAAAAAGAGAGTATGCAACACTACTATATAGTATACTGCAATAGTATAATACAACAATATACAATATATAATTTTTAAAAATAAATAATAGGGGCTATTATTCTTTAAAGTTCTCATTCTAAATGATAAATAGCGAATTATTACAATATTATATAATATAATAACTTTATATTGTCTATTCGCGATGTGTGAGTGGCCATCGAATAAATGGATGTTTGAATAAAGTATACCTTTTTGATATACTGTATACTCTTTTAGTATACAACTTTGTATTTCGATCGAAGTGTGAGCTCCAATCAAATAGATGAATGTTTTAAATTTTGTTATCAATGTATACTTATGAAGTATAAAGTATACTTTTATAGTATATAGTGTTACTTTTTCTTTGAAAAACGCTATGTTTTGAAATAGTATACTCCAATATTTTGTTATCAATGTATACCCTTGGAGTATACTATATACTTTTACATTATACAATGCTATTTTTACCTTTGAAGAATGATATATTTTGAAACAGTACTCTCTAATTTTTTTTTTATTATCATTGTATACCTTTAGAATATGACATATACTTTTATAGTATATAATGTTATTTTTCATTTGAGAAATGCTAATAATATACTCCAATTTCTTATTATCACTGTATACCCTTATAGTATACTGTATATCCTTGGAGTATACTTTATATTTTTAAAGTTTAGAATGCTATTTTTACTTTTCAAAATGATATGCTTAGGAAATAGTATACTATAATTTTTTTTGTTATCATTATATACCTTTAGATTATAATGTATACTTTTATAGTATACTGTGTTATTTTTTTATTTGAAGATTACTATGTTTTGAAAGAGTATACTTCAATTTTTTCATTATTACTATATACCACTGGAGTACTGTATACTCTAAGAGTATATTGTATACTTTTACCCTTGGATACTATATACTATTGGAGACTATACAAAATACTATCACAATATATAGTGATTAGTAATATTTTTTTTGAATACATTACTTTTTTCTTATATTTTATACTCTTATAGTATACATTTTTTAGTGATTGGATCAAAGTGTGAGTTGCTATCGAACAAATAAATATGACAAATTTTATTATTTTAATATGACATACATTTTTTGTGTACCGCATACTTTTTGGTATACATCATTTCGTGATTGGACCAAAGTGAATCGTTTGAAAAGCTATATCAGTTATTTTCCATCATTGATATAATGACCAAAAACATAATAGAAACGTAGAAGAAGAAATGTATACTGTATTTATTAGTTTAAACTCTAATATAGAAAAAGAAAAAAGAAATAAATAAAAAATAGTTAAAAAAGAAAGATTGTGGAAAATAATGTATGAATTTTATTAGACAGGATAAAGAAAGAGAAAAAGTAAAAGAGTATTGGGCTATGGGAAATGTGGATCTGCTTTGAAGAATATTGGGTTTTGGAAGAAACGTGAGCCTGCTTTGATTTGGGTATAACACGTGGGTACTAGATGTAAATAAGCATAGTAATAGGTATAGCGGGTAAATAAAATGGGAACAACGAGTATTTTGGTAAATGGCCCAAAAATTATTTTCCCATAAAAATAATAGGGGAATTTTAAAAAATAGGCAGCCCACTACCCAAAATTACAAACAGGAGGCCATATTTTTTTTTTCATGCATAGCACCCACCCCTAAAATTACAAATTTTAGCACTCCTTCATAAAAAACACCCTAGCTATCAAATTTTTCCCTCCCCAGCCACTAAGCCACCGGCAAACACCTTTCCCCGCCAATGGTGTCATTACTTTTTTGTATTTTACTGAATTTATGATGTTTATTGCGTCTAAATCATTGCTTTGGACAAGTTTATACACACAAATCTCCCTCTAAAAAATTAAATTATACATGAATATACATATATAAATATGTAGCAATGAGAGAAATACAAAAATATACACAAAAAATGTAAAAAAATCATAAAAACATCATTAATATACATATTTATTCACTCGCATATACACACTTATACAAATTTATACAATTTTATACATTGTATAAATTTCTATAAAATTGTATAAACTTGTATAAACTTGCGGCGACTGCTATCTCGGGAAAAGGGTGACAGCTCGGGTAAGATTAAAAAATATGGACCATTTTTGGTAATTTTCGTCTTTTGCTTGTCTTTTAGTGTAATTATCCAAAAATAATATTCATGGTATGTCTGTATTAAATGCGCAACACACAGACACTATAATTAACAATAAAAAAAATAACAAGGATACCAAATTTTTTTACGTGGAAAACTCTTTTGAGTAAGTGAAAATTACGACACCAGAGGAGCAAATGTTTTTATTGATTTACGCAGTATACTTTAGTATCACAAAGTCTTCGAGGCTAATACATTTAAAAGAAAAAAATACTCTTTTTAGTTTTGCACCTCACTATAATATCGCTCATACTCTCTATTTTTTTGGACAGAGTATTTCCTTCCACTGTGTTTTCTCTCTGTGAATTTGATGCATTACAACTCAACGATGAGTGACTATTTATAGTTGTAAGATTTCTTTGTGATGTCAAGACTTACATCACCATATGCCAACAAATTCAAACTTTGCTGTCAAACTTTTGGCAGACTTCTTGCCATACATGTCTATCATGTTTGACAAAGCTTGGATTTGGACGGTGCTGCTATATCGACAGCAGCAACATCAAGAAATCTCCCCCTCCAAAACCAAGCATTTGAAGGAGGTATTTCCAGTCTCTCAGATAGAGCTCATGCCGATAAGTTCTTTGAATTGCTCGAGTGGTATCAGAGCACAGCTTCTGCTCATCACAAAAATATTTTTTACAGTCAGTTGTACTACTCTGTGAAAAATGTCTGGAGTAAAACACGAGGTATCAAGATTCAATGGTAGTGATGGTTTCTCCATTTGACAGAGAAGGGTGAGAGATCAACTTATCCAGCAAAGGTTACACAAGGCACTATAGGGAAAGGACACAAAGTCCTTAAAGCCTGAGGGTTGGGCAGGCCTGCATGAAAAGTGCAATCAGATTGCACTTGTCCGGCGAAGTACTCAACAACGTCGGTGATGAAGAGAGTGCCCATGGTATTTGAAAAAGACTAGAAAGTCTATCCAAATCCTTCACGAATCAGTTGCATTTGAAAAAGTAACTGTATGCCATTAAAATGAGTAAAGGTACAAGTTTCTTAACTCATTTAAATGTGTTTAATGAATTAATCACGTAGCCAACTAGTCTCAGAGAAAAAATTAGTGAAGTAGATAATACTATCATGCTTCTGAACGCGTTACCATCTTCCTATGATAATTTAGTAACAACTATCATGCACGGTACCTATACTATTGTGTTAAGGGATGTTACATCCGCCGTCGTACTCAATGACAAGATGAGGAAGAAGCCTGAAAACCAGGGGCAGGAGTCACTTTAGAGCTTTGAGTGGTCGTGGTAAATCCAAAGATCTTGGAAAGTCCAGGAACCGGTCAAAAGGTAGAAGTTGCTACAATTGCGGTCAACTTGGTCACTTTCAAGGTAATTGCCCAAAACAAAAAATAGTGGTGAGAGTAGTGGTCAGAAGAATGATGACAACACAACTGACATAGTGCACAACGATGACTCGGTGGTTTTCTTCGTTCACGAGGAGGAGGAATGCTTACACATGGAAAACCAAGAGTCAAAATGGGTGGTTGATACAGCAACATCCTGCCATGCCACTCCGGTAAGAGAATTCTTCTATAGGTATAAAGTAAGAGACTTTGGGACGGTCAAAATAGAAAATACCAGTCAGTCAAACATTGTTAGGATTGATGACAATTGTATCAAGATAAATTTCGGATGCACATTAGTCCTAAAAGATGTGTGGCACGTACCAAATATGCGAATAAATTTGAGTTCATGGATCGCTCTAGATCAAGATGGATACGAGAATCACTTCTTAATCAGAAGTGGAGACTCAAAGGGATCATTAGTAATTGCAAAAGAAGTTGCTACGTATACGTTGTACTAGACCACCGCTGAGATATGTATAGAAAAATTACATGCAACTATAGATGAGACCCGCTGATTTGTGGCACCGAAGGTTAAGCCACATGTTTGAAAAAAGGGCTACATATTCTAGCCAAGCAGTCACTTATCTCCTTTGCTAAAGGTACAACTTTGAATCCCTATGACTATTATTTATTTGAAAAACAACATATGGTATCTTTTCAAACGACTTCTTGAATAAAATCAAATATACTGGATTTAGTATATTCTGATGTTTGTGGTCCAATAGAGGTATAATCATTCAGAGGTAACAAATATGTTCTCACATTTTTTGATGATGCTTCACGAAATTATGGGTTTATTTCTGTAAAACCAAAGATAAAGTGTTTCAAGTTTCCCAGAGGTTTCATGCTCTGGTGGAAATGAAGACGAGTCGAAAGCTAAAGATTCTATGAACAGACAATGGCGATGAGTATACTTCAACGAAATTTGAAGAGTACTGTTCGAGCCATGTGATCATACATAAAAAGACAGTTCCTGGAACTCCACAACGCAATGGTGTAATTGAGAGGATGAATCACACAATTGTTGAGAAGGTGAGAGTATGCTCAGAATGGCTAAACTACCTAAGTCATTTTGGAGTGAAGCAATTTGCATAACTTGTTACTTGATTAACCAACGTCCATCGGTTCCATTGGGGTTTGATGTTCCAAAGAGTGTTTGGACAAACAAAAAGGTGTCCTACTCATATCTGAAGGTGTTTGGATATAGAGCCTTCGCACACGTGCCGAAGGAGCAGAATGAAGCTAGATGACAAAGCTATTCTATGTATATTTATCGGATATGGCAATGAAGAGTTCAACTATAGACTGTGGGACCCGGAAAGGAAAAAGATCAACAAAAGCAGAGATGTGATCTTTAGAGAAGATGTGGTTGGGATTGATGGTGATCAATAAGCAAAGACCGAGAGCGGTAATGGTATATTCACTAACTATGATATTGCTCCTATTCTTCCACAGGTGAAGAAAGCCACATAGAAGGCTTGCATGATGAGGTTGCTGAGTAGGGGGAGCAGCCTATGCCAAAAGAAGAAGAATAAGAAAGAAGATCATCAACAACAGAAAGAAGAACATTAACAACAGAAAGAAGAACAAGGACAACAAACTTATGGAAGATCTAAGAGAGTAAAGATGTCATCTTCCATGTATCTTTCTTCAGAGTGGGTCCTCATCACTGATTAGGGGGAGCCAGAGAATTTAAGGAGGTGTTGTCCCATCTAAAACACAACCAGTGGATGGAAGCCATGCAGGAAGAGATGGATTCTCTACACAAAAATGGCACGTACGAATTGATTAAGCTTCCAAACAGAAAAAGACCACTTAAGTGACGTGGGTCTTCAAGCACAAGAAAGATGGAAACGGCAAGCTGATCAGGTACAAAGCTCGATTGGTGGTAAAAGGATTTGAATAGAAGAAAGGTATCGATTTTGACAAAATTTTTTCACTTGTTGTCAAAATGACTTCTATTAATAAAATTTGAGCTTAGCAGCTAGCTTGGATTTGAGGTGGAATAGTTGGTGATAATAGCCCAAATTTAAACATAATTGGATGTATTTTACCCGTACTTTGGTGCATTCTAGTGACGTTTAATGTTAAAAATGTGGTGAATTGAGCTAATTGATTGTATTTTGATGTATAGGAGGCTAATGATGCCAAAGGAAGATTAATTTGAGCAATAATGGAGCCAAAATGCAAAATCTGGAGAAATTGAAGGGTGTTGTGCGTCGCATGACCATAGCACAACTCTTAGATGAAATTTTGATGAAGAAAAAATATTTCTGAGGCAGTGAGCTAACTCCCTATCGCATAACCATCGCACAAAGGTGAGAAAAACAAGTCGGGGGGGGGGGGGGGGGGGTTCTTTCGGGTCCTGTGTGTCGCACAAGACTTTAGAGAAGTTCCAGGAATCCTGTGCTATGGTTGTGCCAAAAATTCTGCAGTTTTGTACAACGGGGCAGTTTGGTCATTTAGCTCAGGAACGTGATTTAAAGGCCTAAAAGTCAATTTTTAGAGGAATTCTGGACCTAAAGAGAAGAAGAAAAAGGCTGAAGCAGTGGAGAACGGAGCTCTAACGAGTTTTTCTTAACTCTTTCAATCCTTTCTTGTAATTTACTTATTATGGTTTCTTATATCATGAATGTTATGAACATGAGTGACTAAGTTACCCTATCTAGGGCATGATGAACCAGTATAGGATGATATATTGAGTATTACATTAATTCAGTCGAGCTTGACATAGTTATTCCGAATTATTCAACTACGTATTGACTTCTTTTGATTGTAGAGCTAACGATTGAATGTGCCCTTTATTCTTGTAACCCTTGGAAGATTGTTTCAAGTTAGGGTTAGTTGAATCGCGATACTTTAACCCAAATAATAAATTATTTATGAAAGAAGAGCGGGGTGAGTTCGGAAACAACAAACCCTTATCGTGGTCACGTGGGTAGTCCAACTTATCATCTTGTGTTAACTTAGAAAAGTAACTCAGGATAGTTATTGCTTGTTATTGGAAAGTACTAGCGGTAAATGAGGAGCTCACGATCATTAGGGATAGTCAGCGAGATTGAGTGTGTATTATTCGATATATCACTCCGATGATTGGGGAAGTCATGTCCTAGGCCTTTTAATCTTGAAATCGTCTCTAGTACTTAGTGCGTGTTTTTAGTTTTCACTATTTACTTCTAGTTTTCATATTTAAACTTATTTTAATTTACTCTTGAAGTTGTTTGAATGCGAACTTGGTAAAAGTTAAGCTACGAACTACAGTTTGCTCCCTGTGGGATTCGACCCCGGACTTGTTAAATCGAATTATATTTGCAGTGACCGCTTATCCTTTTTAGGACGAGTTTTGGACCTGATCAGTTCGACATGAAATCTGCTTTTTACATGGAGATTTGGAAGAGGGGATCTATATAGAGCAGCCGAAAGGATTTATAGTAGACTGGAAGAAACACATGTGTGCAAACTGAACAAGAGTCTTTATGGGCTAAAACAAGCGCTGAGGCTGTGGAACAAGAAGTTTGACTCATTCATGACACGTCAAACTTACACAAAGTCCTTTTCAGATCCATGTGTATACTACAAGAAATTCTCTGAAAATAATTTTATTCTTGTTGTTGTATGTGGATAACATGTTGATTGTAGGACAAGATAAGAAGCTGATTGCCAAGTTGAAGGGAGACTTGTCCAAGTCATTTGATATGAAGAACTTGGGCCCAGCGCAACAAATTCTTGGAATGAAGATTGTTCGAGATAAAACAAGCAGAAAGTTGTGGCTTAGGAGACATACATTGAACGTGTACTAGAACGCTTCAACATGAAGAGTGCTAAACCAGTTAGCACGCCTCTTGTTGGTCATATGAAGTTGAGCAAGAAGATGTGTCCTACAATAAGGGAGCAGAAAGAAAGCATATCCAAAGTTCCATATTCCTCCCAGTTGGGAGCTTAATGTATGTAATGGTATGTACCAAGCCTGATATTGCTTATACTATATTGGTGTTGTTAGCAGGTTCCTTGACAATCTCGAAAAAGAACACTGGGATACTGTGAAGTGGATACTCAGTCCACTATTGGATATCTATTTACCTTTTCAGGGGGAGCTATATTATGGCAGTCGAAGTTGCAGAAGTGCATCGGACACACTTCAACAACCGAGGCAGAGTACATTGCAGCTACAGAAGCTGGCAAGGAGATGGTATGGCTCAAGCGATTTCTTCCAGAACTTGAATTGCAGCAAATGGAGTATGTTGTCTTTTGTGGCAGTCAGAATGTAATAAGTTTGAGCAAGAATTTCATGTATTAAGCAAGGACAAAACACATCGATATCAGATATAGTTGGATTCATGAGCAAGAGGAAAATGAATTGATGGAGGTCAAGAAGATTCACACGAGTGAAAACCCTGCAGATATGTTGACCAAGGTGATACCAAGAGACAAGTTCGAACTATTAAATAAAACTATTGAGCTAGAAGTGTAAATAGAGAAACTTCCACTTAGACTTATTTTAGACAAAAATATAAATAAAAGAACTTATAACCAACTTAACTCCCTATACAATGGTTTTCCTCAACAGCTTAAAGTACTACTTCCTCGTACTACTCTATAACACTGGTATCAATAGTTGTTATTCTGCAATTTATACGTTTTTAACTGTTTTTTGTGGTGCGATTTAAGTGTAGAATAGGATAATATAACAAAAAGTGTATAATATAGGATTAAGAATAATTCCACTCGTGGCTAGTAGAGAAAGAAAATTTTCAATGACTTTATCCCTACAATTAACTTCAAAAATTAGGAGGAACCAATTTAGAATTAGTTTATAAATGCAAATTATGATAAACTAAACTAGTCAGAAAAGAGTTTCACATCTATTCTTCTTCAATATTGACCGGTGGACCACGAGGCATACTTAGCTTGGCAAAACTTTTCAATGTTCGGGAGCCTGATTAGTGGTAGTACAAAAATTGGGCACCTCATCGCCACTGTTAAACTTCTGGACCTTCTTAAAAACTCGTTTAAATTTTAATTCTCGTTCGGAGCAATTCGACAGGAGTTTAGTTAGGGTCTGTTTGGAAAGCCATCTCGTAATTGGATTCGGTGTAATTACTAAGGTAGTAATTACACAGTCTAATAATTACACAGTAGAATAATTACGATGTCCTGTTTGTCTGCCATAGTGTAATTACAGTGTAATTAGAAGTGTACCGTTTGGTTGCACAAGTGCAATTACACAATTAGATCTTTTTATTGATATATATTTTTCATAATACTAATATTTTAATTTAATTTAATTATAAAAATTAAAAGCATACATTTTGTAATATCATGGACGCATTTGTAAAAAAAGTTAATATTTATAACTATAATTCCATAACATTATTCAAATATTTGACAAAAACATATTCTATCAAGTATAATTGAAAAATGAACAACATGTTATCATGATCGTCTTCCTACTCGCTTTTATCTTAACAAAATTGGAATTAATATCGATGGTAACTGTCCAATTTGTAAAGATTCTAGTGAGACCATGTTTCATATTTTCATCCAATGTCCCATTGCAAAGTCTTTTTGGGATACTACCCCTTATACTTTTGAAATAAATAATTTTTCTGACTGGTTTGATACTTTTAGGAACCTTACCTTCAATACTGCTACGAAGTATACAAATTGGTCAGATTATTTTCCCTTTGCTCTATGGAATCTTTGGCTGAACCGGAATTTCAATAATGTTAACAACCTAGCAAGGGAAATCAACCATGAAACTGTCAATTCCCGCCTACTAGAATTTGTGTTTCTAACCTCTAAAGATGTTAGAAAGCAAGAAATTAGGGAAATCTTTATAGGATGGAAACCCCCGGAAGAGAGATTTTTTAAACTTAATATAGATGGGGCTTTTAATCATAGTACTAAAAAAGCTAGCATTGGGGGAGTCTTTAGAAATAGTAGAGGTTCTTGGATTCTAGGATTTTACAAAAAAGTTAGCGCCTTAAATGCGACCCATGTAGAAATCCTAGCTCTTCATTATGGTTTGAGTATGGCCATAAATCAAAATCTTGTTCCTATAGAAATAGAAACCGATTCCACTGACATTATTAATTTACTTCAGCATTCTCATCCATCTTATACACCTATTATTCAAAAATGCAGGTCAATGATGATCCAGCTGCAAATGCCATCAATCCAGCATAATCTTCGGCAGGGTAATAGAGTGGCTCACCTCTTAGCCAAAGGAGCTCCCGACCAGTCCATTGAAGACAATATCTATCACTACACCTTGCCCCCAAATTTTGTGCAACAAGCCTATGAAGATGATCTAGGGGGAAGGTCTTTTGCTACTACCATATCGGAAGTTAATTTTCATCAGTTAGCTAAATTAGGATGTGTTTATGGATTAACATCCAATGTTGTTTCTAATTATGCTAGTACTTCAAACCATACGGAAACTCTTAATAGACGTATGGTCTCCTTATGTAATCCTACTTGACTCTTCTTATAATATGTCGAAGTTACCAAAAAAAAAAAAACATGCAATGTGAAATATCAAGTCAATACTGCTAATACAAATAAATTGAAACCACAAAAAATATAACGTGATCAAAATCTAATTTTTATTAAAACAAAATAACACTCTTATATAAAATCGCAACCAAACGAAATATAAGGTTTAACATAACTTAAGCAAATAAAATCAAAAGGATAGGAAAACATCGAACTATAACCTCATTCAACAACGAAATTATACTTTAATAACATCACCTGTTATATATCAAGTTTGTTCATGAGTCATTTTTCCTAATATTAGAAGATGTGGTTTCAAAACTATAATAACGCAGTTGTGCTAAACAAAAAAAATAAATAAGTAAGAAATAAAAAAAAACTACGAACAATTACATAGAATTATAAAAAGTAGAGATTAGAAAGTGAGAAGAAAGAGAATGAAAGATAAATAATAAAAATATATATTTAAAAAAACAACTAAAAATAAAAAATAAAAAATAAAAAATAAAAAAATAGAAATAAAAATAAAAAACTAAAAGAAAAGAAATTAAAATAATAGAGATAATATGATAATAAATAATTTAAAAGAAAAGAAGTTAAAGTAAAAACAAAAAATTATATGGTGTAATTACACCCAATTCTCAAATCCCTTCCCCCCCTCCCTTTGAGAATTAGAGAGTGTAATCGCACGCTCCTAATTACACTCAATTCCCCTCTGACATGGTAATTATCTGGCCAAACAAACAGATCAAACTGTGTAATTACACCTAATTACACCCAATTTTAATTTCCATATGGCTTTTTAAACATGGCCTTAAGAAATTCCTGACACATCCTGGAGGATTGCAACTAAAAATTGAAAACATCTTAGATTTGGGTTAGATTTCAACACTGGCGCACGCTAGGACGTCTATCGAGTGAAATTTTTGCTGTTTAATTTAGCAAGAGTAGACTCAGTAGCATGTTTTGATGGCGTGCCAAATTTGTGAAAAAAGGGTTGCATGTCACAAATTTTAACGGATCACCAAAATTTATGGCCCAAGTGAAAATCTGGGCTATTAGAGTGGAGTGATAAAAAATGTCGCCACTTTAAATGAACATATATGGAAGAGGTATTTACAAACTACCGTGCATAAAATTAAATATCATAGAATGGACCACCGATATATGAGTCACTCAAGATATCAAGTTAAATGATATTTAGAGTGATACCAACTGACACGACCCGGAATCCGGTTAGGCCGTGCGGGCACCCGACATCCTTCCCTAGACCCGTCGGGCGAACCCTTATCAATTAAATTAGGAAAATAAATATAATTCAATTTATAAATAATAACAAGACTTAGAAAAAGTACAAACATAATGATATCTCTAAGCTGTAAAAAAGAAATTACAGCTGACTACCCACATACTAGGTTTAGGGCTATCCAGACTAGACATCTAATAATACAAAAGAAGACAAATACCTCCTGAAGGGAGCAAAATGCAACTGAAATAATAACCAATAAACTGGTGGCCGTCCAGAATAAAAGCTGGCTCACCCTGAAACATTCAGGTAATGATCCTAATATATTATTTGAGTCTATTACGTGTGTTTGAATATGTTTTAACGGTAAAACTTGGAATATTAGACATCGTTTTTATAAGTTCAATTAATAGTTTAAAGGGTCAAATGAACCCTGATAATGAAATTGATTATATATTCGTACTCAGGGAGTTATGGGCAACTTATAAATGTAATTTATTTAGGGTTTGGTTATGTGGCCTTAAACCCTGTACATAGGCCTGGCCTGCGTATTGCGTATGCGAATAGGGTATGAGGTTCCTAACCGGATTGCCCTAAGATGTGAGGAATGAAGCCTTTAGCCTAATTTGATATATTGTTCTGCTTATTGAATAGAGTGGGATTGTTTGGCAATGAAACCAAAGGATAAAGCGGTTGTTGATTAGCAGAGCTAACTTTGTAACAAGGTAAGTGTTTATATCCATTTCTTTGGAGGCACCTGGCCTCGTGGATTTTCTACCACGTGTTCCTTACGTGTGTAGCTGTCGATAGGCGTACTCATTACGCCTTAGCTTTGGATTTACATTGTATATTATATGTTATGTCCTGTTGTTGGTATTGCATTGAGGATCTGAGCATTGTACTCTGGCTGTGAGTTGGCATCTACTTTCCGGTTGTCGATGAGAGTCCCGCGCCGGTGAAGGGTTATTATTGCATCATATTTCATTCATATGCATTACATTGTATCATATTGAGGGTAGGAGCAGGGGCGGATCCAGCATTTGAGGGTATCGGGTGCCACATTGATTTGAACGTATACACATGTTTTTGCTGAAGTAAAAAAGGTGCTGCTGCGCAGGCTTGATCCCAAGATAACGAGGCCAAACGTGAGAGCTTTTGCCACTGGCACCAGGGAACCATTTGTGACAAAGGGTGCCATTTTTAATATTTCTATACTTTCTTATATATATACACCTGTATACACAGAATTCCGATCGAAGCTTACGGGTGCCGTGGCACCCTATGATCACTACTTAAATCCGCCCCTGGGTAGGAGGATTCCGCCCTTGGAGCAGGAGGATTCCGCTCCATTGCATCATATTGAGGGTAGGAGGATTCAGCCCTCGGAGTAGGAGGATTCCGCTCCATTGCATCATATTGAGGGTAGGAGGATTCCGTCCTCGGAGCAGGAGGATTCCGCTCCATCTATTTGGCACATGCGACACCATTGCATCATACTGCATTCATCCCATTTCATTGCACCGCGTGCTAACTATTGTGTGACTATCATGCTGTGTTTTGTGTATGTGGTATGTATACCATATAGTGGACATATTTCAGTTTGCCTACATATTTCTGGCTCGTATTCTGAGTTGCGGAGATCGGGTTGCACGCCGCAACGGTATAAATATATGGATAGGGTTGCACGCCGCAACAGGATGAATATATGGATCGGGTTGCACGCCGCAACAGGATGTATTTCTGATTGTTGATATGTTCGGGATGCCTATATGTTCTGGCTATCTTACGTTCATGGTGGTTAATGAGTTTGTGATTCCATATGTGTTTTTAGTTATTATCTGGATTTGCCTTTTCATAATTTAAATAACAACTGACACGACCCGGAATCTGGCTAGGCCGTGCGGGCACCCGACATCCTCCCCCAGACCCGTCGGGCGAACCCTTACCAATTAAATTAGGAAAATAAATATAACTCAACTCATAAATAGGAACAAGACTTAGAAAAAGAAGCACAGACATACTGATACCTCTAAGCTGTACAAAAGAAATTACAGCTGACTACCCAGCATACTAGGTTTAGGGCTATCCAGACTAGACATCTAAGAGTACAAAGGAAGACAAATACCTCCTGAAGGGAGCAAAATGCAACTGAAGTAATAACCAAATAACTGGTGGCCATCCGGAATAAAAGCTGGCTCACCCTGACAGCTGAAGTCGTCTTCCCTCCTTCACAATGTGGCGAACTCAATCCTGGAGCGAACCTGCCGAAACGAAATAGATAGATAGGAAACAAACAACAAACAAGGGTGAGTCAAAAGGACTCAATAAGTGGGGCAGACTAGCCACCTCAAAGAATAGGATAGCTAGCAAGGGAGAAAAGAAACAAATAGACCAAATTCCTCTTATTTAAATTATAAAAAAAGCAGAGCCAGATAATGACTAGAAACGCGTATGGAATGACAAACTCATCAACAACCAGGAACGTAAGATAACCATTCGAAAGTAAAGAGAATAAATTCTACTCTCTTTTCCTTTCCTCTTTTCCTCCAACTCGAGTAAGAAATGTAAAAGAAGATCGTTCATCTCTTACACCTTTCATTTAATACAAAGGAAGTCAATTTAACTCTATATAACGGTTGAGATAAATAGTGGAAGGATAGGGACAATTAGGGGTGTGGACTTCTACTACTGGATGTTAAGAAATTGATTTCTTTTAATGAACTTTTATTAGCAGTTGTATTTCCTAAAAATGTATCAGGTTTTACAATTAAATTTATATTTAGTTGAGTCTAAGGCGACCGTTTTATATCTCAATCCGATCGATTGATAGGCAATTTATGTTGACAAGCAGTTGATTTTTAGGATCTTAATTCGAAGACAGTACTGAGTGTCGATTTCAAAGATGCTAGTACGATGTCAAGTTTGAATAAACGATTCGAAGGCAAGTACAAACAGATAAAATCAAAGCAAATGACGAGCTAGCAATTCACGATGAGATGGTTTCAATCGAATTTCTTATCGAGGACAAATTACGAGTTTGATTCCGTTCAAGGCTGTATGCTTAGTTTTAATCAGATTCGATGACAGAGTTAGATACGATGACAAATAAATGCGATCGATGGAAATGTATTCAATCAGATAAAACGATCGCAAGGCAATACCAGCAATTTACTTGATACAATCAATACTATCAAGCAAGTTAGTCGATAAATTATCTAATGCAATTAGAGTAACGATAATAAATTAACGAGATCGGATGCAGTGAATCGAAGTACTGAATAACGTAAGTAGCAAGTAGACAACGAAACAAGCAACGACCAGATGAACAGATAAATAAATAAATAAAGCGATAAAAGCTTATTGTATTGAAGAATCGTAGGATGGCGCTTCAATGAAAGAGATGGATCTTCTTCCACGTTTGAACCAAGCCACGACTGACAATTTAATACAAAGGTTACTTTGACAATGGCAGCAAATTATGATATGATGAGAAATAACAAGAGAGTGGAGAGAAAGTGTAGAGCTTGGAGAATGAGAGTAAATATTGTTCGGATGAACGTGTCTCCAAATGGAGGAGGAAGGCCCTATTTATAGGCTGAAAGGGTAAGCACTTCCCAACCCTAGAAAGACTCTCTCCTTCTCACGTCTCTCTTTCAGCAGCTGCCCACATCCCACAAAATACGCTGGATCCGTTCCGATAAAAGTGGGATAAGGCCAATTGAGATTATTTGCTAGAACGGGTGTCTTCGTAATCTTCCGATCACGTCATCAAATCGAAACCACATCAACCAACATGTGTCTCCGGAAATTGCCAATGACTATGCAACACAATCGAACACGTCACCTTTGTGATCGAACGAAAATCGACCAATACAGATAGTCCGCCCACTTGCTAAGTCCTGTGATCGTAACACTTGGCAAGTGGCCTGAAATTTTAAGCGGGAAAATACGTGGAGCGTCCGTGTCCCTTCATTTTGAAATGTCAAACTATCATTTCAACTTCCAGTCGCCGCACGTGTCAGAGATCGTGCGGGTGGCAGTTTTCGTCGGTTCCTAAGGTCATGATGACTCCCTCTCTATAAATATCAGTTTCAAATTGTTTTACAAGACTTTACATCTTCAAAACTCTTGAAATTCTCTGAAATTTTCCTGAAGTTCTTCAAAATTTCTCCAAAATTCTCTAAGCAAATCTTTAATCCCTCGCTTGGTTTTATCAGTTCTTACTTCAAATCTTCAAGTTTAACTGCTTTAATTTATTTGACCTTGTTTCAAAATGTCTTCTCAAAATATAGCCGATGCCGGAATTACTCCTTCCCTCGCTGTTGCCGCCACGGCACCGCCGCAGCCCGCTGCTGGTCCTTCAACAGATAAGAAGGGAAAGAAAAGGGAGAGGAAATCCCAAAGACTTTGGCCCAGAAAAGCTTCACACTGACATTCTCCCGAAGAAGTTCACCTATGACGATGATTGCAAGGTCAGTACTCAAAACGACGTTCAACTGGCCAAAATGAAGAACATTCCTGTAGACTCAGTTTTTTGTGCTATCACTGGGGAATCGATACCACGAATCAAGGAGGATTGTGGTTGGAAAGAAGGTGAGATCGATGTAGTATGCCCTCCGAGGAGATCGACTCTGACCAATTTTTACGGCGGTCATTCCGCCGTTTTGACGTATCCATTTACGATAGGGTTTACTTTACCGGTCGACCCAATAATCGAGGAATTTTGCCGGCTGTACAAGGTTTGTTTAGCGCAGATTTCCCCGATGGTGTGGCATTTGGTTGCCATGTACCTGTGGATTGGCAAGAAGGTGGGAGTGGAGGTCACACTCAAGACACATTCTTCACCTATATTCTCCCATAGTTTATAAAGCTGGCATCATCACCGTGCAAAAGCGAGGCAGCAGAGCCTTAATTTTTGATAACGACGATGATCTCAGGGCGTGGGATCAACGCTTCGTTTATATCCCGACGGAACAGCTCGTGGCTCCGGGGGCTGAACGTCTCCCAGTTGGCTGGAATCGTACACGTATGTTTTCGATTTTGCTTGGTCTTGTATTTTTTCCGTGTCTTACTTTTGAGTGCACGTGCAGCCAGCAGCATTATGTTCGAGCTAGTTCCTGACATCATTGATTGGTTGAAGAAAGTTTTGAAGGAAACAACCAACGACCAGAGGGCCTGGAAGCCGATCGCGGCCCTTTTGAAAGTGAAAGCGAAGAACCATGGTAAGCTCAGTTTTGCTTTCAGCTGAGATGCATTCTTTGTTTTATTTTAACAGATTACCTTCAACAGGTATCACTGGTGCTGGCACTGGGCCGATTGAAGATTTGGTCGGCGAAGAAGAGGTCGAGGAGGTTGAGAGGGAGAAGGTGAGTGAGACTCCTCCTCCTCCTCCGAAGAAAACCTCTTACCAAGACCTTAGAGCAAAGTACTTTGTCAAGAGTACTTCACAAGGAGCTGGCTCATCGGATGATCCTAAGCCGATCGAGCAGGTTGTTAAAGGGGCTGTCTCAGCGGTTGAGGCAGCTAAAGCCGTCGAGGAGGGCAATCTCGCTCGAATTCCCTCTGAGGAAGAGGGTGAAGAGTCTGGGTCTGAGCAGCCATTGGAGCGGCCGAAAAGGCCAAGGAAGGAAAAAATGCTCGAGGTGGCTGAGAAACTCAAAGCGGCCGAGTAATATGACCGGGTTCAAGTGGCCGGCTTTGGTAGTGATAGGCAGCCAACTCTCTCTCCGATCGCTGAGGATTTGATCGACGTCACTTCTTGCTCGGGGGGGGGGGGGGGAAGAGACTGCCATCGTCCCAACCCATGAAATGTTTAATGTTGGGGGCGTCGATGGTGCCCCTTCAGATGATGTGCCAATGGAAAGGGATCCCAAGAAGAGTAAGCTTCCTCTCGACCGTTCCATGGCAACGGCAAAGTCAAAGCATACGGAGAGCTCAGGCTCATCATTCTATGCATCGGACCATGAAGAGCCCATCGTTCGTTTTCCTCGATTCGAGGAGGCCGCTGCCTTTGCTGCTTATAAGAGGGCCAAGGCTGCAGGGGAAGCCAACCCCCGATCGTTGACTGTTAGCATCCCCGGGGAAGTGGATCTGCTTAGATGCCCAAAGCATCTTGCTAATTACTTTTTCGACGTGATGGGGCCGATGGAAAAAGCTCGGTTGAATTGCTACAGCGATGTGAGCTTGTCTTCTCAGATTGCTTTCAGCGCCTTTCGGGTAACTAACTCTCTTTCTTGATTTCTACTGCTTGAATCTTTTTGTTTTCTCTTTCTTATGGGATTGTCTTGTTTTGTCTTAAGAACACCATCATGGCCATCGAATCAGCTGATCGGATTCGGCAGCTTGAAGCCGAGATAGCTCATTTGAACGAGAGAGTTGCCCTTCTTGCCTCCGCTGGCGATGGATGGCACAACAACTTAAAAATTTTGAAAGTGAAATATTCTGAACTTGAGGCCGAATCGGCTAAAAAGGCCACCGCTCATGCTCTTCGAGAATCGGAATTAGAGTCTCAAGTTCAGGCTTTGAACGATCAGCTTGGTCGGCTTGAAACTAGTATGGGTGACAAATGTGTCAAACTGGAGGCTGAACTGAAGGCCAAAGAGTCAGAATTTGTTCGTTTGAACGAGGAACTTCATACTCTTAAGGGTGTTAACGACGATCTGGCTGCTCAGAACGACGCTTTGTCGGAGAGGAACTTGCTTCTTCAAAAGGAGTTGACTACTCAAAGGCACTCAATGGAGAATGATTTCGAAGGAAGAAGGGAGCTCATTTTAGTAGAGTCGAGGCGAGACTTGTTGCGGGAAATGTCTGAGCGTCAAGTTGATGTAGCCAAAGAGCTCGAAGAAGCTGTCCAGGTTGTGAGGATGACTCGTGAGGCACTTGGCCTTTCTCCAGATTCTTCTGATGAAGGATCCGATGGAGATGAATGAACTTTTTAAGCTTTTGTTTTTTGATCAACTATGGTGAGGTCGTTCGACCGTTGTGTAAATATCCTTAGTTATGATGAGGTCGTTTGACCATTATGTGGATACTTTTAATGAATGAACTTTTTCGTTTCTCTTATCACTGTATTGCTATCCGAAGATGATTCAATTTATTCGTTCGAAAGTTTTGATGTTTTAGCGATAGCTGTCGGAAGAATTATGATTGGGGCCCAATGTCTTTTAGTGCGTAGTGAAGAATGACATCTCACTTTCACGTAATGCACTCTTCGAATATTTTTTATAAGTTCGGAATGAAAAAGTATTTAACACGATATGAAAGATTTGGAATTGTAAAATTCACTAACGTTTGAACCGATCACACGAGTAGAACAAATGTGAAAAGTCGAAAATATAACCAAGTGTTGCATATTATTAAGGTGAGCCGCTAATGGGCGTTTTGATACATTTTTGGATCGTATGATTCGATCGACTACATGATTCGGCCGTTTGAAGGCACATAAATTTTTGATCGCTAACGGATCGTGTACATATCACATAACTCATCTAAACTCTGACAAAGATTAGTCTCTAGCTCGAACGAGTCCCCAATCCGAGTAAGCGTCGGGGTCTTGAATTTCGTCGAACTTTGAACGAGTCCCCAGTTCGAGTGAACATTTGGAACTTTTGTCGAATTTTGAGCGAGTCCCCAGTTCGAGTGAACGTTGGAACTTCTATCGAGTTTTGAGCGAGTCCCTAGTTCGAGTGAACGTTGGGATTTAACCTTTCGATGGGAAGTCCCCGGCTCTTGGGCAGTCCCCAGTATCTGCCAATGACCATCATGCTAAACTCCATCCCCCCAGTGTTTGGGTGTAAAGGATGAGCAGCCGAACACTGGTCCTTGATTTCGATACCTGAAACGGAGTCATTGGAAGACAAAAACCGAGGAAACCGTTATAGATGAAGACCAGAATGTTCGTCAGACTTATCGACCCCGATCGGAGCGTTTTGAGCTCAGGTGTTCGTGGGTGATGTTTGTCATCATTCGATTCCAACTATGCCTATCATCTAAAAGTGTTAGTATCAAATAATCAATTAATCGATTAAACAACTTCTTCCGATGGAGAAAGAATGAAAATTGCAAAGGAAAGTAAAAGGTGAGGATTGATGATATCGTAGAACCTCAAAGTAGTATTTCTTCAACTGTGTGATATTCCAATTGAAGTCGACTGGCTTGGAGTCCATTGTTTCGAGTTGGTATGAACCTTTTCCGATTATTGCTTTGACCCGATAGGGTCCTTCCCAATTTGCTCCTAATTTTTCTTCGTTGGGCTCATCCTTCTTTGGTCTTTTGATCTTCAGCACATAGTCACCTACATTAAAAGATCGATACCTGATTTTTTTGTTGAGGTAGTTTTCTGGCCTTTGTTTCTGTGCTTGTATTCGAACAAATGCCATGTTCCTTTTTGCTTCGACCAAGTTCAGATCTATCAGCATAGCCTCTTTGTTTGCTTCTTCGGTGGAGTGGGCAAACCGAAGACTGGGTTCTCCCACTTCCACCGGTATTAGTGCTTCTGTTCCGTAGACAAGTGAGAATGGTGTCTCCCCGGTGCTGTGTTTCACCGTCGTCCGATGAGCCCACAGTGCTTCGGGGAGTTCGTTCGGCCAATTGCCCTTTGACTCATCCATCCTTTTCTTCAGGTACTCGATTATTGTTTTGTTGGAAGACTCAGCCTGTCCATTTGCACTGGGAAATAAGGTGTTGAGGCAATTCGCTTGATCCCCCATTTTTTTAAGAAGGCAGTGATCCGTCTTCCTACGAACTGTTTGCCGTTGTCGCATGTGATCTCTTTCGGGATCCCAAAACGACAGATAATATTCTGATGAATAAATTTGATGACTTCCTGCTCACGAATTTTAGCCAAAGCAATTGCTTCTACCCATTTAGAAAAATAGTCCGTAATAATTAAGATAAACTTTACCCCACCGGGCGTTGTTGGAAGCAGCCCGACCAAATTCATTCCCCACTTCATGAATGGCCACGGTGATGTGACCGAATGAAGTGGCTCTGCTTGTTGATGTATGAGGTTTCTAAATCGTTGACACTTGTCACATTTGCGGACGAACTCTTTGGCATCATCTGCGATCGTTGGCCAGTAATATCCAGCTCTTAGGATCTTTTGAACCAGTGATTTGCTGCCGAGTGATTGCCGCATTCGCCTTCGTGAACCTCTTTCAACACATAGTTTGTTCCATCTGGTCCCACACACTTCGCTAAAGGGCCACTGAACATTCGTCTGTAGAACTGGTTTTCTAAGAGACAATATCTTGCCGCTTTAGCTTTAAGTGATCGGGCAGACTTTTTGTCGCTGGGAAGAGTGCCTGCCTGCAAATAAGACAAATATTTGTTTCTCCAATCCCAAGTATGATTAACGTTGTTTACCTCTTTGATGCTTCGACAGAGTGGGGATTCGAACAGATGAACCACTGTTTCATCGATTTTCCCATCGATGACTGCTGCAGAACCTAGGTTGGCTAGGGCGTCTGCTTCGATGTTATCTTCCCTCGGTATCTGAGCTATTTTCCATTCCTGGAAAGATGTTAGAAGATTTTGTACTTTCTCGAGCAACTGCTGCATCCTCGGATCTCGAACACAAAAATCGCCTTGGATTTAATTTACCACCAGCTGAGAATCGCTTTTGATGTCTAGTCGTTCGACTTTCAAGTCTTTTGCAATTTTTAAACCTGCAGCGAGGGCCTCATATTCGGCCTCGTTGTTAGTTTTTGCATGTAATTTGATCGCATACCTGAGTTTCTCGCCGGTAGGTGCTATTAACAAGATTCCAAGGCCAGTCCCTTTCACATTCGAAGCTCCATCGGTATACATTATCCAGACTCCGGGATCTGGATCTCTCATCATTAATTCTTCCTTTTTTGCTTCCGGGAAGATGTTAGCGCTAAAGTCTGCTACAAAATCAGCTAAAACTTGAGATTTTATGACGGTACGAGGCTGATAAGTGATGTCGTACTCACTCAGATCGACCGCCCATTTCATTAATCGACCAGAGAGATCTGGCCTATGTAAAATATTTCGCAATGGAAAAGTAGTTATGACAGATATTGAATGACATTGGAAATAAGGTCTTAATTTTCGTGCAGCAGTGACTAGTGCAAGTGCTAGTTTTTCTAGGTGTGGATACCTTGTTTCTGCATCTAACAATGTTTTACTAACATAATAGATAGGAAATTGGTTACCTCTATCCTCGCGAACGAGGACAACGCGTACAGCGACATCGGAGACAGCCAAGTAGATCAGCAGCATTTCTCCTTCGATCGGTTTTGACAGGAGCGGAGGATTGGAAAAGTATTGCTTTAGATCTCTGAGAGCCTTTTTGCATTCTGGTTTCCACTCAAAGCTTTTGTTCTTCCTCAGTACCGAAAAGAACTTGTGACATCGTTCAGATGACCTCGAGATGAACCTACTGAGATAGGCTACTCGACCGGTCAGCTGTTGAACTTCCTTCACCGTTGTCAGGTCCTCGGGGATGCTTTCGATTGCTTTGATTTTATCTGGATTGGCCTCGATTCCTTTTTGCGATACGATGAATCCCAAGAACTTACCGGATCTAACCCCGAACGCACATTTCTCCGGGTTCAATCTCATGTTGAACCGCTTTAGTATCATAAAAGTCTCCTCCAAATGACTTAAATGATTTCCCTTCTCAAGAGATTTGACCAACATGTCATCGATATACACTTCCATGGTTTTTCCGATCAAATCTTTGAACATGGTGGTGACCAAACACTGATAAGTAGCGCCAGCATTCTTAAGGCCGAAGGGCATGACTGTATAGCAATAAGTCCCCATGTCTGTGATGAACGACGTCTTCTCCCGATCCAATGGGTCCATCGAAATTTGATTATAGCCTGAGTAGGCGTCCAAGAAACTCAACATTTCGTGCCCTGCCGTTGAATCGATCAGCCTGTCGATGTGAGGAAGTGGGAACGAATCTTTTGGGCAAGCTTTGTTGAGGTCGGTATAATCGACACATACTCTCCACTTGCCGTTTTTCTTTGGTATTACAACAGTGTTTGCAAGCCATTCTGGATACTTGACCTCTTTAATGAACCCATTCATTAGCAGCTTTTCTACTTCGTCGTTGATCACTTTCCTTCGGAATCCTCCATTCGGCCGTTTCTTTTGCTTCACCGGCCGATGCTGTGGATCGACGTTTAATCTGTGTGTGGCAACCTTTGGATCGATCCCCACCATATCTGCGTGGGACCAAGCAAAACAATCAGAGTTATCCTTGAGGAAGGATATGATTTTTGCTTTTACTTCGGGATCCAGTTCTGCTCCCACATAGACTTTCCGATCAGGCTTGTCATCGAATAACATTACTTCTTCCAATTCTTCTATCGTAGAGTCTCCAGCTTTTTATTTGTACGATTCTCTCACACATGGTGGAACCTGTGCGAAGTCGCCTTCGACTTTGAATTCCGGTAATTGTGACGAAGCACATGACGGAACCGAAGTGAAGCTTGCGACCACGAGTTCCACTAGCTGTGATTGCTACATTCGAAAGCCATCCTTAATAGCTATTGAGTAACATTCTCGTGAAACCTGCTACTCGCCTCTAATTTCACAAATTCCCCATGGGGTAGGGAATTTTACAACTTGATGTAGGGTCGATGGGACCGCTCCCATAGCGTGAATCCACGGTCGACCCAATATCACGTTGTATGCTATCTCGCCTTTCATCACTTGAAACGATGTTTCACTCTCAACACCTTCTGCATAGGTCTTAATCGTGATTTCTCCAACGGTCACTTCGCTCGAGTTATTGAAACCCGACAACACCGTTGAGCGAGGCACGATCTTATCACTCAACTGCAACTGTTCGACTACCCTTGTATGTATGATGTTAACCGAACTGCAAGCATCAATTAATACCCTTTTTACATTGGCATCTTCGATCCTCATCGTGACTACAAGTGCATCGTGATGGGGATGAATGCTTTCATCGAAGTCGAAATCCCCGAACACGATCTCATCATTCATGTCATCTCGTGTTCGTTTGTCTCGTGTGAACGAGACCTTTGCATATTTCTTTGTAGTGTAGGTCACCCCACAAACGTCATCTCCTCTGGTAATAACATTTACCGTCTTCCTAGGAGCAGGAGGTTTTGGCGGCTCATCGTCTTTCTTCTTATTAAAATTGTTTTGCCCTCTATCAGTCAACAATTCGACCAAATGCCCCTTCTGTAGCAGACTGGCCACTTCGTATCTCAACGCCTTACATTCTTCCGTTGTATGGCCGAAGTCATGATGAAACACACACCATAGATTCTCATCCCTTGTGTTCGGATTTGTTTTTATGCGGCCTGGAAACTTTACAACCTTATCACCCATCCCCTTCAAGTAATTCACCAAGTTTGGTGTCGATATGCAAAAATTGTACTCCGTCACTTTTGGGGGCAGTGGTCGATCTTTCGGAACTGAAGATGTGTTCCACTGCCCTTTCTTCGACTGATTCTTCGAACCACCAGCTTCGTGGTTGTTGCTTCCCATTCGAGGGAAACTGTAGGGCTCCCATCGTTGGTCCCTGTAGTTTCGCCTGTCGTTTTCGACTCTCCGTGGTGGAGGTCGATCATAATGATAATTATTTCGGGATAGCTGCAACTCCTCCTCCTCAGCCCTAATCCTTGGCTCGCACTCACGATATAGCGCATCGAATGTCCATGCATCGATCTCCCTGAGACGATCCTTCAACTTCCATGCCTCTATTGAATCAGTGCGCAAGTTATTAGCAAAGGTCAAACAAGCCCACCTTTCCTCGAGATTCGGGATATGAATCTTCTCATCATTGAACCGTTTCACAAATTGTTTGATAGTTTCCCCGGGCCGCTGCCTGACGTTCAAGATATCTTCAACCCTTGGTGCTATCTTTTTTGCTCCAGTATATGATCGAATGAATTTTGCTGCCATATCATCGAAACTCAATATTTCGTTTTCGGGCAGCTGTAGATACCACTTCAATGCCGCTCCTTTCAACGTTTCACAAAACTTCTTAAGGCTGACTGAATTGATCTCCTCCGAAGTCAGGTCGTTCGCCTGAACTGCAACTGAAAACATATCAATGTGATCCTTTGGATCTGTGGTTCCATCATATCTCAAACTTTCTGGTAATTTGAAAGTTTTAGGAATGGGCATTGGGGTTGTACTTGCTGGAAACAGACGCTTTGAAATCGATTTTTTAGGGACTTCGTCCGTTAACTTTGGAACACCTGGTAACTTCTCCAAAAACGACTTTATCTCACTGAACTTCTTATCCACTGTGTCATTCAACAAGGTTTGCATCGTAGCCAATATTCTCACTTCTGTCGTATTTGAGGCCGGAGCTTCCATAGCTACAGCGGTCGTACCCGATCCTCCAGATTCGACCCCCGCTGCAAGTCCCCCTGTTACGGCGCCCTGAGGAACCGAAGTCGGAATGCTTGCTGGGGGTGTGATCGGGGAGGTGGGTGCTCTATTTCCGGTAGAGCTAGATAGGACCTTCAATTGTTCTTGTATCATTTCGAACTGAGCATCATGCTTTCTCAAATACGCCATTAGTGCCGCATTTGTATCACCTGGCTCAGTCTCGACCGCGGGCTCCTTACTGGGTCGCCGCCCTTGGGGCGCGTTCAACTGTGAACCAGTAGAAATATCGTCATGAGTTGGATCCTGCTCGTGATTGGTAGACTCATCGACCGCTTCAACGTTGGTCGGAACATGAACCCCGTCATTGGGATTGAGCTGTTGTTGACCGTTCAAAGCAGCGGTAACATCGATGTTACGTTCATCTGCCATTTCAAGACAAGAGAGTAAACGTAATTAGTATCAAACGATTCAAATTTCAGAATAAATCGATTGCCTAGACCCCACGGTGGGCGCCAAATTGTATTTCCTAAAAATGTATCAGGTTTTATAATTAAATTTATATTTAGTTGAGTCTAAGGCGACCGTTTTATATCTCAATCCGATCGATTGATAGGCAATTTATGTCGACAAGCAGTTGATTTTTAGGATCTTAATTCGAAGACAGTATGAGTGTCGATTTCAAAGATGCTAGTATGATGTCAAGTTTGAATAAACGATTCGAAGGCAAGTACAAACAGATAAAATCAAAGCAAATGACGAGCTAGCAATTCACGATGAGATGGTTTCAATCGAATTTCTTATCGAGGACAAATTACGAGTTTGATTCTGTTCAAGGCTGAATGCTTAGTTTTAATCAGATTCGATGACAGAGTTAGATACGATGACGAATAAATGCGATCGATGGAAATGTATTCAATCAGATAAAACGATCGCAAGGCAATACTAGCAATTTACTTGATACAATCAATACTATCAAGCAAGTTAATCGATAAATTATCTTATGCAATTAGAGTAACGACAATAAATTAACGAGATCGGATGCAGTGAATCGAAGTACTGATTAACGTAAGTAGCAAGCAGACAACGAAACAAGCAACGACCAGATGAACAGATAAATAAATAAATAAAGCGATAAAAGCTTATTGTATTGAAGAATCGGAGGATGGCGCTTCAATGAAAGAGATGGATCTTCTTCCACGTTTGAACCAAGCCACGACTAACAATTTAATACAAAAGTTGCTTTGACAGTGGCAGCAAATTATGATATGATGAGAAATAACAAGAGAGTGGAGAGAAAGTGTAGAGCTTGGAGAATGAGAGTAAATATTGTTCAGATGAGCGTGTCCCCAAATAGAGGAGGAAGGCCCTATTTATAGGCTGAAAGGGTAAGCACTTCCCAACCCTAGAAGGACTCTCTCCTTCTCACGTCTCTCTTTCAGCAGCTACCCACATCCCACAAAATACGCTGGATCCGTTCCGATAAAAGTGGGATAAGGCCAATTGAGATTATCTGCTAGAACGGGTGTCTTCGTAATCTTCCGATCACGTCATCAAATCGAAACCACATCAACCAACATGTGTCTCCGAAAATTGCCAATGACTATGCAATACAATCGAACACGTCACTTTTGTGATCGAACGAAAATCGACCAATACAGCAGTATCAATAACAAGTTTAACCATATATTATAAAACAATCAGTCTACAAATTTACTCATGATGACCGACAAAGAAACGGGAAATTCTCCGCCGACAACCAATTAAAGCTTAAGAGTAGTATCCATACTTTATCTAAGGACAAACTATTTGCCTTTTATTTTGATTATTTTACTTTTCTTCCATTGCTACTATAGCTGCAAAAATCTGGTGTTTCGTTTTAGCCCCTTAAATCTAAACGTCAACTTCAAATGCTCGTACTTGTTTTCTAGAAAATATAAGTTGTGTCTTGTGTGTTATATATACTCACTGGAAAGGCAACATATAATTATACTAAGGATTTGTTATGTACAGTGATAATATAGGTATGCCATTGGAGTAATTTAACCAGCTACAATAGGTTATTACTACTTTCTTTAACATATTGGATATGATCTAAGTAGTAGTCCAAATACTCTAGAATTACCTTCACTAAATATTTACGCCAAACAAAACAATTTAACCTTATAAGTTAGAATTTAAGTGATATTGCATACCGTTTAATCATAGTTAAATAATAAGTGTGTATGCAAGACACATAGTCTTGCACCTATTACTTGGTGTAACATTCATTGTGAATGAATTTTTACCATAAGAACTCTAAAAAGAATTTTCACAGCTCCCATAATTTTTATGTGATATAAAGTTTTTTGGGTATACCTAACATGTAATTCTAAAAATGTGTTCAAAAATGGCGTTTTGTGTATGATTGAATTCATAATCGATAACAACCAAAACCTAAAAGTAGTAAACTAGTAGCTAAAACCAAAGGTTATTTGTCCCAAAATAGGGATGTTCGTTTTAAAAAGGTTGCATGTAGCATTAATTAGGAGACAAGAAAGGCAATCATCATGAATTTATCCACTCAAATTTTGATTCAGTACAACGTTCATTGCATTTTGAGGTTTTATTGGGATTTGACTCATTAGATTTAGGAAATCTTTGACGCAATATGGACCTATAAAAAACGTTTTGCATAATAATTTGTTTAAAGAAGAAGACATATTATATAGGACTCTTAAACCAAATTTCAGGAAATAACAAGGAAAGTTAGAAACTCATAAATTTAACAAGGCATAACAAAGGAATTAAGTATGACCTAATTATAAATTAGTAGACGGGGTATTTCCCTCAGTTGTGAATTTAAATTACTATAATTTTGGTTTCTACCAAATTTAATTTTATTATGATTGTCGTTAATATACTACTACTAATACAAGTCCATCTTCTGATACATCTTACTTTATTGAAGGAGGCATCTGTCTTGACTCTTGACAAACAAGGCTAGACTGATCCAATCATCTATGATATAAATTGAATAGATTGGCAAGATAAACTATTAGAAAGACCCAAATTTCCGACGGAGTTACAGGCGAAATAAGTTAAACTTCTCTACTGACTAAACCTATCAATTTTTAACGATGTATTTTCAACATGACGTTCGTCGAGAAATTCATGCTTCTAGTAATGAAAATTGGATAAGAAGCATTTACTATACCCTCTTATGATTTTAATTACTCCGTATTACATATAATATATACAATTTGCTTCCATAATATCTTTAGTAATATTTGAAATATTTGCTAATGAATGTTATCCCCGATATGAAGGATGACAATTACCTTGCACACCTTTTTGTCCCTCCTAAGATATCCTTTACAGTAAACTCTAAGCAGTGAAAATATTGTAGCACTTACTTTATGTTTTGAGAAGGAGGGGGGGGGGGGGGGGGTTGGGGGAGTAATTTTAAATATAAAATACTTATTTAATTGTGAAGTTAGGGACCCTGAGGCAAGAAAACCCGGAGTTGTGCTGTCCACTATCCATGTTTTGGACATCTCAATTTGGAAGTTATATTACGTAGCTCTTCATTTAAAAATATAATCTAAAGTTTTCTATTTTAATGGAATGTGGCTTCTTCAGCAGTTACCAGATAATATGGAAAGATATACTAATACTTTGTAAAAGTCAGATAGAGTATTGAATACTCTTAAATTTGCATTGCTTGAATGTAGGTCTCCTGGCTGGATCGGGACTCGATCAACTAGGTTTGCTTCTATTTAATTTTGACTCAACTCAATTTGTTTAGGATTCAATCAAAGTTAGTTTCAGTAGATCTGCTGATTTTTGGTTTATAATAATGGTTCAGCTCGATTTGGTCACGACTCCGCTTGATCCAACTAAAACTCAACCGCCAGCTCGATCAAATGTTAAATATTAACGAGCCGATTTGGCGTATTAGCCTAGCTAACTATAGTATTGAAATTCAGACTAAATTATACAATGTTTGGTTAACATATTATGATCAAATATTGTTTAACCAATACGGGTATAACTTATACAGAATTTTTTTTGTTTTATGTATTTATACTGAATAAAAAATGGAATACATAAAACGTATATCAACAATATGTTGAGTCCCACATCGGATGTGGATGAGGAATTTGGTCTCCTTATATGGCTTGGGCAATCCTCCTCCCTTTGAGCTAACTTTTGGGGTTGAGTTAGGTCCAATGTCCATTTTTCTTTAACATGGTATCAGAGCCAGGCTCATCCCAATTATTCACCGATGTTGGGCCTCCATATTATCCACGCACCAGTTGCCAAAGGCACGGGCGTGCGGGGGTGTTGAGTTCCACATCGGATGTGGATGAGGAATTTGGTCTCCTTATATAGTTTGGGCAATCCTCCTCTCTTTGAGTTAGGCCCCAGTCCATTCTGTATAACAATCCACATATTATTCATCCTTTGCATAAGAATTTTTATAATTTATAATATGAAAAGCAGTCTATATATTGCAATTAGCTAATCCATCAAACCAAATCACCTCTTAACATAGAAGAAAGTGATCATAGCCATATTATTGTTATTGTTATTTGGGTAAATAAAAGGCACCATTGGATCTTCCCTAATCGGGTCGAAGAAAGTAAAAGCGCACCTTAAGGAAGATGGTGAGAAAGCCCGTCACTCTCATATGGGATTCCTTTGGTAATATTACGGAGATGATGATGTGACTTGAACAAGTGTCACCTCAACAAAGCAAAACAAAAGAGCTGTTCTATGCTATGCTGGCTTTCACCTCCGCAGTTTGTGGGGTTGTGTTTGGAAGTGTACGTATGTGTGCCCCCGCCCGGCAGCCAGCACCTGAGGTCCTACCGACCATTTCATGTCACTGCTCCTTTCTTTTAATATAGTACTACTTGCTTATGTTTAAGTTGTCATGGAATAGATAGAGATTTTTCATCCTTAATTGGAAACGTTGGATTCGAATCCTGAAAAAAGAAAATTCTAGATATGTAACGGATCAAATAGTACGTGTATGGGCCTAAATCAGTTTTAGGACTACAAATCGAATTTGGATTCGAATATAAGCAATTCTTCGTATCAAAGTTGAATAAATACACGAAAAAGACGTACATGCGAGAAGATAACTGTATTTTAATATATGAGTGTTGAGTACAAATTTGGGCAGAGTTTCAGTATATATTTCTGGATGCCTATGATACAAAATGATCTACTATTTATAGGCCTAAAGGCCTTACCCACGTTCTCCACCATCAGCTAGTGCATCTTCCCACGACCTGGTCACTAAATGGAGGAGCTAGTGGGGGCAAAGTAGTGGGCTGCAAAGCCGCTGGAACCGAGGTGGTTACCGAAGCCTGGTCACAAGGCTTCGGTGATTTGACCTCACTGTTCGGGTAGGAGGACGTGTCACCGAAGTTCGGTGTTCAGCTCGCCTTCGGTAGCGGCATTAGAACTTGACTTCGGTGACTTAGTCGCGGGTTTAATCATTTCTCTTCGGAGCGTCGGCTCACTTTCTCTTCGGTCCACCATCCCAAGGTGCTGACCGAGCACGCCAATTTTTACCCAATACAGATAGTCCCCCCACTCTTCGGATGAATGCCGAGGTTGCCGATGAGTGGAATGAATTTAAGCGAGAAGTTGACGTGGCGGAACCCTATCCAAGAACTTTAAAAGCTGCACGTCTGTCGGGTTGCCGCTCCGTGTTACGTGGCGGCCGTTGATAGGTCACCGAACGGTCGCGCCGCCTTTTTGATTTCTCCAACGTTACAGTCATCATTGCTTCTCCAACTTGCACGTGTAAGGACTCCTATAAATACTTCACTTTCACTTCCTTCCACTTCACTTGAAATTTCGACGCTAGCCAAAATTTCCAAAGAAAAGAAAAAGTTCCTTCACTCTCCAAATCTGCTGTTCTGATCTTGATCTCTTTCCCCATTTGATTATCACTATGTCCACTACAAACTCTGGTCATGGCTCAAGTGATTCTGGTGAGAAGGCGGAGCGCTTTGCCGCCATGGCCATGAATGATGAGGCAATCACCTCTGTGCCACCATTGCAGGTGGTTGAGGCAGGAGGCGGTGGCGAGGCCACGTCTGCGGCTCCTGCCCCTAAAAAGGCGCAAGGCTAGGGTTGGTCGCGACACGGCGGAGGTCAGCCTCGATGTTGAGCTTGACGTGGGCGATGACGATCACGACAAGGAAAGGGGTGACGTCGAAGGTGATGACGTCACCAGTGCCAAGGAGGCGGGCGGTTCGGTAGGTGGAGCCGAAGTGAGTGGGACAAGTGGCCAAAAGGGAGAGACCGAAGCTGGCCCATCAAAAAGGTCGAAGAGGAAGATTCCTCTTGAGGTTGAGATTGATCCCCGGTTGGTCATTCCTTCAAATTTCAATAATGACAAGGACTTGAAGGTTCATGCTCAGTCCTATGCTCAAAAGGAGAAGAAAAGAAATATTCCCGTCCACGTTACCCCGAGCATTATAACCGAGGACAAGCTTGAAGCGGTTCGGGCTGATTGCCGGTGGGGGACCGAAGTGGAGATTAGGGTCCCGGCGCCGAACTCGGCTGTTTCTACGCATGTCGAGGGATACTCTTCGGTTTTCACGTACCAGTTCACCATAGGGTTTAACTTGCCTGTGCACCCTATCATTGATGTATTTTGCCGATCCTATAACCTTTGTCTAGCCCAACTTGGGCCCGGGGTTTGGAGGGTTGTCCAAGCTCTTGAGTACTTGAGCGACATAGCTGGGTTGCCTTTTACCTTTCAACACTTGATTTCTCTCTACTATCCTTACTTCCATAAAGCCGGGGTGGTTGCTCTTCTGCCTCGGGGTTCTTACGCAATTCTGAGTAAGAGCGAGGATCATGGGGACCGAGGCTGGAATGATCGGTATGTACTCATCCCCACGAGGCTGTTGTCAGCCAAACCTGGTTTTTCCGAGGTGTGGAATGCCCAACGTAAGTGCCTACTTCTGTTTTCCCTTCGGCTTTGGATTGTCATACTTGATACTTATCTTTTCATCTTTGGCTTGCAGCTGAAAAGGTTCCAGTTAACCCACCGAGGAACTTGCTTGAGTGGGTTACCGAGGTTATGCAAGCAAAGACGTGCCCAGATCGAAAGTAGATGATACTGGCCGGTCTGAAAGAGAACCGATGGGTGTGTAAAAGGCATGGTGAGTTGTGCGCGCATATTTGTAACTGCTGCTAAATCTCTTATTCGCTTTGAGCTGTCATAGTCTAATATTTTCCATTTATGTAGGTCTCCCTAACAGATCTGTGAGGGATGCCGAAGAGGAGGAAGGTGTCGAGGTGGATGTTGAGGGGGGCGGAGAAGAGAAGAAAGATAAGAAGGAAAAGAAGAAAAGGGAGAGGACGGTGCTTGACATCGCAGAAGGCGTTGCCCAGATGGTGACCTTGGCAAAGCGGATCATTGACGAGAAGAAAGCCAAGGGTTCGTCAAGCCCGGGGACCTCACAAGGTGACGAAATTTTCTTGGGTCGATTTTTATGCGTTTCCACTTCCACCCTTTCTTACGTTAAACGAATTGCTTCCCTCCCCTCCCCAGGTTCCAAAAGAAAGAGGGTTGTGCCAAAGCGAGCGGCCAAGGCGAAGGGACCTCGGGTCGAGGAGACTGCTGCTCCTGCTGTCGAAGCATCGATCACAAAGCGCCGGGGACTTATTGATGAGCCCAGCGATGAAGAGCTTCCCCCCTTGGCTCCCGAGGTAAGGCCAGAGCCGGCCTCTGAGGCGGTCCAAGAGTCGAGGCCCGAGGTTGGTGTGAGAACTGAGGTGATAAATGTGGAGGAGTTTGAACAAGAGGCTGCAAAGCGAAAGGGCAAAGCTAGAGTGGGCGAAGGCCTGATTAAGAGTACGGTCAAAGCTTCCCGAGCCTCGCCGAAGCCTGCCAGCACTGTACCCCGGGCTTTGGAAATATATCCCGATGCGAATTTATTGGATGCCACAAAAGAGGATATCGTGGCCCTTGATGGCATACTTGGCCCTGCCGAGGCTCATGCCCTTCTGAATCTTAGCCCAATGAGCTTGATGGGTGTCTCCGCCGCTTCAGCCCTTCGGGTAAGTCTTAGTGTGCATTCTACATAGTTTATCTCGCCATTTTTCGGGTACTGACACTGTATTTCAAACGCAGAGTTTGGTTCTTGCGTTGCAAGCTGTTCATCTCGGGCGTGATCGAGCCGAAGAGATCCGAGCAGCCGCCGCCGCTTGGGATGAGCAGAAGAAAGTTCTTAGGGGGCAAGTCGTCGAGCTAGAGTCTCGATTTGCAACTTTGAACGAAGAGCTGGAACGTGCCAATGAAGCCTCAGCCAAGGCCGAGGCCGATCTTCGTGGGGCTGTGGAATCTACCGAAGCTCGAGTCCAAGCCGCGACGAACGAGTTTAATGCAGAGCGTTCGAGGTTGAGCCTTGAAAATGCTCGCCTTGAGGCTGAGCTTTTCAGGGCCAAAACCGAAGTACTTGAAGCCGGCGAAAAATATCGCAGTAAACTTGGGGAGTACAACGCCAAACTCATTGAGTTGCAGAGCCAAGTGGACCAAGTGCCATCCCTTCGGGGCAAGATATCCAAGCTCGAGGGCAGGATTGCATACCTTAATGAGCGGGCCGAAGTTAGGGCAACAAGGGCAAAGTTTGAAGAGACATGGGCCGTCGTCAAGACCAGGCTTAGCGCACTTGAGCAAGTCCAGGCTGGGCAGATTGTACTTGAAGAGGAGATTGCCAAGACAAGGGAGGCTGTTGCCGAGGCTCAAAGGATAGTGGATGAACTCCCTTCGAGCGAGGGCTCAGATGATGGCGGGCCCGAAGGCGAAGATGAAGGCGATAGTGCCGAAGAGGGCAGTGAAGATGCCGATGGGGCGCAGCCTTAGTGTTTGATGAACATTTTGATGTTTTTATTTTGTTTTTAGGCCTTCGCATCAGCCTTCAGGCTTTTACGTATGCATGGCTTTTGACCTTCGGGTCCTTTTTGATGTAAATCTCTTTCAGCCTTCGGGCTTTTTAATGGAAATAAATCGTTTGTATTTTGTCTCGAGTGTTGGTTTTTTCAAATACCGAACACCTTGCTAAGAATGAATAAATTGCTTGCAAGACTTAATTGAATTTAATTGATGCAAATTTAGAACGACGTCTCGTCCTCGAGTCGATGCACTGTGCAACTTCGGAGTGCAAGTTTTAAACAGATAAAAATGGAGTGTCAAAGTCATTTCATTGATATCAACGAGCCAGAGATCGGCTATTTACATAATACCAAGTCGAAGCGGACCTTGGGTAAAAAAGCAAATTTACAATATGCCGCTATCGGGCCGATTTACAAATGTACTAAATCTATTCCTCGGGCGAAAGTCCCCGGTTGTCGGATAGATAGGCTTCGGTTGGGAGGCTCGATGTCGACCTCGGTATCAACCCTTCTCACTCCCCCCAGTGTTCGGTTGTGAATCTTAATGAAGATCCGAGCACTGGAAACAGTTCGGTTCGCTTCCTGAAAAGGTCAAGCAAAAAGTGGAACGAGGAGCAAGTTAGTACATTTCGATCGATGCCATAGGAGCGTTGTTCGGCTCGGGGCTGTAGGTGAATTTAAGAAGATTAAAAAGCATTTACCTCGACTAGAAGTAGTACCGCTTCAAATTGGAGATATTCCAATTCAAAGGTTCGGGCTCGCCTTGCAAATTCTCAATTTGATAAGACCCCTTCCCAACGATTGCCTTGACTCTGTAGGGTCCTTCCCAATTTGCAACAAGCTTTCCCCCATTGTCTTCCTTTGTTGATTGATTTGTGGTTTTTAACACGTAGTCACCAACTTTGAAGTCTCTGAGTTTGGCTTTCCTATTGAGATATGCCTCGATCTGCCTTTTTTGGGCGACTAGCCGAACCAAAGCTAACTCTCTTTTCTCCTCGAGCAGATCCAACTCTATGCGCATTACTTCTTGGTTTGCATCCTCAGCAGTGTGGGCATGCCGAAGGCTTGCTTCGCCCACTTCCACGGGGATGAGGGAATCCATGCCATAAGCAAGTAAGAAGGGAGTCTCACCGGTGCTGTTCTTCTCAGTTGTTCGCATGGCCCATAGCACCCCGGGCAGCTCCTCGGGCCAAGGACCTTTTTTCTCATCGAGTCTCTTCTTGAGATTTTTAATTATGATCCTATTCGAAGACTCAGCTTGGCCATTGGCACTTGGGTGATAAGGAGTCGAGGCAATTCTTTTGATCCCCCACTACTCGAAGAAATTAGTGATAGCTGCCCCCATGAACTGTTTACCGTTGTCACAAGCAATTTCTCTGGGGACGCCGAACCTGTAGATGATGTTCTTTTTGATGAAATCGATTACTTATTTTTGCTTTACCTCGGTGAGAGCCAATACTTCCACCCATTTGGTGAAGTAATCGGTCAACACTAAGATGAAACGAACACCACCCTTTCCCTTGGGTAATGGTCCAACAATGTCCATTCCCCATTTCATGAAGGGCCATGGTGATACCACTGAGTGTAGGGGCTCGGCCTGCTGGTGGATCATTCGCCCATGGCGTTGGCATTTATCACATTTCTGCACGAAGGCATTCACATCGGCACTGATTGTGGGCCAATAATACCCAGCTCTCAATAGTTTACGCACCAAGGACTTTCCCCCTGAGTGGTTGCCACATTCGCCTTCGTGCACTTCGGCCATCACGCATCTTGCCTCATCGGGACCCAAACACTTGGCCATCGGGCCGCAATATAACCTTTTGTATAGATTACCCTCGATCAGGTGAAACGAGGCTGCTTGGGTCCTTAGCTTCTTTGCTTCTTTTTTGTCTTGGGGGACAGTCCCCGAGTCGAAGTAGGAAATGAACTTACTTCGCCAATCCCATCGGTTGTCCACTGAGTTGACTTGCAATTTCATCTCCCTTATTTGTGCGGACAACAGCCGAACCACCGAGTCAGTCCCCGAGTGGGCTTCATCGATCGCCGAACCAAGATTTGCTAAAGCGTCAGCCTCGGTATTTTCCTCCCTAGGCACTTGTTTAACCTGCCATTCTTGGAATTGGGCCAAGATTCTTTGTGCTCGATCCAAGTACAATTGCATTCTGGGCTCCCGAGCCGTATAATCACCGAGGACCTGGTTCACTACTAGCTGTGAGTTACACCTCAGTTCGATTCTCTCAACCCCCATTTCCTTAGCCAGCTCCAAACCTGCTAAAGCTGCCTCGTATTCTGCCTCGTTGTTGGTTACTTTCTTGAACCGAACCAAGTGCCTGACTTTCTCCCCGGTGGGAGCTCTCAAGACTATGCCTAACCCTGAACCTTTGGAGTTTGTTGCCCCATCAGTGTAAAGTATCCATAGTTCCGAGGAGGTTCCGTTCGCCATGGAGTTTTCCTTTTCCGCCTCGGGCAAGATTCCAATACTAAAATCAGCCACGAAGTCTGCCAAGACTTGAGACTTAATGGCAGTTCGAGGTTGATAGGTGATGTCATATTCGCTCAACTCTACCGCCCATTTTGATAACCTCCCTGATAACTCCGGTTTATGCAATATATTTCTTAAAGGGAAGGTTGAAACTACCGCTATTGGGTGACATTCCGGGCAGTAACAAGTAAAGCAAGTGCTAATTTCTCCAAGTGTGGATACCTGGTTTCAGCGTCGAGGAGTGTCTTGCTCACATAGTAGATGGATTGTTGTTTTCTATCTTCTTCCCAAACCAGCACAGCGCTGACTGACACCTCGGACACCGCCAAGTAGACTAGCAGCGTCTCACCTTCTTTTGGCTTGGCAAGCAACGGTGTGTTAACCAAGTATTGTTTCAAATCTTTCAACGCTTGTTTACACTCCGGTGTCCATTCGAAGTGATTGTTTTTTCTCAAAACGGAGAAGAACTTGTGGCATCGCTCCGAGGACCTTGAGATAAATCGACTCAAGGCAGCGACTCGGCCAATCAAGCGTTGAACCTCTTTCACCCCGGTTAGCTCCTCGGGGATCTCTTCAATAGCTTTGATTTTGTCTGGGTTGGCCTCGATTCCTCGTTCAGAGACAATGAAACCCAAGAATTTGCCTGATCCAACGCCGAAGGCGCACTTTTCAGGGTTCAACTTCATGCCATATTGCCTCAACACAGCAAAGGCCTCCCTCAGATGATTCAAATGATCCTCCATTCGGATCGATTTGATGAGCATGTCGTCTATGTAGACCTCCATAGACTTTCCAATATATTCCTTAAACATGCGACATACCAACCTTTGGTAGGTCGCCCCGGCGTTCTTCAACCCGAAGGGCATCACCTTGTAATAGAAGATGCCTCGGTCAGTAATGAACGAGGTCTTTTCTTCGTCCTTCGGGTCCATGAGGATCTGATTATCGCCCGAATATGCATCCAGGAAGGTCAATAGTTTGTGTCCAGCCGTGGAGTCTATTAACCTGTCAATTTGTGGCAATGGATAAGAATCTTTGGGGAAAGCTTTGTTCAAGTCAGTGTAGTCTACCCACATTCTCCACTTGCCATTCTTCTTCGGTACGACCACAATATTGGCCAGCCATTCGGGGTATTTCACCTCTCTTATGAAACCATTTTCTTGTAGCTTGGCGGTCTCGTCCTCGATCGCCTTCTTTTTAACCCCGGCATGAGGCCTTTTCTTCTGCTTTACCGGGGTGAACTTTGGGTCCACATTCAGTTTGTAGGTCATGATCTCCGGATCGATACTCGTCATGTCTGAATGGGACCAAGCAAAACAATCATGGTTGGACTTCAAAACTTCGATAATCGCCTTTTTTGACTCTGGGTCCAACTCCGAGCCGATGTACACTTTTCTCTCTGGAAAGTCTTTCAATAAGGTGAAAGAATCCAGTTCTTCGATGGTGGAGTCCTCGGCTGTTTGCTACCGAGGCTCTTGAACGCATGCCGGGGTCTTTTCTATCTCTCTTTGGAGGTCCGCCTCGCTTGACCCCGGTTGCGTTGATTGCTATTTCTTTGGCCCGCTCGGGGCGACTCCACTCTTTAGTGCAACCGAGTAGCACTCCCTTGATACTCGTTGCTCCCCTCTGATTGATCGAACTCCCCAAGGTGTAGGGAATTTAATCACTTGATACAAGGTGGAGGGAACAGCTTCCATGGAGTGGATCCATGGCCTCCCGAGGATTACATTGTAGGCTAGATCCTCGGGCATGACTTGGAACAGTGTTCTCATAATCCCCTCGGCGAATGTCTTGAGTGTGATCTCACTCAACGTTTTCTCCGTGGAGTTGTTGAAGCCAGCTAACACTGTTGATTTGGGGACAACTTCCCCTTTCAGCCACATTTTCTTAACAGCCCCGTAGCTGATTATATTGACTGAGCTACCGGAGTCGATCAAGACTCTTTTGATGTCAGAGTCGTTGATTCTTAGCATGATGACTAGAGCGTCGTGATGGGGGAACATCATCCCATCACAGTCATCATCGTCAAGCACAATGTCTTTGCCCGAGCCTCCAACCCGGGTTCTTTTCTCCATGGTGATGGAGAGCTTGGAAAATTTCTTGGCCGCGGTGAAATTTACGCCGTTCACCTCTGATCCCCCGGTAATGACATTCACTACTCTCTCCGGGGGTAGAGCCCGAGGTGGTTATCCATCGCCTCAGTTCTTGGAGAAATTATCTTTCCCTTTGTCAGTGAGGAAGTCGGCCAAAACTCCCTTCTTCAGCAAGTGAGCTACCTCGAGGTGCAAAGCTTTGCAATCCTCGGTCCTGTGGCCATAATCTGCGTGGAATTCGCAATGCAGACTGTGGTCTCTTTTATCTGCTGGGGTCCTCATATCCTTGGGAATCCTTACCCCGGCGGTCCCCTTGACTACATTGACCAGCTCCGAGGTCGATATGTTGAAGTTATAGTCTTAGATTCGAGGCAGATCCTTTTTCGGGGCCGAAGCGGAGCTTGAGGGATTTCTTTGGTTCGTATTGGGCTAAACCTTCCCTCCGAGCCTTTGGCTTATGTGAGAGTTTGGGTATGAGCTACCGAGGGTGTTTCCTAGCCTTTAGCTGACATGCTGCCTTGTCGAGGTATATGGCTCATACCTCCCCTTTGGGTTACTTCGTGGCGCCTCAACGCGATTTGAAGATTCGCCTCGGTTTCATTGATGATAACCTCGGCTCTTGAATTCAGCTTCCTCCAATCTGATTTTGGAGTAAGTGCGCCTATGCAGATCCTCCCATGTTAGGACCTGATATTGTTGTAATTCTTTTCGCAATTCAGCGGCAGCGTCAGAATTGCGAATATTGATACCTTTTTCAAATGCCATGATGGCCAAGGTATCGTCCATCCGAGGTAATTCCATGCGTTCGGCGTGGAATCGCTCAAGAAATTCTTTGAGTGGCTCGCCGGGCTTTTGTTTTACTTCACATATATCCTCCTTCCTTTGGAGGATCTTTTGTGCCCCGGTGTGCGCCTTGACGAAGGCGCTAGACATTTCCTTAAATGAGAAAATCGACCCCGCCGGCAGACACATATACCAACGTAGAGCCCACTTCTCTAATGACTCACCGAATTTCTTCAAGAACATCGACTCGAGCTGTATAGCCGTTAAGTCATTGCTCTTCACCATTTCCATATATTCTCTTATGTGTTCTTTGGGATCGGTGGTCCCATCGTTTTTCTTCAAGAATATGAGTTTGAAACCCTTGGGAGTTGGGGCTGGAGCCGCTTCGGGCTTGAAGGGCAGCTCCCTGTATTGATCGATATCGAGGTTGTCTTCCTCCTTTGTTATCCCCGGTACGCCTTCGAGGCGCTTTTCCACGCGCGCCTCGATGCGAGCCTCGGTCTCCCTGCTCATTTTTTCAACGTCAACCGAGGACGTTGTCTCAGCCACGGTGGGAAACGTCCCGAAGTGTGGCGTAGTAGTTGGATTGTTCCCCGAGCCCCCAGACGTGGCCCCGTTGAGAGGTCCCCCTGTTATCGCGCCCGGAGGAACGAAGGGTGGGAGGCCTCCACCAGGGGCCGAAGGCTGGGTGCTGTTTGGGGCAGCACTGTTCCTCGCCTCTAACGAAGCGCGAAACTCAGCATTAATGTTCGCTTGCTCATCCTGTTTATTTTGGAGAGCTCTCAGCGTAGTGACAACATAAATCTGGAACTCTTCAGTTGTCATTGGTGAGATGGGCTGTTGGTTCAACGGAACGTCAGCCCGTTCACTATTGTTACCGCCATTGTCAGCCATAACATTCTTGAATCGTAAGCTTTGATGAAAAAACGGACGTGAAACTTTGGAACAAAGCGTTACTGCTTATATCCCCACAGACGGCGCCAATTTGTATGGGCTTAAATCAGTTTTAGGACTACAAATCGAATTTGGATTCGAATATAAGCAATTCTTCGTATCAAAGTTGAATAAATACACGAAAAAGACGTACATGCGAGAAGATAACTGTATTTCAATACATGAGTGTTGAGTACAAATTTGGGCAGAGTTTCAGTATATATTTCTGGATGCCTATGATACAAAATGATCTGCTATTTATAGGCCTAAAGGCCTTACCCACGTTCTCCACCATCAGCTAGTGCATCTTCCCACGACCTGGTCACTAAATGGAGGAGTTAGTGGGGGCAAAGTAGTGGGCTGCAAAGCCGCTGGAACCGAGGTGGTTACCGAAGCCTGGTCACAAGGCTTCGGTGATTTGATCTCACTGTTCGGGTAGGAGGACGTGTCACCGAAGTTCGGTGTTCAGCTCGCCTTCGGTAGCGGTGTTAGAACTTGACTTCGGTGACTTAGTCGCGGGTTTAATCATTTCTCTTCGGAGCGTCGGCTCGCTTTCTCTTCGGTCCACCATCCCGAGGTGCTGACCGAGTACGCCAATTTTTACCCAATACAGTATGTGAATTCAATTCGTTAGTTGAACAGTACTTGGCACACTACAAATGCAGTTAGCTCTTTGCTGCATATTGGAAAAGGTTGCAACTCAAAATAGAAGCATATACTAACAGTTTTCCAAGATAAAAGTAACACTACCAAAATTTTCTATTTACCAAAGTAAACTCATTTATTCTTGCACGCCTCCTTTCTTGTCTCATCTTTACATAATTGAATGATTTGAATCAAATACAAACCACAACTTTTCCAATGTAATCCTTCTCTTTGGAAAGCAGTCATTTCAAAGTACGCAAACTTCAAAGTTGTTGGCCAAACAGACCCGAAATCATATGTAAGCCAAAGCACTTCTCCATATCTTCATGCCCTGATGCTTATTAAGTGAACCGCCGGCCAAATGGTGGAGTTAGATAGAGCATTCCCTACGTTATAAGACTTTACCGTGTAAATAAAAATTTTTGTTTTATAGGAATTAATTGATCCCCTTAATATCGGGGATAATATAAGTGAAGTGATAAAAAGAATTTTCTTTAATTTCCTTATATAAATTTATGACTTCACCCTAATGCTTTTCCTTTGTGACAAAATCGAGGACTATGCTATTCTTTGATCTGTATTTATTTAAGTTAATATGAAATGGAATAAGTTTAGTTTTTAGAAACTCCTCAGCCTGAAAGTCGGTCCCCCGTATTTTAGTTAATTGGCGAGTTGCAGTTGGATTGCTCTCTCCAGAAGCATCCTTGCTCAACTTTGAATAGAAACGAATACATAATTTTAAGTTTATTATATTATTTTTTAAATTACCGAGTTCTGAATATTTTATTTATATAAATTAAATAAATTTTCTAAAATAAGTATACAATTTGTCCATAAGCGACCTCTACATCCGCCATGATGAGGCGAAAAACATTACAAACATTGTTTCTGGATGCGTAGTATAATCTTATCTACAAGAAAATTGAAGTAACCTAATTAACTTGGAGTAAATTAAAGGTACTCTAGAGTCTAGATCTCTCGTAAAACCATGTTTACAAGTTCATTACTCCGATTATCATGGAAGTTGTCTTGTGCAAGAGGCAGATATTGGTTTCTAAACCCGATATAATTAACTACTAATAAATTACAAAGTCTTAGGTAAGTATACAAGGGAGGGTGTACGTAGTAGAAAGCCCAAGTGAAATTATTATTAGAAAACATATACGAAAAGAGAGTTTCCTTTATTTGAGGTCCTCGTCAGCTTAGTGGTCCTTCGCCGTCTCTTCTAATATCTACTTTAATTTCCATAAATAATTAAAACAACTCTTTTGAGTTACTAGTATTGTGAAAGAGAAGATTAGTTTTCTAATCCATACTTTAGGGTGTACAAACAAGAAGTTAGAAAAATAAAGTATAAACAGACATGCATGCACATGCCACATGTGGTTCCTTAAAAAAAAGGGACTTGTTTTAGCTAACTGCCACTGTCTTCTTAATTACTATGAAGTTAGAGTAATTTTTCATTGATAAATATAATATTCCGATATACGGTGATTGGGAGAATTATTTCCTCCTATTTTAACCTTTTAGATATTAAAAATGCATTGACCCTCACTCGGATTTCATTGTTGCTTATTTTCAATGATATTTTTACTACTATTTTCCATAAAATTCTTTCGTACGTGGTGATGGATCTCTCGTGAAAACAATCTTTTCTCTGAAATTAATTATCATGCAGCTTATAAATATAATAAGTCATTTTAACAAACTAAATTTTTCTCAAAGTATTTTATGTTTAACAAAAATAAAAATGTCACTTACACTACCTTTTTCCAAATCTACCATTACTATTCTAATTATAGTGGATTACTATTTAAGTGAGACAGTAAAAACTAAATGTTAATTTAGACAAATAGTTCTAATTTTTGTTCCTAGAAGTTAACTACAAATAGTTCTATTTTTTGTTCAACGGTTAAAGTTATAAAATGTCTTTTTTAAGGGTTGTACAAACGAATTTACAGACATTTAACAGGTGTGTTTGGTACGAATGATGCTTTTCACGTAAAATATTTTTCTTCCTTGTAATATATTTTCCTGGAAATTAAGTAATTTTTTATGTTTAATATGCAAGTAAAAATAAGTTCTCAAATATATTTCTGTATATTCTATGCAAACTAGGGGTACGAGGTTGGGATGAGAGGTAGGAAGGGGATTCGGATCCGAGGCCGAGCAATCACATGCCAGCAGGTCTGGATATCCAGGGTTCGAGTTAGGGGCGGGGTTCGGGTATGTGCAAGGCGTCAGGGTCGAAGGTTAAGGGGTCCGGACTCCGGACTGAGGGTAGAGGAGAAGGTAAGCTGGGGTTGAGGTGTGGTGGGATGTGGCATTTGCAAGGTGTATTTCCTAAAAACGTACTTCAGGTACTACAATTAAATTTGCATTTAGCTGAGTTTTAGGCGACCGTTTTATATCTCAACTTGATCGATTGATGAGCAGTTTACGTCGATAAGTGGTCGGTTTTATGGATCTTAATTCGAAAACAGTACAAGTAGCAAATTCGAAGGAGCAGAATAACGAGTCCGATTAGATTATGCGGTAAGTTCAATTCGAAGACAGTTATGATGCAAGTTCAAATTGGATATTGATACGATCGACTAAAAGAAAAATTCACAAAATACGATTAAAAAAACTAAACGAGCACAGGCAGTCGAATTTATATGATTCCGATCACAACTGACGATATTAGCTTTATTCAGTATCAAATAAGCGATTTCAACAGGATTCGATGAGCAAAATTATGATAGATTATCGATGGCAAACATGCAATACTATATGAGCCGATGATAGTTTGAATAGAACGATGGAAATACAATCGATGAAATGAACTTTATCGAATTGATGTTATGATTAAAATGACAATTATTTAACAAGATTGGTATTAACTAAAAAATATAACGAACAATGAACCTATTACGTGACTGATGCAATGGTAATGGATTAATGGAATCGAAGGCAATAAGCAAGTATGCCGAGCAATGAAGATAACAGGCAAACAATGAAATAAATAATAATAAATTAAATGAACGAAAGCGATAAGGCTTATTGTATTGAAGAATCGGTCAAAGGTTGATGCGCTTGCTGAAAGAGATGAATCCTCCTCCAAGCCTGAATCAAGCCTTGACTGATGTTTTGTACAATGTTTAAAAGTGTTGGCAATGGAAGACTTGCTTAGAGTAATATGATTGAAATAAGGGATATTCTTTGTTCAGATGAACGTAAGTTACAAATGGGGAAAATGGGGCCCTATTTATAGATCAGCTAAAGCGTGGAGTTCCCAACCCTAGAAGAACTCCACTCCCCCACGTCTCTTCAGCAGTTACCCACGTTCCATGGATTGCGCTGGATTTGTTCCGATAAAAGTGGGATAAGATCAACCAAAGTTATCAGCTGGAACAATTGTCTTCGAAACATTCCGATCTCGATACGGCATAATCGATCACACCAGTGGCTGAAGCTAATTCCAATTCGATATCGCCCCGTAATATCTTCGGAATCTGTTATGGCATTGCCACGTAGTCGAACACGTGTCCTTTGTATGATCGGACAGAAACCGACCAATACACAAGGTGAGAGGAGACAATCTCTCTAATGGATTTTATTTTCTCTACTCTTATTTAGAAAAAATATTTTCATTACCTTTAAGTAACTTGTTTCCCCCAGGAAATATGTATTTCAAAACTTTTTGATCAAACCATACATAAAAATATTAGTAGAAACTAATTATTTTAGTGTTTTTCTTCGTACTAAACACGCCGAATATGAATCGCGGTCTTCATCATTTCAGCATAAGTTTCCAAAGGTTAATTAATTAGCGATGAATGCGATCCTAACTGTCATAACCATGTTTAGCACTAACCAATAATGGGTTGATTAAGAAAACTATAATAAGTATTTTTTTATGCCTTTTATAAAGAAAGGATATAAAGCTGGCTTTGTAATGATGCAAATAAAGCCACGTGTCAAGTTGCAGATGACGTGGATTTCTGCTTAATCAGCAGCTATATATCACATGGATGAAAAGGAGAGAACCTATGCTCCTCGAAGCCATGTGGACAAAGTTGAACTACTATAAGACAGAGGAGACTTGACTGTGTCTTAGTTGGGCAATTGCATTAAACTATAAAAAAATATTACTTAAATAAAAATTCTATTTATCACACCCCATGTCCCTCCAACTAATTTTGTTCATTGTTAAGGGGGTGGGGGTACTCTAATAAATGATTGGAGCTGTTTAACAAAACAAATAGATTGGAGCTAGCTCCTTTTTTGTTTCCTAACTTGCCATTATTTCTTGTATTTTCTTAGTTTATTAATAATAATGCCAAGGCAGATTCCTTTTCAACCAACCTCCTTGTCAAATATTTGACATACTAATGAGCACAATATTCAACAGAAACTTTCATACCCTCTGGTTCTATTTACTGTCACTTCTGTTAATACTTCTTAAATACTCATTTTTAAAAACTAAGAAAGAATTAATACTTTTCTCAATTTTACCTTACTATTCTAATTATACATATTCTAGAAAAAAGAAGTAGAGATTCAGAAATCAAAAAATAAAGCAGAAAATGTCAAATTTGTCGCTGGAGGGTGTAAAAGACAAAGGGCGAAGGACCAAAACTGCCACTAGACTATAGAAAAATGTCTAATTATGTCATCCGTTAAAAATATGGTTCAAATATGCTACTGTTGTTGCACTTTTGGTTCAAAAATGTCATTATGTATAACTTTCGGCTCAAAAATGCCATTATTTATGATGGAAATTATTTATTCTGATTTTTAGTTTTTGAAAAATACTAAAAAATTGTAAAAAATGCCTAATGTGCATTAAATACTCATACTCCAACTTAATTTCTGACACTGATCCCCCACCACTCCCTAGTTGTATTTGTTAATGTATTTTTCTATTTATCTTGTAATCAACATAATTATTAAATAAAATTATATTTTTTTATTGTAAAAAAGGCGACAATAGACCAAGAACCAAAGACCATTTTTTCACCTTCTTCTCTAATTCACACGGATCATACCTATATCGCTCACTTTGCATTCTAGTTCTTTAACTTTAAATATTTTTTAAATTTACACAAACTCCTTCATAATTTTGTCTAGAAAATAGCTCGACATGGGATATGAAAATATCAAAAACTTATTTTTTTTTCTACTATATATTGCATTTTTAGGTTTTCACAAATTATTCAAGAAATTGATTTCAATAGACTTTCAGAATGAACCTATTTTTTTTATTTTTTCAAATGGAATGAGCTAATTTTGGAATATAGATTCCGAATATATTTGTAAATAAGGAAATGAAGATAATGTTTGTGTTAAATAGTAAAAGCAAAAATAGGATAGGGGTGGGTGGGTTCGGAAATTAGCTTGGAGTGAAGGTTTTAGTGGCCATTTGGCCTTTTTTAGGATTTTGTAGTATTTTTTAAAAACTAAAAATTAGAATATATAATTTTCGTCAAAAATAATGGTATTTTTGAGCCGAAAGTTATACATAATGACATTTTTAAACCGAAAATATAACGACAGTTGCATATTTGAACTAACGGGTGGCATAATTAGACCTTTTTCAATAGTTTAGTAGAAATTTTGGCCCTTCGCCGAAAGACTAACGTGAGTTGTAATTAGGAACGGAGGGAGTAGTTCTTACAATTTTACTATATTTAGCAATGATATATAAAGGTAAACGCTAAAATTTGTGCAGAATAAATGTTATTTAAGAAAAACTAATGAATAAACAATATATTATGTTTGTCTAATGGTGATTATTTCTCTTTTCATCTTCATTGTGTCATGGAAAGTTATGTTTATAGATATATAGATAATTTTTCCCTTCTAAGTTATTAGTGTTAAGAATATCTTATATTTTGCGTTATAGTGCTTTTCTTCACTGATGATGTACTTATTTAGGCATTTACAAAGGAATAACAAGACCATTCCTCTCATAGAGCTATGTGAGTAGACTTTGCTCATACCAATACAGAGAAATTCCTTAACGAAACTTTTAACCATTAATACAATACAAGATCAATGAAAAATAAATTAATTGGAATGCTTTTGGTTATGAGTTTTAGGCCGCCTGCTAAAATCAGAAATTTGAGAAATTAGTAAAACAGCTACTTTTCAATTTTCATTAATAATATACTATGAACCAATTATAACTGCTAGAGTGAAAGTTGAATGTCAGGTAGGTGCCGCAACAAATATTACTTGGAGAATAAATTAGTACATAAGCTTCGGAACTTTAAAAGGTCGCCCAGCAATCATTTCTTAGGAAATTGATCCATTGCCAGACGCAATGGGTCTTCCGTTATTATTACTTTTTTTTTTGAATTTCTTTTCTGTCTTTGTTGATTGATTTCTCATTCTTGTTGGATCTGATTAAATACAAAATCCAACTTAAAATAGCTAAATATCTTTCTCTTTTTGGATTCATTACCTAACAAAAAAACTCACTCTAAATTTGAGCGATGTCTAACACATAGAACTGTTACCCTGTATTTATAGGAATCCGGCATCAAAATGGGTGCTTTATTTAGTTGAGCAACAAAAATGGGTTGCTCAACTAAAAAGTTACAAAAACATATATATCGGCACAAAAAGTACCGACTTACAACAATTGATAGACAGTGAAAATTGACGCACTAACGGAGCATGTTTCTTAACAAGTCGGTATTTGTTTCGCCGATTTACTAAGTTGGTAGAACAAACGCCGACTTGCTGTTATATACACATACACAAATTTAATGATGTGAACTCTACCCTTATTTGATGAATAGTGCAATATATCTTGAATCACCCCTGTTTGATGCTAGATGCAAAAGAAAGAGAGTTCCAATGGATGATATATCAGCAATTTGCCTCTTCTTTCATAGTATTTCTCCTTCTAAACAAGAAGACTGTCTAAAGTTTGAGAAAAAGCTTACATGAACTACCAGCTAATCCCTAGTTGTTGTTTTCCCCTTCTGTACTACTTTGTATATAAGTTCAAAAGTTATGTTCCAGAACTATTTTTCATACAAAACTCAAAGTTAAAGTATATATATATATATATATATATATATAGAGTTAGAAATAATAAGTTTGGATAAACCTGTTGACTAAGGGCTAGATCCACCACTGTTTGAACTTCCGCCACCACAATGTCATCTGTTATTACTATGAGAGTCTGTGTATTCATCAAACAGGGGTAGAGCACTATTCATTGAAGTTGTGTATGTGTATATAACAACAAGTTGTCGTTTGTTCTGCCGACTTACTAAGTCGGTGAAACAAATGCCGACTTGTTAAGAAACATGCTCCGTTAGTGCGTCAACTTTCACCATTTATCAATTGTTGTAAGTCGACACTTCTTGTGCCGATATACCCGTTTTTGTAACTTTTTAATTGGGCAATCCATTTTTGTTGCTCAACTAAATAAAGCATCTATTTTGGCGTCGAATTCTATTTATAGGTGCATATTTACCATCTTTTGCTTCTAAATAGTAGTGCCTCCCTATCCTACAAATTTTAAAGGAAAAATAAGAAAAAAGTTATGCGGAGAAAATAAATTATAAAAAAGGAATAAAGGACTATATTGGCTCTCACGTCCTCTAAGTACCGTTTCCAGTTGAAGTCTCAATTTTTATATTATCACTACAAATGAATAAGATAATAAATAGAACAACAATATGTACAAAACAATATGTACATAATAAATTTAGTCGTCTTTTACTTAATTATTCGTATTTAAACGAATATAAGTCCTTCTGACGCTTTCTTTCTTCTATTTCATTTTATTGGTCAACTAGCTAATCATTTATATGGTCTTAATGGGAATTATGTGTAAGTATAAATTTTTATGTGCACCGAATAATTTTAGCTTTATAAAAAAAAAGTATGTCTAAATCTTAACATTTGAAAACGCTAATTGTTTGAAAGAATAACATTGCCAAGCAAACGGTTGAAGCTTAAAATTTTTCCGTAAAACCCTTACAAGAAGAAATTACTCTACTTTAAATGAAATGCCCCCTTAACCAACAAGTTTTGTACCTTCCCTCAACATTAGCTTCTGCCATAACCAATTTCCATCTTTAATTTGTCTTGAGTTGATTGATTAACGGTCACTGAACAATTAATGATAGGTGAACAAAGTCACTTATTTTTTTCCTTTTAATTTGCTTCAAAAAATTACTTATCTTTTTCATATTTCACACAAAAGGTCACTTTTTTTTAGTGATGTATCTTTGATATTTTACTCAAAATGTTGCTCAACATGATTGCGTAATTGAACATTATTTGAGTTTCATTTGGGCTAATTTGAGGCTTAATTAGAGGCTTAGCCATTGGAATATTAAAGAAGATCGGATTAGTGACTCTCTTCAAAGTTCAAGTAGATTTGGCCCTTTTCCCCTTTGTAGAAAAGCCTCATATGTTGAAAAGTTTTTAACGTTATTCAACAGGGCAAATCGGTGTTTCTCTAAGCATAAATTAAAGAGAGCCCTCCATTAAATATTCTCATATTGTTATATCTCTATTTCCATATACTCAACGAATTCATACAGTTAATATTTTCTATTACTTTATAGAAGCTGTATCTATATCGCAAATGGTATATAAAGGGGTGAATTGCCATAAAACCTAAAACTACAAGTCATGCTAATCATTGTATAACTATCAACTCATATACTCCTACTGCATAACATGTACACAAGGAGGTACAGCAAAGAAGTCAACAACATAGAGTACTGACTCAAAATAATAAAAAATAAAAAATAAATGAAAAAAAGAAACTCCAAAAAATAGATCGTGACATAGACGCGCCTTTAAGTACGTCACCTCGTAAATGGCGGGGAGCAACCAATTTAAAAAAACAGAACTTCTGTGTCTAGTAGCCACCCCCACAAAATACAAACTATATTATAGTGCTGAATCATTTCTATGTTAAAAAATATACTAGTACAACAAGTTATATTAGAGAGAGAACACAAAACTGAATGTTCTTGAATTTTATGATTAGCATATATACAGTAAGGAGAAGAAAAAAAAAACAAAAGTATACTATGAATCTAACACAAAAACTTGCACATTTTGTACAAAATGTGATGAGGGGGTTGTGTATAAAATATTGAAAAAACACAAACATTAAGAAAATAAGTAGACTTACAAAATGCACATGGCTTCTTGAGTTTGTTTCTTTTGGTCTCCACATATTTTTTGTTTATGTGATTTTTTTTAGTTTATTTTTTTTGCTTTCACATGGTCTCCTTTTACATTCTTCATAATGGTCCAAAGGTTTCATGTATTATTTTTATCATTGACTGAGCACTTTCAAGAGATTCTTTCATCAGATCTACAGTGAAACTTAAAAGGTTGGTGCTTAATAAAAATACCTTATACAACTTTCTTCTTCATCTTCTTGTTATGTTCTAACCGAAAGTTTCAAAGAATTCTTGAAAACAAAGAAAGGTGACAACTCTTTTAAGTCATTTAGTTGACTTTGGTATTTGTGTTAACGTGTAAATTTTGATCTTAATTTGCATTGCATGATTTTATTATTCATTGGATTATGAGTTACTAATTGATATTTGGTTAATGAATCCAACTTGGCAAAATTTCATGTTTTTTTTCCTTTCTGAATTATTAATCTTTGAGGTTTGACATATATGTCCCACCTCAATTATGTTCTTGAATTGTAGTATTCTTTATGTTATTGTTGGAAGTTGCAGTAAAGGGAGATTTTAAAAAGTATTTTTTTCCTTTTGCCACCCTATTTCAGTTGTGCTCATGTTGATGTATAACTTATGTTTGTTGGTAGTTTCTTTAATCATTAACATGAGCTTTTGATTGCAGAAGAATTTTACTTCAAATTATTGATATACCATCAATTTTTCTAGCAATAAGAAAGACTTGAAAAGTTGAAGTTTTTAATTTTTTATTTATATTCATTGGTGACCTGTGATGAAGCAAGTGGGAAATAATTCTTGTTGATGATGGAATCATTTTCACATCCTATTTGGATCTTAAAAGAGGAGCCACCTTTTTAATGCTTGTTAATTTCTCAGAGAGAATTTTCTCCCACATCTCTATGTGCTGAGTTTCAATTCTTGTATGAAGAAAGTATCTAGTGACTATTGGGTAGGAATTTGGCTTTTATCTGTTATATGTATCCTGATGATTATGTGTATTCATTTATTTGCTCTATGTTGCACTTGCGTCTCTAATTAGGGATCAATGCACTCATCTTTTCTTAACCATTTTGTATGCAGACTTTGTTAATCAGTTGTGAGAAACCTTTTATCGTCCGACTTATAGTTCTCTGTCTTGAGGATCTTGATTGAAAATTCAGTTAAGTTAGGCGCAGATGCTAGAATTGTATCATCATAGCAAAGTTCAGGAGTAGTTTGACTTTCTGGTTGTATGTAACATAGAAGAGGTCTCAATGGTTTGCGAGATGGAAAATGATCAAGTAGAGGACATGGACATGGAAGTGGAAGTACTTTCGTCGATGTGGCCTGAAGATATTAATGAAGCTGGAAAACAATTCAATATAGATATGCCAGGTGAAGATCAAGATATGTTGGAGGAGGTTACTATCAATGATGATTCGACGATAGTTGATTTCCAGCGCCTTGTGGAGCTTACTAATTATAGCGAAAAAGGGTCATCTCAGTTGGCTTACTTGGTAAAAAACTGGGAATATAAACAGGAAAATGCTATAAGGCTACTCAGAGAAGAGATTGACAATCTTAACAAGCAACAAAAAGAATCAGAGCTCAAGAAATTGGAGATACAGAAGAAATATCAATTTGAGGAAGAAACATATGGGGGTGATAAGCGTCCAATCTCTATATTGGATGAAGACATGAAGAGATACATCTTCAAAGAGGCTCCTAGGAAAAGGAATGATGTGAAAGTTCAAGATAAACTAGAAATAGATGCCTGAGTATGATAGCATAAAGTACTGGAAGCAGAAAGCTGATAATTTGCAGAAGTTGTTGAATGAGAGTATTCATCGGGAGCAGATACTACTTGAGAAATTGCAGGAAAGCATAGAAAATCTTGAAAGGCAGACCTCTCCAGTGGAAGAATTTTCCCAGGTTCTGAAAAGAGCAGATAATTTCTTACACTTTGTCCTCCAGAATGCACCGGTTGTCATCGGACACCAGGTCAGTTTTCTCTAAGAATGATAAATGAGTATTTACCTTACCTAATTTGGGAGTGCTCCCAATTTCTTCTTATATGGTTCTGTAGATGTTACCTTATCGTGTCATTTTGAGCCCGTTTGGGTGAGTTTATTATAAATAGCTTATAAGCCATAAGTTGCTTATAAGCTATTTTTGAGAAGTTAGGATTTTCTAACTTCTCACTTTTGGCTTATTTTAAGCACATAAGTGCTTATAAGCCCAAAGTTACCAAACACTCATTAATGGGCTTATAAACTCATATGTGCTTTTAAGCCACTTTTAAGCTTACCCAAATCATCCTAACCGATTTGTTTCTCCAGTGTAGTTCCTTCCGTTGTTTTCATATGGAAATTTTTGTACCTTTTCTACTTGTAGTATTGCTACTCAAGCGAAATGGGTTGTGTTTTCGAATGAGGAGAATGGACACCTACGCCTTTTACTATTGTCATTTCTAAAGCTATGCTTGTGCATAAGAGACTATTCGGACGATGGATAAGTCGAGTAATTGGCTGTAGTCAGTTCATTTGGTTACAAAGTGAATGTACAAACACTTGTATTACTTCACTAACAACTACCTTCTGTCATCCCTGCGAAATACAAAGCTCTCAGATCGTCGGTGATTTAAACACCAGTTACCTTATATTAGAACCATGCATCCCCAACCATCAAAAATAGGAAAAGAAGTTGTAACAATGTAACAATTGATGCTTGTGTGGTGGGCTACTTTGCTTGGCCTTATAAGTTCAACTTAAGCCAGATATTGGAGTAATCACCTTTGAATATACTTTAACTTGTAAGCTATGAAAAAACTCCTAGTCAAAATGTCTTTTAGTGTTTGTTTGCATTAGTTGCGAGTGTGAGAAAGTCCTGGCTTCCAGCATAGTACAATTGGTGGTAGTTGAAAGTGCAAGGTCAACGTAGTTAGCATCGAAGAGCTGTCTAACTCCCTTCACTCAATTGTTGTAAGAATCAAAATTTTGATACGATATCTCTGCATACTTCGATGAGCTGATCAGTTTTTCTGCTAGGACATTAGAAGTAGTTGGGGCAATGGAATTTTTCTTCTACTCATTGCCCCAAGCCCCTCTTTCTAGAGATAATTGTCCTCATACGTAACTGGTTGTTGGGACATTTCCAGATCTTAATTAACCTATTTATCATGTTGTTAAACTATTTTCAAGGCATATTTTTTTGGTGTTCCAATAGTTTATACGAAGAAACTAAGTGTTCCAATATTTTTTTGGTGCAGGATAAAGAGTTGCGTTATCGTTTTATCTACAATCATTTCCCATCTTTGCGGGAAGAGGTATTTCAACTCAAAATAATATTCTTCAGAACTTTTCCTTCAATTGTGAGGTTGCTCATTTTCTCTGGAGTGGAACTACTATCTTGTTATAATTCACCAGTTCACTTTGATGGAATTTATTTGGTATTCATAAAGGACTTTCAGAATCTAGTATATACTTTCCTCAGTTTTACTTATCTTTCAGGACGTCATAGGCAAAACAGATGTAGAGATTTTTACTGGTGCTGGTGTAAAGGAATCTCAAGACTTCAAAAGAGAGGTTTTGGAACGAGGATTACCCGCAAAGAGGGAAATTACATTTGAGACTCCATTATTTGGGTCAAAGACTTTTCTAATATATGTTGAGCCTGTGTTCAGTAAGGCTGGAGAGACCATTGGTGTAAATTATATGGGAATGGAGATGACTGATCAGGTTAGTTAAATTCTTTACCAGTAATTCTTGTTGATATTTTGAGGTAATTTTTCCGAGGAAGTTAGAATGCTCCTTTTAAGAGTTCCAGTTTTAAAGAGCTGATGCCATGTTATTTACTTTATTGTGTCAATTAACTGCTGCTCTGTTATTCCAAAGTGAAACTTTTATAACATAATCATATGTTAATGTTTTAACTGGAAAATTAATTTCTGATTGATATCTCCCAGGACAGTAGAGTCCTCTCGACTCTGCATCTTTTTGCTAATTTATCATGCTTTGCCATAATGTACTTTTTGTGAATGATTTATGGAAGGCAGCAGCAGTAACGTTAACGATCAAATTGCAGGTAAGAAAAAGAGAAAGAATGGCAAAGCTGCGAGAAGAGATAGCTGTACAGAAGGCCAAGGAGACGGAACTTAACAAAACTATTCACATAACAGGTTCACTTACACATAATATGCCATTATGCATATATGTTGAGTCAGCAGCCAGAAGAATAATCATCGCTAAGGTTGTCTACTTCTATTTGTTGCAGAGGAAACAATGCGAGCAAAACAAATGCTTGCAACCATGTCTCATGAGATTAGATCTCCTTTATCAGGAGTAGTCAGCATGACTGAAATTCTTTCTACCACAAAACTGGACAAGGAACAACGTCAGCTTGTGAAAGTAATGATGTCTTCAGGAGACTTGGTTCTTCAACTTATAAATGACATCCTTGATCTTTCCAAAGTTGAATCAGGTTTCATTTCCTCTTCTCTTTTGTGTTTCAGTATTTGATGAAAATATTTGATGCTATTATATTAGTTTTTGGATGTTTCTATGAATTCCTGTAAATCTAGTTTTAATTCTGTCCATCTTAGGAATGAATTTCATGTGTGTTCTTCATTTGCATACTCAGCTGGATGGTTTAAGGACAGAGTTTTTAGATGAAAAGCATAAGAATATATTTCAATGCCAAACTGACCTTTCTAAAACAATATTGGCTTTTATATGTGTAAGTATTTGGAAAGAGGTACTTTTCAAACTTAAGAAATTGATCTTCAGTATAGATTCCTTTTGGATAAGTCAAGTTTTAGTCTATGGAATTTCCTGGAGAAATTTGTCCATGTCTGAGTGATTTTTGTTTCTTCTCTTAGCAGTAATTGACTACATTTGTTTGAGTATCTTGATTGTCCTGAAAGAAACTTATTTTCTGTTTCTTCTTCAGGAGTAATGAAGTTGGAAGCTACAAAATTTCGACCAAGGGAGGTTGTAAAGCATGTCTTGCAAACTGCAGCAGCATCACTACAGAAAATATTGATTTTGGAAGGTCACGTGGCTGAAGAGGTTCCTATTGAGGTAAGAGCTATATCATGAATATTTACATTGATGGTGACTTTTCCCATTGTCTAAACCTAATTGTTAGAACCCGACGCGAAATTTCTCAGAAAGATATATGTTCGAACCGAATAAAACAGCTTGTTTCTTTTTCACTTTATTCATTATCTCTGTAGTTTGTTTTATGGGCTTCCAACTGAAAAGTTTTTTTTTTTTTAATCAGGTTATTGGGGATGTACTAAGGATTCGCCAGATCCTCACGAACTTGATCAGGTATGGAATTTTTTTTGGGTGGTTGAAGGCTTCCATGTTGTTAGAACGTTCAGGTTATAGTGCTTGTTACTTGCATCTGCTGCATGTTTTGATTTATTTATGGCCTTGTTCTCATATTCTACAGATGAGACATATCTCATCTGTGCAAAAGAATGAAATGAGTACATCCAGCTGGTACTTGAGCATGCCAAATGTTGGCATCCTGTTATTCCATAATACAGTACCAGCAGAGTTTTTATTTTACGAGGAAAAGTTTCTGGCGAAGAATCTTGAAACACATGATGTATCAAAGTTGTAAGATACTGAGTAGTTTTTCTAATGTTATGCAGCAATGCTATAAAATTTACTCATGAAGGAAAAGTTGGTATAAAGCTGTATGTGATTCCCGAGCCACGTCCTGGTGTGAAGCAAGGATCCCATAAGAGGTTGGCTTCTGACCATTCAAAGGTTTCTGCAAAGATATGGAAAGAGGATAAGTGTACATCACCATCTCACACAGCCCTTGATCGAAAAGGCTCTGGTGGATGCAAAGATGCTGATAGTGCTAATGAAAGTCGGATGCACAATGGGGGTTGCAATCATTTTGGAGAAAACGAGGATTCAATAGATGATGAAGTGGTTGATTCTGACCAACAAGAAACTACAGTGTGGATACGTTGTGATGTTTATGACACTGGGATTGGAATACCAGGTACTTCTTACAATTGGTTAAGTCCATTGACATATCCATGATGCCATGACCTGGTTGCTATCCATAAATTTCATGGACACCTCTGACCATATTTGTATAAGCAGCTATTTTTTTTCAATATCTGGTTTTAATGTTGCTAAGCCAGTTTTACCTTGATTAACAGAAAATGCTATACCCAATCTATTCAAGAAATATATGCAAGTCGGAGCTGATACTGCTCGGAAGTATGGTGGCACAGGACTAGGGTTGGCAATCTGCAAACAACTGGTAATTTTCAAATCCTTCTAAATTTCATTTAGTTTTAACTTTGTTTTGGAACAGAAGTTTAAACACATTGAGTCATATGGTGTTCTATATTAATTTCATAGTCTTTTATGTTATCTTGCTTCATCTGGATTAAGAAACTGCTTCTTCTTAACTAGCATCATCTGTGGTATGAAAAGTATTGCCACATTTTAGTGCAAATTAAATTGTGGCATAATAATTTTCATGTGGCATAATAATTTTCACTTACATTGACATGACTTTTGCAGAAGTGTTTAGAATATTAAGTCCTTATCTTGACCCCTCATATTAATGAAACAGGCTGAGCTTATGGGCGGTCATATGACCGTATCCAGCAAAGAGCACCATGGATCTACCTTTACATTTGTTCTACCTTACAAGGTTTCACCTGTGTGTGATGGTTCGGATGACAATGATGAACTCTCCGAAATGGACAATCATGATGCTGCCTCTGAAGGAAATGATGATGATATAAATTCTGGTTTTTTCCAATTCCAACCGCGCATTTTAGGTTCTTTGTTTTCTTCTCACAGTTCTGGAAGAGCCAGTAATTTATCAGCAAATGGTTTTGGGTTGAACGCTTTGACCAAGAGTAATGGATTACCAGTGAACTCCTATTCTTTCCATTCCAATAGCAATACATCAAAAGAGACAGGATCAGTAGAAGATGCATGTTCAGTAGCTGAAGTTGTTGACACATCATCTGAGGCTGAAACTTCCTTCAGAAACACCCTAGATTCTGGCAACCCGAGCACATCTGGTAGAGATCAACAGATAAATGGATTTTTAGATCATCAGTCCCATACCCCTTCTTTAGCTTCCACTACTTCTGTAACTACAAACGGAGGTCAGAGTGAAATTTCAGAGAAAAGAGTCACCTTAGAAGAAAGTCGAATGCAGGAACAACCGGACAGAAGTTCTGAGTGCTCTTGTAGCAGTAGTGTAGATGTTTCAAAAACCTCTTTAAAACCCAAGATCCTTCTTGTAGAAGACAACAAAATAAATGTGATGGTAGCGCGGTCGATGATGAAGCAGTTGGGTCATGACATAGATGTAGTGAATAATGGAGTGGAAGCTGTGCGTACAGTTCAAAACAACAGTTATGACCTCATTCTAATGGTATGTTTGTTAAAAATTTGATGTCCTTTATTCAGAACTTTTGTATGTTGCACGGTAGCTCATACCTCACTTAATGACCTACACATGCATGTTTGTTGCTCATGTCAATATCAATTTTATTTTGCAGTTAAATGAGGGTTCTTGAACTTTAAATACCACAATCTGGTATTAAAACAGCCACCAGCAATGGTGTGCTTTCAAATGTTAAAATTGTGCTAGCAGCAGCCTAAGCCACGATGCCAAGCTATGCTGCTGCACAACCAAAATGCCAATCAACCATGGGTTGGCAAAAACAAAAGAAAAAATAAGAGAAGGTTAAGACTTGGAACTTCCAGAATTTTCAGTCTGTATGTATAGATTAGATCTTAATCAATCCAGTCTCCAGATAAGAAATGTAGCACCAGATGACTACTAAGCACCTTTTTGGTCCAATATTTAGGCAGAAACTTGTTCTCAGGCTCTGCATACAGCAATAGCTTACATCAAGATTTTGAAAAGTACCACCAGATTAATATGCACTTTCTGTTTTAATGTTTGCATCATACCAATAAAAAACCAGAAACTTTACTTGCTCTAGGCTCTATTTACATTAATATCGTACATTCGGTATCAAGTATCGGCCAGGGAAGGTTTTCACTCTCAAATCATGCTAACTTGTAGTGGTATGTTTTTTATTTGTGCAGGATGTGTTCATGCCAGTTATGGATGGCCTTCAAGCTACCAGATTGATACGATCATTCGAGGAATCTGGTAACTGGGATGCAGCAAAGAATGCTGGCATTGATGAAGAGGTGTCTCCTACAAATTGCTCTCAAAGAAGTCACGGATCCTCCAGGAAGCGGATCCCTATCATTGCAGTAAGAACCCACACTTTAAATGCTTAACTGTGTTTGCTTTACTGCCTCAATAGCTCCATCTTGTTCAGTTTTCCTTCTCTTGTTGGAGATCTTAATCTTAAAAATAAATACTCGAAATCTGTTTATTAGTTGGTTCTTATATATGAGATCCTTGCCAAATATTTCCAGTGGTTGGTTCCGACCTCGAAAATGAATGCATTCAAATCCTTTAGTCCCAAAAATGGAAATATATTCATGACTTACATGCATTCTTCTCCTCGTTTTGAGTAAACAGAAATATTTCATTGCCTTGGTTGCAATAGATAGTTATCAATCACCCTCTGCGGCTAACTGATGAAACTCATTTACATTATCGCAGATGACAGCCAATTCATTATCAGAAAGTGCAGAGGAGTGTTATGCAAATGGTATGGACTCTTTTGTCTCAAAGCCAGTTACATTCCAAAAGTTAAAAGAGTGCCTTCAAGAGTATCTACCATGACATATTTCCTTGTAAATGTATGCACCTGTACAGGAAAAGACAAAAAAGAAAGGAAAAAAAAATGATGTGTTAGGAAATTTTGTAACCAGTGTGTCAAGTTGCTCTCTACTAGTTGTCTTGTTCACAATGATGTACATTAATAGTTCCTCTACTAGTCCTCATAGCGGCTTCAACACATATCTGAAACTGATGTGGACTTTAACAATAATGGAAGGTTTTTATGAATTCCATTGAAGAGGGAAAAAAGTATGAGCCTCATATGGTTATCGTTGTCTTTAATTTACCTTTTAAATTCCATGAGGCGTACGGACAGTATAATTATCGGGTTCAAGTGAACCTAGAGTTTTCAACACGGAGCATAGCCATATTTGTAAAATATCATTACAACTTCAACAACTATTAGATTTGGAATCCATAATTTCAAATGTGTTCGGGTTCAGTGGTAAGAACTAAAAAGAGTATAAATACAGTATCCGCCTCGGACTCCATATCTCATTTTATATGTTGACTTTGACATCAAATTGGATTCTTCGTCCCATACAATAGGTGAGGGGTTATTATTTTTGAACTCTAAAAGATTAAAATATTAAATAAAATTTAGTATCGATATAATATCAAATATATTGATCATATTAGTGCGAATTTTGCATAATTGCTCAACTCTAGTGACTAGTGTTTAATAGGGAAAAATAACTAGTGTTTAAGCTGGGCAATTAGTTCATCAGCAAAAAGGAATAAGAAAAAAAAAAAAATAGTTCATCAGCAAAGTCAAACAGCTAGCTTGTAGAACCACAAGATAAGGCATACGGACAACTTGATTTTTAAGAGCCTGTTTGGCCAAGCTTCTGGGGAGCCAAAAGTGCTTATTTTTCTCCAAAAGTGCTTATTTTGGAAAATCGAGGTGTTTGGCCAAGCTTCTAGAAAAAAATAAGTGATTTTGAGTGGCAGCAGAAGCTGTTTTTCTGCTGTGGGGAAGAAGCTGAAAAAAGTAGCTTTTCCTTAAAAGTGCTTTTGAGTAGAAGCAGAAGCTGTTTTTAATTTCTATCATTCCAAAAATATCCTTACAAAAAATACTTATATACCAAATTACCCCTATATATTTTAACCTAATGATTATAATATATAAATAGTACATTACTTTTTTAATCACTATTTTTTCTACGTACACCTACATCACTACTATTACAAACTTTTAATCAAATAATATCTTTTTTTAAGGTATAGATCTATAATATTCAATTATAAATGCTGTATTTTGAAAATTTTTAACTAAATAAAAAAATTAAATCAATCTTTTGCAATTTGTTATACTTAAACAATGTTGTGTGATCTATTACGTACCCTTGAAACGCTTAAGTGTCGTTAGTACTTATGTGGATTGTTCTTGTTTTTTTGTTGAATGACGTCAAACTTTGTAGGAATGAAATGTCAAAATGTGTTGAAGCATAAGAAAAGTAACTATGTACTTCCTCTCTTACTATTAAGTCGAGGGTAAAACATTAATAATTCCCAAAATATTCATCTTTTGCAATTGTTATACTTAAACAATTAAGTGTTTGTGATTATTACGTACCCTGAACAATAATATTCACAATTTCAAACTCCTTGGACGGACCGGGTTGATGTATGCATTTCACGTGTCACTAAGGCAAAGTGCCATAGTGAGTTCGTGATAGGACAGAAGTCGAAATGCACGGAAGATTAACAAGTCAAATGATGGATGGCTTGGTGGGAGAGTTGATGGAGCTAAAACTAGTGCTGCTGGTGTTTGATCTGAACTCAGCTTGTTCAATTCCAGTGCATGTGTTTTCACCATCATTGAGTGTCAAGTGTGGCATCGAACTTGAGCTACTAGTCCATTTATCGAATGATGAGCTCTTATTTTGAGCCATGGTTAAACGTCTCCTTTTATTCAATGGGCTTTCCTCCTCCTCCATTTCTTCCACACTTTTCACTTCAGCTAAGTTCATGAATGACCTTGATCTTCCTTTATAGTAGCTGGATAATCCTCGCCTGCAGAAAGGGAAATGTAAAATTAATCTCATCAACACGAAGAGATCATGAGAAAATTTAGACGACGACTTATTTTTATGCATAAAAAAGTTGTTGAATCTCCTCAATACGTACGGGATATTTTTAGGGTAACGGAAATTGGGTTGGGACTACAAAATAGTAAGATATTTCTAGTGTAGCTGAGATTAAAATAATTGCTATAGATGCGTGTTTTATTTCTAGGTACTATTTTTGTACTTCCCCTTGACCAAATTTCTGCCTGCGCTACAGAATGTTCAAGTCAGATAAAAAACACATTAGCATCTGCATTTATTTCACATCATATCATTGAATCCTACTATACAAAAAGTACGTAAAGACATTATTAGGGAATTTTCCAAAGGAAGAGAGTTAATAAAACTTACTTGATAGGAAGAGCATCCTCCAAAGAAGCCAAAGAAATAAGAGATCCCTCGACAAGCTTACTTTGAGCCTCTTCACCATCTTCTTCTCCTCCTCCATCACCATCACTCATCAAACCAATGGATGAGCTACTACCATCACATTCAAAAGACAAAAAATCACTATTGTTTTGAACTAAACTAATTTTCATTTCATCATCATTTATAACTCCATTTTCTCCCACAAGAGAATTGTCCTTCTTTTGTGGAACACAAGACATGATTGATAATATTCAAAAGGGTTTCTCTTCTTTTTTTCTACATTTTTCTCTTCCAAGTGAAGAGAGGATTTATTGACATGAAATGAGGTGTTGTTTTTTGGCCTTTTTGAGGAGTAGGGTGAAGGGGGGTATAACATGCATGGCGGTGGTGAAAGAGCAACTGTAGAGTAGATAGAGAAACAAGACAAATGTATATAAAAATAGAGGATCAAAGATGATTTTCAAGCCATTCTTGACCTTAAAGGGCAAGAAAATGGAAGTCACATAAAGCCATAAAAAAGACCGTCGTGTTCTATATATATAGATACATTATATATAGAGCAAGGTCATGGTGGGGGAGGGGGAAATTAAGGAACAACATATATGTTGGGTGGTTGCCGGAAGGGAATAGGAAGATAGAAGAGACTTGACACGTTGCTTGATGTGGGGAAGAGTGGCAGTTTCACTAACGTACGTGCACTACAAATAAAAGAAAATGAGAAAGGTAAAGGTCATAAACTTTGTGTCGTAACAATTTTCACAACAAGAATTATTTTTATACTTGTTATAAGAAGTTTCTTTATGTGTAAATTTTGGTTGATCATCATTAGTTCGTTTTTCTTTATATTTTACGTTTGTTTCTTTTTTTTTTTTTTTTTTTTGGTTTTTCTTACTTTAATGTTGTTTTCTACTGAAAGCATAAATTAAGTACATTCTATAACACTTTAAGTCATTGCTCGAAATTTTGAGAGAGAACTCCTGTATCTCACTAAAAAACTAAATCCATTCACTAAATTTCTTCTTCTTCTTTTTCTTGACATAAAACTCAATCAATTTTCAATGTAAATTACAATTCCTCCCGACCCACCTGATCATGAAACCAAATCATTAAACACGAAAAAACATACTTTCCTTAAAAAACTTACTCAAACAGTTCCATTATCTACACCCAATGATCTTGATCTCCCTCTAAATACTCATCCTACCTATAATGATGAATCTATTCTAGACCCTGAAATCAACAATAAAAATAGTTGCATAATCCTTAGCCCATCTGATTTGGAAAGTTTATATCGTCCATGAAATTTTTTCGTTATTATCAAGTGTTTGGGAAAAAAAAATCATCACTACCTAAAAGCTCAAATCCAGCACTGATGGAAACCCTTTGAAGATTTTCCTCTAATTGACCTTGGTGTTGATTATTACATTGTTAAATTCGTAAAAGAGGAAAATTTTAAAATAGCTCTTCATAATGGACCATGATTCATAAATGGCTTTTTCATATCCGTTAAAAAATGGGAACCAAATTTTATAGCCTCGTAAGCCAAACTAACATACACAGCAATTTGATTAAGACTCCCAGAATTACCAATGGAGTTCTATGACAATAAAGTCTTAGCAAAAGTGGGGAATAGTATTGGCAGATTATTAAAAATAGATACATGTACCTCTTTTAGCTCATGTATACATTGAACACCATAGACAACAAATTATTTATGAGCAGGATAACATCTTATGTACCAAATGTTGCCGTTAAGGACAAATATATGATCACTGCATATTTCATACTCCTAGTTCTAATAACGACAACCACTTAAATACTAACTATCATTCTCCTATCACTAGTTCTTTTTTATAGGTCTGTCCAAACAAAGATGACTGGAAGACGGTTTCTTTTCCTAGGAAGAAAGGAAGCAACAATAAAGCTTCCTCACCTCACACTCATCAGAAAACAAATGCCAAGTCGGCTAGCATTAATATCAAACTTATTGATGGAAAAAATGGTATCTCGACGTCAATCTTTGCATTACAAGGAAAAAACAACAAGGATTCTCTTATTTAATCTACTCACACTAAAAAATTTCTAAGACGGGAGACGAAGCTTCCGTGCATGCCTCCCTTCCGTATCACTCAAATATTGTTGACAATATGGAGGAGGTACACGTGACAAGCATGCAGGGTATGAGGGATGATTTGCAATCATTGCTAAATCCCCTCATGCAAAATCTCTTGTTTCCATATCTCCACCGCCCCCTACAACCAATACAAATTCTACAAACATCATTAAACCTAGCCTAAGCCCTAATACAGCTACACCAATCAAATAACACGCATTTACTCTATGACAATAAAGTCTTAGCAAAATTAGGGAATAGTATTGGCAGATTATTAAAAGTAGATACATGTACCTCTTGTAGCTCATGTATACATTGAACGCCATAGACAACAAAACATTTATGAGCAGGATAGCATCTTATGTACCAAATGTTGCCGTTAAGGACACATATATGATCAATGCGTATTTAATACTCCTAGTTCTAATAACGACAACCACTTAAATACTAACTATCATTCTCCTATCACTAGTTCCTTTTTATAAGTCTGTCCAAACAAAGATGATTGGAAGATAGTTTCTTTTCATAGGAAGAAAGGAAGCAACAATAAAGCTTCCTCACCTCACGCTCATCAGAAAACTAATGCCAAGCCGGCTAGCATTAATGTCATACTTTTTGATGGAAAAAATGGTATCTCGACGCTCAATCTTTGCATTATAAGGGAAAAACAACAAGGATTCTCTTATTTCCTCTACTCACACTCAAAAATTTCTAACACGGGAGAGGAAGCATACATGCATGCCTCCCCTTCCGTAATCAACTCAAAAGATAATTCTTTCTATGTTTTGGAAAATATGGAGGAGGTACACGTGACAAGCATGCAGGGTATGAGGGATGATTTGCAATTATTGCCAAAATCCCCTCATGCAAAATCTCTTGTTTCCATATCTCCACCGCCCCCTACAACCAATACAAATTCTACAAACATCATTAAACCTAGCCTAAGCCCTAATACAGCTACACCAATCAAATAACATGCATTAACTCTATGACAATAAAGTCTTAGCAAAAGTGGGGAATAGTATTGGCAGAATATTAAAAATAGATACATGTACCTCTTCTAGCTCATGTATACATTGAACGCCATAGACAACGAAACATTTATGAGCAGGATAGCATCTTATGTACCAAATGTTGCCGTTAAGGACACATATATGATCAATGCGTATTTAATACTCCTAGTTCTAATAACGACAACCACTTAAATACTAACTATCATTCTCCTAACACTAGTTCCTTTTTATAAGTCTGTCCAAACAAAGATGATTGGAAGATGGTTTCTTTTCATAGGAAGAAAGTAAGCAACAATAAAGCTTCCTCACCTCACGCTCATCAGAAAACTAATGCCAAGCCGGCTAGCATTAATGTCATACTTTTTGATGGAAAAAATGGTATCTCGACGCTCAATCTTTGCATTATAAGGGAAAAAACAACAAGGATTCTCTTATTTCCTCTACTCACACTCAAAAATTTCTAACACGGGAGAGGAAGCTTACATGCATGCCTCCCCTTCCGTAATCAACTCAAAAGATAATTCTTTCTATGTTTTGGACAATATGGAGGAGGTACACGTGACAAGCATGCAGGGTATGAGGGATGATTTGCAATTATTGCCTAAATCCCCTCATGCAAACTCTCTTGTTTCCATATCTCCACCGCACCCTACAACCAATACAAATTCTACAAACATCATTAAATCTAGCCTAAGCCCTAATACAGCTACACCAATCAAATAACATGCATTTACTCTATGACAATAAAGTCTTAGCAAAAGTGGGGAATAGTATTGGCAGATTATTAAAAATAGATACATGTACCTCTTCTAGCTAATATATACATTGAACACCATTGACAACGAAACATTTATGAGCATGATAGCATCTTATGTACCAAATGTTGCCGTTAAGGACACATATATGATCAATGCGTATTTAATACTCCTAGTTCTAATAACGACAACCACTTAAATACTAACTATCATTCTCCTATCACTAGTTCTTTTTCATAGGTCTGTCCAAACAAAGATGATTGGAAGACGGTTTCTTTTTCTAGGAAGAAAGGAAGCAACAATAAAGCTTCCTCACCTCACGCTCATCAGAAAACAAATGCCAAGTCGGCTAGCATTAATGTCAAACTTTTTGATGGAAAAAATGGTATCTCGACGCTCAATCTTTGCGTTACAAGGGAAAAACAACAAGGATTCTCTTATTTCCTCTACTCACACTAAAAAATTTCGAACACGGGAGAGGAAGCTTCCGTGCATGCCTCCCCTTCCGTAATCAACTCAAAAAATAATTCTTTCTCTGTTTTGGACAATATGGAGGAGGTACACGTGACAAGCATGCAGGGTATGAGGGATGATTTGCAATCATTGCCTAAATCCCCTCATGCAAAATCTTTTGTTTCCATATCTCCACCGCCCCCTACAACCAATACAAATTCTACAAACATCATTAAACCTAGCCTAAGCCCTAATACAGCTACACCAATCAAATAACATGCATTTACTCTATGATAATAAAGTCTTAGCAAAAGTGGGGAATAGTATTGACAGATTATTAAAAATAGATATATGTACCTCTTCTAGCTCATGTGTACATTGAACACCATAGGCAACAAATCATTTATGAGCAGGATAGCATCTTATGTACCAAATGCTGCCGTTAAGGACACATATATGATCAATGTGTATTTAATACTCCTAGTTCTAATAACGACAACCACTTAAATACTAACTATCATTATCCTATCACTAGTTCTTTTTCATAGGTCTGTCCAAACAAAGATGATTGGAAGACGGTTTCTTTTCCTAGGAAGAAAGGAAGCAATAATAAAGCTTCCTCACCTCACGCTCATCAGAAAACAAATGCCAAGTCGGCTAGTATTAATGTCAAACTTTTTGATGGAAAAAATGGTATCTCGACGCTCAATCTTTGCGTTACAAGGGGAAAAAAACAAGGATTCTCTTATTTCCTCTACTCACACTCAAAAATTTCTAACACTGGAGAGGAAGCTTTCGTGCATGCCTCCTCTTCCGTAATCAACTCAAAAATAATTCTTTCTCTATTTTGGACCATATGGAGGAGGTACAGGTGACAAGTATGCAGGGTATGAGGGATGATTTGCAATCATTGCCTAAATCCCCTCATTCAAAATCTTTTGTTTCTATATCTCCACCGCCCCCTACAACCAATACAAATTCTACAAACATCATTAAACCTAGCCTAAGCCCTAATACAGCTACACCAATCAAATAACATGCATTTACTCTATGACAATAATGTCTTAGAAAAAGTGGGGAATAGTATTGGCAGATTATTAAAAATAGATACATGTACCTCTTCTAGCTCATGTATACATTGAACGCCATAGACAACAAATCATTTATGAGCAGAATAGCATCTGATGTACCAAATGATGCCGTTAAGGACACATATATGATCAATGTGTATTTAATACTCCTAGTTCTAATAGCGAGAACCACTTAAATACTAACTATCATTATCCTATCACTAGTTCTTTTTCATAGATCTGTCCAAACAAAGATGATTGGAAGACAGTTTCTTTTCCTAGGATGAAAGGAAGCAACAATAAAGCTTCCTCACCTCACGCTCATCAGAAAACTAATGCCAAGCCGGCTAGCATTAATGTCATACTTTTGATGGAAAAAATGGTATCTCGACGCTCAATCTTTGCATTATAAGGAAAAAACAACAAGGATTCTCTTATTTCCTCTACTCACACTCAAAAATTTATAACACGGGAGAGGAAGCTTCCGTGCATGCCTCCCCTTCCGTAATCAACTCAAAAAATAATTTTTTTCTCTGTTTTGGACAATATGGAGGACACGTGACAAGCATGCAGGGTATGAGGGATGATTTGCAATCATTGCGTAAATCCCCTCATGCAAAATATCTTGTTTCCATATCTCCATCGCCCCCTACAACCAATACAAATTCTACAAACATCATTAAACCTAGCCTAAGCCCTAATACATGTACACCAATCAAATAACATGCATTTACTCTCTCCCCACCCCCCCTAACGCCACCTAAATCAGCTTCTTTGGAAATTGACACTATATCTAACAGTGTATATTGCATAGCCTTTCCACTCCCATTACTTCCACCTTTAAACTATTCCACGTCCCTACTTAAAGATGCCGAGGATCCCAAGTACTACCATCCGGAGAGCAAGACTCCAAAGATTAATTCTAACAGTGAACTCTCGAATCCATACTTACCTAAACATGAACCCTCCCAATCCACCACCACCTCAACCCCCTCAATCTGAGTTCCAGGGCTTTAATTAATCCTGCATGCTGAGATGTTGCTACAAATACACTAGCTAAAGTAAATATGTCTTCGGACCTTTCTCCTACCCCCTCCCCCTCCCCACTAAATGAACCCACAATCTTTCTCTTGGAATGAACATGGCCTTCAGGGCCATGCACTCCTTTTCAACGTGATGGCGAACAATCAAGAAATTATGGTAGCCCCACCAAACCCACGCTTCTTGGCTCAGATAATAACAGAAGGGATGTGTATGGGGATAGAACAGTACATGGATCACCTATTTTACTAACACATTATCCAACCTCTAGCTTATCAACAAAATCACTTCATGAACCAAGCCCCGGTCCTACCTTTTTACCACCGACTAGGGAACAACTTCAACCTAGTTTTTGGCCCTTGGCCAATCTAACATATTCCCATGGAAATGGATGTAAATCCACACTCTAAAGAAGTGAACTTACCACCATTATTTGTTCCAGAACAAAATCCAAACAACGCAAAATTCCGCACCTCAGGTCCCACAGGTAAACCTACAAGCCTTTGTTGTAAGTCTATAGGAAATCATGAGAATGATTTTCAAGGTAAGACAAGAGAAGAAATATGTGCTCTTTTTTCCGCTCTCGATGCCAAATGTCCAATAGACATAAGATACCCCGTTAATCAAAGGATGGGAAAGTATAACCATGGCAATTAGTCCAACCTTGGGGGACAATGTGATTACAACTATGGGGAACCAAGCCAACAACTCGAATGTTCCAATGAATAGGCCTACGTATTTTCTTGTTTGGAATTTAAGGGGTGCAAATAATGATGACTTCTGTTGGAACTTTCGCTCTACTCTAGATTATCATCTTCCTGTCTTGGTAACTCTAATTGAAACCAATATAGAAGATCACTCACATCTACAAGAAGATTTTGGTTTCACTAGTATAATATAGGCTTCAGCTGATACTTCAGTTGATGGCCGTTGTGGTGGCATTGTGATCCTCTGGATTGACAAGTTTATCACCCTCAGTAATGTCTATCTTAGTGGACACGAAATTCATGCAATGGTGAAAGTACCTCCTTCACTCAAACTTTTATGTTCTCAGCAATTTTTGATTATCGAACGAGGCTTATGTTATGGGAAATCCTAGCTACTATTTCCAAAACACACTCACTGTCATGGTTAGTGAGTGGTGATTTTAATGAGGTCTTAACCTCTGAAAAAAATAGGGTGGTAGAAAATTAAATACAACCCGTTTATCCTACTTTTGGAGGTGTTTGCAAAATTGTAATTTGATTTTGGGTTTAAAGGTGCTAAGTATACTTGGTGTAATAAAAGACATAGACATGGCCTTATCCTTGAATGCTTAGATCAATGTTTTATAAACGAAAAATGTCTTAAACTATTTTCAAATCTTTTGGTCACTCATCTCCCTAGGCTGCACTTTGACCACTGTCCCTTTCGTATAAAATTATTTGACCAAAATGCTTTCACTTATTCAAATGATTTTGTTTTAAAAAGATGTGGTGTCATCATCCAGATTTCATAATGTTTACATTAAAGAAGGAGAGGTTTTTTGCCTGCAGTTATTCGTGTTTGAGTATTCTATTTTTATTTTGTATTGATTTAAAATTTGTAGAAATATATGTTGTTACTCATGCATGGTCTATATCCCCTTATTATTGCACTGGTAGTGATATTTTTAGGACAAATTTATTTCTAGGTACTATTTTTTTTTTTAATTCTGCTTGGCAAAATTTTTGGCTCCACTACTGAATGTTCAAATCAGATTAAAAAAAAAAAGGAAAAACATTAGTGTTTGCATTTATTTCACATCATTAAATCCTACTACAAAAAAAATAAGTAAAGACATATTATTAGGTAATTTTCAAAGGAAAAGACTTGAGAGAACTGACTTGATAATAAGAGCATCTTCCAAAGAAGCCAAAGACATAAGTGTCACGACCCAATTTCCAAGGGCTCGTGATGGCACCTAAACAACATTTGCCTAGGCGAATCAATGAAACAAGATGCGGAAAAGAACAATAATGTGAAAAGATCATAAATGGATATATAAATATAAAAGTGTGAAGTCCAAAAGAATATATCCACAAAAGAATTGGAGCATTCTAAGAGTGACTCAATAAAGTATGAATATACATTAAAGAAATCTGAGTCCTATCTCTAAGTGACTCCGGCGGTATGCCACCACGGTCTGTGTGGTCGGCTCACCTCAATCAAAAGTCTCAGAAGCCTCGGGAACCGCTAACGTCCGGGCTGCTGACTGGATGAAGGACTTGCGCACGTAGCAGAGTAAGTTATGAGCCGAAGCCCAGTAAGATCACCGACAGGCCCGCTAAGGTACCCTTGCGGGACAAGTCGCTACATGCATCATAAGCAACAACATACTATAGTAATCATACAATAAAGTAGTGAAATCACAAATAGATGTAACACATTCCATACACACAAGTAGTAACCAGAAGTCTCAAGGATTATGCCCATCCAACGTAAGGCATAGGTCAACTCAGCGGCGGTTTGGAGGTCCAATCTCTACTCCCGTGCCGACTAACCTAGACCTACGATGGACTAGCAACACCACTACTAAGTATCAACCCTATACCGTGACCCGAAGTCACTATCACAATCATGAATAAGTAGACCAACGACCCGTAGTCGTTGGCTCATCTCAAATCTGTCTACGATCGCACCACACCCCCTGTCAAGTGCGTCGTATCTCAATAAATCAAGTGACTACACCACACCCACTGTCAAGTGTGTCACATCTCAAAGATCAAGTGTCCACACCACACCCCCTGTCAGGTGTGACACATCTCATAGTATAGGCGACACCACACCCCCTGTCAAGTGTCCCTCTAACAGTATTAATATCCACGACATTAATAACAATAACAGAAATAATAACAGAAATATTAATAACGATAATATTTCACAGTCACCGTAACCCAGGTTGGTTATGCTAGCTGAATGTAAGGCGAAGGTTAACCCGACCACAGTTTGGGGGTACAATCCCTACTCCCACGTCGTCCAACCCAAGGTTACGTATAGACAGCACTACCCAACCCGGCACGTGAACAAATCAAGTACCAATATCATACAAAAGCCGGCAAAATCCTCGGCAAGACATTTATCATGACGTGCCGGCAACATCCTCGGCCATGTCCCAAGTTCTTGCTATCTAAGCATGGCGTAGCAAGCGTTACTACGATATAAATTTAAGCTACCTCGACGTAGCGTTTATACCGGCACATACCTCGGTCGAGTCACAATCTCGCTATTTATAACAAACAATAATAGCAAGTAATTCAAATCATTAATCCTAACCATTTTTAGGTATATATATGCGTACATGAAGCATACTAGCATGAAGGAAGAGTCCACAAGCACAATAGAGGTCAAGTCTCACTTACCTCGAAATTCGGGCTCAAATGCCGGGAAGAATCTCCTTTCCCGCTCGCCTTGTCCGCGAAGGACTTTCCACTAGGTCTATTAAGACAAGATATAGCACATATGAGTGCTCAATTATAGCTATTTAAGCCTATAGGCATCCTAGGGTAAAAATTACCAAAATGCCCCCGGGTAGGGCCGAGCCCTAAATTTACAAAATGTACTTTTCCGGACTCCCCACGCTCCCGTGAGTCCAAAAGTACACTTAGATTCCACACGCGAGCCTTGCTCGATGTCTTTCCCCAATTCTTAAGAATCTAGGGTTCTAACCCATTTCCAAGAATCAACCCTTTGATTCTTGTGTTAATCAACATAAAAATGGATTGAAAGGGCTTACCTTAAGTGTAAGTATGACTGGGTCTTCAAGAAATACCCAAAAATCGCCTCAAGAGCTCACCAAATGATTTTTATAAGTTATGAACCGAAATGGCCCGAAATGGCCTTTTTTATAGCAGTTTTTGCCTCTGTGACAGCTTCTTTTGAGAAAATCATAACTTTTGATAGGAATTTCTAAATGACCTGAAACCAGTGCCATTACAACCACAACTCAAAGGGCTACAACTTTCATGTTTTGAGTTTTTCCTAATTTCTTACGGATTGGCCGGAAAATCAGCTTTTATCCAGCTGTTTGCGCCAAAACAGAACAGAAAAGTCGCACCAGATTTTCTACTGTTTTAGGGGCAAAACGGGACCCTACGAAGCTCGGAATGATCCCAAATTTTGCACAAAAATCATAAAATACTTGGGTGACATGCTCGTCAAGACGAAACTCAATTCGGACCTCCAGAACTCAAAAGGTGGGTCCCACGGCAAAGGTTCAATTTTCGACTTTCGCCAAAATAGAGAAATTTAATCAAACGACCTCGGAATCCAATTCCGAAAGTTGCTACAAGTCACAAATGACTATACGAACCTAACGGAATTTTCGGATCTCTCATCGGAGCTCATTTGCTCAAATCGAGCTCGGAAACCTCTTTTAACTCTTTTAAACTTCCGAAACGGGGACTTTATCAAAAGTCCTATCAAACGAGATCCGTTTTCAATTTTGAAGGTTGCTACATATCATAAATGACGAGACGGACCTAACGGTGCGCTCGGATTTTCCATCGGGGTTCGTTTACTCAAAACGACCTATCGAAACCCCATATTCCTTTCCGGAATTTCATAAACGGATCCTTTTCTCGAAAACCTATCAAACGGACTCCGTTTCGACTCAGATTTCACAGACGGGTCATAAATGACCTAACGGAGCTTTTGGGACTGTCGACACGCAAATCAAGGTCCCGGATCCCGTAACGACTATTTGAGGGTCGTTACAATAAGAGATCCCTCAACAACCTTACTCTGAGCTTCGTCACCATCTTCTTCTCCTCCTCCATCACCATCATTCATCAAACCAATGGATGAGCTACTACCATCACACTCAAAAGACAAAGAATCACTATTTTTTTGAACTAAACTAATTTTCATTTCATCAGCATTTATAACTCCATTTTCTTCCACAAGAGAACTATCCTTCTGTGGAATACAAGACATGATTGATATTCAAAAGGATTTCTCTTTTTTTTCCTTCTTTTTTCTAAATTTTTCTCTTTCAAATGAAGAGGATTTATTGACATGAAATGGGATATGGTTTTTGGCCTTTTTGAGGAGTAGGGTGGGGGTATAACATGGCTGGTGAGCTGTTGGGATAGAGCGGTGGTGAAAGAGTAAGTGTAGAGAAGATAGAGAAACAAGACAAATGTATATAAAAGTAGAGGATCAAAGATGAATTTAAAGCCATTCTTCACCTTAAGGGAAAGAAAATGGAAGTCACATAAAGCCATATAAAAGATCGTCGTGTTCTACATATATAGATATATTATCTATAAAGAAAGGTCATGGTGGGGGAGAGAAAGATTAAAGGAAGAAAATATATGTAGGGTGGTAGTCGGAAAGAAACAGGAAGATAGAAGAGATTTGACACGTTGCATGAAGTGGGGGAAAGTGGCCGTTTCAGTATTCCCGTAACTACACTCCAAAATAGAGAAAATAAGTGGCCATTTGTTTTTATTAAAATTAAGATGCCTGAATCTGAATGCATATCTGAATATTAAGATAATATGTTTAGATCTGAACATTAAATGATTAAGACTGTTTGTTTTAAACATTTGAATGTTTGTTATTTATTTATATTTAAAATAATATGTCTACATTATATATAAACAAGATAACAAACAAAAATAATTATTTAACAAAAAAGATATTTAAATATAAATGAATATCATACGCCAATTGATAGTGCCCAGGAACTTTCATATTAGTTAGATTAAAAATTTTAACTTAAAACTTAGAAAACTTAGAAAAGGCTATGAACAGTAGAAAGGAAGCTGTAGAATTGTATACTGAGTCGACCAAGATTAATCAACCAAATATTTTGTCAGAAATTCATAAGCTCCTTTTGTATTGGAATAATCATTCCTTCAAAACTCTATCATCTTCTCTAAAATTTTGTTGCCTCTTTCTATTTTAGCCATGGTCTTCCATTATAATCCACCAACTTTCATCAACGCCTACTTCAGTTTCCGCCAATTTTCTTCTCAAATCAGACTTCCAAGGTGTCAATTTTAACTCCAACATTAAAGCTGAAAATACCATTAAAAGTGATGACCTCAACTCCAAATACCAGTACAGTTTAAAAACTTATCATTTGGGGAGAAAAGATTTGACTGGAGATCGTTAGTTGGAGAGTGAGGGGGATACGTGCAGTTGTGGTTGAGCGAAATACGGAGCATGATTTTAAAAGAAAGAAAAAGCAGCTTATTTTTTCTTAGGTCTGTATAGTATTAAGTCTTTACCAAATATCTGATTCTAACCGATGTATTCAGGCCTATTAAGAGGTTTTAAAAATAAAAAAACAAATGGACTTAATGGGCTGAGAGCTGAATCATTCAGATTCAGAGCCTCATTAAGTGCAAACAAATGAGGCCTAAGAAAGGTAAAGGTCATTAACTTTGTGTCTGAACATTTTTCACAACAAGAATTGTTTTTATACTTGTATTGGTCGATTTCCGTTCGATCACAAAAGAAACAGACTTGATCGTGTAACAAGACGTTGATTGACTTCGAAGGTGTCGAGATCGGAAAGAAGCTGCTTCGGTTTGGTTTCGTTCGGTTGTGCAATGTTGTGATCGGATAAAATCGAAGACAACATCATAGTGGATAAGCTTTAACTGATCCTCATCTCTAAAATATCGGAACAGACTTGGCGAATTTAGTGGAGTGGATGACGACGTGCAACAGTTGGAAGAGAAACGTGGAGAAGTGGAAATCTGCTAGGGTTTGGGATTCTCCACTACTTCAACCTATAAATAGGACCTCATATTTTCATGTGAGGACACCCTTCATCTGAGCAACATTTTTTCGTTCTTCAAAGCCATTACTTTCATCACAAAGCTATAGTCATTTGTTGTCAACTTGTTGCACTTAAAGACAATCATTGTATTCAAGCTTTGATCGCGGCTTGGTTCAAACGTGGAAGGAGATCTGTTCTTTCCATTGAAGCACCATCCATCAATTCATCAAATACAATAAGCCTTTATCGCTTTAATTATTTATTTATTGCTTGCTCGTTTAAGTCCATACTTGTCTTAATCATAGCATATTTTGCTCGGTTACCGCGTTTAATTTAAATAATTTGTCATCGTTATTCTCATCGCATAAACAACTCATCGATTTGTTCATCGTTAAGTTACATCGGATTCATTGCTGTTGTCTCATATTATTCGACTGAGTGTATTCACTCACCATCGTATTGTATTCACTCACCATCGTATTGCATTCACTCACCATCGTATTGCGTTCACTCATCATCGAATCAGTTATTGTTATCGTATTTAAGTAACTGTGCATCTTGCTGAAACGAAGTCATCTCATCGTACATTACTAGCCTGTCCTTTATTTCAAACTTGTTTGCTGGCTTTGAATTGTTCGACTTCAACCTGACATCGAATCCACATACTTGACATCGAATCTACACCTTTGACATCGACTTTAGAATTGCTTCCGAGTTAAAACTCTTGATATCGATTAATTCGCTTACGTAAATTGCTTATCAATCGACCGAATTGAGATATAAAACGGTCGCCTTAGACTCAACTAAATATAAATTTAATTGTAAAACCTGATATATTTTTGGGAAATACAGTTTGGCGCCCACCGTGGGGTCTAGGCAATCGATTTATTCCGAAATTTGGATCGTTTGATGCTACTTACGTTTGATTTCTTGTCTTGAAATGGCAGATGAACGTAACATCGAAGCTCTGAACGGTCAACAACTGCTCAATCCCAATGACGGGGTTCATGTTCCGACCAACGTTGAAGCGGTCGATGAATCTGCCAACAACGAGCAGGATCCAACTCATGACGACATTCCTACTGGTTCACAATTGAACGCGCGCCAAGCGCGGCGTTCGGGTAAGGAGCCCGCAGTCGAAACTGAGTCAGGGGGTGCAAACGCAGCGTTAGTGGCGTATTTGAGGAGGCATGATGCTTAGTTCGAAATAATACAAGAACAGTTGAAGGCACTATCTAACTCTATCGGAAACAGAGCACCCACCTCCCCGATCATACCCCCAGCAAGCATTCCGACTTCGGTTCCTCAGGGCGCCGTAACAGGGGGACTTGCAGCGGGGGTCGGATCTGGAGGATCGGGTAAGGAAGTAAGAATAATGGCTACGATGCAAACCTTGTTGAATGACACAGTCGATAAGAAGTTTGGTGAGATCAAGTCTTTCATGGAGAAGTTACCAGGGGTCCCGAAGTTAACGGACGAGTTCGCTAAAAAATCGATCTCAAAGCGCCCGTTCCCAGCAAGTGCAGCCCCACTTCCCATACCCAAAACTTTCAAATTACCAGAAAGTTTGAAATACGATGGAACCACAGATCCAAGGGATCACATTGATATGTTTTCGGTTGCAGTTCAGGCAAATGATCTGACTTCGGAGGAGATCAATTCGATCAGCCTTAAGAAGTTTTGTGAAATATTGAAAGGAGCAGCATTGAAATGGTATCTACAGCTGCCTGAAAACGAGATACTAAGTTTCGACGACATGTCAGCGAAATTCATTCGATCACATACTGGAGCAAAGAAGATAGCACCAAGGGTGGAGGACATCTTGAACGTTAGGCAGCGGCCCGGGGAAACTATCAAACAGTTTGTGAAACGGTTCAATGATGAAAAGATTCATATCCCGAATCTCGAAGAAAGGTGGGCTTGTTTAACCTTTGCCAATAACTTGCGCACTGATTCGATAGAGGTATGGAAACTGAAGGATCGTCTCAGGGAGATCGACGCATGGACTTTCGATGCGTTGTATCGTGAGTGTGAGCCAAGGATTAGGGCCGAGGAGGAAGAATTGCAGCTAGCCCGAAATAATTATCATTATGATCGGCCAGCAAGAAGAGTCGATCACGACAGGCGAGACTACAGGGACCAACGATGGGGACCCTATAGTTTCCCTCGAATGGGGAGCAACAACCACGAAGCTGGCAGCTCAAAAAATCAGTCGAAGAAGGCACAGTCGAACACATCCTCGGTTCCGAAAGACCGACCACTGCCTCCAAAAGTAACGGAATACAATTTTTGCATATCGACACCAAATTTAGTGAATCATTTGAAAGGGATGGGTGATAAAGTTGTAAAATTCCCAGGTCGCATAAAGTCGAATCCTAATACCAGGGATGAAACTCTATGGTGTGCATTTCACCATGACTTCAGCCATACAACGGAAGAATGCAAGGCATTGAGGTACGAAGTGGCCAGCCTATTAGAAAAGGGTCACTTGGTGGAGTTCTTGACTGAGAGAGGACGAAACAATTTTAATAAGAAGAAGGACGATGAGCCGCCAAAGCCTCCTGCCCCCAGGAAAACGGTGAATGTCATTACCGGAGGAGATGGTGTTTGTGGGGTAACCTACACTACAAAGAAGTATGCAAAAGTCTCTTTCACACGAGACAAGCGAACACGAGGTGACATGACCGATGATATCGTGTTCGGGGATTCCGACTTCGATAGAAGGATTCATCCCCATCACGATGCACTTGTTGTCACGACAAGGATCGACGATGCCAATGTAAAGAGGGTATTAATCGACGCTGGCAGTTCGGTTAACATCATACATGCAAGGGTGGTTGAACAATTGCAGTTGAGTGATAAGATTGTGCCTCGCTCAACGGTCTTGTCGGGTTTCAACAATTCAAGTGAAGTGACCGTTGGAGAAATTACGATTAAGACCTATGCAGAGGGTGTAGAGAGTGAAACATCGTTTCAAGTAATGAAAGGCGAAATGGCATACAACGTAATTTTGAGTCGACCGTGGATCCATGCTATGGGAGTGGTCCCATCGACCCTGCATCAAGTCGTGAAATTCCCTACCCCATGGGAAATTCGTGAAATCAGAGGCGAACAACAGGCTTCACGAGAATGTTACTCAGTAGCTGTCAAGGAAGGCTTTCGATTGTAGCAATCACAGTTAGTGGAACCCGTGGCCGGAAGCTTCACTTCGGTTCCGTCGTGCGCCTCAACACAGCTACCGGAATCCGAAGTCGAAGGCGACTTCACACAGGTTTCACCATGTAAGCTAGTGGGACCCGTGGTCGGAAGCTTCACTTCGGCTCCGTCGTGCGCCTTAACGCAGCTACCGGAATCCGAAGTCGAAGGCGACTTCGCACAGGTTCCACCATGTGTGAGAGAACCGTATAAGCAAAAAGCTGGAGACTCTACGATAGAAGAATTAGAAGAAGTAATGTTATTTGATGACAAGCCTGATCGGAAAATCTATGTTGGAGCTGAACTGGATACCGAAGTAAAAACAAAAATCATATCCTTCCTCAAGGATAATTCTGATTGTTTTGCCTGGTCCCACGCGGATATGGTGAGAATCGATCCAAAGGTTGCCACGCACAAATTAAATGTTGATCCAAAATATCGGCCGGTGAAGCAAAAGAAACGGCCGAATGGAGGATTCCGAAGGAAGGTGATCAACGATGAAGTAGAAAGGCTGCTAGCAAATGGATTCATTAAAGAGGTGAAATATCCAGAATGGCTTGCAAATACCGTTGTAGTACCCAAGAAAAATGGCAAGTGGAGGGTATGCGTTGACTATACCGACCTCAACAAAGCCTGCCCAAAAGATTCGTTCCCACTGCCTCACATCGATAGACTGATCGATTCCACGGCAGGGCACGAAATGTTGAGTTTCTTGGATGCCTATTCAGGTTATAATCAAATTTCGATGGACCCATTAGATCAGGAGAAGACGTCGTTTATCACAGACATGGGGACTTATTGTTATACAGTCATACCCTTCGGTCTTAAGAACGCCGGCGCTACTTATCAGCGTCTGGTCACTACTATGTTCAAAGATTTGATCGAGAAAACCATGGAAGTTTATATCGATGACATGTTGGTCAAATCTCTTGAGAAGGAAGATCATTTAAGTCATTTAAAGGAGACCTTTACGATATTAAGGCAGTTCAACATGAGATTGAACCCGGAGAAATGCGCGTTCGGGGTTTGATCCGGTAAGTTCTTGGGATTCATCGTATCGCAAAGAGGAATCGAAGCAAATCCAGACAAGATCAAGGCGATCGAAAGCATCCCAGAGGACCTGACAACGGAAAAAGAAGTTCAACAGCTGACCGGTCGAGTAGCCTATCTCAGCAGGTTCATCTCGAGGTCATCTGAACGATGTCATAAGTTCTTTTCGGTGCTGAGGAAGAGCAAAGGCTTCGAGTGGACACCAGAATGCAAAAAGGCTCTTCGGGAACTGAAGCAATACCTTTCCAATCCACCACTTCTGTCAAAACCGATTGAAGGAGAAATGCTGCTGATCTATTTGGCCGTTTCCGATGTCGCTGTAAGCGCTGTCCTCGTTCGCGAGGATGGAGGTAACCAGTTTCCTATCTATTACGTTAGTAAAACATTGTTAGATGCCGAAACAAGGTACCCACACCTAGAGAAACTAGCACTTGCACTAGTCACTGCTGCACGAAAATTGAGGTCTTATTTTCAATGTCATTCAATATCTGTTATAACTACATTTCCACTGCGAAATATTTTACATCGGCCAGATCTCTCTGGTCGATTAATGAAATGGGCGGTCGAGCTGAGTGAGTACGACATCACTTACCAGCCTCGTACCGCCATAAAATCTCAAGTTTTAGCTGATTTTGTAGGAGACTTTAGCGCTAACATCCTACCGGAAGCCAAGAAAGAAGAGTTGATGATGAGAGATCCAGACCCCGGAGTTTGGATAATGTATACCGATGGAGCTTCGAACGTAAAAGGAACTGGCTTCGGAATCTTGTTGATAGCACCTACCAGTGAAAAACTCAGGTACGCGATCAAATTACATGCGAAAACTAACAACGAGGCCGAATATGAGGCCCTCGCTGCAGGTTTAAAGATCGCAAGGGACTTGAAAGTCGAACGAATAGATATCAAAAGCGATTCTCAACTGGTGGTGAATCAGATCCAAGGCGATTTCTGTGTTCGAGATCCGAGGATGCAACAATTGCTCGAAAAGGTACAAAACTTTCTAACTTCTTTTCAAGAGTGGAAAATAGCTCAGATACCGAGGGAAGAGAACATCGAAGCAGACGCTTTAGAAAACCTTGGATCTGCAGCGGCCATCGATGAGAAACTCGATGAGACAGTGGTTCACTTGTTCGAATCTCCACTATGTCGAAGCATCAAAGAGGTAAACAATGTTAATCATACTTGGGATTGGAGAAGCAAGTATTTGTCTTATTTGCAGGCAGGCACCCTTCCCGGTGACAAAAAGTCTGCCCGATCACTTAAAGCCAAAGCGGCGAGATATTGCCTCCTAGAAAATCAGCTCTACAGGCGAATGTTTGGTGGCCCTTTGGCAAAGTGTGTGGGGCCAGACAGAACAAATTATGTGCTGAAAGAGGTTCACGAAGGCGAGTGCGGCAATCATTCCGGCAGCAAGTCATTGGTTCGAAAGATCTTAAGAGCTGGATACTATTGGCCAACGATCGCAGACGATGCCAAGGAATTCGTCCGCAAATGTGATAAGTTTCAACGATTTGGCAACCTCATACATCAACAGGTAGAACCACTCCATTCTGTCACGTCACCGTGGCCGTTCATGAAGTGGGGAATGGACTTGGTCGGGCCGCTTCCAACAGCGCCCGGTGGGATAAAATTTATCTTAATTCTTACGGATTATTTTTCTAAATGGGTGGAAGCTATCGCTTTGGCTAAAATTCGTGAACAGAAAATTATCAAGTTCATTCACCAGAATATCATTTGTCGTTTTGGGATCCCGAAAGAAATCACATGCGACAATGGTAAGCAGTTCGTGGGGAGACGAATCATAGCCTTCTTCGAAAAGTGGGGGATCAAGCGAATTGCATCAACACCTTATCACCCCAGTGCAAATGGACAGGCTGAGTCTTCCAACAAAACAATACTTGAGTACTTGAAGAAGAGGATGGATGATTCAAAGGGCAACTGGCCGAACGAACTCCCCGGAGCACTGTAGGCTCATCGGACGACGGTGAAACACAGCACCGGGGAGAAACCGTTCTCACTTGTCTACGGAGCAGAAGCATTGATACCGGTAGAAGTGGGAGAGCCCAGTCTTCGGTTCGCCCACTCTACCGAAGAAGCTAACAAAGAAGCCATGTTGATAGATCTGAACTTGATCGAAGCAAAAAGGGACATGGCATTTGTTCGAATACAAGCACAGAAGCAAAGGGCAGAAAACTACCTCAACAAAAAACTCAGGTATCGAGTTTTTAATGTAGGTGATTATGTGATGAAGATCAAAAGACCAAAGAAGGATGAGCCCAACGAAGGCAAACTAGGAGCAAATTGGGAAGGACCTTTCCGCGTCAAGGCAGTGATCGGGAAAGGTTCATACCAACTCGAAACAATGGACTCCAAACCGGTGGACTTCAATTGGAATATCACACAATTGAAAAAATACTATTTTTGAGGTTCTGTGGTATCAACCTTCACCCTTTACTTTTAATTCGCAATTTTCATTTTTTCTCCGTCGGAGGGAACTGTTTAATTGATCATTTGATACTAACGCTTTTAGATGATAGGCATAGTTGGAGTCGAATGATGACAAACATCACCCACGAACACTTGAGCTCAAAACGCTCCGATCGGGGTCGATAAGTCTGACAAACACTCTAACGTGGTCTTCATCTATAACGGGTTTTCTTGGTTTTTGTCTCCCAATGATTCCGTTTCAGGTATCAAAGTCAAGAACCAGTGTTCGCCTACTCATTCTTCGCACCCAAACACTGGGGGGATGAAGTTAGCATGAGAGTCATCGGCAGATACTGGGGACTGCCCTAGAACCGGGGACTTTTGATCGAAAAGTGAAACGGAATCGATTGAAGACAACACTGGGGACTCGTTCAAAATTCGACAGAAGTTCCAACGTTCACTCGAACTGGGAACTCGTTCAAAATTCAACAGAAGTTCAAACGTTCACTCGAACTGGGGACTCGTTCAAAATTCGACAGAAATTATAACGTCCACTCGAACTGAGACTCATTCGAAATTTTTCAAAGGTTCGGAAGTTCACTATTTCAACGTATCAGAAAAGTCAAAAACCTCGACGCTTTTATCCGAAGTCAAGTGTTATCAGTTTTAACTGACTTATGTAAACGATCTAATAGTGGTCAAAAGTCTGTGCCTTACGGCCGCACCTTGTAACCAATCAAATCATACGACTAGAATGTATTAAAGGCCCATTAGCGGCTTGCTTCAATATGCAACACTTCGGTTATATCTTCACATTTACATTTGTTCGATTTATGCGGTCGTTTCAAATATTTAGCGGATTTTACAATTCCAAGATTTTCACCAAGTGTTAAAGTTTTTATTCCGAACTCGTAAAAATGTTCGAAGAGTGCATTTCGTGAAAATGAGACGTCATTTCTCACTACGCACTGAGACATTGGGCCCCAATTATCTCTTTCGACAACTAACGTTGGACATCAAATTTTTCGAACGATTAAATCATCTTCGAAAAGCAAAAAACAATACAGCAATGACAAAAGTGATTTCATTCATAAGTCATATGTACATGGATGGAACGTCAAAAACAACTTAATACAAAGAAAACAAATCACTCATCAGCATCCCCATCAGAGCCTTCATCGGAGGAACTCGCTGGGAGACCAAGATCTTCACGAGTCAATCGCACGATGGCAACAGCTTCGCTCAGCTCGGTGGGAACATCGACAGTTCGGTCCAACATCTCCCTAAGGACATCGCGCCTTGATTCGGCAAGGATTAAATCCTTCTTCTTGTCAAACTCTTCCTCGAGGTCGCGCCTTAGTTTGGTGGACTCCTTGTGGAGTAGCAAGTTCCTCTCCGTTAAGCTATCAGCTTGAACCTTTAGTTCTTCGTTACTTTTACGGAGAGCAATCAACTCTACGAACTGATCAGCCAGCTCTCTGTCTTTGCTCTCCAGAATGGAGTTGAGTTCGGCTATCTTCAGATCAGAGTTGGCCTCGTGATCACTCAGCTGTGCGTTCAGAGCCCGAATCTGGGATTCCAACTCCGATTGACGAAGAGCATGTTCATTCGTGCTTTTGTCAAAGTTGGCTAAGAGTTCAGCGTTCTTAGTCTCTGCCGCCTTCAGCTTCCGATGTAACTCCTCCCCCGCCGAAGTAAGATGAATGATCTGCTCATTCAAAACTTTGGCCCCATCTTGAAGTTGGCGAATCCGATCGGCAGTCTCGATCGCCATTATGCAGTTCTGAAAACAAACAACAGTAGAAGATCGTGAAGTCTTATGCAATTTATACAAAGTAAAGAAGTTTTGAAAGTAGAACTTACCCTAAAGGCACCAAAGGAAATCTGGGAAGGCAAACTCAGATCCTCGTGCGTGTTCAGCCGAGCTTGCTCCATTGGGCCCATGACATCGAACAAATAATTTGCAAACCGCCTTGGGCATCTAAGCAAGTCGACATTGGGTGGCACTTCTATCGTAAGCGATCTAACACCCCTCTGTTCGGATTCGCCCAAGGCAGCAAAAGCAGCGGCTTCTTCGCCTCTAGGAAGAGGCACAATTGGATCGGCATGGTCCACACCAAAAAACGATGACCCCGTCTCCTCATCGTATTTGGACTTCGCCATCGCAATCGACCGATCCAAAGCTGGTGCTTTCCCCTTTGCTGGGTCCCTCTCCTCGAGTTCACGATCGAAGGCCTCGATCATCCCCTCTTGATTTTCAGGGGCGGCGCCTAAAGAGACAAGAGCACCTTCCCTACTAGGCAAGCCTCCCGAGCCCGAATTGGCGTCTTCGGCGATAGGGGAAAGATGATAGTCGTCCACGGAAAGATCTCCTTGTTCGGCCACTTTAAGCTGAATGGTCGTTTCTTGGAGTCTTTCCTCAGCTGGTCTCTTGGGACGCTTCACCAATTGATCAGACCCTGATTCTTCCCCAGCTTCCTCCCCCTCGATGTCAATAACCGGGGTCACTCTTTCGGCGGTTTTCGCCGCTGCGATCGCTGAACTCGTTCCAGCAATCACATCCTCTATGGTTTGGGATGCGGCCGATGAGCTGCCCCCTTGCCCTTTTTCAACCACCACTATTTTGGGCAAGTACTTGTTCCTCAATTCTTGGAACGATTTCTTTTTCTTCTTCGGGGGAGGAGCATCATCGATTTTTTCCCTGCCCTCGGGCTCAGCCTCTTTGTCGCTTGGCTCACCTCCAGCACCGGTGATACCTGAGGAAGTATTTTTTTTAATTATCGAAAGGCGTCAACGAAACAGAAATTGTAAATACAAAGACAATTCAAATTTACCATGATTCTTAGCTTTGAGTGTTTTCAAAGCCGCGACTGGCTTCCAAGCTCGTTTGTCGTTGGTCGTCTTGTCAAGTACCCTTATCAGCCAGGGTACGATGTCGGCAACTTGATCAAACTCAACCGCCTCAGCTGAAAATTTTGGGAACTTCAAGATTTAGTGGTCTTAAATTCATTCAAAAAGAAAACGAATGAACGAAATACTTACGAGTTCGATTCCAGACACTTGGTAGCAATTCCTTTCTGTGGTCGATTAGCTGCTCCGTGGGAATAAAAACAAAATGTTGATCCCATCCTCGGAGATCGTCATCGTTGTCAGATATCAAGGCCCGTTGACCTCGTTTTGCCAAGTTTATCACCTCTCCTTTGCAAACTCGAGGGGAGTATATGTTGAGAATATGGCGAAGTGTCAGCTCCACTTCCGCCTCCTCTGCGATGTACCGCATGATTATGATCGTTCTCCATATCATTAGAGAAAGCTGCCCAAGGAAAACTTTGTACATCCTACAAAATTCTTCGATAATGTTATCGACCGGGAGAGAAAATCCGATAGTAAATAGGTAGGTCAGAACCACGGAATGATCCTCGACGTGAGTCGCCAACGTCGACTTCCTTGGAGGGCACATCACATCGATGACACCCACTTTCCAACCACACTCCTCTCGGGCTCGTGGTATTGATTCTGGCGTGATCGCGCATTAGACTGAGACGATCGGAATAATTTTCTTCTTTCCTTGCTCTGCTTCACTTTGAACACTGACTTTGCAGTCGTTCTCATAAGTGAATCTCTTCGGAAGGATTTCCGACCACAATTTCTTAAGACCATAGTCCTTCACCTTCCTCTCTTTCCATTTCTTCCCCTTCTTGTATACTGAAGGATTATCAACAGTAGTGGGAATCCGCTCCACCACCGCGCCGGACTGCGGTGGGGCTGTGGCGGTGACTGTTGCGGTAGGAGTGGTTTCAGCATCAACTATGGGTTGAGATGAAGAAGACATTGTTGCAAAATAAAATCAGAATGCCAAATCAATAATCTGGTCAGACAAAGTTAAGAAATCTGGAGTAGAATCAGCAAGTTTCAGTAACAATTTGCAGAGATTTGCTTGAGAAGTTGGGAGAATTTTAGCAGATTCAGAAAATTGTAAGAGATTTGGAAGTGGTAAAGTTTGTAACTTTATTTTTAATTTGGTATTTATAAGGCAAGAATCATCATTGCCTCGGGAACCGTCGAAAAATTGCTGCCCGCACGATTTCTGACACATGTGGAGATGGGAAGTTGAGGCGACGTTTTGGCGTTTCAAAATGGAGGGACACAAACGTGCCACGTATTTTTCCCGCTAAAAATTCAAGCCACTTGCCAAAAGTTTTACGAACATACTTGGCAAGTGGGGGGACTATCTGTATTGGTCGATTTCCGTTCGATCACAAAAGAAACAGACTTGATCGTGTAACAAGACGTTGATTGACTTCGAAGGTGTCGAGATCGGAAAGAAGCTGCTTCGGTTTGGTTTCGTTCGGTTGTGCAATGTTGTGATCGGATAAAATCGAAGACAACATCATAGTGGATAAGCTTTAACTGATCCTCATCTCTAAAATATCGAAACAGACTTGGCGAATTTAGTGGAGTGGATGACGACGTGCAACAGTTGGAAGAGAAACGTGGAGAAGTGGAAATCTGCTAGGGTTTGGGATTCTCCACTACTTCAACCTATAAATAGGACCTCATATTTTCATGTGAGGACACCCTTCATCTGAGCAACATTTTTTCATTCTTCAAAGCCATTACTTTCATCACAAAGCTATAGTCATTTGTTGTCAACTTGTTGCACTTAAAGACAATCATTGTATTCAAGCTTTGATCGCGGCTTGGTTCAAACGTGGAAGGAGATCTGTTCTTTCCATTGAAGCACCATCCATCGATTCATCAAATACAATAAGCCTTTATCACTTTAATTATTTATTTATTGCTTGCTCGTTTAAGTCCATACTTGTCTTAATCATAGCATATTTTGCTCGGTTACCGCGTTAAATTTAAACAATTTGTCATCGTTATTCTCATCGCATAAACAACTCATCGATTTGTTCATCGTTAAGTTACATCGGATTCATTTCTGTTGTCTCATATTATTCGACTGAGTATTATCACTCATATTGTATTCCTCACCATCGTATTGATTCACTCACCATCGTATTGCGTTCACTCATCATCGAATCAGTTATTGTTATCGTATTTAAGTAACTGTGCATCTTGCTGAAACGAAGTCATCTCATCGTACATTACTAGCCTGTCTTTTTTCAAACTTGTTTGCTGGCTTTAATTGTTCGACTTCAACTGACATGGAATCCACATCTTGAATCGAATTACACCTTTACATCGACTTAGATTCTTCCGAATAAAACTATATCATTAATTCGCTTACGTAAGGTATCAATCGACCGAATTATCGGTGCATTAGACCTTAAATTTAATTGTAAACATATATTTTTGGGACATATTATAATCGAAGTTCTCTACAACTTGAAGTGATCATCGATCTCTACTTTTACTTCGAATTACTTCTTCTTCTAATTCTTTTTTTGGCTTTTCTTCCTTTAATGTTGTTTTTACTGAAAACGTAATTAAGTACATTCTACGGTACTTTAACCTCTCGTTTACTTTTTGTGTGTTTAACCGTACATGTAATATGCTATATAGCTTGCTGATATAATTGTTTATGAATTATGTTGTGCAGGACCTGCAAGTCAGTCAATTAACTATGATCACAGGCCAAGCTACCCTGGCTTTGTGCTCGTGGAGAGGCTTTCACGTATGCAACACAATAAGTCAGATTATAAAGTATGGATCATTTTTCGTGAATTTCATGTTTTAAATAATTATTTTGGACCACCAAGACCTTGCCTTCGAGAGAAACTTCACGTTCGATGATCCCAAACTACTGAGGTATCATCCATATTAACACTATTTTCGTTTTACATACATGGATTACTGCATAAGGCTTTTAAACCTAAACTCAAAAATTAATTATAAAAATTCACAGTTTTGTCCAAAACCCTTCAATCTTTAGGAATTGGGTTGGTTTGATGATTATAAAAGGCTCTAGTAGTTATTAATAATAGAATGAGGCTGTAACACTATAGGTTGATCATATGACGAGGTTTGACTAGCTTAACTTGTGGTTTGACTTTAACCAAAACTTCAAGATGGGAATGAGTCGATTTGTTACCGGTGTCAAATGGACTGATGTTGGATGAATTTTGGCAGTCAAAATGCACTAAATAAATTAAATGACGAGCGCATCATTAACTCGCCCAAAAGGTTACTTTGATTGAGAGAGGCCAGGTCGATGGACTTGATAATTGATCACAAAACCAACTAGTCAATTTTAATGAGGTTTTAATTTTTTTAATTTCTTTTCTTTTAATTTGTTTAATTACCAGAAAAAATCAATATAATCCTTTTTTCTGGTAGGACTATATTTAATATATCGAACAAACTAATAATAAAATATTTGATAAGTGTTATTATGAGTCAGTATATGGGCTGCTTATTTTGCGAAATCTGCTTAACTTTTAGATGGACTGACTTGGGCTACTCCTAAATTAAATTGATTTGCAATGCCCATCACAACCGCAAACTTGGGGATCATATTTTCATGGGCCGATCATGTAACTACACAAATATACATTACATGTTACACAAAAATAGTAATACTATACCATTTCAAAATATATAACTATTTATGTTAAAAGAAGATAGCGATAAACATAAAAGGTAGGAAACCCTAGATCCCCCCGGCAACAACCCCCTCCCCCCAGCCGCCTCCCATAGCTGTCCCCCTTTAATCTGCCTCCTCTGGCCACCATCATCGGCACGCTGCCGGCGATCTTTTTATTTAATATATTCTGTTGTATATTCTATGGGTAGTATATCTCCATGTATGTACGTTCAATACAAAAGACACACATTGTATAGATATTATACATACAATGGATAAAATAACATGCATTTTATACAATTAATGTACATAAAGTGTATAAAATTAATATTTCTCTCTCTATAACTGCTCTGGGTGCACGATAGCGTAAGCTTGCTAACATGTACTGGTGGCCGAAAATGGTGAGAGGAAAGCAAATCAAGACCGGAAAAACAAAGACAAACTCAGGAGCTAAGATGCAACTAGAATCCCACCATGGGAAAGGGCCTGTTAACACTCCACAAGGACAAATGATGAAAGGGCTAAATGAGATAATCTCTCCAGCTGAAGTAATAACATCCAGAGCTAAATCGATTATTAATGGCGGAACAGTAACTCAACAGCAATCAGCACATACATGACACCTAAGTAATGCAGAGGTGAACACGAAGCTAAAAGAATCTTATGTAGTAAGCTCAAGCTCAACAAAGTAAAAAGAGGTAGTGAAAGAGCTGAAGAACTAGTGCAGGAAGGAGGCAGGAAGCTTAATGGGGAGAAATCATGGGCAAGCATAGTAATGGGAAACAAACTAGCAGCTAAAGGAATGAACCTCAAGTTCATTGCCCCTGAAATGCAACAGGGAGTAAGAGTTGTGAAACTGAATCAAGAGGAAATTGATCAGGAAAATGTGAAGTGGAGAAATGCCCTAATTTTCTATGTCATTGGATATTCTCCAACAATAGCAGCTGTAGATAGATTCTTATCATCTCAATGCCAATTAAATGGTAAGCCTCAGATCCTATATCATAATGATGATTATTTTGTGATCAGATTCATTGATGAGGAGGATAGGAATCAGATTTTATACTCTGGCCACAAAACTTGAATAATAGGCCTGTAATTATGAAACCATGGAGCCCAGACTTTAATTTTCATGAACAAATGCTTAACACTATCCTACTGTGGGTTAAGCTACCTAATTTGCCCTTGAACTGCTGGGGAATGAGAACATTGAGCAGAATAGGTAGTGCCTTGGGAAATCCACTATATGCAGATGAATGCACTACCCAAGTCGCTAGAATATCTTATGCCAGGTTGCTGATTGAAATGGATGTTACTAAACCACTACCTAAAGAAATTAAGCTACTAGATCCAGCTGGGACTGTATTTACACAAAATGTTGCTTATGATTGGGAACCTCAGTATTGTGAAGAATGCATGCAAGCAGGGCACAAATGAAAGTCAAAGAATGAACAGGTGCAAGCTAAGCCAGCTGAGGAACAGACTCAACAACCAGTAATGACTGGTAAAACTTCTCAAAAAGAAAGAGGTAAGGTGATAAAGCAGCTCTGGGTACCTAACCAAAAAGAGGGGAACAAAAATAAAGAAGACAGGATAAGTACTCAGAATCAGGAACAATGGCCTAGTCTAGTAACAAATAAGACTCCAGCTGAACAAGGATGGGTTGATACAAGGGGAAAAACTGTCAGGAAGAGTGGGAAGTCAACACAAGCAGAACAACCTGGCATTGAAGCAAGGAATGGGTTTAGCCCTCTTATGGTAGACAATTTGACTCATGAACAAACAAGGCCTGACCACATACATTTGAGAATAGGAGATACGGGGGGAGGGGGGGTGAAACAGAATCAAGCAAACCTTATCATTCATGAATATAGTAGCCTGGAATGTTAGGGGAATGAATAAAGCTTATAAGCAAAAGGAGTTAAGAGTAGCTATTAGAGAAAATAAGGTAGTATTACTTGCTGTTTTTGAACATAGAGTCAAAGAAAAATCAGAAAAAAGAGTAATTAAAAGATCATGTCAAAATGGGAATGGACCACAAATACAAGCAGGAATCAAAAAAGGAGAATTTGGGTGCTATGGGATCCTAGAGCTGTTCATTTTGACTGTTTTGAGGTAGGAATTTAGTATGTTCATGGACAAGTCAGAATACACTCACTTGCCAAGGTATTTGGTTTCACAACTATATATGGCCTGCATACAGTGCAGAACAGGAAACCATTGTGGGAGAAACTCATACAACTTGCCCATGTACAACAAGGAGCATGGGTTGCAATGGGAGATTATAATTCAATATGCTACCCTGATGATGGACAGATTGGTTCTAGTGTGATGGAGAATGAAGTCAGAGATTTTAGAGAGTTCTTGGTTGATACAGGTATGGTGAAGCTGCAGACATCAGGCAGAACATTTACTTGGACCAATAACCACACCTATAGCAGAATACAGGGTGTTAGTTAATGCTGAATGGATGACCACAATGGAAGTGTTACAAGCTCAAGTGCTAGAACCTGGTTTTTCAGATCACTCTCCAATTTATATTACCCTTGCTGATGTGAGAAGAAAGAAAGCTGACCCATTTAAGTTCTTCAATTGTTTAGCATCTCATCCAAAATTCCTAGAGCTGGTCAACCACTGCTGGAACAGACTTGGGAGTAGAGCCACTATGACAAGTGTTTAGGAAGGGCTGAAAGAAGTCAAGAAAGGACTAAAACTGCTGAATACTGAGAACTATCAGGGGATTGACAGGAAAATCAAGCAGATCAAAGATAATTTACAAGAAGTACAAGAACAAATGAGGCTTCCTCCTAGCTCATCTGAACTAGTGGAACAAGAGAAGGAACTCAGGCTAATGCTGGAGAAGTGGGGACAAATAGAAGAGAGCATTTATAAACAAAAATCAAGAATTCAATGGCTGAAATAAGGTGATTAAAATACTGGGTATTTCTTTGCTAATATGAAGAATATGTATTCTCAAAACCATATCCATACCTTGAAGGATGAAGTAGGTAATAGTATACATAGTGAAAAAGGGATAGAAAGAGAAATCACTGACTACTACAAGAAGCTACTAGGTACTACTGCTATGTCCATACAAGCAATAGATCTTGTTACTATTAAGAAAAGACCACTAGTGACCAGAACTCAACAACTTGAACTGATCAAGCCAGTGACACAAGAAGAGATAGATCAAGCTCTCAGTAGCATCAATGACTTCAAAGCCCTAGGGTGTGATGGCCTCAATGCACACTTCTTCAAAAAAGCTTGGTATATGATAAGGGGTGAAGTGTTAGAAGCTATACTATCATTCTTTGAAACATCTTAACTAAACAAAGCCATCAACTGTACTGCAGTAACACTGGTCCCCAAAGTGAAGCACCCAACTAGTGTCAAGGACTACAGGCCTAGCTCATGCTTCACTACACTGTACAAGATCATCTCTAATATCCTGACTAAGAGGTTGCAACTAGTAATGGACTATGTAATTGACACTTGTCAATCAGCTTTTGTTCCTGGGAAATTAATTTTTGACAATATCATCCTCACTCATGAACTGGTGAAGGGGTATGAAAGGAAAGGACTATCTCCTAGATGTATGCTAAAACTGGACATGCAGAAAGCTTATGGTTCTATTGAGTGAGACTTCTTACAGCAAGTTTTAGAGGGTTTGGCTTTCCCAGATATCTTCATAAGATGGATTATGCAGTGTGTGAAGACTGTTTCATACTCTATACTCATTAACGGTATACCAACTAAGCTATTTGATGCAAAAAAATGACTCAGGCAAGGAGACCCCTTATCCCCATTCCTGTTTGTACTGGCCATGGAGTACTTGACTAGGTGTTTCAAAACACTAAGCGAACAACCTGACTTCAATTATCCTCCAAGGTGTGAAAAGCTTAAAATAGTACAGTTGGGATTTGCAGATGATCTAATGCTATTCTGTAGAGGAGATGTTACCTAAGTGACTCTACCGTTTGAATGCTTTATGCAGTTTTCCAAGGCATTAGGGCTGAAGTTGAACAAATAAAAAAGTTCATTCTATTCAGGAGGTATGACAAGAGGAGACCAGGAACATATGACACAGCTACTAGGAATTGCTCAGGAAGAATGCTTGTCAGATATTTAGGTGTACCTTTGAACTCAAAAAGAATCTCAAACATGCAGTGCCAAGTGCTAGTTGACAAAATAGTAAGTAGAGTAACCCAGTGGACAACAAAATTTTTATCTTATGCAGGAAGGTTGCAACTAGTTAAAAGTGTGTTGTTTGCCATTCAAACTTTCTGGGCTCAGATCTTCATACTACCAAAAAAGGTTGTAAAACAAATTGAAGCTGTTTGCAGAAGATTTCTATGGACAGGGGGAACTGAAGTGAGCAGGAAAGCTCTTCTAGCTTGGGAGCAGGTTTGTTGACCTAAATCAGCTGGTGGATTGAATGTTACTGACATACTCATTTGGAACAAGGCTGCAGTGAGCAAACACTACTGGAATTTGTGCAAGAAAAAAGACAGACTCTAGATCCAATGGGTACATTACTACTATATAAAAGGAGAAGCAGTATGGGACTGCTACCCTAGCCAAGCATCATGGGTTATCAGGAAAATAATGAAGGCCAGGAAGTACTTTGAAGAAGCTAGATTAAACTATGAAGAACTAGTGGAAATGCAGACTTTCTCCATTAAAGAGATGTACAAGAAGTTAAGAGGTATCTTTAATAAAGTGAGCTGGAAAAGACTTGTATGTAATAATGCAGGGTGCCCAAAATGGACCTTCAATCTGGTGATAGCTGCTCAGGGAAGGCTATATACAAGAGACAGACTACTCAGATGGGGCATCACTACTAATAGAGGCTGCCCTCTGTGTGAAGTGGAAGATGAAACAATAAATCACCTATTTTTTGCATGTGTATACTCAAGGGGAGTGTGGAACAAGATGCTAAGCTGGCAAGAGATTAATAGGCAAGCAATGAGCTATGATAGAGAACTATCATGGCTGAACAGTGGGAAAAAGAGAAGAGTGCACGATCAGGAGTGTATCGCATGGTGCTAACTGCAAGCACTTACCATCTGTGGCAAGAGACGAATCAAAGAGCATTTCAGGGAAAAAGAAGGAGCACAGAAGAGATAGTTAGATTGATTGTCCAAAACATCCATATAAGAGGTACTAGATGTAATGGTGTGGCTCAAAAACTGAATAGTATGAACTACTACCCATAGCTTAAAGAGGAAAATAGGAATTAGGAGATAGCATAGCATAGGTTATACTAGAAGCTGGGGCTTGATGTCCAGCTCTAGAGGTACTGGTGTGTATGTCTGAACAAGTTCCGTGGTAATAAAAAATTTATTTACTAAAAAAAAAAAAAAATAAATAAATAAAGTGTATAGACGTTGTATGTCTGTTGTATCTCCACTTTATATACAATGTTGCATAAGACATACACCGACATACAATGGGTATATACATGACATACATTCCCTTCCACCTTTAACCAGCACAAGAGAAAATCACCATAACCACCATAAACCTACATTAGCCACAAAAGAACCTCCCAAAAAAAAAAAAACAAACTAGTGGCCCTAAAAAAAAGAACAACGCCAGCGACACCTCTAGATTTGAAGTAGCGGCAGCCAAGCAAAGAGCAGGGTGGGAAAACGAGGAAGAATGACGGGAAACGATGACGACAGTTGGTGGAGAAAGGGGGAGGGGGGAAATTAACGGCGACGACGGTTGGTGGAGAAAAGAGGGACAACGGCGAAAGAGATCTCACGAAAAAGAGCTTGCCAAAGAAAGAGCAGCGAGCTCCACTGCTGCTTCGCCGGAAACGAAGCAGCGAGCTTCACTGGAGAAAAGAAAAGTAGCATGGCTGCAAGAGAGGAGAGATAAAAGCGACAAGGAGATATTAGGGTTTCACCACTTTTTTTTTTGCTATGTTTTTTTAGCATTTTTTGAAAATAACGTTGCTATGTTTAAAGTAGAAAAAATATTTTTATATTTTGAAAATAAAATTTCTCAAATTACACCTATTTAATTTTTCCTATTTCCATTGCTAATTATGTCACCCCTAATTTTGGTGTAGTTGAATCCTTTAATTTGAAATAATTTGTGTGAATTGACGACTGTTGACCTGTTTGTGACCCAAACCAAAAGCTTCAGCTTCCTCTATTGCTTTTACATATATGAGTTATCTGCAACAATTCTCTTTGTCTTTTCATGTGGTATTTTTTAATTGTTAGTATATTTGCGGGATTTGTCTCCCCCACCCCACCCCCACCCCCTCTTATGTCTTATCTTAATTATTGTAGAATAAAAAGAAATAATCTTTGAATAAATTAAAAATGTTACTTTTTTGGAAAAATAACAATGTGCATGCAAAAAGCCTACACTATATATTTGTTTAGCCCATCCTTTTCAAAATTACTACAAACAAACACCTAGTCCCACCCTATTTCTTTTTGTAGACACACCCCCTTAGGGTTTCCTTTCCCTTCTCTTTTCTCAATTACTAGGGTTCCGCCGCCGCCCCCCTCTTCCTCCTCCCCTTCGGCCAGTTTTCCATCTCCCTACGACGAGCACCGCTGCTCCGGTGAGCCACCGCCAGTGCTCCAGTGAGCTTTTGCTGCCACCGTTTTGCTTCCCCCGCCACTGCCCTTTCCTCCTTTCCGCTCCGGCCACCCCCTACCTTCCCCATCCCAAATCTGTGAGGTCTCCGTTATCCGTGACTGGACTGCAGATTGAAGCTTCGCTGAAGTTCCGCCGAGTTGCTGCTGTGACGAAACAACTGCAGCTCGCCGGAGCTCCGGCAAAGCTGCAAATCTGCTGCTCCGGCCCGTTTCTTATTCTTTTTTTTTTAATAAAATGGATGTATAAAAAAAATGTGTATACACTATAAAAAAAAGTGTGTACATACTAAAAATAACTGAAAAAGTGTGTAAACCAGAAAAATCTGGTTGTATACACCATATTTATTGGTGTAACCACTGTGAATATGTGAGGATATCATTTGTATACCTATGCTATCGTTTGTATACATTGGGTATTCGTTTTTATGTATATGTCTATAAAAAATAAGGGCTAGTCAAAAGTTAGGGGTGAAAGTTGACTGTTTTGGTAGTTCTCCTTACTTTTTTAACCATTCTGACATTAGATGATTATCACATCGAACACTCTTTAGTCTAATTAACGACCAGTCAACAGGATTCAATTTGGAACTCGCCCAATCATAGCAAAAACAAGCTAGCCCCCGTTTTGCTGATCCTTTTAGTACTTAGCAGTATTCTCACATATCCAACTTCAACTTAATTATATCAACTTTTAATTAACTTTTTATCTTAAAATAAGAATTCACATATTTCAAAGACTACATAAATAATACTACTACAATACAACGTGTAGTTAAGCAAGAAGATAAATATTTGAGAACTGAAATATGACAATGATTCAAATATGACAATGATTGTATTTAGTTAACCATTTCGAGACGAGGAGAATTAGTTACTTGAAAATCTAACCATAATCATCCTGAAAAGAAAAGGTAAGTTCAATATTCCCGCCAATTCACTTATCACTACTAGAAAATGAGTAAAAAGCTACAGAATGGTTGGAGAGGGAGTTCACTCTCCAATCAATTAGTGAGTGACTTCCCTCTCCAATCAGTGTCTTGCGGTTAAAATAAATTAAATTGGAAAAGTTTCAGTCAAAAAGTAAAAAAGGTGTCAGGTGATGGAGAAGGAATTCCGTCGCCAATCACTTGACAATTTTTTTAACTTTTTGATTGGAGACGGAATTCCCTCTCCAACCCTAACAATTCTATAATTACATTTTACTTCAGCGGACTCCACATTTTTTACAACTCTAAAAAATTTCTCTCCCTCCCTCTCCACAGTGTACTGCAGCGGGCAACACTCATTCTCCACCAATGCAACACCATTGTATCAAGTAAGTATTTTTGTCTTCCCCATTTTCCCCACCCCAATCCCGTATCCCCTTAATTTCTCCACCCCCAATCCCGTAGGATAAAACTTTATGGGATTACATAGTTGAATCTGAAATGTTAGGATTTTATTCACAACAAGGAAAGGGTCAACTTAATCCCCACGGATTTGTAATTCTTAATTTCTTTTTTTAATGTTCTTTGAAGTTTTTGTTTGATGCATGGACTAGATTTTTCAAGTATTCAATTATGAATGTTCCCATTATTTTAGAAAAAAATTTAACAGTGATACTTTTTTTAAGACATCAAATTACAGAATAGTGACATATAATTCCTAGTTAGCCAAGTTGGAACAACATGTCCTTAGATAATTAAATGAACCTACTTTCCCCAAATGAACCCAATTTCCCCATATACCTTAAAATTGACCTAATTTTTGTTAACCGAATTTAACAAATTTTAATTTTTAATATTTTTACAGGTTTTTCGGTCACCGGCAACTAATTCTTGAAGGTAAATTTTAATTTCAGTTTATTAAATTAAATTATTTATTTGTTTTTATTATTTGAAATTTAACTTAAAATTACATATATTCAATTGCTAAGTATTTTTGTAGTAAATTATTTAAGTGCCTGTTTGGTTTGAATGCCTATTTGGTAAAATATTTTTATAGTAATATAGTTAAATGCCTATTTTAGTTTATTAACTATTTTTTATGTTAGCATCCTAAAAAAATTAAATATCTCTATCTGTAAAATATTTAGGGAGTTTGATTTAGTTAGTTAATTAAAAAGTTAATATGCAACATAATTTAACAAAAAAGGCTATACACCTATAGTTTGCTATAAAAATTGCTATATTCTGTTGCATTGATTTACATTTATTTGTTTGTAACTTTTGTGTGGATGGAACATGATGAAAATCGTAGTTGGATGTACAATATGTTCTATGAAAATATGGGTTTGAGAAAAAGTTATGTAGATGGGGTTGACGGGTTTATTGCTAAAGCTAAATTACTTCCTGAATATATAATGGGGGGGGGGGGGGTTCAATCAAATGTCCTTGTGTTAAATGCAAGTGTAGCCACGTGCAACCAGTTGAAAATGTCGTGCTGCACCTTTATACAAAAGGATTTATGCCAAATTATTTTGTGTGGACTGCACATGGAGAGTGTCACCTCGTGTCTATAGAGAGAACTTCCAAAATGACTATGTCGGGTATAACTATCCTATGAATAAGATGTTAAATGATGCCTTTGGAATGTACCAAGGGGAACCCTCTCAACCGAATGTTGAGGAGATTCCCAATAATGAGGCGAAACTCTTCTATGAACAGTTGGAAGAAGCAAGTCGCCCATTTTACGAGGGGGCAAGTCATTCAAAGTTGTCGGTGGCAGTTAAGTTGCTTAGTATTAAATCAAATTATTACATATCTCAAGGAGGCATGGATGAGATCATTGGACTTTTGAATGAACTAAACATAAGTGAATTGGGATTGCCTTCCTCGTACTACAATGCAAAAAAGTTGGTTTCGTTTTTAGGGCTTTCTTCAGAAAGAATTCACTGTTGTAAAAAAGGTTGCATGTTATACTACAAAGAAAATAAAGATAAGGAATTTTGTATGTTTTGCGGTGAGGCTCGCTACAAGCCAGTCAAAATGCTAAACTAGAAATAGTTCCCAGTTAAATCGATGCATTACTTACCCCTTATACCAAGGTTAAAGAGGTTGTATGCATCAATGAGTTCTGGTATTCTATGTCATCTGTCTTCTGGAGAAGCATGGAAGCATTTCGACAGAGTGTATCCTGAATTTGCAAGTGAACCTAGAAACATCAGGTTGGGTTTAAGTTCTGATGGGTTTACTCTGTTTTCTGTCTCTGCTGCACCATATTCTTGCTGATCTGTATTCGTCACACCGTATAATCTACCCCCAGAAATGTGTATGACAAGTCCATATATTTTCCTGACTTGTATTATCCATGGTCCTAGTAACCCAAAAAGCTCTATTGATGTATTCTTGCAGCCTTTGATTGATGAGTTACAAATATTGTGGCGTGATGGTATATTAACATACGATTGTTCCTTGAAACAAAACTTTCGATTGCATGCTTGCTTGATGTGGACAATTCTGATTTCTCTGCATATGGCATGTTGTCTGGTTGGTCTACTGCTGGTAAGCTATCTTGTCCTATTTTTATGGAAGATACAAAAGTATTTTATTTGAAACATGAGCGTAAGCACACATGGTTCGACTGTCAGCGCCAGTTCTGCCAGATGACCATCCCTTTAGGAGAAACACTAGTGCATTCATGAAGAACAAGGAGGATTTTGACGATCCTCCACAGAAGTTGACGGGCCATGAAGTTTGGTCCCGGGTTCAGGGGTGTCCCAAGGCAATGGAGCAACAATCATTGCCTAGAATAGCAGGTTTTGGTGTTACACATAATTGGACAAAGCAGAGCATATTTTGGAAACTTCCTTATAGGAATATCTTCTTAGGCATAATCTGGATTCTATGTATATTGAAAAAAACTTTTTCAATGATGTCTTTAACACTGCGATGGATGTCACTAACAAAACAAAGGACAACTTGAAGGCAAGGTTAGACGTTCAGGCATACTGTCGGCGGCCTGAATTGCACCTACAATCAGATGGGGTTAAGGTGCGCAAGCCATCAGCAAACTACACTTTTGACTTAGAGGATAGAAGAATGATTTGTGAGTGGCTATAGAATATTAAGTTTCCTGATGGTTGCGCATCGAATATATCTAAATGTGTCGACATGATAGAAGGTAAGCTTACGGCAATGAAAAGCCATGATTGTCATGTTTTCATGCAAAATTTATTGCCAATTGCGTTTAATGGCTTGCCTGATACAATTTGGAAACCACTCACTGAAATGAGTGTGTTTTTCAAGGACTTGTGTTCTAGTACATTGAGGGAAAACAATCTACAATTGATGGAAAGTAATATTCCTGTGACCTCTACTAAATTGACCAAGATATTTCCCCCTGGTTTCTTCAATGTTATGGAACATCTGCCTATGCACCTTGTTGAAGAAGCAAGACTTGGAGGCCCGGTTCAGGGAAGGTGGATGTATCCTACTGAAAGGTAATGCATACCAAAGATTTCTTCCCATATTTAATATTTTTTAATTCATTATTAAATTATAGAGCTATCTATGCTATACAAGACTATTGGCAAACTGTAAGCGGACTGCAAAAAATATAAGAATTGAGGAGTCGATATGTGAGGCTTATCTTGTTAGGGAAATGTCGTATTTCTGTTCTTATTATTTTGGGGCCGAGGTACCTTCTCTAAGGAGCAGGCCTAATCGGCATGATGATGGTGGGAGCGGAAATGCACTGTATCCTCATTTTTCCATATTCAATCATCCCGGTCGAGGATCAGAAAAAGGTTGCACAAAACCATTCAGCGACATCGATAGACAAGTTGTTACGACACATGTACTGCTGAATTGCCCAGAAGTGCAGTCTTTTTATAGGTATTTGTCACTTTCTACAAATAACAAAAAAGTTAATACATATATTAATTAATTCATCCTGAATATTGTTTTGTGCATAGCAGTTTATTTGTCAGTTACTTTGGGCACGATGTTGTTACAGACAAATTTTCAGAGTGGTTTAGAGAATACGTAAGTATTTATTTAGTGACACATATCCCGTTGGTGAATACTATACGCAAGTATGTTTTAACTTATAAATTTAATTGTATGTATGTTAGGTGAACAATCCTGAAAACGGCGTCAATCATCCACTGTTTTGTGATTTATCATTGGGTCCTGTTTATAAGTACATACAGATGTCTAAGTACTTCATCAATAGCTTTAAATTTCATACTGAAGAATGGTCCATGGGGAAGAAAATATATAACTGCGGAGTGTGGGTGAATGCCTTTTTCTGGTGATGGAGAATTTGACTATTATGGTGTAATACATGAAATATTAGAGCTAGAGTTTAATGGTCATCCAAGGAAAAAGTTGGTGATCTTTCGGTGGAAGTGGTTTGATCCAACACCACTTCGGGGTACAAAGGTGCATCCAGTATATAAAATAGTTGAAGTCAATCACCAAAGAACGTATGCACATTATGATCCATTTATCATTTCTCAAAATGTGAAACAAGTATACTACGTTCCTTATCCAAAGTGCAAAAATAAACTGAAGAACAAGGCTAAAGCAAATTGGTGGGTTGTTTTAAAAGCCAAACCGGTTGGAAGAATTGAGGTGGATGATGCATACCAAAATGACATTTCAACTGTTGAAGAGATTGTCGATGAAGAATTACCCGACGAGTTGCATCAGGGTGTGGATTATTTTGAAGAATTTGATATGTCGGTGTTCAAACAAACCATGGAAACGTCTTTGAGAAATGAAGAAGAGGAGTACATAGATGAAAATGAATCAACTGAGGATGAATTGCATTGCTTGATGAACTAGAAGGAAGCGATGATGATTGATGTTAGTAGTTGTATATTTGTGCATTATATTGGTTGTTTGTGATATTTGTGACTAATATTTGCATAATATTTTTTTATTAACGATGATACACTTTATTAAATATCTAATTCTATTGAATTTAATATTACTTTACAGATATGGCATCTCGAGGTAGGAAAGGACCTAGGACCCGTGGTGGCCATACTTCCACAGGTCATACTACTTCTCCACTTCCGGCATTGACCTCTACCTCTGCCTTGCTCTCACAGTTAGGTAATTATCCGAGTACATTTTTCACTGGTCTCCCTAGTACCCCACTATTCTATCAGCCAAAGGCCCCTGGCATATCTGCACAGACCATGCCACATCCGGGGCCACACTATCAGTTTGGCCAGCCTGCTGGTCCTTCTTTCCATTTCATGCCTATAGTAGGCACGTCTCCTCAGTCTGTGCATGTACGGGCCCCTACATTTCAGTCATTCGGCGCACCGGGCCCTTCACAGATGATGATGATACCTACTCCTAGTATGCATCCACATAGTTTGCCATCTGCTACACATTCCATATCGAGTACTGTTCCATCTGCATCAGCATCGACATGCCCCAGTTCGAGTACACCCTCAGGGTCTGGATTACCCGTACCAGAGACTCAGCCAGAATCCTCTCCATCTAACACCACTACAGCGCGAAAGGGTAGGAAAAAGCATACTAGTGCTACAGTTCAGTTACCTGGTGGTATTGGATCTCTCGATGAGTCTGGTAGGTTGATTATCATGCCTGCAGCAAAGAAGGGTAAGATTTATTCATTAACCCGTAAATTATAAACTTTTGAATTGAATGCAATATATATTTATCAACATAATTTTGTATGTTAAATTTAATGCAGGTTTATTCCATCGGACAAGGCAGTGAAACTTGTTGTTGAATCTATGATACCACACTTTACTGATGGTTGGCCGTCGTAGGGAAAGGTGCCAGTATCCATTAGAAACCGCATATTTAAAGCTTTTGTGGTATTAACGATACTTATGAAGCTTTTGTCATTTGATTATTCCATGTGTTTTATTAGTTTTCACTTATTATATTATTAATTGTTTCAGCACAAGTGTTCATGGGATGCTACATATGATGATGAAATCCTAGCAGTTTTTTGAGAAAAAAGCTGCTAAAAGGCTAAGTGATTCCTTATCAAAATACAGCGAAAATTTTCATCATAATAAAAATTCTAAAAATTTTGAAAGTCTTTTATAAAATACTGAAGATTCCCAAAAATTATCAAATCAAGTTTTATTGTCACGTACAAAGGAAATTGTTTAAGCGAAACACTCGTGGCGATACACCACATTTGTCACCAAATAATATGCAATCATTACCTAACCAATCCAAAAATCGTTTGCCAACTGACACATCTAAAGACTTGCAAAATGACCAATCACATAAAACCCTTACTATTTCACCGACCAACACAACCAATCAGGAAGCGAAACTATACTCATCCCATTTTTCCCATTTCCTCAAATCAACCAATGCATTTACATGCTTTAACTCCCCTTCCCACGCTAACCCACAATATAGACCCCACTAGCTCGGACCTAGTATCTCATTTCTCTTTAGTCCTTATAACAAGATACTGAAAACCTTTCCGCTGCCCTACATAAACATACCAAGGATCATAATGAACCAGAATAAAAGAAGAATCAGGTTACCAAGCACAACACAAAGAATAATCCTCCGACTACCACATTATCTGAGAATGAAATTGGGAAACCTCCACAAGCTCCAAACAATATCCCTCCCCAGAACAATCCCCCACCTCCACCTTTGATCTTCACAATGCCACCTCCAAACAACCCATTGCCAGCATCATGGATAGAACAAACCTCGATGGGACATGCATTCATGTTTCACTTCATGGTGAACAATTAGGAAATCATCGTACCAATACAAAATCCACAATTCCTAGCTCGAGCACTGACAGAAGGAATGAGGATGGTTGCTCAAAACTACATGAATTTTCAAACTAATGATTCAAAATATCTTGAACCCATTAGCCCCTCAAAACATGCAAGATCTTCACATGCAACACCTTCAAGAACCTTCATTTTTACCACCCAATGGAGAACAACCCATAATTCTCAGTTTTTTACCAATGGTCACCTCTAGTGCAAATGGAACAAGCAGCCCCACTGGTACATATGAATCAGGAGGAGATGGAGGATATCCCACCCCAAGATGCTCAGCCAGTGAACACTCGGAATCCCAATATTACGTTATCGGAAAGTGCAGATGAGTGTTATGCAAATGGTATGGACTCTTTTGTATCAAAGCCAGTTAAAAGAGTGTGTTCAAGAGGATCTGCCAGGACATCTTTCCTTGTAAATGTATGCGCCTGTACGGGAAAAGACAAAAAAAAGAAGAAAAAAATCTAATGTATTAGGTAAATTTGTAACCAGCATTGTATCAAGTTGCTGTCTACTAGTTGTCTTGTTCACAATGATGTACATTAATAGTCTGCCTTTCATTCCTCTACTAGTCCTAATAGCGGCTTCAACACATATCTGAAACTGATGTGGACTTTAAGAAAAATGGAAAGGTTTTAATCAAATCCATTGAAGAGGGAAAAAAGTATGAGCATCATACGGTTATCATTGTATTTTACTACCTTTTAAACTCCATGAGGCGTATGGACAGTATACTTATCTGGTTCAAGTGAACCTAGAATTCAATATGAAGAATACCTATACATGTACAAAAAAAAAAAAGATTAAAATTTCAACAAAATAGATTCGGTATCCATAATTTCAAATGTGTTAGGGTTTCGGTGGTAAGAACTAATAATAAGTCCTTTGACTTTATATTTTGTTTTGTATGTTGATTTTGAGATTAATTTGGATTCTTTGTCCCATACAATAGGTGAAGGGATATTATTTCTCAACTCTAAAAGATTTAAAAGATTAACTTGAATTTAGTCTCGATAATATCAAATATATTGATCATATTAGCTTGAGCTTTGCATAATTGCTACTCTAGTAACTAGTGTCTAATCAGGAAAAAGAAAACTAGTGTTAAAGCAGGGCAATTCAATTTATACTCTGTCTATACAAAAAAGGTAAGAATAAAACAGCTAATTTTCTTGTAGAACCATCAGATAAGGCATACGGACAACTTGATTTTGAAGTGTCGTTAGTACTTATGTGGATTGTTCTTGTTTTGTTGGATGACGTCAAACTTTGTAGGAATGAAATGTCAAAAATGTGTTGAAGCATAAGAAAAGTAACTATGTACTTGCTCTCTTTCATTTAAATCGAGGATAAAAAATTAGCAATTCCCAAAATTATTCATCATTTGCAATTGTTATAATATAGGAGTACTTGACAATAAAGTGTTTGTTGATTACCCTGGACAACAATATTCACAATTTAAAACTCCTTGGACGAGACCAGGTTGATGTATGCATTTCACGTGTCACTAAGGCAAAGTGCCAGGAGAACGGATGACATTTTTCATACAGTGAGTTCGTGATAGGACAGAAGTCGAAATGCACGCAAGGTTAACAAGTCAAATGATGGATGGCTTGGTGGGAGAGTTGATGGAGCTAAAACTAGTGCTGCTGGTGTTTGATCTGAACTCAGCTTGTTCAATTCCAGTGTGTGTGTTTTCACCATCATTGAGTGTCAAGTGTGGCATTGAACTTGAGCTACTAGTCCATTTATAGAATGATGAGCTCTTATTTTGAGCCATGGTTAAACGTCTCCTTTTATTCAATGGGCTTTCCTCCTTCTCCATTTCTTCCACACATTTCACTTCAGCTAAGTTCATGAATGACCTTGATCTTCCTTTGTAATAACTGGATAATCCTCGCCTGCAGAAAGGTAAATATAAAATTAATCTCAACGATACAAAGAGATAAATTATGTGAGAAAACTTAGACGACTTTTTTCTGTGTATAAAAAAGATGTTGAATCTCCTCAACAAGTACGCCATATTTTTAGTTTAACAGAGACTGAGATTAGATAATTGCGAGATATTTCTAGTGTAGCGAAAATGAAACTAAAAAAATTGGGGTGCGTGTTTTATTTCTTTAATTCTCCTTGGCGAAATTTCTGCCTCCGCTACGGAATGTTTAAATCTGATAAAAAAGAAACACACATTAGCGTTTGCATTTGCTTCAAAAAAATGAATCCTACCGTAAAAAATAAGTAAAGACATATTACTATTAGGGAATACTTTAAAGGAAAAGAGTTGAGAAAACTGACTTGATAGGAAGAGCATCTTCCAAAGAAGCCAAAGAAATAAGAGATCCCTCAACAGCCCTACTTTGAGCTTCCTCACCATCTTCTTCTCCTCCTCCATCACCATCACTGAGCAAACCAATGGATGAGCTACTACCAAAAGACGAATCACTATTTTTTTGTACTAAACTAATTTTTATTTCATCAACATTTATAGCTCTATTTTCTTTCACAAGCGAACTATCCTTCTTCTGTGGAACACAAGACATGGTTGATATTCAAAAGGTTTAGTGCTCTCTTTCTAGTTTCTCCTTCTTTTCTTCTACTTTTTTCCTCTTCCAAGTGAAGGGATTTATTGACATGAAATGAGGTGTGGTTGTTTTGGCCTTTTTGAGGAGTAGGGTGGGGGGTATAACATGGCCGGTGAGCTGTTGGGATAGAGCGGTGTGAAAGAGCAAGTGTAGGGATCAAGATAGAGAAACAAGACAAATGTATATAAAGTAGAGGATCAAAGATGAATTTAAAGCCATTCTTCACCTTAAGGGAAAGAAAATGGAAGTCACATAAAGCCATAAAAAGATCGTCGTGTTCTACATATATAGATACATTATATATAGAGCAAGGTCATGGTGGGGGAGGGGAAGATTAAAGGATGAAAATATATGTGGGAGGTAGCCGGAAGGAAACATGAGATAGAAGAGATTTGACACGTTGCATGAAGTGGGGGAGAGTGGCCGTTTCACTCACGTACCTACACTCCAAAATAGAAGAAAATTAGAAAGGTAATGGTCATTAACTTTGTGTCTGAATATTTTTTGCAACAAAAATTGTTTTTTTTTTTAAATTCTATTAATAATTCCAAAAACAAAATACAAAAGGTCTTTACACTCTAAATGAAATAAAAAACTTGACGAACTTAAGCAAGAATTGTTTTTATACTTATAATTAGAAGTTTACGTTTGTTTAATTTCTTCTTTTTTATGGTTTTCTTCTTTCAGTGTTGTTTTCACTGAAAATGTAAATTAAGGATATTGTCTAATACTTCAACTCCTCGTTTTTACTTTTTGTGTGTCTAACCTTACATGAAACATGCTACTCCCTCTGTTCCCAAAAAAATTTATATGTTTTGGATTTCGAAAGTCAAACTTTGTAAGTTTGACCGAGAATTTGGACATAGAATCTTTAAGTTTTTTGAATTAATATTCATGTATTTGAAAACTACATAAAATGTTCTATAAGTCACACTAATTAAAAATTTAAAATATTTACAAGGCATATGAAAATATTGTGGTCAAAGAAAAACTCGTTTGGCTTTGAAAATCCGAAACATAGCAATTTTTGCGGAACAGAGGGAGTATATAGCTAGCATTTTTTATGCCGGAGGAGTCTAGAGAGAATCTCTCCCATCTCTCTAAAACTTATACTAAAAATAACTCCTAAAAGATAACTTCTATCAATCATGGATATTGATAAAAAGAAAACTGATGCATCGGCATACAACATCCCACCAAAACCTCCGGATAAACTTGCTTCCGACTCTAATAAACCTTCTTTTCTACAAAAATTAATATTCACCGTATCCATGAGAACCCAGAACTCATCGCCTTTTTTGGACCCATACACAGGGGACATTGACAACATTTTAAATGTTTCAGAAACTGAGAATCTTATAAACCTATCCATCATGAAATGGAAAGGCTATATTTGCCAGTGGAATTTTTAGGTATTGTTAAATTATTTGAGAAAAAAATAAATCACCAATATCTCAAATAAAAAATAATGAAATTATGGAAACCCACCGAGGTATTTACTTTAATTTATTTAGGGGCAAACTGTTACATTGTAAAAAATTTTAAAGACAAAAAGTTGATAAAAGCATTACATAATGGTTCCTGGTTCATAAATGGTTTTTTCCTTTTAGTTAAGAGATGAGAATCAAATTTTGTGGCATCAGCTGCAAAAATCACCCACTCCAGTATTTGGTTATGTCTCCCTGAACTGCTGACATAATCCTAAGATATGGAGATTCTAACAAGAATTAGTAACAAAATAGGACAATTATTAGAAATTGATACATGCACATCGTCAACTCTTAGGGGTCGTTATGCCCGAATTTGTGTAGAAATTCCACTTGAAGTTCCAGTTAAAACTTCTATACAAGTTGGAAAATATAAACAAAAAAATTGTGTATGAAGGGGAAGATATTCTTTGCCATCAATGCGGCAGATTGGTCCATAGGACATTAATATGTCTGCATGCTACCAAAAAAGGTAATATTTGTCCTACTTAAACTCACTCTAATTTAACTAACACATTAAGGATGCAAGATCCGAACAAAAAGATGGATGACAAATTGTTAATTTTCCCAAGCGACAACGAGCTTCGTTACGTTCTACAACTGGTAATTAAGTCCTATAAGTCTTTGACTCAGGATTTCAAACAGTTGCCTCCTCCAATTAATATAAAAGTTTATGATGCAAAAAATGAAAGATACCTTGACACCCAAGATTATACCTATAAAGCTAAATTTGTTAACAAATCTAACTCACACCATAATAAAAATTTCCATCAAATAAAAATTCTAAAAATAATTTTGGAAGTCTTTTAGAAGAAACTGAAAAATCCCAAAAATTATCAAATCTTTTCTTATTGCCATGCAAAGGAAAATTGTATAAGAAAGACACGTGGTGATACACCACATTTGCCATCAAATAATTTGCAATCATTACCAAACCAACACAAAAATAGTTTGGCAACTGACGCCTCTCAAGACATACAAAAGAATGACCAATCATATGAAACCCTCACTAATTCACCGTCCAACTCAACCAATTGGGGAGCAGAACTTTAATCCTCTCATTCCATTTGTCCCCTTTTCTCAAATCAGTAATACATTTACATGCATTAACTTCACTCCCTAAACCGACACAAACTCCATAGATATAGACCCCGCTAGGTTAAACTTAGTATTTCATCTCTCCTTACAAGAAACTGAAAACCTTTATACTGCCTACATAAACATGTCAAAAAACATAATAAACCAGAACAAAAGAAGAATCGAGCTATAAAGAACAACACAAAGACCGATTCTCCAACTACCACATTATCTAAGAATGAAGAAAACCCTCCACAAGCTCCCAACAATGTCCTTCCAGAACAATCCCCCACCTCCGCATGGATTATTTGCAGATTTCAATGTATGCGGCGGTGTTATGTCTCAAGTTCTAACTTATAAACATCCAAAGCATTCTCTCTAACACTGTTTTGATTTAGAAGCCAAGTTCACATATTCTTAACTTTCAAAACCACCGCCTCATACCCTTTTTTTTTGTAAGTAAATATTTTATTTATTACCAAAATATTCCAAAACAAGTCTCAATACAAACATCAATATGACTAAATTGTCGAGGATTAATGGCCTACAAAAACTCAACTCAAGCTCTTATTTACCTCTACACAGCTACTTTATACTACACATTAAGGATAGTAATTTAGGACCTCTACTGCTCTACCAAAATTTCCACTGAAACTACCGCACTGCACTTCATCCTGGATGATTTTTCTGGTGATTTGATCAGCCGTCTTTTGTTGCTTTTGGAACACCCTGTTATTTCTTTCTTGCCAGATAGAGTACAAGGCAGCAACAAAAGTCATCTTGGCTCTAGCACTATTACTCATGTTGTTCTTGATAGCCCAGTCGAGCTCCTGCTCCCCGTCCATGACTCGTCTTCTGATGTTTAGCCAATGCAAGTGCTTCCCCCATATTGCCTCTGAGTATTCACAAGCAAAAAAAATAAGTGCTTCATATTTTCAGTTGTCCTTGCTATAGATTACACATTCGTAGTTGCTAAGCTGCATCCACTGCCCTAATCTCTTCTTTGTCTGCAACATACCATGGGCTGCTAAGAGTAGGCAGAAAATGCACTTAGGGAGACCTGGATTATTACATGTGCGCTTTCTCCGTTCCACTTTCTGATACTGTCCCTACATCTATTGATATACATTCTTGATTGAAAAGTGTTTAATTGCTTCCTACTTGTGTGAAATACTTGTGAGCTACAACGATTTTCCTGACTACCCATGAAGCCTGAGCTGGTTGAATACCCCACATACTCGAACTTTTTTCGAACTCCCTCCGTCCCTATTTGTTTGTCATAGTTTGACTTGGTACAAAGTTTAATAAAGTAAGGAAGACTTTTGAAACTTGTGGTTTAAAATAAGCCATGAATATTTGTGTGGCTATAAATGAGTCAAAAAGTAACTTTAGAGTTGAATTATTACCAAATTTAGAAGTATGACAATCTTTTTGGGACAGACTAATAAGGAAAGTATGACAAACAAAGTGGGACAGAGGGAGTATTATATATGAATCCACTGCACCTACAGCCTATCTTTCCTTCTACAGATGTTCTACAGTAGTTTGCAAATGGAAGCTTTTTTCCATGTGAGAATGTCTAGAATGTTTAGGCCACCTGCAGATCTGGGGCAACACAGTCTATCCCAAAATATAAGAGCTCTTTTAGATAATTCTAAGTAGAACCACTCCACAAAAACCTTCTATATATAGCTTCAATTGCTTTGACTACTTTCTTTGGAAGGATAAAAACCTAGGACCAAAACAACTGTATTGAAAACAGGACACTCTTAACTAACTGGGCTCTTCCTGCATAATAAAAGGAATCTTGAAGTCCATGATTTAATTCTTGCCATCATTCTTTCTATTAGTGGTTGACACTGGGTTATGGACACTCTCTTTGTACTCAGAAGAACCCCAAGATATCAAAATGGTAATATTCCTTCACTCTACCAAATTAAGTTTTACTACAGTATATGGGCTTCATACAATAGGTGATAGAAAAAGCTTATGGGAGGAGCTTGACTGATAATTGGGGACTTCAATTCCATCTTTCATCTGGAAGAAAAACATGGGAGCGAAGTGCATGATGCTGAGCTTAGAGATTTCAAATTTTTTTTTAGCAACACAGGTATTGCTGAGTCAAAAACCGCTGGAAGAAGTTACACCTGGACAAATGGGGCTAATTTCAGCAGAACTAATAGTACCCTGAGCAATGCAGACTGGATGTTGCAGTTTCCACAGTTAAAGGCACTCATAATAAACCCTGGACAATCATATCATTCCCCTATCAGTATACAAATAGAAGCACAAGCGATTTCAACCAGCAGGCCCTTTATATTCCTAAACTACCTTGTTGATCACCAAGAGTTCCCAGGTATTGTAGTTGTTGCATGGGAGTGGACTAGTAACAAGAGTATAATGAAAGTTGTGTGGCTGAAGATGAAGAGACTGAAGAATGGGCTGAAGGAACTCAATTTTAGAGAGTTCGGCAGAGTGAAGGAAAAAGTAGAAGATACAAGAAGAGCTCCTGAATGATATTCAGGGGATGATGAATGACCCGCTCAATACTTTGCAAGGAAATCAGAAGAGAAAATACTCAGAATGCAGCTAGAGAAATGGATGGAAATTGAAGAAACTATAACAAGGCAGAAATCAAGAGTAAAAGGGGGATCTGATGCCTTTATTATTATTATTTTATTTTTCTTACTAAAATTGACGACCTACTTTAAGAAAAATTGTGATTTGTATTTTGGATGATGACCTGGAGTTAAACTGAGGTTGGAAAAAATAAGGTTAGACCATTACTAAAAATAATGCCTACTTTTAATTAAAAAAAAAAAAAAGGATAATTCTGAACTTCCCTCCGGATAAGGGTAAATTAGTCATATAATTATATATTTTCATATTAATGATAAATAAATTAAAAGAATTGTTACAAAAAAAGTTTAAATAAGAGAGGTAAGTGTAATATCATAAACCACAAGGGAGCTCAGTGTTACAGAGTGAAATTTGAAGGGAAGTTTTTGAAATTAACCCTTAAAAAATGATTATAATGATAAAAAGAAGTTTGCACACGTATTTTAAAATAGGATATACTTCAATACTAATATATTAACTTATACTATAAGAACTATGTAAAAAGTTGAGTCCATTTGGATATTCGCGTAAACGCATAAACTTTGAAGAAAGTTAGGGGAAATTTTGATCACTAGCCATTTTTGGACGCGCTTATTGGGGACTATCCATCGTTTCAAAATTCATTGAAAAATAGTCAAAAATTCGCGTGCACACTTAAACTCAATTAGCGTTGGAAAACACCCCAGACTAGTCTCATAACAAAATACTGGGCTTTGAACAAATTTATGGGACTGAAGCTTTATACAAAGTCCCATAACAAAATAATGGGACCTTGAACTAATATGTTCAAAGGTCCCATTATTTTGTTATGTAAATTTATCCCATAACAAAATAATGGAAATTTATCCCATAACAAAATAAGGGATAAATCCCATTATTTTGTTATGAGACTTTATATATAAAGCTTCAGTCCCATAACAAAATGCTAGTTTGTTCAAAGCCCCAGCATTTTGTTATGGGACTGAAGCTTTATATAAAGTCCCATAACATAATGCTGGGGCCTTGAACAAAACTTGTTCAAAGCCCCAGTATTTTATACTGGGGTTAGTTTACTAAAGCTTCTCAGTATAAATACTGGGGTTTTGAACAAAACTTGTTTAAAGCCCCAGTATTTATACTGGGATTTGTTCGGAGGTGGCTATTTCTCAGCGAATTTGTTTTTGACGGCTACAAATCAATTAGCGCGTGCCAAACAGGCCCCTACACGAAATTTTTACGAAAGTTAGCATGGCTGCTTTTTTTTTTTTTTTTTTCTGACCTACTTACCGTGGCATATAAAATATGTTAAATTTAATCCACGATAATAGAACTTTTTTCTCAGTCCCGAAACAAGCCTATTTATAGTTGAAAACCTAGATAACCTCTAAATAACATTCAAAGGGTGACAATTATTACTTGAAAAGGTGCTTCCTGCGTCATATATTATTTTGCCTACATGGCTGGAGAACCAAGAATCAGAATAAAGATAGAGTCCCCCACATCTGAATTCTATGTCAATGTTAGAGAAAAAGATCCTGTGAGTGAGTTAATGAAGATAATCAAATGGGCATGGGGAGATGACTACATGGCACTTTATCACAGTTCTACAGAATTGGATAAAAGTGATCGATCTTTATCTGCTTACAATATCAAAGATGGCTCTATTGTTAATGTCAAAGTTTTCGCTCATCCTCCTGATCCAGTAAGTGTTAAGTGAGATGGATCCGAGATATCAGACTTGATACGTTCAACCTTTAAGGTTTCTAATAAGCATCATATATTTTCATTATGCTTATGAAATTATGTGTTCAAAATTAAATATTTACTGAAAGTTTAGTGAGTTTTCATGATATATATGTTCTGGGAAAATATTGGGTCAATTGAAGCATAGTAAATAAGCACCATCTGCCATCTTCAGACTTCAGGTTAATAAAAATATTTTCTTTCCTTATTCATTATGTAATTTCCTGAGGAGTATATGCATCTCTAGGTTTATGTAATGCTATTGATTGATTCATCAAGCTAACGCTAGCAATGATTCGAATAATGAAGTTTTCCGCTTTTGTTGTATTAATAGATATCTTATTGTGTTACCTATTAAGTTATCCTTGTTTTCCCAGTTTATGTTTGTTTCTTTGCAAGAAATTGGTTTAGACGAGAATATATATATTTTTTTGTTGATATGATTGATAATGGAGTTATGAATAGTTAAAGAAATGGTTTTTGTTTACGCAAAGGGTAAAAGACTACTTTGTTATTTTCATTCGAGTTGTTCGTAGTTCTTAATTACTGTTTCTTTGCTTTGGAAAATGCTATGTTTTGCTTACATTCTTGAGATATTGGCCCAAAATCGCTCTACTTCACTTCAAAGATCTGGGCAGGCTAGCATCAGCCGTAATAGCATTGGTAATCGACATTTTTACGCTAATTGACATACTAAACCACTTAATTACAGAAAATACCGATATTTTTAAATAATTACCCTAAATACCAATACTTTTTGACATTTTACAAAATATACAATTTTTTCATTTCCTTTCTCCCCTCTCTACCCAAAACCCTAACTTCTCTCTCTCTCTTTCTCTCCTCTACTCCACCCACCCCACCCTCCCGCCGTCACCCCCTCCCCCACCCCACCCTCCCGCCGTCACCCCCTCCCCTGCCTCTGTAATAGTGACCTCCGTCGTTGCTCTTACTGCCATGGAATAAATTGCAACAATTTCTAAGTAAAAGAGTTGGCACTCTTATAAATTGCAACAATTTCATTTTACTTGAAAGATGAGATCCAAAGAGGATAAACAGAGACCAGAGATAGTAATAGGAGCATAGCTCCGATCTGCTTCTTCTCCTTCTTCTTTTTTTGTTTCTTTTTGTTTTGTTTAGATTCGTGTATACTTTTGTATGCTCATGTATGTGTATGTTTGGGGTGGTTGTTGGTGATTGTTGGTGGTTATTTGAAGGTGGAAGCAAGTGTATGTTTGTTTTGCGCAGGTGTATGTATATGTATGTATATGAATATCTTTACTAGTGCAGAGTGTATGTATGTGTATATCATTGTATGAAAATGTATTTCTGAGTATATATTGTATATTTTTGTATGTTTTATGTTTGTGTATGTAAGTCCAAGCTTGGCTCACATAAATTTGTATGTATAATTCATAGATCTGTAGATCCGTGTATGTATGTGAGTGTTTAGTGTATGTATAACATATTTTTTTTGTGTATGTGTATGTATATTTTGTTTAAATGCATTTAGCAATTGTTATTTCAAAAAAAATAATTTATATATGTGTATTTAGTGTTTTCCATCTTTTACATCCAAAAAAAAAAAAAAGTCCGATGGGTGGCCGGCGGCGGCAGGCGGCGGCGGCCGGCGGTGACTAGGCGGCGCCGCCGCCTGGGGTGGTAGCAGTGGGGGGGGGGCAGTAGGAAGAAGGAGGAACCCTAATTTATTAGTTTTGTTGATTTTTGTATATAATGTGTAAAAAAATGTTGGTATTTTTTGTAAAATGGAATAATGTTGGTATTTTTTGTAATTTTGGTATTAGGATGGTATATATTTGTAAATCTCCCTTGGTAATCTAGTCAACCAAAAAATTTCACCGCATTCCCTCCATAAGGAGCGGTTTTGCAAAATTGCCCGTGCTAAGAAATGTTTTAGCAAAATGGCCTTATTTAGTCCGGAGCCAAGATTTCAAGGTTGTAAATCTTGACAATTGGCTATACTTCAAGGACAAGTGCTGTTTTGCCAATACTTCAAGTTATATGGCGAGAATGCATGGAAGATTGGAAGGGGCAAGTTTTATGACGAAGTGCGGCAAGTGTTGCCGTTCAAGTGTTGGAAAATCGAGCAGGGTTCAAATGCAAGTCTTGCCTTTTTCCAAGACTTACGGCCAAGTGCGGCAAGTAGTATCTTTTGCCAATACTTGAAGGGATAAGTGTTGAAAAGAAGAGAAATATAAAGGCAAGTCTTGGCCCCAGCCTAAAAACTTGAAAAGCAGAGAAATATAAAGGCAAGTCTTGGCCCGACCTAAAAACTTGACATGATTATTTCTGTCCGGATTTTTTTCATTAAATCTTAACGGAGGTATTTTTGCAAACCATCTGTTAGCGCGAGCAATAAGGCAAACCATTGCTTCCCGTGTCATATTTTTGCAAATCAGCCCTAGTCAACTGGCTGAGCAGAAAATTTCATTAGATGGTTCTTTGGTAGGGGGTTGTTTAAGTTTTGTCTCCATTAATTTAATAATTTGTGCAAGCATAGCTAAATTTTCAAGTTTCTACGGACGCATCAAAAACTTCACATAGCTATGATGGAACAGTAGAAAATTCATTAATTTGTTCATAGCTTATTATGAATTCGTCAAAATTTACAATTAAATTTTGAACAAATAAACTTTTGACGGATATGTCAACACACTTGTGATGAAATTGTTTATAACACTTGACGCACCCGTCAAAAGTTGAATAATAAGATTATGCTTAAAACCCAAACGTTGCCCTGAAAAGAGCCTAAAAGTACAAATGATACAAATGCACCAACAAAGATGCTAGTACTAGTACGTGTAACGCATTACTTAAGTCATTACAATGCGCTTGAAAGAGCCTATCACTGTAAATGAAACAAATGGACCAACAAAGGTTGCAAATATTTACTCCAAAACAATAATTAATGCATCTTTTTTTTTTGGTAAATAAATATTTTACTCATTATCAAAGCATTACAAAACAGTACTCTAGACCCTCACTGTCCAGTATGGATCAGTGAAGACCTCTCCTCTCTAACATCTTTGCAACTAAACTAAGCTATACATATTAAGGGTAGAAATTCAAAACACTAAGCTTCCTAGCTAGTTTCCTACACCTAGAGGCTCTACATATCACTTCTTAAATTATCCTCTTTACTAAGTTGTAGCCTTCTCTCTGCTTCTGCTGAAAAATTCTACTGTTTCTTTCTTTCCACACATAACAAACACTTGCTTCCAGCACCAATCTATTGATTTGAGCTCATGCACCTATCCTTTTGCAGTTCCTACTTGCCCAATCCAGCTCTTAGTCCCATGGTAATACCTGTCTGCTGATGTTTTGCCAATAAAGTAACTTATTCCACATCTAGGCTGAATAGCCGCACTCAAAGAACAAGTGGTTAATACTCTCTAGGTGACCCTGACATAGTGCACATGTGTAGTTAGGTAGCTGCATCCATCTCCCAAGTCTTTCCTTTGTTTGTATCTTTCTATGAGCAGTGAGATACAGTATGAAGCTCCATTTTAGTTGTCCTAGATTATTGCAAGTGATCTTCCTTCATTCTACCTTCTGATAGGGGCCCTGAAGCCTTTGATACATCTTCTTGATAGAATATTGTGGCATTGCTACCACATCTTGTTCTTGGACCTGCTGGAAATACTTTGAAGCCTTCCAGATCTTCTGAACCACCCAAGAGGCTCTATCAACTTTAGCTTACCACACATTGCCAGACTTGAAATAATAAGTATGTACCCAGTGAACCCACATCTAGTCTTTCCTTTGGCATATATTCCACAGCAGCTTACAAACAGATGTTTTGCTCTAAGAGAGAATATCCAAAATGTTTAGTCCACCTGCAAACTTTGGGCAAGCTTAATTTTCCCCAAGCTATAAGAGCCCTTTTTGACACCTCACTAGTTCCTATTCATAGGTATCTTCTGCATAGTGCTCCTATTATTTTGCTTATCTTCTTTGGCAGTACAAACACTTGAGCCCAAACACTTGAGCCCAGAATACCTAGATAGAGAATAAGACACTCTTTATCAGTTGTACTCTTCCTGTATATAAGAGAAACTTTGCAGTCCAAGAGTTGATTCTCTTCATTATTTATCCAGTAGCGGCTGACGTTGTGCTATTGATAACCTTTTAGAGCTCAAGGGCACCCCCACATACCTGATAGGGAGTACTCCTTTTGCAAAGCCCAGTGTTTAGACACACTCTATTTAAAAGTCTTCAGAAATACCTTTAAAGTTGATGCGGGGCAAATCGAGCCAAGACACCGACCATCAAGAGTCAAGCTTGAGAGCACAAAGAATACAATTCAAGGGCTCCGGAAGCGACTTGAAGATCATGCATTGGAGCACCATGCGAAGGAGGACCATCTAGGCCGAAGGAGGAGCTCAAGAAGCACATTTTGAAGCATTTCAAGAAGCTTCAGCAAGAGGCGGAGCGCCCCTTTTACCAGGCGGACCGCCATGCTTTTTGACACCCTCTCTGAAGTTGCATAGGGGCGGACCACCTCTGTGTTTGGGTGGACAACCTACTCCTGAGGTGGGGCGCCTGATTGGTCTACACAGCATTCAGGTGGGGCACCTGTTTCTCTAGGCGGGGCGCCTATTTCGGGATGTTTTAAGACTTATTTTTGTGGTGTAATTCCTAATTTAGCCCTAAGTGATTCTATTGTATGAACTATACTTAGGGGCTTTTAGTACATTTCCCAAATATGTAAGAGAGCACTATATAAGCTCCCCTTAGCCATTTTCTTCATTAGCAAGTTAGTTTTTGACATAGAATTGAGAAGAAGAACATAGAGAGGCTTGGCCTTCTAGTTTGGAGCTTGAAGCTCATGTATCCCCTACGACTTGGGAACCCGAGGATTGCATCCTAGCATGAATTCGGGATTCGGTTCAAGTTTCTCTTTCTCCCAGTGAATTCAATCTACGTATGTAAGTTTGATTCGTTTCTTTCTTCTTAATTCTTGCCTCCCCAATCCTTATTTCTTGTTATCCCCTTTAATTGCTTCCGCTCGTTTAGATTATTGCTTCTGGATTTTTACCCCGTATCAGTTTGGTATAAGAGCACGGATAGGTTTTGTTTTTACAAACCCTCGATCGTGCCATTTTATCTTAGTCTATTGTTGTTCTTGTTTGTTGATGTTCTTGAAAATAAGAAAAACAAAAAAATGAAAAACTTGATAATTACAAAAAAAAAAAAATCATAAAACGGATTGGATTTGATTCCCCAAGTATTTAAAGTTATTGGGGATTGATATATGATGTATTCCCATTGTTTTGGTACCCTCGTATCACAATTTGGTATTATGGATTGAAATTTCGAAAATCAAAATCCCAAAATTTTGAAAACCCTTGAAAATGCTTCAAACTTGAATCGAAGCTTGTTGATTGTTTGTTTGGGGTTTAAAACCATTGGGGATTGTTTAGAATAGTTGAATACATCTTTGGGTACCATTGGATTGCAAAAACATCTTGAAATCGTTGGAAGTTTTGGGCAAAATGGGCCAAAAATACGTTTTGCGAAGCTGCAGGAAGCAGTAGTAGGTAGACCGCCTACTCTGGGAGGCGGACCGCCTCTTTTGGTGCAGCTTCTCTGGATCTCAGTTGGGCAGACCGCTCCTTTGTCATACCCGATTTTGGACTCAACTCGAGGTGAGTCGGGTTTCAGATTTGACTGGGTAAACTCGTTTGAGTTAAGGTTTTGGAGTCGCCACCTAATAAATTTCCTAGGCGTATTAGGTCACCTATTAATTTCTAATTCCATTTAAAGAATTAACTCCGGGCTGGTCTACGAGTCAGAGATTCGGGTAAGTGTTCGAAATAACCTAAAAGGAAGAGGTTAGGCACCTCCTAGGTTCCACTAAACGTGGTTCTCGACCGATTTCTATATTGGGTTTAACATATTGCTTATAAAAGGATAAAATCTAAATAAAATAGACAAAAGAGATATGGGCTGCAAAGTAAGTAAAATAGGCAATTTAATGTATATGCATATACAATTTTAAACAATAGTCATGTTGCACAAATAGCCACAAAATAATAAATAACCAATTAATCACTTGAATAATAACCCTAGGTTTTATCATCCTATTCGGATCAGAACCCGGCTTTCGGAAGGGACGATAGTTTCAGAATCCACTATCAAATATATATAGCTCGGGCAGTTTCCATCATTTTCGAGGGGGCTTAAATTACCCTTAACCCCCATATCCTCTTTAAGTATTTAACTAAATCGCATACCAACATTTTAAAACGTCCTAAAGGTTTACTAGCGCCCCACTTAATGTCTCGGAGGCCATTGAGACTACTAATTTAAATACAAATATCTAGACTCTCCTAAGTTTATTGTGTGCCCCAAATCTAGACATCTAGGTGCCAAATAATGAATGGTCATGTTAAGTAATCAAGGCAAGTGGTAATAAACAAAGCAATTCTCAACAAAGTGTAACAAACAGGCCTCCAATTAAACTTAGGAAAAGGCATAACATTAAGTCCAAATTGGGCTACTGCCAGTAACGTTTTCAAATTTGCAGAAATAATCCAATTTTAAGACAGTCTTACATTTTCAGCCACTTGTTATATTATAGCATATACAATTTACAGAAATAGCCAGTTCTAAAGCAGTCTTGCATTCCCAGCCTTTAAAGAAAATAATCTAATTTCAGATATTATCAAATTGCAAGTATAACCTATTTTAGACTCAGATTTCAACTTTACACCTGTTAAAATACTACTATAATTTCAGAGAATAGGCTTTGCACAAATAGTTCAGTTTTCAGCCTTTATTGCGATTTTAGCCCTTTTGTCTAATTTTCAGCAAAACAAACCCTATTGCAATTCGATTTTAAACATGTTCTATCCGCCTAAAATTCCAGATTTCAACTACACAGGAACAAACTTGCAGTATCACTTTAATATTGCAGAAACAGTCATGTTCTCAGGTTGTGTTACAATTTTGAACCTTTTAACACACGATAAGCAAAGTGAGAGTTAGGAAAGGCCCTGTTAGCCACACTAAGCAGTGTATACATGGTTGCACCTGTCCTAACATCTATAATGCACCTTATGGTGCTTATACAAACCATTACTAGCCCTAACAAATACATGAACGGTACTTCATTATAATGGATACAAATTAAGCAAAAGAAAGAGAAGAGCAGGGCCTTGTCCCTTATTTTTTGAGCTTTAAACTGAATAGTATGAGATCTCAGCTAATGCAAAGAGCCTGCACCATATTGTTAGCATATGGTATAGCCTTTTGGCTATCTTAAAACCTGCATAAAGTGTTAGCTATGGCCTGGAATAGGCCCCAACAGTTTATGCATACAACATAAAGAATCCATATCACAGAGAGAACGTTTTGTAGTAGTATACTTAGCTTAAGAGTAGCAGCATAGGAAAACAAGTAAGAAGACTTGAATATGGTTGGAATTTACCTTGTCTTAGAGCAAGTTAATCAACTAGGAGCATAAGTGACACACAAAGCATAGATAGCAGCCAAGAATATCAAACAGACAACACACTTTCCCTTGGTTTTTAGCCAGCCAAAGCCAAATCCAAGAATGGACTAAAGAGGATGAATCAGTCTTCCTTCACAGTTCTTCTTGTGTTTTGTGTGTACTCAGAGGTGTGGAGAGGAGAAGAGAGTCTCCAGGGTGTAAAGCAAGGAAGAAAAGTGCATGGGAGGGGCTGAAAGTGGTTTTCAGCCCTGTAATTCAGTGTATATATTGTAAAAGAATGAGAAGAAAAGAGTAGGGTAGTGTACTGTTATGTATTCAGCCTCTAAAGGTGTCCCTTCCATGTGTAGAGAGGCTGTTATTTATAGTTGTAACTAAAGATTGTTTGAATTTCAAAATCCGCTTGTAAAAGGAAAAGAAAATCAGGCAAAAGGTTTAAAAAGGAAAGTTGAAAATCAAGACCATGATAATAGGATATTAATAGCATGTCAATCTTCTAAGAAATTACTGTCAGTTGGAATTTCAAAGTCCAGAAGTGTTTTCCTTTGAAAGTAAATCAAGGAGAGATATGTGTACTAATCAATCAACCTAAAAACAAGGGATCTCATTCTTATTCTTAACAGAAAAAAGGGCTATGTGAACATAATCTTGATGTAAAGAGAGGCCTTAGGCAGTAGGATTTGCAATAACCACACAGAAAGGAGATGAAGAAAGCAAGCCAAGTAATATACTCCTAATTTTAGGAATCCACTAAAACATATGTATGCATAGAGATGTGCGATTAACAGAGAGCATAACCAGTGTATACATTATCAAGCCGAATCAGAATTTCTAAACAACAACTCAATCAAACAAGCAGACACTTATGATTTCATAATCAATGAACGTTTAGCGTGTAATGAGAAGCATGAATTTTACTAATAATAACGCTATGGTTTTAAACTCTTAATAATCAACTAAGGTGAAATATGAATGATTTTAGAGGCAAACAATAATCTAGACTATTATACTTAGTATGGAAAAATAAACACATCCATAATTTCAGTTACATAAACAAAGAAAAAGCGAAAAAAGGAAAGATGTTACTGATTTGGTGTCGGGTCGGGTCGTGCTTGACCCAGTTCGTTTCTGCTTTATGTTTTTTTGCTTTGATCCGAGTTCAAATCTTTCGTGATTTTCCTGTGCGTATCCATCATCGTAACTGTTGCTCTATCTTTTCCGGATTTGCAGTGATTCGTACCCAATTCCTTGTTCCTATTTCAGATTTCAAGAGGCAAAGGAGAGAGAGGGGGTCCATCCCCGTGCAACCGGAGATAGGAAGGAGGAGATGGTCACGGCAGATTTGATGGCGGAGGAGGTGGCGTTTGGATTGTGTATGTACGTGGACGGGAAAAGGGAAATGGGAGAAGAGGATATGAGGGATCGACGGCTGGGTATATGGAAAAAAGAGGGTGTAAATGATTTAGGCTTAGGGTTGTGGGGTATGCGTGTAATATTAAAAACGTAGGATTTAGTTTGAGCCATCGGATGGAAGGGATGAACGGCTTAGATTGTGCCACGTAGGGGAGTATACATATGTGTATATAATATAGTGGCTCATGTGTATGAAGGATAAGGACGCTTTAAAAGGTTGTATTGTATGCTATGACATAGTGTACACACGCTTGGAGAGAGTTGTACTTTGTGCTAAAGTGAGTTGTACATAGGTGTTAGGAGTGTATACTTTGTGCTACAAGTGTATTTAGTGAGGTGTAAGCTTAGGTGGACCTTAGGTGGCATACACGTGGACAAAATGGAATTGTAAAATAATAAAATGGCTAGTATTTAATTAAATTACTTATAAATATAAATAATTAGTATAAAAATAGGAAATTTTGTAAATATTATAATAATGTATTAACTATAAATAAATATATATAATCACAAATAATACTAGTTAGATATAAATAGCCACAAATAAGTATTAAAATGATGTCGTAATGCATTAAATTGCGCAAATAGCATACGTATTTTAAAAAATAGCCTAAATGAATGCAATTATGCAATTATAATCATAATTAAATAAATATTACATAAATAGGGGATTAATAATAGTATTACACACGTAAATACACGCTACTAATGCAATTTTGTTTGGAAAATTACTATTATCGATTTTAATTAAATATAGCCAAATCGCGAAAAATGGAGGGACAAAATTGGGTGTCAACAGTTGCCCCTCTTTGCCCGGGGATGATGAAAGAGTCTTCGGGCAAAGATAGTTGACGGAATAGCAAATTTTGTCACGACCGGTAGGCAAAATGATGAGAATTTTGGAGTGTTTTTGGCCGAACCCCGGTCTCTGAGTTGCCTACATATCTCGAGTTTTGATGGATATAATTTATTCATGTATTTTCGTAGTTAAATATTAAGTATTTTTAAATAAAACGTGAATAAATATATCCATCTCTCGCATATTTTTTAACATATTTTGCAGGAAGAAGTACATATTAAAAATAAAGAAAAAGAATGGAATGGCCATCAATGACTATATTTTTCATAGTGCAATTATAGCACCGATGATTCATGTCTATAATTTTACTACGATGAAGAGCAAAGTGCAATTGGAAGAAAAAGTCATCAATTCAAGACACCTTTGCTGCTACGGGAAATACCAAGACCTTATCTAACTTTCATCAAAGCCATTTGAGAATCTTTTATAGGAGAAAAAAATGGTGAATTGAAGAAGAGCAACACGTAAGAAGAACAAGATTCATCTAGAATCAATTGCTAGATTCATCTAAAGAGCAAAAGCAAGATTCTTGCTAAATTAATCTAAGGAGCAAAAGCAAGATTTATCTAGGCTCCTTTGCAAATACACTCGTAGAAATTTCTATAAATAGGCACATGTGCTATAAGGCAAATCATCCAATTTTCTTTTCCAATTCACTTGCCGAGAGAAGAAGTAGTCTTGCTCTCTTTTTCTTTCTTTGTCTTTAGTTTTAAGCTTTTGTAGTTTTCTTCTTTAGAAGAAATACTACTTCTTCTTAATTTTTATATTTTTAAGTTTTTATTACTCCATAATGGAGTAATCTCTTTTGTTGCGATAGTTGATGAATCTTGGTAATATTTATAATACTTATCTCAATTTTAATACATGCTTTGCTTGAAACTTTTTAATCACATTTTAAAACTGTGCTGGAGTGATAGTTTTTACTAAATCATTATTTTTACATCCGTCTGTTTTATCTCTAAGGTATTGTTATATAAATTTTGTAATTCTCACGGAGCAAAATTAATGTATGATAACCTGTGAATAAAATAGCAGAGTAAAGCTATTATTCCAAGTCCGTAGTCTTGCTTGCTTCGGTTTTAATTCTCACGGAGGGATTGTCGTAGACAAGATTATTGATTTTTAGTGGAAATATTCTCACGAAGTTTTTACTACTTTTGAGCACAATTCAAGCAAGAAAAATATTCGGTTTAATCGTCACTAGTTATAATTCAATTAATATGCATAACCTCTCGGAGTGTTATTAATTGATTATTTTTAGTGAGTAAAATATAATTGAATTAGCAATAAGCAATTATTCTTCAGAGAAATACATGTCAAAATTGAGATATTTATTACAAGTATTACCAAGTGAATTCAATGATTCTCAACTCTTTTTAAATTAGAAATCTTCCGAAAGTTGTTGGTTTTAGTTTAAGTAAATTAAAAATAAAAATTCAAAAATACACCTTTCATCAGTTTGATTCTCTCAAATAGTAATAAAAATATTACAAGTCTGTAGCATAGAATACCCAATCTCTGTGGGACAATATCATAAACTATACTAGAATTTGACAAGAACGAGCAGGAAAATCCTATACATATTGGCCTCGTCAAATTTTTGGCACCATTGCCGGGGATTGGCGTACATCTACTTCAGATTAAATATTTTGTTGCTAATTTAAGAATTTATTATTACTTAGTATTATATTATTGTTATGTTTATTTTAGTTAATATATTATACGTATCACTATTTCTTACAAGTAGTAAGATTTCTTCTCCTAAAGTCTACTAGCTCTCTCTCATTGACAAGACTTCTACCTACTTTTCTCATTAGTGTTTCTCTACGTAGTTTATTTACTATCCTACTATTGTGCCTAACTTTTGTATTTCACCCTTTTGTGCCTAACTACTTCTTTCACTTTTCATCACCAACTAGCCTAGTAGTCATTGTAACATTTTTATTTATTAACAAAAGTATAAATAATAGTAGATCTATCTAGTAGATATAATAATAGCATTTTAATATTTCTCTAGATTGTTAACAATTCTCTTTAGTTTTTCTACGTCTACTACTTTTAAGTACTAACTACTATCTTCTTTTGTTCTTATTAATCTTTCTTGTGAAGCACTACTATTATTACTTCAGCAACCAACTTCAACTTTATTTCTTTTTCCATATAATATATTAGCTACTATTTACTTTTATTATCGTTTTTTTTTTTGTCTCTTCTATTGTGCCTGTTTATTTTTGATATTACTACCATTGATTACTATTCCTTTTCCTTGTATTCTTCGTTGTAGCTCCACCCTTGACTACAGTGTTATTGTTATTTGAAAAAAAAAGTTTACTATAGTCTCTTTATATATATATATATATATATATATATATATATATATATATATATATATATATATATATATATTGCTATTTCATTATTAGTAATTACCCCTAGTAAGAATATTAATTTTCTTTTTCTTCTACCTACGCATTTTTCAAGTTTGTACTTATTAATATATCGATCTATAGTACAATATTACCATCTCGTCTTTCATTAGTTTAATTACCCTATTATCTACTATTCCTATTTCCTACTTACTACTAGTGTTACAATAATAATAGTACTAGTAGTAGTATTTTATTGTTTGTCTTGATAGTTAGTACCTATATTACCTGTTTGCATCATTTTTGTTATTAGTACTATAGTTATCATTTTACTATACTACTTATAGATAATAATAATAATAATTTTGTACTATTTGTTTCTTTTATAATAACTTTTTATTTTTAATAATGTTCTTTACTTTATTTCTTAATATTATCTTATTACGTTCACCACTGTTCTTATCTATTTCTATATATGTTATAATAATATGGTAATTATTCTTATCTTCTTCTTTCATTTATAGTATTATTATCTACTATATATATATATATATATATATATATATATATATATATATATATATATATATATATATATATATATATATATATATATATATTTCTTTCATAACTTTTTTTTGTTCCTATTTTAATCTATTGTGATTAAGTAATAAGTACTACTATTAAGTGTTGTTACTATATCTATATTCTTTTTAATATTTTCTTTTGGAACGGTTACTTTATTACTACTCTATTAAGTAATTTTAATTTTTTTTATTTATTAAAAAAAATCAAGTAGTTTATGACCCGCTCCTCTAAGAAAGAGTTGGTTATTTACGATCCTGAAATTGAAAAATCTTTGCGATTGCGCAGGAAAGGACAATCATCATCTTCTAAAAGCACAACTTGTGAAAAAATGGAAAACCAATTAGGAGATGACGACAACCCATTGGGAGTGGCACCACCAGTCCATGCAGAGGATCAGTTTGATGAAGTGGCGCCAAGACCAGCAAACAGAATCCTAAGGGATTATGCTAGACCAGACCGCTTCAACTGTGAATCTAGTGTGAGGAAACCCCCAGTTGCAGCCAACAACTTTGAAATCAGGACCGGCCTGATTCAAACAATTCAACAATCTTGTACTTTCACTGGTGATCCAAGTGAAGATCCACACAGTCATTTAATTGATTTCTTGGAACTAGTTGAAACTGCTAAATATAATGGAGTATCTCCTGAAGCAATCAAGTTAAGGCTATTTCCTTTTTCTTTAAAAGGAGATGCCAAGACTTGGTTGCGGAGTTTACCTCAAGGTTCTATTACTACATGGGACCATATGACTCAGAAATTTTTAAATAAATATTTTTTCCTTGCTAAAACAACAAAGTTAAGATAAGTTATTTCTAATTTCTTGCAGACTGACACTGAGTCAGTTTATCAAGCATGGGAAAGATTAAAAGCAATACTAAGAAAATGTCCACATCATGACATTCCTGAACATATGCAGCTGTACATTTTCTATCATGGGCTAAACCATCTTCTAGAAATGTGATAGATGCAGCTGCAGGAGGTTCCATAATGGGCAAAACCACTGTTGAAGCATTGCAATTGTTGAATGAAATTTCTGAAAATGCTATTCAATGGTTATCTGATCGTGTAATAATAAAAAGAGCTGCTACAGTAAATCATACAGACGCTTTAATACACTAACACAACAGATTGTTTCTTTGGCACAAAAGTTTGAATCTTTTCAGGTTAATACACAACAACCAAGCCAGTCTGAGACTTGCGACATGTGTGGAGGAAACCATATGAACCATGAATGCCAAGCAACCAATCAGAATGATGAACATGTCAATACCATCGGGTACAAGCCATACTCTTTTGGAAGTTCAATGGCACAAAAACATCCAGGATTTCAATGGAGCAATCAAAATGGTGCTGAGAATTCTCAAAGCTTCCAGAAGCAATAGGTACAAGGACCACCCGGATACCAGAATCAAAATCGTGTGCAACCGAATTTCAGGCCATATCAGCAGCAGTCATATCAACAAAGGCCTCAACAAGCCCATCAAAGTCTAGATGACCTTTTGTACAAGTACATTAAGGTCACTGACGAGAAAAATAGAAAGCCAAAATTCTGCCCTTAAGAATTTAGAAATTCACGTAAGCCAATTGGCAACTCTTGTTTCAGAAAAGATTCAAGGTCCCTTACCAAGCAATACAGAGAAAAATCTAAAAGAACACCTTAAGGCCATTGCCTTACGGTCAGGTAAGAATCTTGATGATCCATATACTGAGAAACAGGAAAAGAACCAGCCAGAGCAACATGTAGACAAGGGTAATAATGTTGAAACACCCAATGAATTGTCACAAGAGAAAGAAGTCCCGAAAAAAGAAAAAAATATTGAAAAAGTAACTCCTCTTCATGTGACAATTCCTTTTCCACAAAAAATGAAAAGAGAAAAGCTTGATAATCAATTTGCAAAGTTTTTGGAAATTTTAAAGCAAATTCACATTAATATTCCTTTTACTGATGCTTTGTTGCAAATGCCCTCATATGCCAAATTTCTAAAAGAAATCTTGTCAAGCAAAAGAAAATTGGAAGAAGTTTCTGTGGTAATGCTTACTGAAAAATGCAGTGCTATACTTCAAAATAAGCTACCACAAAAGCTCCGTGATCTAGGAAGTTTTACAATTCCATGTACTTTGGGAGGATTACATTTTGAAAAAGCACTTTGTGATTCTGAAGCTTCAATTAATTTGATGCCATTTGCTATTTTTAGAAAATTGGATCTTAGTGAGATGAAAAATACAGTTGTTTCTCTTCAATTTGCAGATCAAAGTACTAAGAAACCTAAGGGAATAATTGAAAATGTTCTAGTGAGAGTGGACAAGTTTGTTTTCCCTGTAGATTTCATAGTACTTGAAATGGAAGAATGTCCTGATGAACCAATAATTTTAGGTAGACCTTTTCTTGCTACAGGTAGAGCAATCATAGATGTTCATCAAGGACAACTGATTTTAAGAGTTGATGAAGAAAGAGTCATTTTTTATATGCAAAAGATTCTAAAATTTTCAGGGGATGAGACATCATCTTCTTGTTTTTCAATTGACATAATTGGTGATCTTGCAGATGATCAATTGATTTTAGACTCAATGGAGAGATGTTTGGCTAAATCTGGCACCACACAGGATGATGATCTTGTAGTCAGAAGTGAAGCAAAATTATTGGAACATGATTCTAAGGAAGAGGATGAAATGCAATCAGAAGAAGTTCACACAAAAATTGAACTCAAAATTCCCCCTTCCCATTTGAAATATGTTTATCTTGAGCCTGAATTATTTCCAGTAATAATTTCATCTTTTCTGACTGCAGAACAAGAACATAAATTGATTAAAGTACTCAGAGCACATAAAGGAGTCATAGGGTGGACTATAGCAGACATCAAAGGTATTAGTCCAGCAATTTGCACACACAGAATCCTCATGGAGGATAGCTACAAGCCAATAGTCCAACCCCAAAGGAGATTGAATCCAGCAATGCAAGAAGTGGTAAAAAAATAAAGTTATTAAGCTTCTCGCAGCAAGTATTAATTACCCCATTTCTGACAGCCCTTGGGTAAGTCCTGTTCAGGTGGTACCAAAGAAAGGAGGTATGACGGTAATAAAAAATAAAAATAATGAACTCATACCTATCAGAACAGTTACAGGATGGAGAGTCAGTATTGATTACAGAAGTCTCAATGATGCCACTAGAAAAGACCATTTTCCTTTACCATTTATTGATCAAATGCTAGAAAGAGTAGCAGGATATGGTTTTTATTATTTTCTTGATGGATATTCAAGGTATAACCAGATACCAATTGCACCTGAAGATCAGGATAAGACAACTTTCACATGTCCCCATGGAACCTATGCATATAGGAGAATGCCATTTGGTTTATGCAATGCACCTGCTACATTTCAACGATGCATGTCTGCAATTTTCTCTGACATGACTGAAAGTTTTTTGGAAATTTTTATGGATGATTTCACCTATTTTGGTAAAACATTTGAAGATTTTCTCCACCATTTGACCTTAGTTCTTAAGAGATGTGAAGAGACAAACTTGATTCTTAATTGGGAGAAATGTCATTTTATGGTTACTGAGGGAATAGTTTTAGGACATAAAATCACTGCTAAAGGGATAGAAGTTGATAAGGTTAAAATTGATCTTATAGCAGCATTACCCCCTCCCACAACTGTTAAAGGCATTAGAAGTTTTTTAGGCCATGCAGGTTTTTACAGACGGTTTATAAAAGATTTTTCAAAAACTTCCAAACCTCTGACTAACCTTTTGATGAAAGATGTCAAGTTTGATTTTTCAGGTGATTGTTTAGAAGCTTTTGAAACTCTTAAGAAGAAATTATCATCTGACCCTGTAGTTGTATCCCCTGATTGGAGCCAACCTTTTGAGGTCATGTGTGATGCTAGTGATATAGCTGTTGGAGCTGTTTTAGGCCAGAGGAAAGATAAGATTTTTCGTCCCATATACTGTGCCGGTAGGACTTCGAATGAAGCTCAGCTGAATTATGCCACAACAGAAAAAAAACTATTGGCAGTAGTATTTTCTTTTGATAAGTTTCGTTCTTATTTGATAGGAACCAAGGTCATTGTTTTCACTGATCATGCGGCTTTAAAATACCTCTTAACAAAGAAAGATGCCCGACCTAGATTATTAAGATGGATTTTACTTCTCCAAGAGTTTGACCTTGAAATAAAAAACAAAAAGGGAACCGAAAATCAAGTAGTTGACCATTTGTCTAGATTAGAGAACCCTCCTTGTGAGTCTTGTTAAATAAAAGAAGAATTCCCTGATGAACATATCTTTTCTGTCAGCTCAGTTGTGACTCAACCACCCTGGTTTGCGGACATTGCAAATTACTTGGTTGGAAAGTGGACACCCCGAGATCTCTCTTACCAACAGAGGAAAAAACTTATATCTGATGCTAAATATTATCTGTGGGATGACCCTTACTTGTTTAGAATTTGTGCAGATAATATCATTAGAAGATGTGTACCTGTAGATGAAATGCCAAAGATTTTGTTTCATTGTCATGATGGAGCAATTGGATGACATTATGCTGCAAACCGAACTGCTTTTAAGGTTTTGGAAGCTGGATTCTTCTGTCCAACACTTTTCAAGGACTCTCGTGCGTATGTTGCACAATGTGACAGGTGTCAGAGAACAGGTAACATCACTAAAAGAGATGAAATGCCACTGCAATCAATTCAGGTATGTGAAATATTTGATGTCTGGGGTGTAGATTTTATGGGACCGTTTCCTTCATCTCATTCATTTGAATATATCCTTGTGGCTGTTGATTATATTTCACGATGGGTTGAAGCCATTCCCACAAGAAAGAATGATGCTCGAACTGTGTACAATTTTCTCAGAAAAAATATTTTCACCAAATTTGGCACACCACGAGTTATCATTAGTGACCAAGGCACTCATTTCATGAATAGACAATTTTCTGCCTTGCTATCAAAATATGGTGTAACTCACAAAATAGGAACACCATATCATGCTCAAACTCAAGGTCAAGTTGAGGTGTCTAACCGCGAATTAAAAAGGATACTTGAAAAAACGGTTGGAATCTCAAGAAAAGACTGGGTTTTAGAATTAGATGATGCATTATGGACATACCGAGCGGCATTTAAAACGCCAATTGGAACATCCCCATATAGATTAGTCTTTGGAAAAGCTTACCATTTGCCAGTCGAATTAGAACATAAAGCTTTTTGGGCATTAAAAGCACTGAATGTTGATTTAACATCTGCTGGTAAAAATAAATTTTTTCAGATTAATGAATTGGAAGAGCTGAGGCTGGAAGCTTATGAAAATGCCAAGATTTATAAAGAAAAAATAAAAAAATGGCATGACAACTTGATCCGACAGAGCTTCAAAATTGGAGATCAAGTACTTCTGTACAATAGCCGACTCAGGCTATTTCCTAGAAAATTGAAATCCAGGTGGACAGGTCCTTACATTGTTACCGATGTTACTCCATATGGAGCAATTGAAATTCAGCAGATTAATGGAGGAAACAAGTTTAAAGTCAATGGCCACAGGCTAAAATTATATTTTGGAGGACACTTTGAGCAACAACCATCAGTAACCATGATAGACTGATGAGTTTCGCAGTTATTATGCCGAGCTGACGACGTTAAACTCAGAACTAAGGTTTCTTACCCGTAGCCATTGAGAGTGAAGCAATGGAGCCTTATAAGTCCAACATAGATCTGACTAATTAAATACTTAACCAATTGATCTGGTCAAAATCCAGATTATTGTACAACCGGAACATCTCATGAAGGCCTCTACAAAAACAGAGTCACCTAGACAGGAGTAACTCCATGGTGATCGGTATGCCTAAGTTACTGGTTGGTTAACCATTCAATTGTGCAATTCTAATATTGGCACAGGTAATTTTATGGTTTATATTCAAACCAGGACCTCATGATTATTAAGGTGTTAAATTAGTCAGTCTATTACACATAGAATATGTGTGGTCACAGTTTCTTTCAAGCTTTCTTCTGTGATTGTAAATTTGAAAGTCAAAAATATTTTTATATTTCAATTATGAAGTAGTATTTTCTATTTTTGATTATCCTACAAAAAAAAAATTCTTTTACTCCCTTTTCACTTGTGTTGAAACGTGTTTTCATTCAGGGAATGAAATCTTCAAGTGTGGGGGAGGATTATTCTAATTTATATATTTCTAAATATAATATCTTCTTCTAAACTATGACTTTTTGTAGATATTTAATTAACAACATAAATTCTAACATTATTCTCAATATTATTTCTTTTTATTTTTCACCATATCCTTTTCCATGTATGATTTTGATTTTGTGAAAACAGTAGCAAGCATCTTCTACTCAGAAAATCATTGGGATTGAGAAAAATTATGATCACAAAAGCAGGAAGAATCAATAAACTTGTCTAGAACTTGCTCTGAATGTTCTTCGAGGCGAAATAATAGATGATATTGATTTTTGAAAAATGAAATTAGGTCTTCTTTGATAAAAAATTCAAGCCTCTCAATTTTCTATCCAATTATACATATTTTATCTCTTAGAACCCTTCTTTGAGCCTTAATCCTTTTTTTTTTACACCATGATATACTACCAAAAAAATATATTTATATATATGATATACGTATACATTGTTTACATATATATAAAGAAAAAAAAGAGTTATTATTTCTTCCAGCTTTGAATGAGCAAAGATTAAACATCACTAAAAGGAAGAAATACTACAAAAAGACGCAATGTTGTGAATATTTGAATATGTATGAGATAAAAGAAATTGACGGAAAAAAAAAGAAGTATTACCTAATGGAGAAAATTTTGAGAAATGTTTGCTCCAAGCTAGAAGAAGAACAGTCACTATCAAATATCCTTATCCTACCTGCCTGAAGCCTAACATTACAGGTCATGAAAAGTCCTAAAAAAATTTTGAAAATCAGTATTAAATCTATATTAGTGGAGATGACCATGAAGAGTAAGCCTATGGACAAGACTATGATACTTACTAAATACATGATTATAACTCTATCAATTTTGAAAGATCCAAGGAGAGAAGGCTGCAAGTTCTTGTTGATCAATACAAAATTCAGAAAAATACAAAGAATTTGGTGAAGAAAAAAAATGACATTGAGCATGATGAAGGAAGTTTATCTTGAATAAATTTTCTACCCTATAAAGAATATGAATTTTTATGTTAATTAAAAAAAAGAAACTTTTTCCTCGAGGACGAGTAAAGATTCAAGTACGGGGGAGTTTGATGGATATAATTTATTCATATATTTTCATAGTTAAATATTAAGTATTTTTAAATAAAACGTGAATAAATATATCCATCTCTCGCATATTTTTTAACATATGTTGCAGGAAGAAGTACATATTAAAAATAAAGAAAAAGAATGGAATGGCCATCAATGACTATATTTTTCATAGTGCAATTATAGCACCGATGATTCATGTCTATAATTTTACTACGATGAAGAGCAAAGTGCAATTGGAAGAAAAAGTCATCAATTCATGACACCTTTGCTACTACGGAAAATACCAAGACCTTACCTAACTTTCATTAAAGACATTTGAGAATCTTCTATAGGAGAAAAAAATGGTGAGTTGAAGAAGAGCAACACGTAAGAAGAACAAGATTCATCTAGAATCAATTGCTAGATTCATCTAAAGAGTAAAAGCAAGATTCTTGCTAAATTAATCTAAGGAGCAAAAGCAAGATTTATCTAGGCTCCTTTGCAAATACACTCGGTAGAAATTTCTATAAATAGGCACATGTGCTATAAGGCAAATCATCCAATTTTCTTTTCCAATTCACTTGCCGAGAGAAGAAGTAGTCTTGCTCTCTTTTTCTTTCTTTGTCTTTTATAGTTTTAAGCTTTTGTAGTTTTCTTCTTTAGAAGAAATACTACTACTTCTTAATTTTTATATTTTTAAGTTGTTATTACTCCATAATGGAGTAATCTCTTTTGTTGGGATAGTTGATGAAACTTGGTAATATTTATAATACTTATCTCAATTTTAATACATGCTTTGCTTGAAACTTTTTAATCATATTTTAAAACTGTGCTGGAGTGATAGTTTTTATTAAATCATTATTTTTACATCCGTCTATTTTATCTCTAAGGTATTGCTATATTAATTTTGTAATTCTCACGGAGCAAAATTAATGTATGATAACCTGTGAATAAAATAGCAGAGTAAAGCTATTATTCCAATTCCATAGTCTTGCTTGCTTCGGTTTTAATTCTCACGGAGGAATTGTCGTATACAAGATTATTGATTTTTAGTGGAAATATTCTCACGAAGTTTTTACTACTTTTGAGCACAATTCAAGCAAGAAAAATATTCGGTTTAATCGTCACTAGTTATAATTCAATTAATATGCATAACCTCACGGAGTGTTATTAATTGATTATTTTTAGTGAGTAAAATATAATTAAATTAGCAATAAGCAATTATTCTTTAGAGAAATAAATGTCAAAATTGAGATATTTATTACAAGTATTACCAAGTGAATTCAATGATTCCCAACTCTTTTTAAATTAGAAATCTTCCGGAAGTTGTTGGTTTTAGTTTAAGTAAATTAAAAATAAAAATTCAAAAATACACCTTTCATCAGTTTGATTCTCTCAAATAGTAATAAAAATATTACAAGTTTGTAGCATAGAATACTCAATCTCTGTGGGACGATATCATAAACTATACTAGAATTTGACAAGAATGAGCAGGAAAATCCTATACATATTGGCCTCGTCAGGTTTCACGAGAATCGGGCCATGTGTAGTTCTAAAATGGCATGTTCCTGTATGAGATATTTATGACGCACGATTTTGGATGTAAAGAATAAACTTATCCAAGTATGTAAAAGTTTAGATTTGTGTATGTTTTGCCTTTTGGCGAGTTGAATGAAGAATAAAGCAAAAGTATTGTCGAAGATGAAATAACATTGATAGATCGAGCGTGGGAAAAAAGGCGTATAATCATCCTAGTCATGAAAATGTGGCGCGCTACACACCCATAAAGAGGAGTTTATATGTACATAGTTTCCACTTCACCTCGATAAATGAGTAATCTCGCCTTCAATATTGCCTTAACTGAGCTGGGAAACATTTGAGGAGCGAGTTTTATGAATGCGCACGATTCAAATGGGTGGGCGCGATCAAGCACGAAAACACGCACGATTGACGTAGATGGGCACGAATTAGGAATGAACACGAAGCTGATACCCAATTGGCAAGGGAAGATTAGGTAGATCACAGGTGCGAGTATGGACTTGTAGCTTGGAACTCGGCAAAATAGATAGCTTGTCGGTGTAGGAAAAGGCATTGTCTGTAGGGTTAGTCTTTGCTTTGTATGTGTTTGAGATTTTACGGTTGCATAATTGGTAGTGAGAGTATGGCACAGGGGTTTGTCGAGAGATCGGGGAGTACCCTGCAGCAAAATCATGATAAATGCAATAGATATAAAGATAAAGATAAAGTAAACTTCCCTATTGAGCCGAGTGGTTGTTTTGTCTTATGCTTTCTTGATTGATGTCTCATCCACATGTCTTTCCAATGCTATGCCCACCGATGCGGACCTTGCTCTGCTGCAAATTGTTGTCATGTTCACCACTGCGAACCTTATATATCTGCCGACGCAGATTCTATGCTCCTTCAAATGGTATTATGTCCACCGCTGCGGACCCTATATATCCACCGATATGTATTCTATGCATGTCATGCCCACCTATGTGGACCCTATATATCCACCGACATGGATTCTATGCTTCTCAAATTAATGTCATGTCCACCGCTGCGGACCCTATATATCCACCGACATGAATTCTATGTATGTCATGCCCACCTATGCGTCCCTATATATCCACCGACATGGATTCTATGCATGTCAAATTGATGTCATGTCCACCACTGCGGACCCTATATATCCACCGACATGGATTCTATGCATGTCATGCCTACCTATGCGGACCCTATATATCTACCGACATGGATTCTATGCTTCTCAAATTAATGTCATGTCCACCGCTGCGGACCCTATATATCCACCGACATGGATTCTATGCATGTCATGCCCACCTATGCGGACCCTATATATCCACCGACATGGATTCTATGCATGTCAAATTGATGTCATGTCCACCGCTGCGGACCCTATATATCCACTGACATGGATTCTATGCATGTCAAATTGATGTCATGTCCACCGCTGCGGACCCTATATATCCACCGACATGGATTCTATGCATGTCATGCCCACCTATGCGGACCCTATATATCCACCGATATGGATTCTATGCCTGTCATGCCCACCTATGCGGACCCTATATATCCACCGACATGGATTCTATACATGTCATGCCCACCTATGCGGACCCTATATATCTACCGACATAGATTCTATGCATGTCAAATTGATGTCATGTCCACTGTTGCGGACCCTATATATCCACCGACATGGATTCTATGATTCTCAAATTAATGTCATATCCACCATTGCGGACCGTATATATCCACCGACATGAATTCTATGCCTGTCAAATCGATGAATGTTGCTTTGCAAGAGTTGTTTAGCATACTCGTTACCTGTGTAAACCTGCAGTCAAAGAAAATTTGTGAGTTTTGGGTGGAGGTTGACTTGCACATTCGTTGTACTGCACTCTGCTGCTGCATCTTGTATAATTGTCTCCTTTGTAATGCCTCCCTTTTCGAACGTCGAACCTTAGTTGAGCTGTGAGCAAAAGGGGAGAACAAAAGAAAATATGCATCTGTTTTGAGAAATAATGTTTAAAGAATAATGAAAATTTGTTCCATTGAATCATAGACTGCGACGTATTGTTTGGACATAATCTCCTCTATATCCATTTGCTGTTCAAAGATCTTTCATCTTGAAATTTTGAGGGAAGCTCAAAATTTCTGCCACAGTGTGCTGCTTGTATTTTCCTTGAATTTTTGAGGTCCCTCAAAAATTCTGCCCCGGTGTGTTATAATGTACCCTCAAAAATACAGTGTCAATAGAGAATCTACGAATTCTGACATCCGATATATATATATATATATATATATATATATATATATATAATACAAGATGTAGGAAGCGTCTAAACACTAAGGTGGATCAGACGGTATGCCACCGCGAACCGTCAAAAATAATGTATCCCTCAAAAATACAGTGTCAATAGAGCATCTACGAATTCTGACATCCGATATATATATATATATATATATATATATATATATATATATATATATATATATATATATATATATATATATATATATATAATACAAGATGTAGGAAGCGTCTAAACACTAAGGTGGATCAGACGGTATGCCACCGCGAACCGTAAAAAATAATGTATCCCTCAAAAATACAGTGTCAATCACTACAAAAAATTATCCCTTCAACCACGCTTGGAAAGCGTGGCCTAAACATTCAAAAAGTGTGGCCTATTAACAAAGGCCACGCTTTCCAACCTAAAGTAACGCTTTTCAAGGGGTGGCCAAATGAGGCGTTACCTTTGACCTAAGGCAACGCTTTTCTTCAAGGAAAGGCCACTGTTAACACAACACGTTGTCTTTTCATTACCAAAGACCACGCTTTGGTCACCTTCTATGGCAACGCTTATTAAGTACTATATCCACACTTGTTAGGGGTAGCCTTTGTTATGTTTAAGGCCACGCTTTTCAAGCGTGGCTCCTAATATATGGTGCCGACTCACCAATTCCTATGGCCACACTTTTGAAGTGTAGCATTTTGTCTATGATGCAGTAGAGTGTTTCTGTTATTTATATTTATACAATCTCAATTGCGTGGTTAGAAATTACATTGTTTTCATATATTCTAAACACACATTAGTTTCACCAATATCAAATTAACTAGATAAATAACAACAAATAATTCAAATGCATACACTTGCAATAAACTTCAAAAAACAATATATATTGTGTCTACTACATCAAATAAAAAAAGAAAAAAAAAACTAATAAAGCAAACTGTTCAAGGTGTGCACCAGAAATGAACTTTAGAAATCAAATGGTTTTTGTATCCAAAAATTATTGCAAATTTGCAAGTCCAAGAGTCTTTAAATATCAAATTAACTTCTTGGCATCATTTCCAATTTGTTCCAATTGCATCGTCAAAATTTTCCTGCACATTTAAAATGAAATTAGTAATTAGATAGAAAGCCGTAGTATGGAAGTATAGACTCAAAAGGAGTGTTTAAGATTTTTTCATTAGTATTTAAACAGTAAGCGGTAGTATGCAAACAAACCCAGAGGAACATGGAACCTTTTGGCCCTTGGGAATTTATATATCGAGCATCATTCCAATAAAAGTTGAACTAATTATCAATATTTATCACTGTTCCAGTTGGATCTTTACACGGTAAGCTCAAAAATTAGTCTTTTAAACCAATTAGCTGCTATTAATATGAAAGGAAAGAATATACTTTAAACTAGTTGCATTTTTGTATCACATGAAGTCACAGACCAAAAATTTCTGATGCAAATTACATTAAGGTTGGCAGACCTGCAGCCACTAACCAGCACTTACTCAAGTATGCTAATGATAAAAACTTGCCAACAATAAGACTTAAGACACCATAAATTTTAGTTGAATGTTTTGTAAGCCATCCAAATAAACAAACAAAATGCCACATGTACTAATTGACCCCAACTTACAGCCAAAATTGGTCCTCTCATGATGAAGAGAATAGAGTTACTTTATCGAAAAGTGATACCAAAAGTACTACGATGGAGCAAAGGTAACTTAATATTCTAAATGTCTGCACTGACCAAGATTAATATTTTGAATATTTGACCATTACTACATATCCATAAAAATGATAATAAAAAGAATTATAGAAAAGTTACATGCAATGAAAATATAAATTAGCAGAAAGTTACTCCACTAGTATCTCAATTATTCAGCGGGTTCAGGAACATATATAATTCTTTTGAGAAGGTACGTGAAATATTCAACACTTGAGTTTTTGGAGGATGTCGAAAATAAATACCTTTCAAGAATGCGGAGCATGAGTTGAGCCAGAAGAATGTGGAAGATTTGACTTCTCACCGCCCGTGCACTACTTGCATTAAGAGGTGAAGATAAGTTAGATCCAACAGACCCTAGTATATCTTGAATATTCAGTCGTTGTTTTGCACCAATTGAATAATAAAATTTCGCCATTCTGCTTTCATCATTTGTTTCATTTCTTCCTTCAAAGAAGTAATTTCATTGGCATGCTTTTCTTTTAGCTTGTTGATTTCCTCTTCTTTTTTTCAGAAAACTTCTTGTCACTGATAGCATCAAACTCGACCAGGCCACACCTTACCAAACACCATCATAAATTCATCATCGGCTCTTTCCTCAGAGTTCTCAAGATTCTGAAGTTGAGACTGTAAAAAGAATATTTGTGAAAAATATACTTTATAATAACAATTAACAATAAAGATAGTAAATAAAAAATTTGACTGAAAATAGATCAAGATAATTTCATATCTGTTGCCAATTTCACAAAATAATTCCCCAAATAAGAGTTGATCTATCAGGCAAAAGAGTTGATCTACAGTAGAGTATCTTATAGCTTGAAGATGACAAAATTCGGTTCATGTCACAGTGTTTAAAGACTAAGACTTATCAACGAAGAACAACCAAAAGCAGTGAAGGATAGATCATAGAACAACTTCTCAGCTTGGAGCCAAAATGCCATAAACATATCCTTACCTGCATCAAGAAAGTTTAGTGCACTCACACAATGACAAGTCACAACAGTTATAGTTGCTAGGAACCGGTCAGCTGCCTATGCAGATGGGAGGTAATCAGTGGTGTTGACATGAGAAAATAAAAAGTATTAAGCTGAGATAAGGGACTATCAAAACTGAAATTATACTTCAATACAATGAGTATGATATGCCTAGGGAGTTGACCAAAACCAAAAAAGAGGGGTTAAACTACAGATAGGGAGCTAATGAGTAGATAAGATATAACATGGTCTCTTATTCCTCGCCCAACTACTGCGTGTTGATTTATAAGAAAAAAGATCTTGGAGATGACATGTTAATGGATTAACAATCCTACTTTCCTAGAGACCTAGTTGTCTCTTTAAGGCTCTTACCTCTTATCTCATCAAGAGAAGGACCTGATATCACAAGTGGTTCTTAGAAACAGTACAACAAAATACACTTTTTATAAGGTAAAACTTTATATCACAACCACATTCTCTATAGTAGTAATAAATTGACTACTTTAGGGACTAACTGAGACTACCAACAACCAATGATGACCTTCGTCAAATACAAGTTGCATACAAGAATTTATCAGATCTGTGTACATGATGTTCATGTAAGACAAGGTCATATGTTTTATCCCTTGAATCAATGCTCCAACTATTAATTGCAAACAAATGATCACTGAATTTTAAAGTTCAAGAAAATAGCTACAAAAGGCAGCCGAGGCACTAAGAAAAATACATAGATTCCTGAAGAAAATACATAGATTCCTGAAGTACGAGCTTGATTTAATTCTTCACTCATAATATGTGTACTTCTCTACAGAGAATAACTAATTTTCAGGATTACTAGCAAATTTTAACTTAGACCAATTTATCACACCTACCTTAAAAAACTTAAAAAAGTTGAAGGTAGCGAATATCTATTCTCCAGCAGCTCCAGAAATCAAAGAATCTTAAAAGAACAACAGGTTTTTTTCCCTTTTTCTTTTTAATAGGTAAAGAACAGAAGGTTTTAACATATACCAAACTTAACTCGATCGATCAATGGTTTGTGGAAAGTTAACCTTCTCAACAAAAAGGGCAGGAGGAAAAGCATGAGGACTATGAAGGAAATCTAATACCACGAGACTAAACGATTTGCATAAAAGGGGAAATAATCCAATAGAGGTAACTTATGAAACTCATTGTTCAACAAGCAGTTCCGAAATTTATAAAGTATTTCGGCAGTTTCAGAATTTATGAAGTATTTTGACAGCAATAGGAATGTCAAATTTTTATAGTCTGCTCATAATTTCAGTTTATTTTTATTAGAATACTATCACTATTACAAGTGGCCTGTAAAATTGATTAATAATTTGCTACGATCAGTTAGTAAAGCATAGTGAGTATTCAAACAGAACTACAAAATTTAAAATTGAAATTGGTCAAACATAACACAAAATTTCTACAGTAAATAGGAAACCCAACGCTAAATCAATTTGTCAGAACCCTTTCCAGTGCAACCATGAGAAATAGAAAGCCCAAGGCTAAATCAATTCGTAAGAACCCTAACATTCAAAAACCTAAGTTATGAGAAATAGGAAACACTTATTGAATGAAGCAGCGAAGAAGGAACGAACCTGAAGCAACCTAAGTTAGGTGAGAAAGGAACGAGAGTCGAGAGAATCACGAAAATATCTTTTCAGTTTTTGGTATTCCTAAGCAGCCGATGGGGAGGGGAAAAGATGTTAGAAAATATTTTTAGCGGGTACTAATTATTTGTCTTTTGAAATTTAGGGAAATATTGGGGGGAACTTTAGGTAAAAGTTAAAACTAGTGAAATTTATAGATTACGGTTAGAGAGCGTGGCATTTGGTGAAGATATTTAGCAACCCTTAAGAAGAGTAACCCAAAAAATAATAAATGTTGCTTTATATTTTATGATTTCGCCACATATAATAAACGTTGCCTTTAATACTAAAAGGCACGTTTAAGGAGCGTTGCCTTAAAAACCGTGGCCTTAGGCTCTACCCAAAGGGCACGCCTACAAAGTGTTCCCATAAATGCTTTTGGCAACCCTTTGTAACCGTTGTCTAAAAATAGTGTGGCCGTAGGCCAAATTTGTTGTAGTGAATAGAGCATCTACGAATTCTGACATCCGATATATATATATATATAATACAAGATGTAGGAAGCGTCTAAACACTAAGGTGGATCAGACGGTATGCCACCGCGAACCATGCGGTTGGCTCACCTCAAGCAAAAATAGTCACAGCCTCGAACGGATCAGATAAGTCCAGCTGTCTGACTAGTAGAAGGATCTCTACATTTAAACAGTAAGTTATGAGCCAAAGCCCAGTAAGATCATCGACAGGCCCGCTAAATTACCCTTTCGGGACAAGTCTTTGATAATGCATAAGCAAATAACGGAAGTACAATCCACACCTTTACAGTAACCCATAAACATTACATACGATAATATAATTATACAACAACACAAGCAATAATACGCGAATACATAACATGGTCAATAATATAAAGATACATAATATAGGCAGCATATACAATAGTATATTGATACTATAGCATAAGCAATAATATAATTAACACATAGCATGGCGATGATATATCTCGCATACTACATAGGTAATGATATACCTAGCACATAGCATAAGCACACACCCTGTGCGGCTTTGTTTATAGGTCATAACGCACCACATGCCTCTGTCCCTATAAACAACTTTACTTATAGGTCATAACGCACCACAAGCCTCTGTCCCTATAAGTCTCCACATCTAGGTCATAACGCACCACCGGCCTCTGTCCCTAGATGGAATTTTGCTTCTAGGTCATAACGCACCACCGGCCTCTGTCCCTAGAGCATATCAATAATACACCGGCACACAACATCGACTATACACAAGTCACGTTTGTGCTTTCTCCTTTTTGTATAAATATAACGAGTAGTACATAATACTATCTACTAGATAATGCTAGTCAATTAAGTACTCGACATCTTTCTTAGCAAGATCAAATCTTATCCGCAAGCAAAATAGAGGTCAAGTCTCACTTACCTCAAAATCGGCTCAAGTGGCTAAGGAACGACCTCCTTTCCCAAACGATGTGCCTCCGTAAGACTTCTCTCTTGAGTTTAGGAATGATTTTGGTACTTCAAATTCCCCTTGAAATCACTTTTAGAAGCTCAAAACATGAAAATAAAAAATGAATGTCCGCCCTAGTATATATAGCAGCCCGCAGCTTTAAAGAGTTGTACCACATGCTGTCCAAATTATACCTCACTGGATAGCTTTCAGTAAAATACCCATAACTTTTCATAAAAATGTCCAAATGATACGAGGTTGGTGGAATTAGAACCACAACTCAAAGAGCTACAACTTTCATGTTTTGATATTTTTCCAATTGCTTATGTATTGATCTAAAAAATCGATTTCTTTCCGGCTGAACAGTAAAAAACAGAATTCAGCAGCTTTTTTTGGCTTTGCACCAGGTCAGCCACTGTTTTTGGGTCCAAACGGGACCCTACGAAGCTTGGAATGACCCCAAATTTTGTACACAAGTCATACAAGACTTGTGTGACATGCTCGTCAAGACGAAACTCAATTCGGATCTCTAGAACTCAAAAAGTGGGTCCTACGGGAAAGGGTCAAATTTCGACTTTCGCCAAAATAGCGAATTTTAATCAAACGACCCCGGAATCCAAATTCGAAAGTTGCTACAAGTCACAAATGACGATACGAACCTAACGGAACCCTCAGATCTCTCATCGGAGTTCGTTTACTCAAATCGAGCTCGAAAACCTCTTTTAACCTTTTTAAACTTCCGCAACGGAGACTTTATCAAAAGTCCTATCAAACGAGGTCCGTTTTCACTTCTGAAGGTTGCTACAGGTCATAAATTACCATACGAACCTAACGCAACTTTCAGATTTCACATCAGAGCTCATTTGCTCAAATCGAGCTCCGAAACCTCTTTTAGCCTTAACGAATATCCGAAACGGATGTCTTTCTCCGATACCTATCTAACAAAGTTCGTTTTAGCTAAAAATTTTCAGGCATTTCATAGTGGACCTTACGGAGCTTTTGGGATTGTCGACATGCAAATCGAGGTCCCGATTCCCGAAACGACTATTTGAGGTCGTTACAATCTCCCCCACTTAGACTCTCGTTCGTCCTCGGACGAGCCCGAGTCTAAGGTAAGATTCATATTTTCACGAAAATAATTACACGGATTTCGAGGACTCTCGCTACTACCCGAAATCATAAACAACAACATAACTTTCAGGCTTTAGAGATTGAAATCATACCTGAATTATCGAAAAGGCGAGGAAACTCAAAAAATTCTGCTCCGGTGTCTAATAAAATTCTCTTATGATGTGACCATGCCTTGGGCAGGCTGCCTACGTATCCCCTTTTAGGAATCAGGTCGCTACGTAGTTCAAATCCAATAAAGATGAATGTTGCTTGATTTGTAGTATCTCTTGATTGTATCTGAGTAAAGGATCTTGTTAATTTTGTCTCGACTCAGGGAATTCTATTTCAGGATCAACTGTCTTGCTCTAACTTTCTTGGTAAACGCCTTTGTCATTCTATTGCTTGTGGTGCTCATTCTTTGCTATCCATGAGCGTCACTTGCTCGAGTATGCTTTTAGTCCATTTGGGATTGTCTAATTATGCTCCTTATATGTAATCCTGCTGTTTCGCCTTGAATTGAGAGTCATCCTCCTCAATATGTTCTTGCCCCAGTTGTTTGCTATAAGGTCTTCGTGAAGTTCCTCAAATATCTTTTATCAAAATCATCATAGCTTGGTTTGTGCCCGTCGTTTTGGATTGCTTTCTCACATCGCAGTCATAGATTCAACGGAACTAAAATGATTTTGTAGGAAGTGAATGATGCATACTCTAACACGAAAAATAGGAAAAGCAAGCTTTTATTATCGAACTCAAGAACCAGTCTTCGAATGGAAATGATGATGCAACAAAGTTGGAAAATAAAGAAAAGAAAAGCTAACGACTCGGAGTCGTGTTTTATTTAAGAAAACAACTAATACCACAGCTCCATTAAGGTTCTCGGCATGCTCAGAATGTGTTGCAGGTTCAATTGTTTGGCATTACTCCAGTTTCAGCCTTTTGGATGTTCAGGGCTTCAGTATGCTTTTTAGGTACTGCATCACATTCTTCCACGAACGGCTCCTTTGGGACCGGTCAGATCATCTTCTACTTCACGAGCACCTTTGGCATGTCCTCCTCCCTCGAGAGTTTTCTTGTAGCTTGAAAGGATGGAGGCCTATTTCAGAGTTGGAATAAACTGCTCTAATGAATGATAATCTCTTGTGTCCTTTGCAGTGCTTTCTCCTTTGCAAACCAGGATGTACCCCATGCAAAATTTGTATTCATCAAACACTATTTTTGCCTTTACGATTGTACCTTCCAAATTGCATTCTTTGCCGACGCCAATCATTTTCACCTTCTCATCTCCATGATTGGGTAGTGGATTATTGTGTACATTTGGTGTCTTCAAATGAATGACCTTTTCATCTATTAGGTCTTGAATCTTATCTTTCAATGCAAAACATCTCTCTGTCTCATGCCCCGGTCCACCTGAGTGGTATGCACATCTTTTGCTGTAATCAAAGTGTGGTGAAGGATTGTCTGGCACCTTTTGAGGGATTGGGACAATAAGCCCAGCAGCTCTCAACCTCTCGAACAATTGGGTGCGGGATTCAACTAATGCAGTGTAATTTCTTTTGGGTCTTTGGTTTGCCTTAGGGCGAGGCCTAGGAGAGTATGGTGATGCATTTCGGTAGTTGGTTTGAGTATTTTGCTGATATGATGGACGGCTTGGTGCTGGGGTGTGGAATATAGGCTGAGTGGGTTGAGTGTTGTAAACAGATTTTTCAGATGGTGTATAAGGGTAGTGATGGAATGGTGGTGGTGTTTGATAATAGTGGTTGAAAGCGGGGTCTTGAATGTTTGCAGCAAAAGAGACTTCATTTTTCTTCTTTTTGGAGAGACTCACATTTCCAGCTTGGATAGCCTTATTAGCAGCTTTTAGTGCAGCTAAGCTAATAATCTTTCCACTTTTCAACCCTTCTTCTATGTCATCTCCCATCAACACTACATCTGCAAACTTTTGGTTCTTCATATGCAACAGCTTGTCGTAATATACATCCTCTTGTATGCAAATGAATATGTTGACTATTTCTTTCTCGTTCATAGCGGGTTGCACCTTGGCAGCTTCTGCTCTCCACCTAATAGCATATTCCCTGAACGTCTTTGTGGCTTTCTTTTTCAACTTTTCTAAATAGAAGCGATCTGGTACCATTTCAGTATTGTACCCAAATGTTTCTACAAAGTCCGCTGCCATATCTTCCAAACCAAGCCATGTGCCTGGTTTTTGTTTAGAAAACCAACTTAAAGTATCTCCAGTCAGGCTTCGGCTGAATAGATTTACTCGTACTTTCTCGTCTTCCCCTGCTCCAATTAACTTGTCACAATATGTTCTCAGATCTGACATAGGGTTGCCAGTGCCATTGAACAAGTCGAACTTTGGTATCTTGTATCCGTCAGGTAATTTCAAAGTAGGATAGATACACAAATCTTCATAAACTAAACCTTTAGTGGTTTTGCCTAACTCGAACTTCTTAAAGGCTGCCTCCAGCTTACGAACTTTCTCTTTTGTCTCATCATCATTGGTTTCATCCTCCGCCCATTCATAGTTTTCATGGTCTTTGACGGGTGAAGTGAGTTGTTTGGTTTCAGCAGTGAACATAGGATTGTAAGGTTGTGGATTTGCGATATTAGTGTGAGGTAGGCTTGTGTTTATACAGGAGGTGGTGCTTGATAAGTAGCTGGTGGTGCTGGATAGGGAGGCGGTGCTTGATATGTGGCGGTTGGTGCGCTTTGGTAGGTAGCATGTGGTGTTGTTTGGTAAGGAGCTGGTTGTGTTGTTTGGTAAGTAGCAAGTGGAGCTGCTTGGTATGTGGCTGGTGGTATTGTTTGGTAAACAACAGGGGGATTAGTTGGGTGTATAGGGTCCTTTCCATTAGGGCGGGCTGACCCACTTGGATCGACTGATTCCCTTGAATGGGCGGAGTTACCAACGGGTAAACTGGAAATTGTCAGTTTCTCTTCAAGTTCTTTGTTCTTTGCTCTAAAGTAGCAATATGTTCGTCATACCCAACCAAGGCAAGTTTGCGGGGTGTTCCATTATCCCCGATGTTATCGTCACTAAGAGCAGCATTATTCAACTCAGACATGATGTTTCGCTTTCCTCTTCTTCTAGTTTGTAAAGGGGGAGGAGTTGTAACTGGTCTTTTGGCTCTCGTCCGGTACTGATGCTCGGCCAGAATGTACAAGTCAACCTCAGGAGTGGGAGTAAAACTTAAACATAAAAACAATAAGTTAGTGTCGAGGTAATAATTACCAAATGCAAAAATATATCACTCCTTATAATGCAAGGGACCTCTCTTATGCCGGAAGTTACGCCTAACAAGATCAACATGCATAATATGTATAATAGGCGTCATATGATGACGTTTTTGGACGAAGTTGGCTAATGGATTTTAACATACCAAGGATGTTAAGCCTTCCTAATTTTGATTATGGTATTTAAAATTGAACGTGTATTTTGTATCATCCCAATTGTTCTCATAACCCAAAAAATGAATGGAAAATAATTTTATTAAATAAATGTAGAAATAACACATTTTCTCCTTTTTAGGTAAATAGGAATAATAAGTGACCTTGTTACATTAAAGTAACATAAATTAATTTAAAGTCTATGATTTTGTTTTCATAAAAGTAGAAAAACTATTTTCGTTCATAACCCAAAAATAATTTTATAAAATAATTGGTTTTGTATGAATGTAGAAATAAAAAATTTCATATAGAAATAAGTAATTGATTTCTATAATGATTTCCATTTATAGAAATAAATAATTGATTTTGTTACACAAAAGTAAAAAAAAATCAATTTAAAGCCTGTTTTATTTGATCTTCCAAATCTTCGTGGCTTGTGACATCCTCCAACAAAAATAAATAATTGGATGATCCACACTTTTGAAAATAAATGGTCTACATCAGACACGCTCAACTTTAAATAGATGCACAAATAACACATTAAATGTCCCTTAGGGTCGAAAACTCGTTCGGTTCATTCAAATATGGTGAACTAGTAGACTTAGACATGAGCCGAAGTCAAAATGGTCCTAGATATGACATGATGAATGATCCCTAAAAAAAGAGTCTTCATTAAGAGTTGGCTAATCTAGACAAGGACATGGTTCCCCCAGGCAGACAACCAAGGGGTGGGAAGGTTTAGAATTGTTGGTTGTACCACGGACTTACTAGATTCTAATCATTCCTCCTAAACAGTTTTTTTAGAGTGAAACGACTGTGAGATCCACGTAATCGTTTGTGTGTGTGCAAGTGTCGGTTTTTCAGGAGTGGAGGAGTATGAACGAAATGCAATAAATAATTCAATAATATATTAAATATCATATTATCAAAGATTGCAAAATATAAAAGGCTACCAACCTGCAAAGAGAAAAAGTTAGTATTGAATACAAAATAACAAAAGCAATAATTAACCCAATATAAAAATCGTAATGGTTAGAACATTTAATCCCCAGCGGAGTCGTCATTCTGTCATACCCGATTTTGGACTCAACTCGAGGCGAGTCGGGTTTCGGATTTGACTGGGTAAACTCGTTTGAGTTAAGGTTTTGGAGTCGCCACCTAATAAATTTCCTAGACGTATTAGGTCACCTATTAATTTCTAATTCCATTTAAAGAATTAACTCAGGGCTGGTCTACGAGTCAGAGATTCGGGTAAGTGTTCGAAATAGCCTAGAAGGAAGGGGTTAGGCACCTCCTAGGTTCCACTAAACGTGGTTCCGACCGATTTCTATATTGGGTTTAACATATTGCTTATAATAGGATAAAATCTAAATAAAATAGACAAAAGAGATATGGGCTGTAAAGTAAGTAAATAGGCAATTTAATGTATTTGCATATACAATTTTAAACAATAGTCATGTTGCACAAATATCCACAAAATAATAAATAACCAATTAATCACTTGAATAAATAACCCTAGGTTTTATCATCCTATTCGGATCAGAACCCGGCTTTCGGAAGGGACGATAGTTTCAGAATCCACTATCAAATATATATAGCTCGGGCAGTTTCCATCATTTCCGAGGGGGCTTAAATTACCCTTAACCCCCATACCCTCTTTAAGTATTTAACTAAATCGCATACCAACATTTTAAAACGTCCTAAAGGTTTACTAGCGCCCCACTTAATGTCTCGGAGGCCATTGAGACTACTAATTTAAATACAAAAATCTAGACTCTCCTAAGTTTATTGTGTGCCCCAAATCTAGACATCTAGGCGCCAAATAATAAACGGTCATGTTAAGTAATCAAGGCAAGTGGTATTAAACAAAGCAATTCTCAATAAAGTGTAACAAACAGGCCTCCAATTTAAACTTAGGAAAAGGCATAACATTAAGTCCAAATTGGGCTACTGCCAGTAACGTTTTCAAATTTGCAGAAATGATCCAATTTTAAGACAGTCTTACATGTTCAGCCACTTGTTACATTATAGCATATACAATTTACAGAAATAGTCAGTTCTAAAGCATTATTGCATTCCCAGCCTTTAAAGAAAATAATCTAATTTTAGAGATTATCAAATTGCAAGTATAACCTATTTTTGACTCAGATTTCAACTTTACACCTGTTAAAATACTGCTATAATTTCAGAGAATAGGCTTTGCACAAATAGTTCAGTTTTCAGCCTTTATTGCGATTTTAGTCCTTTTGTCTAATTTTCAGCAAAACAAACCCAGTTGCAATTCGATTTTAAACCTGTTTTATCCGCCTAAAATTCCAGATTTCAACTACATAGGAACAAACTAGCAGTTTCACTTTAATATTGCAGAAATAGTCATGTTCTCAGGCTGTATTATAATTTTGAACCTTTTAACACACGATAAGCAAAGTGAGAGTTAGGAAAGCCCATGTTAGCCACACTTAGCAGTGTATACATGGTTGCACCTGTCCTAACATCTATAATGCACCTTATGGTGCTTATACAAACCATTACTAGCCCTAACAAATACATGAACAATACTTCATAATAATGGATACAAATTAAGCAAAAGAAAGAGAAGAGCAGGGCCTTGTCCCTTATTTTTTGAGCTTTAAACTGAATAGTATGAGATCTCAGCTAATGCAAAGAGCCTGCACCATATTGTTAGCATATGGTATAGCCTTTTGGCTATCTTAAAACCTGCATAAAGTGTTAGCTATGGCCTGGAATAGGCCCCGACAGTTTATGCATACAACATAAAGAATCCATATCATAGAGAGAACGTTTTGTAGTAGTATACTTAGCTTAAGAGTAGCAGCATAGGAAAACAAGTAAGAAGACTTGAATATGGTTGGAATTTACCTTGTCTTAGAGCAAGTTAATCAACTAGGAGCATAAGTGACACACAAAGCATAGATAGCAGCCAAGAATATCAAACAGACAACACACTTTCCCTTGGTTTTCAGCCAGCCAAAGCCAAATCCAAGAATGGACTAAAGAGGATGAATCAGTCTTCCTTCACAGTTCTTCTTGTGTTTTGTGTGTACTCAGAGGTGTGGAGAGGAGAAAGAGTCTCCAGGGTGTAAAGCAAGGAAGAAAAGTGCATGGGATGGGCTGAAAGTAGTTTTCACCCCTGTATTTCAGTATATAGATTGTAAAAGAATGAGAAGAAAAGAGTAGGATAGTGTACTGTTATGTATTCAGCCTGTAAAGGTGTCCCTTCTGTGTGTAGAGAGGCTGTTATTTATAGTTGTAACTAAAGATTGTTTGAATTTCAAAATCCGCTTGTAAAAGGAAAAGAAAATCAGTAAAAAGGTTTAAAAAGGAAAGTTGAAAATCAAGACCATGATAATAGGATATTAATAGCATGTCAATCTTCCAAGAAACTACTGTCAGTTGGAATTTCAAAGTCCAGAAGTGTTTTCCTTTTGAAAGTCAGTAAATCAAGGAAAGATATGTGTACTAATCAATCAACCTAAAAATAAGGGATCTCATTCTTATTCTTAACAGAAAAAAGGGCTATGTGAACACAATCTTGATGTAAAGAGAGGCCTTAGGCAGTAGGATTTGCAATAACCACACAGAAAGGAGATGAAGAAAGCAAGCCAAGTAATATACTCCTAATTTTAGGAATCCGATAAAACATATGTATGCATAGAGATGTGCAATTAACAAAGAGCATAACCAGTGTATACATTATCAAGCCGAATCAGAATTTCTAAACAACAACTCAATCAAACAGGCAGACACTTATGATTTTATAATCAATGAACGTTTAGCGTGTAATAAGAAGCATGAATTTTACTAATAATAACGCCATGGTTTTAAACTCTTAATAATCGACTAAGGTGAAATATGAATGATTTTAGGGGCAAACAATAATCTAGGCTATTTTACTTAGCATGGAAAAATAAACACATCCATAATTTCAATTACAGAAACAAAGAAAAAATGAAAAAAGGAAAGATGTTACCGATTTGGTGTCGGGTCGGGTCGTGCTTGACCCGGTTCGTTTCTGCTTTATGTTTTTTTGCTTTGATCCGAGTTCAAATCTTTCGTGATTTTCCTGTGCGTATCCATCATCGTAACTATTGCTCTATCTTTTTCGGATTTGCAGTGATTCGTACCCAATTCCTTGTTCTATTTCGGATTTCACGAGGCAAAGGAGAGAGAGGGGGTCCGTCCCCGTACAATCGGAGATAGGAAGGAGGAGAGAGTCACGGCGGATTTGATGGCGGAGGAGGTGGCGTTTGGATTGTGTATGTATGTGGACGGGAAAAGGGAAATGGGAGAAGAGGAGATGAGGGGATCGACGGCTGGGTATATGGAAAGAAGAGGGTGTAAATGATTTAGGCTTAGGGTTGTGGGGGTATGCGTGTAATATTAAAAACATAGGATTTAGTTTGAGCCGTCGGATGGAAGGGATGAACGGCTCAGATTGTGTCACGTAGGGGAGTATACATATGTGTATATAATATAGTGGCTGATGTGTATGAAGTATAAGGACGCTTTAAAAGGTTGTACTGTATGCTATGACATGGTGTACACACGCTTGGGGAGAGTTGTACTTTGTGCTAGAGTGAGTTGTACATATGTGTTAGGAGTGTATACTTTGTGCTATAAGTGTATTTAGTGAGGTGTAAGCTTAGGTGGACATTAGGTGGCGTACGCGTGGACAAAATAGAATTGTAAAATAACAAAATGGCTAGTATTTAATTAAAATCCTTATAAATATAAATAATTAGTATAAATATAGGAAATTTTGTAAATAATTATAAATAAATGTATTTAATTAGAAATAAATATATATGATCACAAATAATACTAATTAGATATAAATAACCACAAATAATTATTAAAATGATGTCGTAATGCATTAAATTGCGCAAATAGCATACGTATTTTAGAAAATAGCCTAAATAAATACAATTACGCAATTATAATCATAATTAAATAAATATTATATAAATAGGGGATTAATAATAGTATTACACACGTAAATGCACGCTACTAATGCAATTTTGTTTGAAAAATTACTATTATCGATTTTAATTAAATATAGCCAAATCGCGAAAAACGGAGGGACAAAATTGGGTGTCAACACCCTTTACAGAGGCGGGGCGCCTCTTTTGCTGAGGGTCTCCGGGTAGTTTTTTTTCCTAGGTTTTCATTGTTCTTTGCTTCCGTACTTCTTGGTTAGTGTTTCTAGGGTAATTGGCCTACTGGAAAGACACTAACTCTTTAGCGTATTAGGACATTTGTGCGTAGAGGATATTAGAATTCAAATAAGAGTCGTAGAACTTTCTTTGGCCTCAAGTGCGCACATAAATAGCCGTCCGTCCATAGAGTCCCATTAATTCCACTCCGAACCAATACTTGGACATACTAGTTGTGATCACCGTGGTTTCTAAGACACTAAGGTCTTGCCCTTGAGTGTTCATATATTGAGTGATACATGTGAGGGAGTGAATTTTGTGAGGTTCTTTATCTTATTAGTTGTATTGGATAAAAACTGAATAGACTTTGGCAAGTGACACGTGTCGTCCACGTGGCACAAGCTGACGTGTCACCAGACAGACATCTTCCCGGACAGATACTTCTTACGGGCAGACCCCGAAGAAGTTACTAGGCTTGCCAACGGTCAGCACGATTTGAACTAGCGGTTACCAGCAGTACAGAATGCAACCATTCAGCAAACGGTCGCCCAGCGGTTACAACCCTTCTGGATAAGACACCCGACGGTTACCCATTCTGAACGGCCTTATCTCTAACGGCTACTATCTCAACAGACGCCACCCAGAATCTATAAATAGCATTCGTCATAGCCAAATTGTAACAACTTTTACTTCCTGCAATTACTATCAATAAAATTACTATCTCTCTTGCATTCAAACCTATTCTTTCACAGTTGTTAAATCGCACTACTTACTCTCGCTTGAATCAACGACTTCAGTAATCAAATCATCCGACGCGGCGATCGCCAGCCGTCAGAGGAAACGATACGTTCATTCTTGATCATTTACGCTTATACTTTACTTTTTACGCCCTGCATTATTATTATTCGATTTATTGCGTAGATCTTTAATCTCAACTATTGATCGTGACTCCGCAAAATATAAATTTAATTGTTAATTGGCCTAAAACCGGATTTAGGTTAAACAATTTGGCGACCACAGTGGGAGCCGGTCAATAGCTTTCGTAGGTTAAAAGTTCTACCTTTGACGTTATATCTATCTTCGTTTATTTCTTTGCTTCATAACTGACATGGCAGACGACAGTCCCCAACAAACCATTGTGGGCGGACAACAGGTAAACTCCCCTTCCCATAGATCCAATGATGATGTGCAACAGGTACATAATCTGGTTCCCGAGTATTCTCCCGACCCTTCGTATGACGGGCAACAGCAACAGTCTGCCCGTAGATCGGTCAGGCAGAATCAACGTGAGCGCTCTCAGAGCAACACCCCACCAAGAAGACGACGTCATAGGAGTCTCTCCCCCGACCAGGGAAACTTGCAAGGCACTTTCCATGACTTTATGCAGCAGCAGACGGAGATAAACAGGCGAATAAACGAAGCACTAAACTCTCTCCGGGCGAACAATCCCCCAGCAACAGGGGCCAACGCTGCCAACATCCCGTCCTCCCATACTTCAAGACGGGAAGAAGAGCGCAACAATGGTAGCGGTACTGCAGACCCGGCGGCGCAGGCAAATCAGAATCCGAATGCGGAATCTACAACACCTACAGATATGAGCTTTGTCGTGGAAACTCTCACCAAGCAATTCAAAGAAAGCCATGAGGCGCTCCAGAAAGCTCTCCACGAGAGGATTGATCAAATTCCAGGCGCCCCGCCTACGCTGAAGAAAGTTGATGTTCAGCGCTACACGCAACGGCCGTGGAAGAAGGAGGCTGCCCCGAAGGCGATACCTAAGACGTTCAAAATGCCAAACATCCCGAGGTACCGAGGAACATCTGACCCCAACGATCACCTCATGATGTTCAGCAATTTCATAAAGGCCAGTGATCTCACCGATGAGGAGATCGAGTCCGTGCAACTGAAGAAGTTCGTAGAGACCCTGGCAGACGGAGCTCTGCGGTGGTATTCGATGCTGCCACCAAACTCTATTGGATCCTTCGCAGAAATGGCTGAACTGTTTGTGAAGGCTCACACGGGTGCCCAGAAGACGGAGACCCGAGTAGAAGACATCTTTGAAATCAAACAGAGACCCGACGAATCACTTCGCAAGTACGTGGACCGGTTCCAGAGAGAACGCATGATGCTCCCCAAAGTACCAGACAGGTGGGCAGCGATCGCGTTCACCAACAGCCTGGACGTCAGGAGTTCAGAGGCCACGCGAAGACTCTACGAGTCTCTTCGGGAATTTCCAGCAGCCAGTTGGTCAGATGTCTACAATCGTTACAACTCTAAGGTACGTATCGACGAAGATAAACTAATCGGAACAGGTGCTGCTCGAGGAAGATCTCAAACTCGTAGCGGCGGATCTGGAGGAAAGGCGGAAGTGGAGAAATCAGGCGCACGGTACGAGCCGTACCCCGACCAATCGCGGAACAATTCCAAAGGTCGTAACCGCAACAACAACAGAGGGCTGTCCCGAGGGGAGAGTTCTCAGTCTGCCAGCCTACCAAACCTGCCAAGCTTCAACATCGAAATAGCAGATGTCGTGCTGTGCTCAAAAGCATGGGAGAAAAAGTCAGATGGCCGAAGGATATGAAGACTGATCCCAGCAAGCGGAACCAAGACGTGTACTGCGAGTTCCACCGCGATCATGGGCACACTACCGAAGATTGCAAAGCCTTAAGGTATGAGATCGCTCATTTGCTGAAACAGGGATTCTTGAAAGAATTCTTGACGGAGAAAGGAAAGCAAACTCACGCAAAGGCTCAGCAAAACAAGCCCGGTCCGCCACGAGCATCCTCTCCGAAACGAACGGTCAACGTTATTTCGGGTGGAATCGAGGTGGATTCCGTTACCTTCACAGCAAAGAAGTACGCGAAAGTTTCAATTACCAACAACAAGCGACCTCGGTCAGAGGCAGCAATCACCTTTGAAGAATCCGACACTGACGGACTTCAGTTCCCGCATGCCGACGCGTTAGTCATAACGCTGCGCGTGGTGGAATTCGACGTAAAGAGAGTGCTCGTTGACGCGGGCAGCTCTGCCAACATCATCCAGGCACGGGTCGTGAATGAGACACAACTATCAGATAAGGTTGTGCCGATCTCTCGAGTTCTTTCCGGCTTCAACAACTCAAGCGAAAAGACTCTCGGAGAGATCACATTGACCACTCTGGCGGAAGGGGTAGCGAAGGAGACCACCTTCCATGTTGTCGACGAGGATCTAGCCTACAACATCATTTTGGGCAGACCTTGGATCCACGACATGCAAGCTGTCCCTTCTACATACCATCAAGTGGTGAAGTTCCCGTCCGAATGGGGAATACGGGAAGTCCGAGGAGAGCAACGCACTGCACGAGATTGTTACTCGGTAGCCCTCAGATTACCCGAGGAGAGCAAATAGCAATTACAGCAGCCGGGACCGGACGCTGCACCTGAGGAAACCCAATACGACGTCCCGGAGTTCATCGCCAAAATGGACGAGAAGGAAAGACACATGCCGACGGTAGAAGCCCTGGAGCCTGAAGAATTGTTCACCGATATGCCAGAGCGAAAAGTGTATCTGGGGACCGAATTGAGCGAGCACCTGCGGGGAAATATCCTGCGGTTCCTCAAGGAGCACCACTCAACCTTCGCCTGGTCCCATGCGGATATGACAGGTATTTCTCCTGATATTATCACTCACAGGTTGCACGTTGATCCATACCACCGGCCTGTGAAGCAGAAGACGCGCCAACAAGGAGCCTTCCGGAACCAGATAATCAACGACGAGGTCGACCGGCTGTTGAAGATCGGTTCGGTACGTGAAGTTAAATACCCGGACTGGCTGGCGAACGTAGTTGTCGTTCCTAAAAAGAACGGCAAGTGGCGAGTCTGTATTGACTTCACGGATTTGAACAAGGCCTGTCCAAAGGATTCGTACCCTCTTCCCAGGATAGATCAGCTGATCGACGCAACAGCCGGGCACGAAGTGTTAACTTTCCTCGACGCATACTCCGGATACAACCAGATACTGATGGATCCCAGCGACCAAGAAAAGACGGCATTCATAACCTGTCGAGGTACGTATTGCTATAAAGTCATGCCTTTTGGATTGAAGAATGCAGGTGCAACCTACCAGCGCCTGGTCAACCGAATGTTCCATGATAACATCGGAAAGACCATGGAAGTATACATTGACGATATGCTGATAAAATCCAAGCGAGCAGAGGATCATCCGGCTCATCTGAAAGAGGCTTTCCGAATTCTGGATCAATACAACATGAAGTTGAATCCGGAGAAATGCGCTTTCGGAGTCGGATCAGGGAAGTTTCTGGGGTTCATCGTTTCTCAGCGAGGCCTTGAAGTCAATCCCGCTCAGATCAAAGCTATAGAATCCATCCCAGACGTGCTTCGCGACAAGAAAGAGGTCATGAGGTTTGTTTAACCTAAATCCGGTTTTAGGCCAATTAACAATTAAATTTATATTTTGCGGAGTCACGATCAATAGTTGAGATTAAAGATCTACGCAATAAATCGAATAATAATAATGCAGGGCGTAAAAAGTAAAGTATAAGCGTAAATGATCAAGAATGAACGTATCGTTTCCTCTGACGGCTGGCGATCGCCGCGTCGGATGATTTGATTACTGAAGTCGTTGATTCAAGCGAGAGTAAGTAGTGCGATTTAACAACTGTGAAAGAATAGGTTTGAATGCAAGAGAGATAGTAATTTTATTGATAGTAATTGCAGGAAGTAAAAGTTGTTACAATTTGGCTATGACGAATGCTATTTATAGATTCTGGGTGGCGTCTGTTGAGATAGTAGCCGTTAGAGATAAGGCCGTTCAGAATGGGTAACCGTCGGGTGTCTTATCCAGAAGGGTTGTAACCGCTGGGCGACCGTTTGCTGAATGGTTGCATCCTGTACTGCTGGTAACCGCTAGTTCAAATCGTGCTGACCGTTGGCAAGCCTAGTAACTTCTTCGGGGTCTGCCCGTAAGAAGTATCTGTCCGGGAAGATGTCTGTCTGGTGACACGTCAGCTTGTGCCACGTGGACGACACGTGTCACTTGCCAAAGTCTATTCAGTTTTTATCCAATACAGATAGTCCCCGCACTTCTCGGACAGAGTATCTGTCCGAGGAGTGGATGAGAATTTTGGCGGGAGTCTTTGCAAACTTTTGTCTTCTTGTGATGTAATCTTGATGACGTGCGATTTTGATCCGATTGATGATAAGCCTCTGTGACGTGCGCATTAAATGCGCCGCACGGAAAAGTAACTGTAACCTGCACGTCTGTGGCACTGCAGTTTATACCAAAATGACTACTGCGTTCCCCGAGGGTAAAAAGCAATAATTTTAACCACCTATCTCCACGTGCGCACGTCGCTCGTGGGATACGAAGTGACTGCAACTTTCCAGAGTAATGATAACGCTACAAAGCATTGATTAACCCTATTTCTTCGTCGACGGTTGGATCTGCGTGTGGCTTATCTGATAGCCTCCACGTGTTTTTGAAGGAAGCCAGGGGTCCGCGCCAGGATTCCTATAAATAGGAGTTCACTTGACGAGAAACCTTTTACCTACTCCTTTTTTTCTTTTGTGCTGTTCTTTGAAAAACCTTTGATTTACCTTCTGAATTTTCTTGGCAACTCCATCTTTCTTCTGAAATTATGTCTTCGAGATCTAGAAGAAATTTGAACTTTGATGCCGCTGGTAGCTCGTCGGCCACCCCCAGGCCGCGAGCTTCTCAGGCCACTGCTGCTGAAATAATCCCCAAAAAGTAGGGTGAGCTTGAGGCAGACTGCAATGTCAAGGCCTTCCATAACAGGGAGGGTGACACACGTAACTGGCCGGCATACAGATTCAAATCGGGGATCACAGCGGAAGTGATTCCTCGAGTGAGGATAGATTGCTGCTGGGATGACAGAATCCCTCTACTACCAGTTGCTGACGGAGAGAACATCACCTCGCACAGAGCTGGGTGGACAGCCATCGGTACTTACCCCTTTACAGTAGGGTGTAGGCTGCCTCTGCATCCTGTGCTGGACAGACTCTGCAGGGAATACCTTCTCTGCCCGGGGCAATTGAGCCCCAGCGTATATAGAATAGTTGTACTTCTGGACTGGTTTGCAACCGAGACTGACCAGTCCTTTGAATATAAACATTTTATTTCTTTGTACAGCGTCCAGATTTTCAAGGACGGCTATGTGAACGTCAGGATGCGGGGAGCAAAGGTTTGGTGCGCAGCTCCGAGGACACCAGCGACCGGGGCTGGGCGCACCGATACCTGTTTGTGCGTTCCTCTGCTTTGACGTTTGACGACAAGGCATATCTCCCAGAGTCTGCTTTGACGTGGCAGACTTCAGCATGAATGTGTACCCCAAAGCGCAAAAGGAAGCCATACTCTATGCTGGACAGGCTCCGGGTACCTGGACCCTCCACACGGACGGTTCTTCGAGCGTGAAGGGATCAGGACTTGGGCTGGTCCTCGTTGCTCCATCCGGGGAAACGGTAAGGCAAGCTATCAAATGCCCCTTCATTACTAACAATGAGGCCGAGTATGAGGCCGTTATTGCAGGATTGGAATTGGCACGGAACTATGGAGCAACCATAGTCAAGTTAATAAGCGACTCCCAATTGGTAATCAATCAGATCAATGGGGGCTTCGTTGCACGAGAACCTAGGATGCTGGCATACCTTGGCCGTGTAAAAGAACTCCTGGCACAGTTCGATACCTGGGAAGCAGTTCAAATCCCGCGAGAGGAAAATCACGAGGCTGATGCTCTCGCAAACATGGGATCTGTTGCAGAGATAGGAGCAGCTAGCTCTTCGGCTGTCGTTCAACTTCTCTACACCTCCATGGACAGAGAGAGATTCGAAGTCAACACCATCAGTACTACCTGGGACTGGAGGAATGAGATAACAAACTATCTCATTCATGGGACTCTCCCCGCAGATGCAAAGGCTGCTCGTAAACTTCGAATAAAAGCAGCTCGGTACACCATCCTTAATGGCGAATTGTACCGCAGAATGTTCGCAGGACCTCTCGCAAAATGTCTTGGGCCGAGTCAGACCAATTATGTGATGAGAGAGGTCCACGAAGGCTGTTGCGGGAATCACTCCGGTGGCAAGGCGTTGACTCGAAAGCTGATACGCGCAGGTTACTATTGGGACAAAATGGAGAAGGATGCCAACGAATTCGTCAGGAAATGTGACAAATGCCAGAGATTTGCTCATCTCCTCCATCAACCAGCCGAACCACTGCATTCGATAGTCTCCCCCTGGCCCTTCATGAAGTGGGGGATAGACATCGTTGGTCCTCTCCCCACAGCACCCCGGGGACTGCGTTTCCTGCTGATCATCACAGATTATTTCACAAAGTGGGTCGAAGCGGCAGCATATTCGAAGGTACGACAGACAGAGGTCATCGACTTTCTCTGGCGTTTTGTGATATGCCGCTTCAGAGCACCAAAGGAAATAGTCATGGACAATGGGCCGCAATTTGTCGGCCAGAAAGTAACAAGGTTCCTCGAAGATCTGCACATTAAGAGAATCACCTCTTCTCCATATCATCCTGTCGCCAACGGGCAAGCCGAATCTACCAACAAGATCATCGTTTACTCTCTTAAAAAGCGCCTCGAACAGGCGAAGGGATGTTGGGTTGAGGAGCTGCCTGGAGTACTATGGGCTTATCGCACTACGGTAAAAATGAGTACTGGCGAAACCCCTTACTCGCTGGTATACGGTGCGGATGCCCTGATCCCGGTTGAGATAGGAGAGCCAAGTTTGCGATACGCACATGCCACCGAACAATCGAACTCAGTGAATCTATCCGAGGAATTGGATCTCCTTGAGGAACGCCGAGAACTGGCCCTCATACGAGTAGTGGCGCAAAAAGAGCGAGTCGAGAAGTACTACAATAGGGGACTGCGCGTACGGAGCTTCCAAGTTGGGGACTTTGTACTCAGAAAAGTTTCCCAGAGCACACAAGAGACGAACTCGGGAAAGCTTGGCCCTAATTGGGAAGGACCATACAAGGTGATCGCTTCAGCCGGCAAGGGATCTTATCGTTTGGCCCGGCCAGACGGTTCGATCGTCCCGAATAGCTGGAACGTAATGCACCTCAAGAGGTATCATTTTTAAATGATAGGGACGGTTAGTTATTCTATCCCCTCGCAAAAATTTCTTTTTCTATCCTTGCATAAAAAGTTTGCTACTTCTGCCCGTACTTATAAGCCATTACTTGCATGCTTATATAGAAATGCTTACTTTTACCTTTACATAAAAGTTCTTTCTTTTATACATTCTTTCTAAATGGTACTAACGGCCTGAACAAGGCCAAATCTGTTTAGCTCAACTGGCAGAGCTCGAAGTTCTTCAACTTCGCGGCTGTGGGTTCGAGTCCCACAACGGACACACTCCACGTTTGGTTATATGTGTTCAATAGACAACCCACCGACAACTCTTTTCATATTGTCACCTTACGTGCTCCAACATGAAAACAAGGGGGGTGGTGAGGGCCCCATAGGCCAGGAAAGACCTTCATACAGGCATGAGACCTAGCTTACAGGCAGGCAAAATTTTCTGCGTGACAAAACCTCCACGGCAAATAAGAGGGGTTGTTCACAAAACAAAACCTTCATGTGACGGGACTTCCACGGCAAATAAGAGGAGTCGCTCACAAGGCCAAACAATGCGGCCAGAACATTAAAACGACCTGAACTCGGTCAGACTAATTACAACTTACAACTTTCGCCTAATAAAGGTGGGAGTTCAAAGCATCTGGGAAAGCCTGAGGAAGTACAAGCTTAATAAAGTTTGGAAAGCAGTCCTAAGGCATAAAATCCACAAGCACATGCATACAAAAAGATCAGAGGTTCAAACTAAACATAGTCACTGAATGGATCTAAAGATTGCATATATACATTAAACTGAGAATTTACAAAAATGCCAAAAATGGCTGACAGAAGTTCGCAGAGTGTATTAAAAGGCCGAAAGTACCGGCCAAAGGGTAAAGAAGTTCTTAGTAGACTCCTGCCCATCCAACAATAAAGTCCGGCTCTCGCCAGGACAGAACAAAAATACATCAAATTCAGAAAAGAAAATTTCAATTTGAAGGGCCGTGACCAGGGCTTAACGCACCAGCTCCGTTAACCCCTTCATCACTCCCTGATTCTTCATCTTCCTCATCACCATCACCGTCGCTCGACTCTTCAGGAGAGAGACCCAATGCCTGTTGTACTCGCCGAATAGCACTCTTCGTCGCATGCAGCATCGCGTCAACATCAACCTGCCCAGACCGGATTTGCGCTAACAATGCACGTTTAGCCTCAAGAACGGCCAGCTTAGTCTTAATCTCGGAATGATCGCGCAAGTTTGCCAAATCCTTAGTCAAAGTGGCCTGCACGCCCATCGACTGGGCAACCTGATCTCTGGCGGCTTGAAGCTCAGAACGGGCCTTGGTTGACTCTTCGCATGCCCTCTGCAGATTCAATTCAAGAGTTGCGCGTTCATCACTGGCAATATTCAGGCAATCTTGGCATTCGCCAAGGAGTCCCTCTAACCTCTCGACAGAGCGTGCGAACCCCTCTTTCTCTTCAGAAAGACGGTCCTTTTCCACGGTAAGGGCATTGATCTGCTCAACGCGGGTATTGTTAACGTCCGTTAACCGGTTAACTTCCCTACCGAGGAAACCACACTGCTCGATCAAGGATCTGTTCTCCTTCAAAGCCTCGAGCAATTCTTTCTTCACTTCCACCACCTGGTTGGCATTGTTCAGCCGGGAGCGAAACATAATCTCAGCAGCCAGCATGCTTGACTGAAACATCAAACAAGTCATAGTTAGAAACCCTGGGACAGCAGAAGGTTTTTTTTTTACTAAGGCACAACAGGAAAAACTTACCCGGGCAGAGTCGGAGGCAATCTGGAAGGCCAGTTCTTCGTCGGTCAGGTCTCTTAGCACCCACTCCTCTCGAGGACCGAGAAGCGAGGAAATTGCCTTCACCAAGCCGCGTGGCCTGGCCACCAGGTTGGCCTCCGGAGCGATTCTCAGGGTATGCTTTCTCTCGCAAAGCTTAGGCTCCCTCGCCTGTTCGGAAGGGTAGTTCGGCCCAAACTTGTAGCGAACCCCCTTGATGTCGCTCAGTTCCGTCTGTTCCGATATAGCTGACAGCCAGACAAGCCTTGAGGACGAAAGGTTAGAGTCACCTTCCGCCTCTGGGTCCATGGTTTCGCAATCACGGAGGTAAACCGGGTGTGCCCCCTCAGAAGCCACATTTTCAAAGTCCTCGAAACGAAAAACCCGAGGACCCTGGCTACCCTCTTGGGAGGCCTCTTCCCTGGCTTCTCCCCCGGCTCTCTCTCTTCTCGCTTCACTTGCTCCTTCTCCTACTACTTCTTCGTCTTCTTCTTTTTCCTCTTCTCCAACCTTCCTTTTACCCTTGTCCGCACGGGAAGGACCTGCCCCCTCCCCGCCACCAACTCGGGGACTCCTTGGCGAGGATCGGGCAGCTCCCTCCTCTGTCCTTCTCTGATCACTACGGAGATGAGGCCTCCGCCTAAGAGGAACATCTGTCTTAGTCTCAGTATCCAACAAATGTATAACCTCCTGGGCCGGACCCTCTCCCCGTGCAGACTCGGCAACATCTACAGGAACTCCGGCGTCTGTCACCATGGGCTCTTGGGCACTCGCCCTCATTGAAGGGTCACCACCAGTCGCCGAAGTTTGTCCGGCAGACGCGGAAGCCTTGCGAGCGGACTTCTTCCGCGACCCGCCTTCGGCATGGTTCTTCCTCTTCCTTGTCAAAGGACTCAACCCCTCGGACAGAAGCGCCTCACCACCTTCCCTGCTGCGCAAGGCACCGGCCGAAGCCAATATAGCATCAGCTTCGGCAAGAGGGTCGGCGACAGGTTCGGCGGGGACGTCCTGAGGAGGAGCCGGGAAAAAGTTCCCTGAAGTACCTAGACCTGCAACAAAGGCAAAACGGTCAGTCATAGGAAGAACTCAAAAAGAGTAAGTTATTGAGAAAGGAGGGATATTCTTACCGTGATGTTTTACGGTCAGACTCTTGTAAGAAGCAAAGTGAGCCCACTCTCTTTTCCCTGGCTCAAACTTCTTCAAAATCGGCTCGACCCATGCCGTTAACTCATCCACAGTTATGAGTCCATCGTAGGGTCGCTTAGCCGCTGCAGAAAGAAACACCAATTGAAAAAAAAAAAAAAAGAGAAAAAAGGGAAGAAGCAAAATGCGCATAAAAATATTCGGGGACTTACGTGCTTTGTTCCAAACCTCTGGGAGATATGCCTTGTCGTCAAACGTCAAAGCAGAGGAACGCACAAACAGGTATCGGTGCGCCCAGCCCCGATCGCTGGTGTCCTCGGAGCTGCGCACCAAACCTTTGCTCCCCCGCATCCTGACGTTCACATAGCCGTCCTTGAAAATCTGGACGCTGTACAAAGAAATAAAATGTTTATATTCAAAGGACTGGTCAGTCTCGGTTGCAAACCAGTCCAGAAGTACAACTATTCTATATACGCTGGGGCTCAATTGCCCCGGGCAGAGAAGGTATTCCCTGCAGAGTCTGTCCAGCACAGGATGCAGAGGCAGCCTACACCCTACTGTAAAGGGGTAAGTACCGATGGCTGTCCACCCAGCTCTGTGCGAGGTGATGTTCTCTCCGTCAGCAACTGGTAGTAGAGGGATTCTGTCATCCCAGCAGCAATCTATCCTCACTCGAGGAATCACTTCCGCTGTGATCCCCGATTTGAATCTGTATGCCGGCCAGTTACGTGTGTCACCCTCCCTGTTATGGAAGGCCTTGACATTGCAGTCTGCCTCAAGCTCACCCCACTTTTTGGGGATTATTTCAGCAGCAGTGGCCTGAGAAGCTCGCGGCCTGGGGGTGGCCGACGAGCTACCAGCGGCATCAAAGTTCAAATTTCTTCTAGATCTCGAAGACATAATTTCAGAAGAAAGATGGAGTTGCCAAGAAAATTCAGAAGGTAAATCAAAGGTTTTTCAAAGAACAGCACAAAAGAAATAAGGAGTAGGTAAAAGGTTTCTCGTCAAGTGAACTCCTATTTATAGGAATCCTGGCGCGGACCCCTGGCTTCCTTCAAAAACACGTGGAGGCTATCAGATAAGCCACACGCAGATCCAACCGTCGACGAAGAAATAGGGTTAATCAATGCTTTGTAGCGTTATCATTACTCTGGAAAGTTGCAGTCACTTCGTATCCCACGAGCGACGTGCGCACGTGGAGATAGGCGGTTAAAATTATTGCTTTTTACCCTCGGGGAACGCAGTAGTCATTTCGGTATAAACTGCAGTGCCACAGACGTGCAGGTTACAGTTACTTTTCCGTGCGGCGCATTTAATGCGCACGTCACAGAGGCTTATCATCAATCGGATCAAAATCGCACGTCATCAAGATTACATCACAAGAAGACAAAAAGTTTGCAAAGACTCCCGCCAAAATTCTCATCCACTCCTCGGACAGATACTCTGTCCGAGAAGTGCGGGGACTATCTGTATTGGATAAAAACTGAATAGACTTTGGCAAGTGACACGTGTCGTCCACGTGGCACAAGCTGACGTGTCACCAGACAGACATCTTCCCGGACAGATACTTCTTACGGGCAGACCCCGAAGAAGTTACTAGGCTTGCCAACGGTCAGCACGATTTGAACTAGCGGTTACCAGCAGTACAGGATGCAACCATTCAGCAAACGGTCGCCCAGCGGTTACAACCCTTCTGGATAAGACACCCGACGGTTACCCATTCTGAACGGCCTTATCTCTAACGGCTACTATCTCAACAGACGCCACCCAGAATCTATAAATAGCATTCGTCATAGCCAAATTGTAACAACTTTTACTTCCTGCAATTACTATCAATAAAATTACTATCTCTCTTGCATTCAAACCTATTCTTTCACAGTTGTTAAATCGCACTACTTACTCTCGCTTGAATCAACGACTTCAGTAATCAAATCATCCGACGCGGCGATCGCCAGCCGTCAGAGGAAACGATACGTTCATTCTTGATCATTTACGCTTATACTTTACTTTTTACGCCCTGCATTATTATTATTCGATTTATTGCGTAGATCTTTAATCTCAACTATTGATCGTGACTCCGCAAAATATAAATTTAATTGTTAATTGGCCTAAAACCGGATTTAGGTTAAACATTAGTGCAACTATGTCGGATGATGATTGTGGAGATTATGGCTCATGTGGGGATGATTCGAGTTGTTATGACTCATATGGAGATGATGGAGACTATGGTTCCTACAATGATGATGATGGGTATTACTATGATATGATGACCCGGGAAACCATGGCTCCTATGGTGATGAAGCGGTTCGCTATGATGATCGTGAAGTTGATGAAGGCTATAAAGCTTATGATGATGAATGTGTTGATCCTTATGCTTCTAGCCAAGAATACGAAGATGGTGACGCTTCAAGGTACAATGTTCCTACTTACTCTTCTTGTGATGAATATGAAAGTGTTGATAGTGACATAGAGAGAATTGATGATGAAATTGATTATATGAATTATTCATTTGCATCTTCTCTTGGTGTTTCTAATGGTGAACAAGGGAGAAGTAGAAGTCCTTCCATTAATATGGGAGGAGGTGGTGGTTGTTCCATGGGAAAGAAGAAGCTTGCATCTTCTAGGTATGCTAAGCGGTCTAATGGTTTTAATTCCCATGTGGAGGGTGGTTTGAGAGATGGTGTTGCTCTTGCTATAAGGGGCTTGTATTATTCTATCAATGTTGTGAAGGGTATGGGTAGTTGTAATAGGAGTAGTGTTATGGCCAATGGAACCAAGGCGAGGGGTTCTTATGGGTTCCATGGCAAGGTTCCTTCCTCGACTTTCAACAACACTTCTAATGTTGGAAGAGTGACGAGAAGTGGATGTTACCCTAGCAATGTTGCTAGAAGAGGAGGGATAAGGGAGACCCAAGTTGTTGGTGTTGATACTCGTGGACATTCAAGTTCTCACTTGGATGCATTTCTACAAAACGTGGGTAGACGTAGGTTCGTTGTTGAGGTGAATGGTTATGGAGGAAACTTGCTCAAAATTGAAGAGACCGATGCCAATTGTATTAGCACCTCTTTGGTTGATAGGCTAAGGATACCATGTCGTAATCTAGATAATCCTTATGAGTATAATAGAGTGTGGGTTTCCAAGGAAGCTCGAGTACTCATAACTCATAGGAATTACAAATGTTATGTGTGGTGTGATGTGTATCCCATGAAACATGTTGATGTGTGGCTAGGTGAGCCATGGATGGAAGACAAGAGGTTGCAATATAGTGCTATGAAGGATGCGTATCTTGTGGTCATAGGACAAAGGGTTTATGACTTTGTACCTTATCGGGCAAGATGCCAATTGCCTACTAGTGCACCTTCTTTGGCTATGCAAAGGAGCAAGGAGCGAGAACTTCATTCCAAGGTTGAAGTTGAGCAATTCAAGAAGTCCTACAATCATAAGAAATGGTGGGACTAGTGCAAGTGAAGGGTTGACAAGTGTCAACAAGGTGAACCCGAAACCACAAGTTTCAAAGTCAAGTGGTTCACCAACAAAGAAGAAGGAGACATCAAGTGATGAGTCTCCAAGTCCTAGATTCTGGGTTGATGTAAAGAGTCCACCTACTCCGATTATGGGCATTCTCGAGCCCCGTCCCAACTCGCCCAAGTATGAGAGACAAAAGATTGAGAGAAGTAAGGGAGTGACCGGTGACAACTCTCGAGTGAAAAAATAAAAGGTTGTGTTGAGTGATGTGAGTAGGTTGTCACCACCCGAATCTACACCCGACCTTGAAGAAAAAATGAGGGAAAAGAAAGAGGGAAAAATAATCATTGAGAGTGAGGGCACCCCCTATTCTAACCTTAACCCTTTATCTTTTTCTTCTACTTGTTTGAATTCTTGTATAGGAATTCTTGGAGGCAAACCAATGGAGCCTCAATCATGTTTCGAAGTAGAAAGACAAGGTGAAGATGTTTCCAAATGTGAGCTACAAGGTGGAGACATTATTCATGACACTTCGAGTGCATTGAGTGAGAAAGATGGCCATTCAAAGGTATGTGTTAGTTCATCTTCCCTTGAGCATGTTACTTTCCTGTCTTGTGATATTGTTTGTGAAAACTCTATGCTAGTTGATGATTTGTATGATTACAATGTGTTTGCAACTAGTATAGAGTTGAATGGTCAACTTGTGTGTGAATGTGAACCACTAGTTGAGAGCGTTGAAAAGCCACATCATGATGTGAGCTCGGTTTTCATTGAACCTCTCTTTAGTGAAAATATTATAGTTGACCTAGTTTGTGAACCTTGTTATGACACCCAACCCATATTTGATAAAGGAGAAGATGAATTGCATGAATATCTCATTCTTCCCTTTGATTGATTAATTGATAGTGGTGGTCTCTTGTGTCGTAGTGAGGATGGTTGTGACCTTGAGGAGTCTCTAGTGTATGAGATGGATCGAGTTGTGTTCGATGACTCCTCAAGTGTGAATGTTGTCTCTATTTTGGATACTTCACTTTTGATTGCTATTGAGCTTGAGAAGTGTGCCTATACTAATCCTTTGTATAAGGGCAACTTCAATGAAAATGGTGATTTGTATCAAACTAGAGTATAGTGTGAGTTTAAACCTCCATGGTTTGGAAAGCTTAACTCTATAGATAATCCATTTTTTAAGACCTCCCTTGGGAGTTTGTCTAGCAAGGAGGATTGTCTTGGAGGTGAATTTGGAGGTGAGGAGGTATCTTTTGGTGTGTGTAAAAGTGCTTCTAAGAATGGGAGTGGAGTATTCGATGTTAGTTGTCGCTTGAACTATTTAAATTACTCCATCCCATATGTTGATCACACCTTGAGTGTTGAGCATGCCAAAGCCATTGTGTCGCCTTGTGATAAAATTGCATTGAAGGCTTGGTGTGTTGGTCATGAGCTTAGGGGTCATATGGAATTTTATTGCTTAATCTTGCATGTTCCATGTCCTATTGATCTGTTTGCTTGTTCTTCTGATGGGTGCACTTTCTTGTCGAGTCAAGTACTTGTTGTCTCCTTGGGAGACATGAGCTTTTTAATTGTTATTGATGCTTGGCTCTATCATAAGTATGTTTTCCACACTTTTGGGCACTAACCTACTCGTGTGGTGGGAAGCTTTGTTTGTGCTTGTTTTTTAATGTAGGCTTTGATGGTTTGATTTCAAGGACAAAATCTTCTCAACAAAGGGAGGATGATGCGGGGCAAATCGAGCCAAGACACCGACCATCAAGAATCAAGCTTGAGAGCACAAAAAATACAAGTCAAGGGCTCCGGAAGCGACTTGAAGATCATGCATTGGAGCACCATGGAAGGAGGACCATCTAGGCCACAAGGAGGAGCTCAAGAAGCACATTTTGAAGCATTTCAAGAAGCTTCAGCAAGAGGCAGAGCACCCCTTGTTGACACCCAATTTTGTCCCGATTTATTTTAAAAATAACGATTTGTTACAAAAAAAGAATAAAATTGAGTCAATTTTACAATTGAGAAAAGAAGCACTTGAATTTGCACAAGAGAGGCCAAATTCGCAATGTAAGGCCCTAAATCTGGCCTACCCATGCAAGACCCTTAAATAACTTAAAATCCCTTTTTTCTTTTCCAAAAATCAGCAGCCCCAATTGGTTCCCAACCCGTTTTGACATAACCTTGACCCGAAAACCCGCCCAATCCTCCATTCTCTTCTTCTCCGTACATAGAACGAATAGGGAAGCTCCAACACTGTCATTTTGGTACAAATCTTATCCATTCATAGCCGTTAGGGTCATTTCTGTCAAGTTGGAAGACAAAATCAAACAACCCTAATGGTCTCCTATAAAATACCAGTCTTGGAGGTGTTTCAGGGAGCCGGTAAAAGGGGCGGTGAGTCGTGAATGAAAGGGGGTTAATGGGGGGTAAAGCCGTGAGCCGTGGATAGGAGAGAGTCACATACATATAAAATATTCTCTAAGTTTTTTTAAGTTCATATATTGCATCACTGTTTCTGGTCTGATTCTTGTTAAAGCATTGTGTCGTTGATTCACCACTTGAGTCGTCGACCTCTTTCGTGTCTTCGCGTTTGTTCGAGTCGCATTCTTTGATCCTTCGCCCCAGCTCACTGCGCCGCAAGAGGTAAACGCCTTAATCTCTTATTTATATGTTTACTTTCAGCACTGCATGATTAACTTGTCAATTACATCAAGTTTCTGGTATGTTTCTGTTAAAGTTATTTACCTGGTGTCCTGTAGTGTATAATCTGAAAACCTAGTATAAAGCTCAAGTCTTTATGACAAATGAAGTAATTTGTTTTGTGTTTCTGTTTGCTTATATGACTGTGATCCTGGTTGAGCGTCGAGTTCAGTTTGTACCCTATAGCTTGAATAAGCCGTTTGGTTCTAAGACCGTAAAAGTTTCACTCTTTAGCTAGTAAACATGTTCCTTTAATCTCGAAAATTGACTGTCGAGCTAAAGGGTTTTGTTGTTAATAATGATTTAAGTTAAAGTACTTCTCTTTTCGCGACTTTGCTTCCCTATGATAAAAAATGTAATCCTTTTCCTTGTTCACTGTTAATATTGTCTCTGTTTGCTCTTGCTTTTGTCTGGTTGTGTTAGTGTAGAGGTATAAAGGGGTCAGAGAGATTTGGCTCTGTTGTTGGTGTCTTGGTTCAGTTCTGCAGATCAGGGGTTATATTGGAGCAGATGTTGCTCCTTCTTCAGGTGTGCAGATGTGTGTTTTAGGGCAGCTTCAGGTTCTGGTAGGCTGTTTTTGATGCTGCAGCTTCAGAGAGGGTGTTTGTGTGGGTAGAGCTGTGTGTTTGGATGTTAAGAAAGGAGCAGTAGTGAGGTTGTTTGGTGGTTAGTCCAGGGCTGTTTTGCTAGTGGTTCAGTGAGGGGTGCAGGGTTGTCTATGGAGGTCTGGTGGCTGTTGCAGGTGTTCTTTGGGTATGTCAAAGGGGTCTTTTGAGTTAGTAGGCAGCGTGTAAAGGTTGATAGGCAGTGTGGATGTTGTCTCAGCTGTTGCAGGTGTGTAGAGGTCGTTGTTGGGTTATCTGTGAGTTTGTTGTAGGTATAGCAGGTAGTGTAGATGGCTGTTCAGTTTCCCTGTGGCCTGTTTGAGCAGGCTGAGAAGTCCTTGTAAGTATGAAGGTATCCTGGTGGGTGTTTAGGTAGTGTCAGGGATGAGAGTATGTGCTGAAGGTTGAAGGAGTTGGTTGTATGGTCCTGGTTGTTCTAGAGAAGTCTAGAAGACTGTAATGACTTGTTTTAAAATCAGGAAATGATCAAGTTTAATCCGAGAAATGTTACCTGTTTTGGCCCTGCTATGTCCACTTCATGTCTAAGTTAATACCTTGCTCGTTTTCATAGCTTTTGAATAAGTTTGATCCTTGTCCTCTCTTTAGTTTAAAACTGAAAAAGTGATGCCTGCTCCTTGCTCCTTGTTTTCCTTTGGGATCTGAATCCTTCTCCTAAAAGAAAAGGAACTCCCTTAGTATACTGTCAAGACAAATATCTAATCCTTATCATAGAAGTGTTAGTCTGATAACTTTATTAGCTCTGGCTTTGGTTCTTTGTTCATGGTGTGCAAGACTATTTAGTTTCTTCTTTTTCCTGAAAATGTGTGAATGTTATGGCATCAATTGGTATGATAGATAGCATGAAAATGTTTAAGCTTAGAGAAATTCCGGTGTCTGCATTTTCTTTTTCTTCTGAGGGCTTTTAAAATTTCACTAGAAGTAAAAGTAAAGTCTGCTTCTCTTAATATGGCTCTGATGGTAATTCTGTTACTTCACCCTATGCTTGCATCTTAGGTGTTCACAGTACTAGTTGTTCAAGTTAATATCAATTTTCAGTTTCAATTGCATGCGACTCAGGAGAAGGTTAATTGATTCATCCAAGGCTCAATCTTGATAACTTAATAGTCTAAGCAATGAAGAAATGTGATTAAGGTGTGCTCTGGTTACAAACCTCTGTTACTACTTGGGTAAATTATCAAGGAAAGTTTCTGTTATCTTAAAGAATGATAAATGAACATTGAAGCTGCCTCATGAAGACTAAATTTGATAGACATCAAGCATGTTTACATTTAGATAAATCTATCTTTTAAGCTTTGCATTTAATGGAGTTGTGTACATCTGTTTTGATGGAGTCATTGGAGAGGCATAATCTAAGTTATTAGTTTAAAATCCTATAAAATTTGTATCTTGGAATTTGCTTCTGTAGGCGTAGTAAATATTCATTTGTGTTTTAACGAGTTTCCGGTCAACATGTAAAGAAGTAAAATTCGTGTGTTACCATGCTATTTCATATGATCTTTGTACTTAATCTATTGCGAATTGTACTTGGATTGCCTTTAATTTATTTAAGAGATCGCTGCTTTGACCAATAAGAAGCTTGAAAGTGAGGTTATATCGTTTGGGGTCTTATTCCCTTTACCACCTGTTTGATTATAGAATTGAGTAGAGAGTTTTGTATCTAGGAATAAATTCCGGATCTTTGTTTATAATAAGATTAATTGAGGTTGGTTAAGTACTTGTCTGAAATATAACTTGGTAATGGTTGTAAAAGACCTTGGTCTATAAAAATGCATGCCCCTGTTATGGTAAATTATATTTCAAGCATCATTAAAAAGCGACCCTTTACATGAATAAGATGTTTCGTTTTACACATTGTCATGACAGATGGTTGCTTGTTTAATGGTTCAGTTCTTTCGTTTAAACTCATATTCATTTAGTTGTCTGGAGTTGAGTTAGTCTTGGGGTTGAAGAACATTGATTTAGTTTAGCGTCTTCCTTCTTAGCGCCTGGATGTAAAGAGTACTTTTTTTTATAATGATATTTTTAGTTAAATCTGAAGTGTAGTATGCAGTCCTTGCTAAAATGCTGGAAGAAGTAATCTTGAGAGCATGTTTATTTGGTCCCAGCTTGAATTTACTTTCATAAACCTTCTATGACTGCTACAAAATTTTCTTTTATGTGTATAAATAAATGCTGTTGTCTAATTGCTTAGTTATTTGCTCTATCTTATTTTAATCACATTGCGTACCCTTGCTAATTTTCTATTGTTTACTTGTTTCTTGCATAATGCACTTCCCTGGGACGAGTTCCAACTGGAAACTCGATCATTCAAAGTCCAAGAATTGAGCCTATTTGCCTTCAAGTTCAACCACAACTTCGAGTTATTTCATAATCCGGTCTTATGATAAACATTTGCTAGCCATCTTTGTTATGCCTTCAATCAGCCTTCCAGGTTCTACTATTTTAACTCATCCCATTATTTATTTTAGTAGATAGATTATTTGAAACTAGATAGTTCTGTTTGTAGAATAATTTATTGTTTATGTAGAATAATTTTATTTATGAATGAATATTTTGAGTTATTGCTTTCTTTTATGGCTATTATCTTTATTTTGGAATTGCCATTTACTTTATGTGAATTGGGGCCATCTTAGCAAATGCGTGCAAGTAAAAAATATTTTTGCAAAAAAAAGCTTTTATTCGATTAATTATTATTGTTATTATTATTAGTACTATTATTATTATTACTATTTTTAAATAATTCTTTCGCAAGAAAAGCGCACTTGTAAATATTTGGAAACCTGTCGGATTAACCGTTTTTAACGGAATTTCGAAAGTGCCTTAAAAACCTTCTTTCGAAATTAGAAAAACCTCTTACTTAGAATCTCTGAAAGACTGCCTTTTTCCAAAAACGGAGTTTTGCACGCATTTGCTTATTTGGTTCCCTGTTTTCCTTAAATCGGGTGGCGACTCCAAAAACTCCAAAAGAGTTAGTCCATCCTGTCGATATTCCTAAATTTAGCTCTTCGGGGTTATATTTTTTTGGGGGTTCAACACCCCTTTTACCAGGCAGACCGCCTGCTTTTTGACACCCTCTCTGAAGTTGCATAGGGGCGGACCGCCTATTCCTGAGGTAGGGCGCCTGTTTCTCTAGGCGGGGCACCTATTTCCGGGATGTTTCAAGACTTGTTTTTATGGTGTAATTCCTAATTTAGCCCTAAGTGATTCTATTGTATGAAACTATACTTAGGGGCTTTTAGTCATTTCCCAAATATGTAAGAGAACACTATATAAGCTCCCCTTAGCCATTTTCTTCATTAGCTAGTTAGTTTTTGACGTAGAATTGAGAAGAAGAACATAGAGAGGTTTGGCCTTCTAGTTTGGAGCTTGAAGCTCATATATCCCCTACGATTTGGGAACTCGAGGATTGCATCCTAGTATGAATCCGGGATTCGGTTTAAGTTTCTCTTTCTCCCATTGAATTCAATCCACGTATGTGAGTTTGATTCATTTCTTTCTTCTTAATTCTTGCCTCCCCAATCCTTATTTCTTGTTATCCCCTTTAATTGCTTCCGCTCGTTTAGATTATTGCTTCCGCATTTTTACCCCATATGAAAAGTAGATGCTACTCTTCTCTTTATTTGCATTGAGCCCTGAACAATGTGAGAAGTTCTAGAATAGATCAAGCAACATTTTCATGGATATTAGATCCCCTCTATGGAAGAGTAGCAGATCATCAGCAAAACTCAACTGTAAAATCTGCATTTTTTAGCACTTAGGAGAGTTTTGAGTAATCTAGTAAAATACTCCATGGTAAGCACAAAGAGAAAGGGGGCAATGGATCTCCCTACCTTAGCCCCCCCCCTTTTTTTGCCTCAAATGGTTTAGCCATACTCTCATTATTGAGAATTGAGTAGGACATTATTCTAACACATTGCATGATCTAGTATATAAAGAGTTCAGAAAATTTTAGTTCAGTCAGGATCTGCTCAATAAATGATCATTCTACTGAGTCATAGGCCTTCTTCATGTCAATCTTCATCATACACCTTGGGGATAACCCCTTCTTCCCATACCTTTTCACTAGTTAATGACTGAGTAGGATATTATCACTGATCACTCTTCCTGGTACAAAGTCAGCTTAGTTCTTATCTATCAGCAAGTTCATCACTTTTTACAACCTTTTAGTCAACACTTTAGATATTATCTTATAGAGCAAGGTGCAGCAGGATATTGGTCTGAACTCTGGCACTCTTTTGGGATGCTTCACCTTTGGAATCAGAGTGACAGTGGTACAGTTAATGGCCTTGTGCATCATCTTACTTGTGAAAAAATCATGAACTACTTTAGTGATTTCTACACCTATAATAGGCCAGGCTTTCTTGAAAAATAGAGCATTGAAACCATCACATCCTGGGGCTTTTAGGTCACTGATATCTTGCAATGCAACCCTTATTTCGTCACATAAGTTGCTGATGTCTTTGCAAGGCATTTCCTAACTTCGTTACCTCTCTATTAATAGCTGGTAGAGCAGCTACAGAAGATCCCAGTAAGTTCTTATAAAATGTCAGCACCTCTTCCTCAATCCCTTTAGGATCCTAGATTAGCATGCCTACCTCATTCATCAACCTTGTGATTGTGTTCTGGGAAACTCTGTTCTTCAAGCAAGCATGGAAATAGGCAGTGTTAGCATCTTTTAGTCTTAACCATTGAATTCTAGACTTCTGTTGCATTATGCCTTTTTCAATCCCCACCCATTTTTCCAATTGCTTCTTCAAAGCTCTTTCTTCTATTTGCCTCATTGCATGTTGACTAGGTATCCTCATCTATTCTTGCAGATTTGACAGAGTTTCCCTGATGTGTGCTATTCTCTCCTTCATATTACTAAATTCTGTATTATTGAGAGTTTTTAAACCTTGTTTTACATGCTTTAACTTATACCAGATAGATGCCATCCCTCGCATGCTAGTGTCACAATTCTATGCATCCTTTACCATCTGATTGAAATTTTGATGTTCAGCCAAGCAATTTAGGAACCTGAAGGGTCTGGATCTGGCACATCATTCCTTGTGAGTTCATACACTGATATGTGAATGATCAGAGAGAATTGGATTCATTATGATGGCTTCTGCCTGTGGAAGGTCATCATCCATTGAGCATTAGTCAGTGTTCTATCAATTCTTGTGTAGACAGTGCCATTTGTCCAAGTAAACTCCCCACTAACAGTTTTCATTTTAGTCAATGCCTTCATCCCTTAAGAACCCCCCAAAGTCTCTTATCTTAGCATCTTGGACTGGAGTGCCATTTTGTCTGTCCTCTACTGAGTTTATAGCATTATAATCCCCCATAGCCAACCAAGGTCCCTGTTGGGAGGAGCTTATTACCCTAAGGTCCTCCCACAAAAACTTCATATCTTCTATTGTGAAAGCCCATAGATAGCTGTGAGTGCCAATAATATTCCAAACCTTGGAATGCTCATATTACCATGGATACATTGAACAAACTTGAAGGCAATAATATAGTTGATCACAGTAGGGTCCACATTACCAGATTCTTCCTCTACTATTGTAGGCATAGTTATCCACCGATTTCAGTGCTTACTAATCTTCTTAGTGATACGATGAGCCTTATTTTCTCTAATTCTATGTTCTAAAATAGCTAATACTACAATTTTATTCACCTTCAGGAACTCTACTACTTCTTTCTGTTTATACACCTTATTTGGTCCCCTCACATCCATGTAACAATCTTCATTGAAGTATTTGATGTGTTTTAGGACCTCGATCAATCACCACTGCCTCTCCGCTGCATTCTGCAGCCTGGTCATCTGCTTTCTTTTGAGCATCTGTTGTGTCTAGTACTTGAAACTCATTGACCTGATGCAGGGTTCCCTCTTATGTTTGCCTTGTGTTTTTTTTGCTTGTTTACTCTTTACTATTGTCCAGTCCCCTTCTTTTTTAGGTTGCAGCACTGTCCCAACCTTCTGGTTGTTTGGTTGAGCTGTGATTGCTTTCCCATTATTTATCTGATGCTCTTCTTACTGAGTTTTGGCTTGCTATTTTGGAACAAGCCTGGGATTTTGGTGCTTAATCAAGGTTGGTGCCTTCTGTTGTTGCTCTTTTTTTTCCACTTTTGGTGGTTCTTGTTAGTCGCAAATATGTCCTACTTGCATACATTTTGTGACACCCCAGCAACGCAGGCAATTGGTCATGATATGAAGCTAAGGGTGAGGGGTTCGAATCTTGCCTCTACTATTTTTTATTTGACACCCCAGCTAAGGAGTAGTATCTTACATCGGCATAACACATGAGAGATACTGGGTATATAAGTAAACAAGCCTTAGACCCTAGCGATGTATTTTAAAGCAATGTAGGCCTAGACCCAAAGCGGATAATATCACTAGCGTGCTGAGTTGTTACAAATGGTATCAGAGCCACCCCATTTCAACCTTATCGATGTGGGACAAAGTATAACTGAGTTTAGGCGAATCCCGGGTACTGCGGGGCAAACCTCAGCGAGGACGCTGAGTAGATAAGAGGGGGTGTATGTGACACCCCAGCTAAGGAGTGTCCTCACATCAGCATAACACTAGAGAGATGCTGGGTATGTAAGTATGCATACCTTAGACCCTATTGACGCGTTTTAAAGTCGTGAGGCCTAGGCCCAAAGCGGACAATATCACTAGCGGGCTTGGGTTGTTACACATTTATTATAGAACTCAGGGACCTATTCATATTCAGTATCTTGCTCAAACAATCTTTCATTGGGGTCTTCTATCTTAACTCTCATTGGTAGAGCTCTTGATACATATGTCCATTTCCACTAACATGCCTAGCATATGAAATCCTCGCATCAGCATATCGAGACGTGCCTAGCACACTGCCAATGCGACTCAGGGAATCCATGGTCTAATAGAGGTAGATTAGGAAATTTCACCCAAATTGGAATAGTTTGCAGAATCTCAGAGGTAAAATCAAAATATGGAGACCACACCTTCATCATTATTGCCCTATTATTCATAGTGTGAGGTCCTGAATACAAAATTTCATCTCGATCACTCACGCTATTGTATTTCACCAAGAAGTATCCTTCATTGTGGTAATAAACCTTTGGCTTAGCAATAAAATTCCACTAAGCAACTATGAATCTTTTAACTGCACCTATGGAAGGTTCAGTACCTACAACATACCTGACCAGTGCTTGTTTCCATTTTTCTGTTTCTTTGTCAATCTCTTCTTTCTACAACTCAACTACTTTCTCTCCACTTTTTAGCACTGGTTCTACAAAATTTAGTGAGATACCTTTCTTAGCTAGCTTGTTCTCGTTGAATAGGGTCACCAAGTTCTTCTTATTCTCCTCAGCTTTTGCTGTGTTTGCCAAAATTTGTTCGGGTACACCCTTTTTCCTCTTTGTCTGGCTGGTTGGATTGGGAGCCATAGTAGAAGATACAGCTGCTGCATTTGTACTCTTCAGATTCGTCGCAGTTCCCATCCAGCTAGGTCCAATCTGTGCTGAGCTAGATCCATTCGCATTTGGGGTTTTTTGCACTGGTAAATTAGGTATTGCGTTAGATGAACTTGCAATCGAGCTAGCTCCACTCCTCATCTTCACCGGTGAAGGTAGTTCTGTGCGCATGAGCTTCGGCCACTGTTCTATCTCAACTTCATCCCCGATTCTTTGTAGTGTTGCTATGCTTTTGCCTTACTAGGTTAGATCCTCATGTTTTGAGTTTTCTTTGCCTTGGTTTTCCCTTTCTTTTCACTGTTACGCGGTCGTCCTCGTGGCATTTTTTATGGGCGTATTTTAGTACTCACGGCAAGAGAGAATGCCATCATTAAAATCTACTTAATTAATGCATTTTCTAATTATTGTGTTTGTGTGGATGACTTGCAATTGATAAGAAGAGACACTATACTTATTAATTATTCACCTCTAATTACCTCTTTATAGTTCTTAACGCAATCCTCTGATCTTTATATTGGAGTTCTACCCATGTGCACTTGTGAAAAAGGAAACGTGAAAGATATATTGAGGGTTGGGGTTTGTCATGAGTAATATTCTTAGATTACAAAAATATTTCTTACTCAACCGAGGTTTCTTTATCACTTGTGTGAGTTTGTGGAAAAAAAGATATATGAAGGAGAAGATGGACTTTTAATTGTTTATTGGATTCTCTGCAAAGTCAAATTATAATCATCGTGGTGACCGGGACCATGCATTTTGGAAAAGCTTTGCGGTAGTTGAAGAAATTGAAAAATGTGACCCTCTTTCCATGTGCTGGTAAATATCATCCTATTTTATAAAACCAAGCAATATAATTTAGCGTTAGTAGTTAAAATTTAACGGAAGAATGTGACTTGATAGCAGAGAATTTAAGATGGAAAAGAATTGTAGGTGTTGCTTGTGCAAAGAACGTGAAAAAAGATACAGATCTTTTGCTACAGATATTGCAGAATCGCTAGTAATGTATGGGCCATAATATCATTCATATTAATTCAACATAAAAATAAAACACGTAGAATATATTTTCTTTCTGTGAGAGTGACAATGAAAATGGAAAGCTGAACGATCTACAAATTTTGAGGCTGTGAAAAGAAGGATCTAATCTGGGAATAACCAATCTTCTCTCTTAGTTGCAGCCTTCCATATGAGAAAAATGTCCTAACAGTCTAATGCTTATTTTCTTGAAAAAGAAAAACAAAGTAAAGTACTTTACAAAATAAGATTATTCATCAATTCTACAAACAAATAGCTAAAGATTAGTTTCTGATGTCAGTGTATTCACACTTCAAATGAGATTAATCTAGCACCATTATGGGGTACATTTGGATATATAATCTCTCTGCCCTTGACCAATTGAGAAATTACGCCAAATTAGTTGAAACTTGAATATGTGGATTTTCTAATGCCTATGCATACCAAAAAAAAAAAAAAAAAAAACAAGAATGAGATTCTAAAGCTCTCTTAAAAGGGCTTCTCTCCTATTACATTACCATGAGGATCATAGTTGCAACCAATCAAAGTATCTCCATTCTTGCATACAACCTTTGCACAGCCAACTCTAGTGCTTTGTTTCCAAATAATCTGTGTGTAGTGAAAACATTGCTCATTTTTCTTGCAAGAATTACTATTGTAGTCATAATAAGCTCTTTCCTTGGCCCACACCATGACAGCATCGACTGGTTTCCAGTCCTTGCCGCTGCCCCAGAAGAGGTTTTCGCCATAGTCGCTGTTGGAGTGAACCAGCTCGCAACTGTCCTGACGGTGGTGTCCCCACCAGCTTGCGTAATTTGCAAGTTTATTGCTCCATTTGAGTGGTGGTAGACCAAGTTTTGCTCTTACTTTATTGTGGGGACGGAGGTATTGTTTCACTATGTTTTTTGGGGTGTTTATCAAAAGGCGTCTGGCCAAAGGTTGATGGGAAGAAGAGAATGAAGTTTGAGCTATACAAAGGAGGAGGAGGAAGATACTAAATTTTCTAAGGAGACTTCTTGGTTGCAAAGCTGCCATGTTTGGGAATGTGTGGTTGGTGAGCTGAGGGTGAAGGAGGGCTGTTTTGGATGGATTTCATGGTGATAAGTGTATCTAATGGTTTATATAGGTGATCAGTTGCAATTTTTTTCTTTTTTTTTTTGGCTACAAACGAGTATATCACAGAGATGAATGAGGTCCGTTCACTTTAAGAAGTCTCGAGTTGAGTTTTGGGAACAAAGAAGCTCCTCGTAGCTAGCACTGCCCCTTTATTGGATCCTAAAGTGGGGGATGCCGGATTGAACATTATAGATTCAAGAGAGATCCATTTGATTTATTGGATTCAAATTTATTCGGTTCAAAATTTATTATTTGCACATATCTTGTGAATTTTTAACGCATATACATGGTTCGCACTAAAGTTACTGGGTCCGAATGAACCAATAATATGTATAACACTAGATCCTCGGATCCTACAAATTAAAACGTGAATTTATATATTAGTCGGACCAATAATTTTCAAATACCGCTGCATATATAAAACAATAAAAGAAGTTGCAATTCTTTTTTATTTTGCAAGTTGTTAATAATAATGCCCTGAGAAGTTTTTCTTTAATGATTAAGTTGGCCCAGGACATGGTAAGCCAAAAGCAAGTAAGCAAGCTTACAACAAAAGTATGTATGTTTCTTAATCCTGTTAGAACCTGGTTTATCAATTAAATACACATGGTACAACACAGATTACACATCTTACTTTAATAAGAACATAACTCTGACACTATATTATTAATAATAACCTTTGTAAGTACCTATTGTATAGGAGAATAAAGGTTGAACAAATAGTGAAGGAATCATAGCACATGTGATACAAAGGGTGAGGTGGAAATTCACGTTAATGAATGTGAAAACTGTTCAAGTGCATAATCTCCAAAGTAGTTTTCCAATCATTGGCATGTGACCAACAAACTCTGTGAGCTATCTAAGCTGGACTAATTTTTTTTAAAAAAAAAAAAAATCCATCTCTAAGTTTCAGATAGCTGATCGTTGTGGGCAATTATTTATCTAACTATTGTTGTAGGAGTATACCTAAAGAAAATAATCAAGTAGCCTTAAATAATGGAACTTTGTGTTTGAGATATGTTGCTTAATAAAATGGCCTGTTTGTTCTTTTTCTCTTTCTTCTATTTATTTGATCATACCTCTTATTGATACTCCAAAAAATGGCACAGTATTTGTCCACATAAGTAGGTATTGACTGTATTTATTAATTTTGTCAGTCATCTAGCATGTGATGGACAAACGCAGTTGGATTATAACATGAACAAAGCAAGTAAGAAACTCGCCACATTATTCATCAGTTTACGGTAGATCCAAACTACTTCAAGAACTTTTGACATATCAAATGGTGAAAATTGGCTTAGTCAGAACTAAAGAGGTGTCTTAAAATTTAACACACACAAGCACACACTTGTGTGTGTTGATGGTTTCTGTTGCCACTTGAAATGGTAATTATCCTTGCATTGCAAATGGATAAACTATTAGTAGTTCTACTTCGAACTTTTTTCTACAGTTCGACTTATAGACTTCCACCGATGAATTGCCATCCTCCTGGTGTAGGGTGATATACAGAAAGAAGCAGGACACTTCTGACGTCCCGTCACAAATTTAGCTCCCTTTAAGAAAAGTCTCATAATTTTGGCCCTCATAAGAAAAGCTCCTAGCGATTGCCAGGAATTACTAGTAGCCAGGAATTTCCCTCTGTGGGTCGCTAGGAACTTTTCCTGATGGGGCCTAAAATTACTTTTTTACAAGGCCAGAACTGTAATACCCGCTAGATCTGTCTATTTTGCGCAAAAAGTTGTTGGCGTATGGAATGGTTCCAAGTGAGAGGGTTGACGAATAGCCACTTTTAAGAGCGTTAATCCATGAACAATCATATTTGCAAAGTTGTTGACGAATAGTCACACTGACTGTTATTGCAAAAAAGCTAGTGGAATCTCCATACCAAGTCTGGGATTTGTCCCGGAGTCCAAGGAAAAGCATCTTGGAGTTTTAGCAAAATAATCTGGAAGATGAATTAAACTCCTATAATAAAAATCCTGATCTATCTTGGAGTTTAATTCAAAATCCATTATTTTTCTAGACTTCAGGATCTTCAGAACTTCAAGATATGATTCTAAAGTTCAGCTTAAACTCCAGAATTTTGTCTTGGAGTTCGAACATCTATTTTTAAAGATCCTTCCTTGTAAAGTGTGGTGTTGTTTAATTTTTTTGCAAATGTTGGCTCTTCGCCAATTAGCACTCTATAAAGCGGCTACGTCGGTGTTAAATTCAACCATTGTTGATAAATGACCTGATGGCCTGAGGTAGAAGAGTCTTTTTGTGGATCACTCGTTCAGTCGCCTTTCACTCAATCACTTTGCTTGACTTGAGTGAATGTTACTTTCAAAGCTCAAACTTTTCTCCATATATAGGCATAAAATTGTCCCTATCTTGAAATTGTCAAAGATATGGTATATTAGACTGTGCACGGTATTGTCAAAGCGAATTGGAGCCTATGATAGCGCTTAACTTTAGTATTGTGTTAGGGAATACTCGAGACAATGGAAAATAAAGGGAAAAAAATATACAAGAAATAACAGAAAAATAGTATACCCATGTTATATCTGGTTACTCCATTCAATGTTTGTAGCTTACAAGGTGAAATAAAAATAGGGATCCTGGTGTTTAGCGATGAGTTTGATGTCATTGTCGTAGGTAAGGAAGATATGTGTGGTGATTGATTGTTTCGGGTGGAATCAAACATTGAGCCAGAAGGAGAACTAACAAAGGATGGTGATAGACATGTAGAACGAGAGGGGGAGGCTTTTGAGAGAGTTATTAAAAGGTTTACAATCGATTTAAAGGGTTGCTCCATAGTACGATGACGACGACGACAGTGATGAAATGTGGCGGTGTATAATTGAAAGAGGGAAATCTGATGCTCGGAGTAGCTATTGATATGTACTATCGTTAGGTAGGTATATAGTGTTCGTGGGTCCAACGATGACTAGTTGCATAAGTCAAAATGATTGTGGTTCGAAGCAAAGTGAAAGACGGGAAGGACCATTGTAATTTCCTAGGAAAAAGATTACAAAAATTGCACCAATAGTAACACTTATTTGATGTGTTTGATACAAGGCTAAATATTATTATATTTCCTATACTTTCACCTCGTATTTATGCTTCTACTTATGATATTTGTTAGTACTTTGAACTGAATTTCTCTCATTTGACATGTTTCATGTTGTAGGAATTATGTTGATGCTACGAGGCATTCGTGGAGCAAAATTTAGAGATATCAAGGGTGTTGAAGTCTGAGTAGAAGCCCGGAGGTTGTGCGAATGAAGGATGGACGAAGAACGATCGAACCATATGAAAAATCATGCTGCACGCCGTGCACCCTAGTGTCTGCACGTCGTGTGCCTTTAAGATCCTGCAGCTTGTTTTGGCACTTAAGTGATCAGACAAAGGTCTGCACGATTTGCTACATGGCGTGCAACCCCGAAAAAGTGCCTTGTCCGACTTTTTAATGGATATTTCAAGGGTATTTTCATCCTAAATCAAGTCCTATACCATATATATACCTTGGAACACAATTGGACATGACTTTTAGCTAGACACCAAAAGGAGGCGAGGAAGAGAGAAGATCAAGATTCAAGGATTTTTCTCATTTATCAATCATCTTTTGTGTAGATTTATATGCTTATAGTTATTTTACTGACTTGATTATCACTATAAGTGGCTAAATCACCCAATTTTAGGATTGATTGAACCACTATAATACTTATGTGTTACGAGTTATTGTTTTAATAAATGAAACTTGTTAATTCTTCATATCTAAATGTTTATATTTCGTTTGTTATTGATTGGAAGAGCCCCCAATTGATTATCCCCTTTATTCTTGTATGTCTAGGAATAGATTTGTAAGTTAGGGTTAAACATTTAACAATATTTCAATATAAAACAAAGGCATTACTTAGGTTGTCAAAAAAGTGATTTGTGACCATCGATCCCTATTATGAGATATACTTGTAGTACTACATATCTTCATTAATTAATTGTGAAATTGGTTAGTGAAGTAATTATACGGAAGTGAATAGTTGTGAACTTGGAGCAAGTGTTTAGTAGGAAGAACCAAGTTGAATTCGTTAAAGCATTGTTCTAACACATAGGTAAGAGTTGGATAGATCAATCATAGATTTTACATCCCTTGAATTAATCATTCTCACTACTACTTTGCTATTTACTCTACTGTTAAATTTTCGCCATTTAGTTATTACTACACAACCAACTTTAGATAAAACTCCTAGAAGTTAATCGATAGAAAAATTAGTTAGAATAACAACCAGATCTCAAGTGTTCTATGTGGGATTCGACTTCGGGACTTTAAATACCGAGCTATATTTGCTGCGACCACTTAGTCCCATCCATAAGGCATAGTTGGGCGTGATCATGTGTCATCCACATCAGGATAGTCGAAGTAACACATTAGGAGTTGGGGTTTAAATAATTAATTTTGAACATGTTCAAGAGTCTAAATGAAAATCTGTGGATTTAACCACCAAAAGTAAAATCTGCAATTCTGGGCAAAAAAATAGAGAAGCATATATACTCCCTCCGTCCCAATTCAAGTGACTTACTTTCCTTTTTTGGTCTGTCCCAAAAAAGTACATTTTTCTATATATAGTAAGTTGACAATTCAAACATCATACAAGACAAGTTTAAAATCACAAAATTCAAAGAACATTTTGGTACATTACACACAGAGGCGGATCCAAAATTTTATGTTCATGGGTGCACCATATTAATGTGTTGTTGATAATGGATTCATCCTACACTATATAGCCACAATTTTAAAAACACATTAAATTTTGATCTTCTATCTAGTTGAGTGGGCTCATGTGAGCCATATTTAGTGGGGTGGATCCGCCACAGATTACATACATTTTAATTTAGAACCACAAGATTGAATTTTTTTTATATATTTTTCAAACCTCGTATTCAATCAAGCTTGACACTTAAACTGGACATATGAAATATATGTTAAAAGAAAAAAGAAGCAAAAAAGGAGAAGAAAAGAAAAAGTAAGGCAAGTGGTGATAAAATATTGGGAATCTTCCATAATTACCCGCCAATTGTCATTCTCGTCTTCCACATTATCCTTTGGTTTTTTTCCATTCCAAACCCCACTCACTCTTCTTAGAAACCAACTCAAACCAGATCAAATGTGGAGCAATGGTTAGTGTTTGTATGTTCCAAAACATGATGCTTCAGTTTCACACTTTACCTGCTCATATTCATTTGCTGTTCCCTTCAAGAAAATGCACTTTTTTACACACAGCAGCATTATCTTCATCATCTTCTTCTTCTTCAAGAAAGTATTATTTGGGCAAATTCAAAAGACGGTTACGTTCTGAACCTAATCTTAAACAACTCACTTCCCGTATTGTTGAGCTCACTCGCAGAAGACAACTCCACCAGGTGATATCTTTTGACTTGAGTCGGAGTTTAATAAAGGAATGAAGACTTTTGAATGTCGTGGTTTTAAACATGTCATAGTATTTTTGTAACTTGTGCCATTGCATTAATGGTAGAATGAAAATTTAAAGTTATATTCTTTCCGAATATAAATGTGTGTCATTCTTTTTAGTACGAATTAATAAGGAAATAATGTCACATAAATTGAAACGGAGGAAGTAGGCTTTTCTACTGTGCTTCAATTGAAAATTTGCGTTTTAACTTTTAGTTAGAAGCTAAAGAGATTTGATTAAATTGGATACAACAACAACATACCCAGTGTAATCCCACAAGTAGGGTCTGGGAGGGTGAGATGTATGCATACCTTACCCCTACCTTGCGAGGATATGATTAAATTGGATAAAATATGACAAACTATGGTTATACATTTTAAAATTCTTTGTAGTTTGAGTGTTTGTATTTTTTAATGAAGCATAAGTATTGTCTCTTTGTTGTATAACATTGTTCTACTGGAAGCACCTGTTCTGTACTTAGTAATGACCAAGAGTGTAACACAATGCAGTGGTACGAAACTAAAGTGAAGTGTAAATTTTGGAGCATTTGATTTTCTTACTAGCTGTTTTAACTATCGAAATTGTTCATTTGTCTTTAGATTTTTGAGGAAATTGAGATCGCGAAGAAACGGCATGGGCAGTTGAACACCATTGTGATGAATGCAGTGATGCAGGCTTGTGTTCATTGTGCTAATATAGAATCGGCCTTAAGGGTCTTTGATGAAATGTCAGGCCCAGAGGGTTGCGGTGTTGATAATATCACTTACGCTACACTTCTAAAGGTATTTGGTGCACAATTACTTCCCTATAATATTATGTGAAAAACTGTATCCGTTGAATAGATTATAGTCTGGAATAGTGGCTATTGAAGTATTGAACGTGTCTAATCATGATTACTGTTTTCCTGGAAGGGTTTGGGTGATGCCCGAAGAATTGATCAAGCATTTCAAATACTTGAAGCTGTTGAGCAAGGTACTGCTGTTGGAAGTCCAAAACTTTCGCCACCTCTTGTTAGTGGTCTGCTGAATTCTCTAATCGTAGCGGGTAAGTTTTTCCTTGGAGTAAATGGAAATTCATTGTTCTCCAAGATCTATGTTGCTGGAATTTGGAGGCTGTGACGAACCTGTTTTCCATGTTGGTTTTTACGAATTAAAGCAGGATGGTATCCAAGACATCTGAATGATAAAATTGTACTAGGACTTGTACTACCATATTACATATTTTTCCAAACCAAAGTTGCAAATCCAAATGAAATAGTGATTTTTTTTTTTTGAGAAGTGAATATTTTATTGAAATTAAGAAGCACAAAAACTTGTGCTGTGAGTTAACATCAGGATCCTTGCACTAAAACAAGAGAAAAAGCACTTTTGCAATTTTTCTTTGTTTTCACTACTAACTATGCTTTTCCCTTCTTCTTTTTTTTAATGCTTCCACACAAATGTCATGTAGTGCATTATTATTGGATAGAGTTGCTTTTGTCAAGATTATGTCTTGGCTCGCTAAATATATCTCCTTTACTTCTACCTTTCTAGTGCAGGGGATCTACGCCGCGCTAATGGTCTTCTTGCACGATATGGTTTTGTACTTCATGAGGGGGGGTATCCATCCATCTTTGTGTACAACTTATTGATGAAGGTCTTCTGCATACCTACGTGTTTAACTTTCGGATTTGTTGGATCTCTCTGTTGCAGTCATTCGTTTTGAAAATTTTCATACACTGAATTATTTCTCACTACCATTTCCATAATTTCAGGGGTACATAAGCACAGGTTGTCCTGAAGCAGCATTGAGTTTGCATGAGGAAATACTTAGACATGGACTGAACCCGGATAAGCTCACATATAATACACTGATCCTTGCATGTGTGGAGACTGGAAAACTGGATGTTGCAATGCAGTTCTTTGAGGACATGAAGGTTTCATCTGTGTACTGGAAAGGCCAGTTTAGAGCCTCATTATTTGCTAAGATGATGCGTGGCACACATTATTGTTTACCTGAAAAAGTGTACATTTGACTGGTGCAGGACAAAGCACAAACTGTTGATGATCATAGCATTTTCCCGGATATAGTCACCTACACTACGTTGCTAAAGGTCTGTGTGCATGATACTTGTTATAGTATAATTTTTTAAATGGTTCCTTTGAAACTTCTATCATGGAAATGAGATAAAGTGAACACATGTCGAGAATCTGATATGTGGTACTATTGATCTTAATTCCTTTTTATCCTTGCAAAGGTATCTATATTCACACATACTACTTTCTTCATTATGATTTACAATGTCGTAATTCTTTCAGCCCATAATTATATGGTTTTAACATATAAGACTAAGTTGAAGCTTTGCCAGAAACCTATATATAAGCTTACATATAATATTCATGAATTATTAGTTTTTCTTCTGTCATCCCTTGTCAGACTTTAGAATTCCTGCTCCTTTTGTAGGGCTTGGGTCATGCCCAGGATCTTCTTTCAGTTCAAAAGGTCATCTTAGAAATGAAATCATCCAACAACTTACATATTGATCGAGTTGCATACACTGCAATCATTGATGCATTCTTGAATTGCGGGACAATAAAAGGTATGCTTTATGCAGATATACTGAAACTATGACTCAAGGTTTTGAAAGTATACTTAAGTAACTCATGCCAACTCCAGATGATAATAAACATGTGGTGGCTATCACTGGTGAAGCTGAAGTTACATTTAACACAAAATTGTAAATATTGAAACTTAGTATGATCAGTTTGGAACTCGACTTTTTTAGATGTTGATTGGTATGTCTTTTGAAACAAAATATATAGACTTAGAAGTGACATATAAGCTTATTGGGGGCTTGTGCCTATGTAGCCATGCAGGGAGAGTGAGATTTAGTGGTTAGCTGATCATTATTAACTGAGTTGATTGGCATGTCTTTTTGGTTAGTGTTTCTGCACAAGCTTCTTTCCGGCTTTGTGACAAGTCTAAAGCTTTAAGACAGCGTGGTTTCGCTGCACCGTGGTTGTACTTTGAAGAACAAAACCATGAGCCTTATTTTTGGGCTGAAATGGAGAGTATCACTTCTCGCTCAACAACATTAGATATGGTAAATGGCTCGGTGCTAGGTCTTCTGGCTGTCACTGACCAGTACTCTATTGGGGAGGAGGTATCAATAAGCACTGACTGGTTAATTGAAGTCTAGTTAAAACCTTCTAAGGGTGAGGAGCATGTCAGTCCATCAAAATGCATTATAAAATGGAGAAACTCTGACGATAGTTGGGTAGCTCTGGTAATACCACTCATGCTGCAAATAGACTTCGTCCATCAAGATACACCATCATATGTAGATATGAGTTTAATCATTTTGAATAAATTAGTAATTGCTTAGGTGCTTTTTGTTATTGGTATTACGAGTTCATGCATATCAATTCTGGAATATGCCAGATCCTATTGTTTCTAAACTAATGATTTTTTATCAGCCTTAATAATTGGTTTGTGTTAAGACTACTAAATAAATTGATGCATAAAATTACTCAACAAGGTGAGTTGATCTGTTCATCAAGCGTGTTTCTACAGTATTGAATATGCAGCACACCCATCTCCTAAGAATTTGGAGATCTCCATTTTGTGGAGATTCTTTCTTGAATGCAAAATTTAATGTGCACTATCGTTGTAAAGTTCTGTTTCGAAGTCGCTTACATGATATTTTTATTGCTGAGAAGGCTCATTTTCGTCCTTGACATAAATGAACCTGCAAGTTGTGATGCCTTGCTTAATTTGTCCGTAGTTACTCTCCTGAATTTTGCTCATAAACACGTCCTCCTGCGATCCTGCTTTATAAGTATCGATCTTCTATTTTCGGATGCATGAACAACTTCAAGAAAAGAAACTAAATAGATTTAGACTACAATTTGAGCAATATTTCTCTCGTTCCGTCAAAGTTCCCCTTTCATCGTTGTGGTGTGTACGCTCTAACTATTTAAAGAAAAAATGTATGTTAGTTACAACTCTTTTGATAGTTTTTCTGCTACCTCAATTGTCTCTTTGTACACAATGTGATAGGTGCTCTGACCATGTATGGTGAACTACTAAAGAGAGCTGGTCATGATTCTAGCTTGAAGCCAAAGCCTCATCTCTTCCTTGCTTTGATGCGCGCTTTTGCTGTTAGAGGAGAGTATGAAATGGTTAAAAAGCTGCATGGACGCATGTGGGTGGATTCATCAGGAAAAATCACCTCTAAAGTTCATGAAGAGGCTGACCATCTCCTAATGGAGGCAGCTTTGAACAAAGGCCAGGTACTTTAACTCTTGATTTTGAAGTTCTTATACACAAGCTCAAGTAAGTCCAGATTGTTATGTATGTTCCATTTTCCCTGAAAATTATCTTGCAATGGTACTGGGTACACGACATCATAGACATTTTTCTTGATTTATGTAAAGACGTTAGGCTTAGTATTGTGGATGAAGTTACTTTAAAAATTTAAAAGAAAGCAAAATAAGTTTGAGAATTGAATGCTGTCGAGGTGAAAGGAGGATATTCCCTCCAAGTGAAGACATGCAACAAGTTGAGATGAATAATATAATATATTTTACGGTGATAGTATAGTATTCTTTATTGGACCTGTTATATCCTATCTTTAAGTATGTTTCAAAAGAGTAGTTTGGAAGACATTGATCCACCATGTCGTGTATAATTTATGGCCATAAGTATCTATGCAGTTTGTGCTCAACACTCCTTTTCTCAGGTGGATTTGGCCCTACAGCACATGAAAGGCATTATTAGGAAATGGAAGCAAATACCATGGGCTAGTCGAGGTGGAATGGTAAGCCCTTTTCAATTATGGTTTCATTTATTTGAGCTCTAAAGGATACTGAAGATTTTCAGAGAGAAGTAAAATTCTTCTATTATTTCTGAATGAATATTACAACCTATGAGGAGGTATATTTATACAATGAGTCCTAGGACTAAACAAGGAAATATAACTAATTACAATACAATAAGGAAAAGGATAATTCTATAATAACTATCAACACTCCCCCTCAAGTTGGTGCAAAGATGTTGCGCATGCCCAACTTGCAAACCAAAGTATGAAAATCCTTTTTGCTGAGACCTTTTGTGAGCACATCTGCCAGTTGTTGTTCTGATGGAACATACCACAAATTCAAGGTACCATTAGCAACCTTTTCTTTAATGAAGTGTCGATCAATCTCAACATGCTTTGTTCGATCATGCTGGACAGGATTTTGAGCAATACTGATTGCAGCCTTGTTATCACAATACAAGGAAAGTTTTCCTTTTCCAAACATTCTCAATTCCTTCAGTAACCTTCGTAGCCAAAGAAGTTCACAAACCCCTTGGGCCATAGCTCTATATTCAGCTTCAGCACTGGATCTAGCAACAACACTTTGCTTCTTACTTCTCCAAGTAACTAAATTCCCTCCTACGAAAGTACAGTAGCCAGTGGTAGATCTTCTATCATCTAAAGATCCAGCCCAATCCGCGTCTGTAAAGGCTTCTATTAGGAGGTGACCATGCTTAGAGAAAAGTAAACCTCTCCCTGGAGCAGACTTCAGATATCGTAAGATGTGGAAGACAGCTTGCATATGAGGATCTCGGGGATCATGCATATACTGACTAACCAAACTAACTGGATAGGCTATGTCTGGTCTAGTGTGAGAAAGATAAATAAGTCTTCCAACCAACCTCTGATATCTCCCTTTGTCAACTGACTCTCCAATCCCTGCTTGTAACTTGTGATTACTTTCAATGGGCGATTCAGCTGGCTTACAACCTAGCATACCGGTTTCTTTCAAGAGATCCATAATATACTTCCTTTGAGAAATAAAGATCCCTTTATTTGATCTAGCCACCTCGATTCTCAAGAAGTATTGGAGTTCTCCTAGGTCCTTGATTTCAAATTCCTTTGCCAACAGCTTCTTCAATCGGGTCATCTCCTCTTTGTCATCTCCTGTCATTACAATGTCATCAACATAAACTATGAGAAGAGTGAGTTTACCCCTTTTATGCCTTATGAAGAGGGTATGATCAGCATTACTTTGTCTGTAGCCAAAGGAGATCATAGCTTTGCGGAATCTGTCAAACCACGCTCTAGGCGATTGCTTCAACCCGTACAAGGCTTTCTTCAGTCTGCACACCTTTCCTCGACTCTGTTCAGTATTAAATCCGGGAGGGATCTCCATATACACTTCTTCTTTTAAATCTCCATGAAGAAATGCATTCTTTACATCAAACTGCTGTAAGTCCCAATCCAGATTAGCTGCACAAGACAAAAGAATTCTTATGGTGTTCATTTTTGCAACTGGAGCAAAGGTCTCCTGATAATCCACTCCATAAGTTTGAGTGAATCCCTTAGCCACCAATCTTGCCTTGAATCTCTCAATCGAGCCATCAGCTTTATGCTTCACAGTAAAGACCCATCTGCAACCAACCAGTTTCTTGGCTGGTGGTTTAGTGACAAGTTCCCAAGTGTTATTTTTTGACAAAGCCTTCATTTCTTCAATCATAGCCTGCTTCCATTTAGGATCTGCAAACGCTTCCCTCCAATTCTGGGGAATAGACACAGAAGAAATAGACAAGACAAAGGCTCTATAGGAGGGAGATAAGGAATCAAAGGAGACAAAATTAGATAAGGGATGTTTGGTAGTGCAAGTTCTGACACCTTTTCTGTGAGCAACAGGCAAATCTAACTCATTAGGAAAAGTAGGTAACTCACCAGTAGAAGAGGATTCAGCTTCAGCAGATTGCATGATGGCTTCTTCTGCTTCTTCAGCTGCTTTCTTTTTCCTCGAGTAAGTTTTCAAACCAGGTACATCCAAAAGCCCATGTAAACGCCCAACAGTCTCCCCCTCAACAGTCTCCCCCTGAACACTATCTGTGGTATCAACCTCAACAGGATCAATACTATAGCTGGGAAGAATCATCTCTTCCTCCTTATTACTCTCCCCCTGAAGAGGTGATGGTGTAATACTAAAATAGGGCTCCCATTCCCGAAAGGTAACATCCATACTGACAAAGGTTCTCCTAGTGGGAGGATGATAGCATTTGTACCCTTTTTGGGTTGGAGAATACCCAATAAACACACATTTAAGAGCTTTAGGATCAAGTTTCCCAGAATTTCTAGTGTGAACAAAGCAAACACACCCAAACACCTTTGGAGAAACAGTATATTCATTTTTTCCCTTTAGAGCTTCTAGAGGACTCCGAAAATTCAGGGTTTTAAGTGGCATTCTATTGATAAGATAGGCAGCTACAAGTACAACATCCCCCCAGTAAGGTTTTGGAAGATTCATTGTAAACAAAAGAGATCGTGCCACTTCTAACAAATGCCTATTCTTTCTTTCAGCAACCCCATTTTGCGCACTAGTGTAAGGACAACTAGTTTGATGGATTATCCCATAAGACTCTAAATAAGACCCAAACCTTTTGTCCATATATTCTGTGCCATTATCAGTTCGCAAGATTTTTATCTTACCCTCAAATTGAGTACAAATCATTTTATGAAACAATTGAAAGCACGAAAAAACTTCACTTTTGGCCTTTAATAATTACACCCAAGTCATCCTAGTACAACAATCAATAAAAGTAACAAACCATCGACTTTCAGACAAAGAAGTTGTTTGAGTAGGACCCCATACATCAGAATGAATGGTCGTAAAAGGAATTGTACTTTTATTATCACTCAAAGGATAAGAGTTTCTTGTATGTTTGGCTAATTCACAAGCATCACAAACTAAAGATTCAAACTCAGTCTTTGAAAACAAACTAGGATATAACTTCTTTAACACAAAAAAGGATGGGTGCCCCAACAGCCTATGCCACTAAACTATTTCTTGGTTGACAGCCTTATTTCCTCCAAAAAATGCTTTACCAGAGTCTCTACTTTCATCAATCATATATAAGCCATCATGCAATCTACCACTGCCAATCCTCTTCCCTGTTTGAAGATCCTGAAAAACACAATGATCGGGAAGAACTCGATTTTACAGTTTAGGTCTTTGGTGATGGAACTAATAGATAACAAATTGACAGGAAACTCAGGTACATGGAGAACGGATGATAATGTAATATTGGGAGTACAGACAATAGAACCTGTTCCAGAGATAGGAGTTAAAGACCCATTGGCTATTCTGACATAATCCCTTTTGAGACATGGAGAGTAGTTTTGGAAGCTTTTAGAGGAGCCTGTCATGTGTCTATTCGCACCAGAATCAATAATCCAAGAATTTAGGTGAGCAGTAAAGGCATTACCTGATTGCACATAATTGGATGTTGCCGCAGATGGAGAGTCAAGTTTGGACAGAAGTCGACGAAGGTGTAGAATTTCATCCGAGGACAATGATTCTCCAGAACTTGTGTCCTTAGATGTCTCCACATTTTCAGCAACATTAGCTTGACCCCTTGGTGGACCTCCTTGTTTTCCTCCACGACCTCTACCTGATTTACGTTTCAGCTTCCAACACGTCTCCCTAGTATGCCTGTAAATGCCACAATGATCACAATACAGGTGATCCTTATTAGAAGTAACTGTCCTTGGTTGCTCCTGAGAGACAGCTAACCCAGACTTCTCAATTGGTGCAGAATAAAGCATCACCCCTCGCCGACTCTCTTCCTGTTGGACATAAGAATATGCATCCTCAAGAGAAGGAAAAGGATCTCTGCTAAGAACCTGAGCCCTGATCTGATCATATTCTTGATTCAAACCAGCCAAGAAATCATAAACCCTGTCTTTTTCAACTAATTTTTGGAATAGAACTGCATCATCAGTACACTTTGCTTGGATATCCTGATAGTAGTCGATCTCTTGCCATAAGCCACTCAACTCAGAATAATAGTCAGTGATAGTCAACTCACCTTGCTTTGTAGCATGAATTTTATTTCTGATTTCAAATATCTGTGCATCATTCCCCTTGCGAGAGTAGGTGCGCTTAGTTGAATTCCAAATTTTTTCCGCAGTATCAAGTAATAAATATTGTTTGGAAATTCTGGGATTCATAGTATTCAAAAGCCATGTCATTACCAAGGAATTATCAGAGTCCCACTGACTATAGGTAGCATCAGTAACAGCAGGTGCTTTCTTTTCTCCAGTAATATAACCAAGTAGCTTTCTAGACTTAATAAAAAGCAAGCAAGATCTTGACCAAGCAAGGTAAGTAGCAGCCCCGTCCAATTTCACTACACTGATTTGTGAAATAGGGTTATTGTCTACCATCTTTGTGTGTACAATCTTTGCGTCTCCCATAAGTCAATTATCAACCAAGCAAATTGGCACAAAAAAAAAATATCTATGACCAGTTCTGAAAAACAGTAACCAGATCTGAAAAAAAGGTAACCAGATCTGAAAAAAAACGTGACCAGATCTGAAAAATCTTGCCGGAAAATTAAAAAACTTGGATGGGTATGCTCGGAAAACTCACGCGATCTGAACCAGAAAAAAATTTCTGAAAAAAACTCGCCGGAACAGTCCTCACGCGCCGGCGCGTGGTCGCCGGTGCTGCAACTTCCGATGGCGCGTGGGAGCGCGTGGGTGGATTTTCCGGTAGGGTTTTTCTGGGGTTTGGTCGCCGGTGTAAGGGGAAGGTTTTGGTACCTTTAGTTTTTTCAGAAACCAACGAAAAAAAATTAATTAAAGCGGACAGCCACCGGAGGAAGAAAAACTTGACCTCTTAGAGTGACACGTGAAACCCTAGGCTGCAAAAGGCAGCGGGCTCTGATACCATGAAGATTTTCAGAGAGAAGTAAAATTCTTCTATTATTTCTGAATGAATATTACAACCTATGAGGAGGTATATTTATACAATGAGTCCTAGGACTAAACAAGGAAATATAACTAATTACAATACAATAAGGAAAAGGATAATTCTATAATAACTATCAACAGATACAATTACTTGGCTTCTTTTGAGATGGACAATTACTTCGATTCTTTACAATCTGCTAGATTTAATTTGTGCTTCAGCTTGGCCTTATTCAACTTCATGGGGCACATGTTAGTGCCGACCTTTCCGAAATAAGAACTCTGGAAATTGCTCTGACAATTTATCCAAGCAGTGCCATGTCTATAGAGTGGTAAATGTTTTTCATGTGTCATGCTTGACACCTCTCCACATGGAAAAAAGCTAAAGAAAGTAAAATGTGGCTAGAGCTGGACTTTTGTTTCCTGGGAAATCCTTTTTGCTGTCACCACTTCCTCTTCAGAGAACAAACTCAAGGCTTGTTAAGCAAAAATTATCCATCCTGTCATGGTTTCCCTTGTTCTTTGCGAAATTGATAGAGCTTAGCAATGTTTTCCAATCTTCAAACATATTTAAGCAAACTGTCATCTTTGTGAAGCTGTTTGATGCTATCATATCACTTTGAACATCCAATTTTATGGAAGATTCCGGAATTGTACATCTAATTCCTTGTGCCTTTCCTTGCACAATTCCTCATCAGTATGGGCATTTTTCTTCCAGTGAGTCTGACTTTATATTTTAGGTTTCTTCCAATCTAGGAGACGCGTGCCCTTCAATATGCCCCAAAACATTAGTTCTTCCATTCTCTGGAGTTTAGATCCCATAAAGGATTCTATATATTGGGTGTATGTATCCAGGGTTCGTTGTACGACATCCACCACTATGCAACAAGTTACCTGATCCCTCTACCCTGGACACACATTTTGAAATAAGGAAGAGAACATATGGAGGTTCATGAAATTCTGGTAATTGAGGCATGATGAGAAATAACTATCACTATAAAATAACTGGGAGTCTAAGATTCCAAGTTATCATCCGAAGAGGAGCGGAGATATTTGTTAGTTCATATACAGAATTTCTTTTTCCCATTCAAGCTGTAGTTTATACGCTTTCAGGAAGTTTTGGATCAAAAATTTTGTTTCTTTAACACAGTAGTGTCCAATATTCGAGGATTGTCTTCATTTTTCATTTTTTTGATGACCGAGTAATCCATCACAAAATACCAGACTTAGATGCATGGTTCGGGCGAACCTGTTGGAGGATTATCATGGATCATATTTCTTTTGAGCCTATTTTCCAACATTGAAGGATGATATCATATTTATTTTGAGCCATTAGTTCCCCCGTCATTCTTAAGTAAGACCTTAAAATTCTTTAGAAAGCATTTAGGTAATAAATCAACTGTACAGACGAAACCTATGAGCTTTTAGTCAGAGAATAGTGCTATGAGCGGATTCAAATTACTCCTAATCATAGATGTATTATTTTAATCAAGATTTAAGTTTTTGCAGTCTTTGAATTATGCAGTAACTTGGAACCCATAGAGTAGTTCATGTAAATTAGCATAAGAGTGTATAGTTATCAAGGAAAGTAGAACCTTACAAATGGAATTATTTTTCTCTTGTGCCTCTTTTTTCTTCTTCTAATTTTCCTTCCATTTGTCTGTTTTACATGGTGTTTTGTTATGATTCTCTGACTTCCTATTGGTATCTGTTTTATATCTTTACAACCACCTACCTGTCTTATAGTTTAATACTATTGCAGGTTGCTCTGCGGATTGAGGCATTACTTGGTTCCAGTGTTTCCATATTTAGCCCTTGCATGCTGCCTCAGGTATGAACTCCCATTTTACACTCATGGATCCATTGATGTCAACTAATTCCTTTGTTTGCCAGGCAAACACTGTATCTGTCCTTATGGTAGAGATAAGGTTTCATTACCTTTTCTATTTCAAGCACTTATCACTGCGTTATCTGTAATATATGCCTTTTCAGCTCTGAGACTAAGCTGTTACACTCCCATTTATGAAGTCTCAAGTTCAAACTCAAGAACTTGTGTGGAGGATTATGTAAATGCAGAATTGAATTTGTGCTACAGAATTCTCAAGATAATAGAAGTTGGCCAAGTTCAATCTGTTGGCAGTATCTTTGTCTTACTTAATTTATGTATATAAACTATTTATGCCATAACTTGTTCTTTTTCTGGTGCAGGTGCCAGTACGTGATGCTATCGAGCATATTATGGTGCCATTTTCTGAAGCCCGGCCACTGCAAGCTACCCTGAAATTGAAGCAAGTGATCATGCGTTTCTTTAAGGATTCGACTGTTCCAGTTATTGATGATTGGGGAAGTTGTGTAGGCATACTGCATCGTGAAGACTGCAACGAGGTACTTTATGTGTGGCCTGTAAAACTATCAAGCTATCATGGTTCACTGCGTGACATTATTCTTTAGTTTGTGTCCTTGTACTTCTATAACCATATACACTCTTCTACAACTATAATCTGAACTTTCTTAAATAACTTTAGCATTCAGTCTCATTGACACTGTATGTTTGAGGTGCTTGCAGAGTGTTAGCAGCTTGTAGGTTTTATCCCTAAAGTGGCAATCACTACCAGTCCTCATGCATGGTAGGAAGTTTATTATATCCTTGAGAATTTAGAGAATTTAATGGTGAGCCATTGAATTAGCTGTGGCTTGTGTTGGGGTGATAGTTAGTGTCAGTTGTCTTTGTGTTTGGTAGGTATACGTCTTGACTTGCACTAAAGAGGGGAACGGGGGGCAGTCCCGAACATGAAAAGGATGGGCTGCTTATATGAACTTGGCCATCCAAAAATTCACTTGTGCAAGGAATGAAAACTGAAAACATTACAGAAACCATGTCTCAATCAGCAAGCCATAGCATTTTCTCAATATAGTGCGAGCACTTCTTAAACATATCCATCCATGTCACCAAGAATTAGGCTTCGCGAATAATGAGAGCCTTCCTTCAAAAGCCAAGGAACATGTAAAATTTTATTAACCCAAAAAACTAAGTATGGAAGTAGAAGCATATCTTTTTAATTCTGCATTTTCAGCCTTTCGTTATTTCCAAGTTCAATGGACAGGAATTTCATGATCATTCCTAATAGAAGAAGTCACCCCCAATGAAGGAATGACTAGTAGTTCTTATTCAGATAGTTTGGAAATAAAGTCAACAGAGTGAGAGGTATTGGTCTTCAGTTTAAGCCATCATGCATCATCACCCTTCCTTCTCATAAGAATGTTAATGGTGGGCTATTGAATTAGCTGTGGCCCTGTGGCTTGAGTATTGGTGTAATAGTTAGTTTCAGTTTTCCTTGTGTAGTGAATTATGCTTCTGCATTTGTTATAGACTTATGGAAGGCTTCATAAGACTAGTGAAGAGAGAGTTCAGCAGCAGATCAGATGATAAAAGCTGCTTAAGATTGTGACGTGTAAGAACAGATACCTACTGTTCAATGTTAAGGTCTCGAACAGTGCAGCTGCTGCAATGTGAAGAATTTAGGCAGAAGAATCATTAGTATGGGAGTCCATAGTTTTTATAGGATTAGAGGAGGATCCTAGAATAAACAAATAAGTCTTGAATTACCTTACTCAAAAAAAAAAAACAAATAAGTCTTGAAGGTGAGATTTGAATTTGAAGAAAATGGAAACTAAGGTAGTGCATGAATAAACCCTGACATAGAAAAAGGTAGTGCATGAATAAACCCAGACATAGAAAAAGGTAGTGCATGAATAAACCCATGAAAAAGATCTTGTAAATTGTGAAAGAAAATGGAAAGGAGCGATTTGTTGTCTGGTGGTAGTTTGGGCATTTGTAGGACTGTATCATGTCACATGGAAGTTGGAGTAGATGTAGACACTGAGCTAGGCCTTTGTAATTCGAATAAAACACTAATAAGCATGGGTTGTGGTTTTCACGCTCTTCAGTCTGCGTGAACTAATTCTCATCCTTTATTCTGTCTACCATTCGCATGAAATTGGCATAAACCTGTTGTCTCAGAAAATTTTCCCGAGTTAATTGTGGAATATAGTTAAACAAACAAGAAGCTGACATCTGATAGTTCGTTCCTTCCTTATTAAATAGTTAATTTGGTTTTCTATTGCTCAGAGAATCAACTAGAACTAGAACACTGATGAGCTGGGGTGGTGGCATTATTCTAATTAGTGCTTTTTGATGCCTATTCTTGCAGCTGGATGCGCCACTTTCAGCCATGATGAGAAGTCCACCTCCTTCTGTAACAACCTCAACATCCATTGGTCGTGTTATTGATCTAATGCTAGAGAAGAGGTACAAAATGGTTATTGTTGCAAAATACGAAAATGCACGTGGAATGTTTTACAGCTCCAATGTAAGGGCTGTCGGAGTTTTTACATTTGAACAACTATCTAGGCTTGCTCCAACTTCATTAGAGCTAGACGTTCAAAAAATTTCTGTCTGTAGAGAACCTATTGAGATTTATAGTTACTAATCCTTGCTAATTTCATGTAGTTTTCAATGTATAGTGTGAGAGATGTGAAGGCATCGGCTATATAAGATCATAAGCGCATCCATAATTTAAACTTGATGGGTTCGATCTTTAAGATTCTTAGCACAGAATATATTCTATATTTAAAATTATGAGCTCAGCTATAATATTTATCAAAATTGTAGTGGGGTTTCACATATATATATTATGCTCCGCGTGAAAATGCTGGGCTCGGATTAACCCGTTGCGGGAGGGATACATCCGCCATTGTAGAAGATAAGTTGGTATTGCGAGTCCGTGTCACTTTGATAGATTAAGATCAGTGCTCCTTGGAAACCTTCAGGCAACAACTGCTGCATGATTTTGTTCAAGAAAGAAAATTTGCATGAGGGTATTCTTGTTCCATCTTAGAGTAGGATATCATTTCGTCTGGTCTGCTGAGTTCTTCTTGGGTCACTTGTCGCATGCTAGATTCTATACTGTCGACTTTTTATGGTTTGATTTTCAGCTCCTTTAACTACACAGAGAGTGGGTGATAAAGATATTCACAGTATGTTATTGGAGTTGTGAAGGCATTATTAAAGATTAGGTGGCCCCAAAATTTTATGCTGTCAGAACAAATAGTGGTGTCCTTGGTGAGAGATACTGAAAGGCGCTATGGAAGATCAGAGGTGAATGACGACTTCTATACGGTTATACAGGTTAAAACCCCAAATAATTATTCTCCACTTTTTCACATCATGTATGAAAATAAATACAATTCCCACTTAAAGAATTTAAAATACTTTTGGAAAACTATAAGCATACAACAAGGGAGGATTCACAAACTTAACAAGGGACATACTCATTTGTGCTCTTGCAGGGAGATAACAGTTTCAAAAGCACCAGCCAGTGCTTTCACTCTGTTCTTCCTTTGCTCCCTAAGTTTGCTTGCAGTCTCTTCAATCACATTATTTGAAACCACAGATTCCTTATTCTTGCCTTGCACCACTTGAGTTTGAGGTTTTAATGACTCCACATTCGTATTTTTCTCCGGCTCTGCCTCTGTTGCTTCTATTATGGCAGCTTCTTTTTCTTGGTTTATTCCTTCATTCCCCTCTTTTGATTCTTGAGTCTCCTCTGATTCATTTATAGCAATTTCTTCTTTTTCCTTCTCTGATGAATCATGTTCATCAGGCTCATTGCTGATTTCCTGTGTTTCAACAATCTGTAAATTTTCTTCAGGTTCTTCAATTTCGATTTCTTGATTTTCCACAACTATTGATGATGATTCAGCTGCAGCCTTGATGTCCTCCAATTCAGTATTGTTTACATTTCCATTAAGTTCTTCATGCTCATCCATAGCTGAATCATTATCCCCTGCATCAGAAACAGCAGCAACTTCTCCATCGCTTACGATCATTTCCTTTTCAGTTTCATGGATTGTTAATTCTTGATGATCTTCTGGCTCTGATTGTTCACCCTGAGAAATAGCATTTTGATCCATATCTGGAGCATTTGTTATTACTGATGCTTTTGTAGTTGAACTATTTATGCTATCATGCTTCTTGGTGGTTGTGGTCGTGATCGTTTTCTTTTTGGTCACTGGCCTAGAATTTAGGCCAGGACCACGTTGCTTCCCAAGGGCGTCCTTACTAGTTTTGGACAATTTATCCACAAGGGGTTTTTGGGAAGTCGAAGTCTTGGCTGATAAAGAAGATGATCGAGGAATTCTCTCCCTTGGATTAGGGGAAATTCGAGTTTTTGGAGAGGAAGAAGAAGGCAGGGGAGGCTTATTATCGAATGATCTTCGTCGAGCTAGAGAAGTTTTATTATTGTTAATGTTGTGTAGGTCACTTGAGGATGCAGACTTCTTGGATTGAGCAATTGTTGGTTTAAGATAGCTTGGAATGTTCTTGTTTGAGGTAGTTGTTTGATCAGCTTGTTTTCGGACAGGAGAGGTTGTCTTTGATGTGTTAGTACTGCTTCTCCCATGATGCATTGGAGATGGAGATGTTCCTCTCTTCTCCTTCCCTGGAGGAATTGTGTCCTTTGACCTGGTTGCCATTGTTTTTGCGTTTGGCTAGATTTTATACCTGTAGTTTTTTGCATAACAAAAATAAGAGAGGAGAATTTACAAAAGAGAACTTTTCTGAAGGTAGATATTTGCACATATTGCTGAGTAAGTCAAAAATTTGGATTTCATGTGTAGACATATAGGTGAGTACGAATGAAAGGGAATATTACGTCTTAATTCAAAGTAAGTTGAAGTGAGCTAATGAATTTTGATTGTGTATGTTGCTTCATTTAAATTCATGTGTCTCTTTACAATGATGAGGAAGGCAAAATGTACATATATGGTGTTCCCCTCCGTACTTTTATAGGAAAGCTGACTAAAGTTCTCTTTACTTTTCAAGGCCTATGGTTTTCTTCCAATCTTTGCCAACCAGACATATATATTGCATAGACTACTTTAGTTCCTTACAGCTCCAGCAATGACACTAAGGAAAGGAGAGATAAATTGGAAGCAAAAACCAAGCCACTTTCTAGGCTAACGTGACAATAAAGGTTAAACTGATGAACATTAACAATGTTATTGGAAAAAAAATGTAATTCCATAACATTTCCAGGTTGAACAATACGCCTTCCCTGTATTTTAATACAATCTTATTAGCTAAGCTTTTGAAATAATTAGGATATATGAATATTAACAAAAAGAATCCTTACACAAAGCTAGTGTTCATTTTAAGGTTCCTAATTCATACGAGCTAAGTGCCAACCTTAAAACAGACTAGTTGATATTGTAGAAGTTCCAACAATGATGGTTAGCCATCCCAATTCCTATCCACCTATTCTACCCCATCCATTTTATTTTTTTTTGTTAAATTTGAAACAAGATAAGACATCAGAAATGGTTTTTAATCTTTTAGGAACATTTCAAGAATGAGGTGCCAATGAAACAACGTAAAAAGATGCTTCAATTGGATATTCATTTTGAGAGCAATATTCTAAACTTCCTGGAAAAACATGCATTAATCCTAAAAACAATTAGGAGAACGGGGGAGCAGAAATAAAGAGGAAACATAAATTAATAAAGTCCAAAGACAAGAAGGGAAAGGAGCAGAAACTAAAAGACAGAAGAATGCACCTTTTCTAATGTAATGAGATTATGATAAGCCTTCATTATTAAGGATAGTATAGTTGATAATTAGGGAAAACAAAATTAGGCATTTGGGAGCTTAAAAGAAGGAAACAATGGAAAGAAAAGAAATAGAAAATGTTGATTGAAAGCTTTCTAGTAACTTTGGAAGTCTGGTGGTTAAGTTTTGTGCGTAAATTATGGACAACCCAAGGTTGTGAAAAACACTAAAATTATAGAGATGTCAAATTATTAGTCAAGTTATGAGGTAAAATATGAAGTTGCTTTAATTTGACCATGTCAAAAGGGAATATTTGTTTCATTTACTATTTGGTTATTTCCATCCATATGTATCATCTTCTTACAAATTATATTAAGGAGTTATTTGAATATGTGTATCTCTTATTTCACTAGATAACAGACCAACATATTTATGATGTAAACATTGAATACAAATAAGTTTTCATCAACAAAGTAGCGTGTACTCTATTTCGATGCTTCCCTCGCTTCATTGAGCCGGATGATTTTAAAGTGTCAAAAATTAATTAAGTCAGTCATGAAAATAAAGAATCGCAAGTTTGAATAATTGAAAGTGACAAAATTTAAGTTGGATCAATTTAAAATGACAAAAAAATAGGTTAGTAGTAATTTTTATAGGAAAAACATTTAAGCTGGATCACTTTAAAGAGAAAAATAATTTGAAAATGTAATATTACGTTTGACCATGTTTTAAATTAGGGATAATTACCATAACATCCAGTCAACTTCATTCCATTACTTTTGAATCACCCTTACTTTTAATAGCTAGTATACACAAAACTAATATTTAGTGTGTACAAATAATATCAAGGTACAAACTGTCTTCTCACGTATACACATTGTTTACACCCAATTTTACGGTGTATACAATCATATTTATCAATTGAACATAATGTATACGCACATTCTTTTCAGTTATTTTTAGTGTACACATACTTTTTTACAGTGTATACAAATTTTAATATAAATGAATTGTGTATACATTTACAATAATACAATATTCAAAAAATATAAATAAACTAAGCAAAGAGTTGGCGGCAAAACAAACTCTTCCGCCGGCGGAATTGACAGAATTGACTCCTCAGACAAACAGAACCTCACCGGCAGAAGGCACCCTCGCCGGTGGAACACACCCTCACCGTCGACTTCATTACTGAACAGATTTGGCTCGGCGATGATTTCTAAGGCTCTGCCGACTTCGTTATAGAACAGATCTGGCGTCGGCGGTGATTTCTAAGGCACTTGCTTCGTCACTAATGCTCCATTTCTAGCAGGATGGAAAAGCGGGGTAGAGGTTTTTAGCCGGTGGGCGAAGGGATGAGGGCGGTAGTAAAAGAAAATTAAAGAGGGAGAGGTAGAAACCCTAAAAAATGAGAGGCTACAAAAAGTTAAGAGGGGGTTGTTTAATGTTTATTTTGAATTATTTTAAAAAGGGGCTAAAAAATATATACCTATGACTTTTTATTTCCTATTGTAATTTTCCCAAAATTACATAATTAAGTAATAGTTTGTGGGAGCTTTTATTGAGTTACACCCTGAGAAGTTGAAATCTATCAAATATTCTCGAGGTTTTGCTCCATCTACTTATAATATGATCTTTTATTTGGAGTTTTAATGTTTCAAAGCAGTTTATCTTTAGGAGCCAAGAAATGTTTGGATGAATTTTATGTTTATCCTTAATTTTATACCACAAGTCAAATGGTACTCAATCATTGTAGTAGAGTGAGTATTTCCCTGTCATTACCTAGAAATTATTATATATGTATGAGCTAAAATAGAACTTTTATATTGATGTGTGTCCAAAGCAATGTATTATATCAAGATTAGTTTTTAACTACCTGCTTAAGATCTAAGCTTAAGACTAAAAGTTCTACGTTTAAGTTAATCTCATGAGATAATCTAAATAGCACAATCAATAACAAGTAAAAGAAGCAAAGTATAAAGATGATCTTATTGAATGAAGATTCCAGAGTACCGGATGACGCTTGATATGTCACTAACTTTTATAAAGCAGTCGTTTCTAACTAATAGTAATCAATGAGTCATGAATATTTATAATTGCGAAATAAGATGTGTTTATTGTACATGCTAACTCTAAAAATTCTTTATACAATTATCGGATGCATGCTCCTCTTAGGATTATGTTTTGTCTCTTTATGGATTGTAAACCTTTACATGAGTGTACGATCGACGAATATTCCTTTTATTGATGTATTAACCAAACTGTTTCTGTAAGTCTATAAGAAGGAATCCAATGTGAACTTGTGTCTACGTCCGATAATAATCTCTAATAAATTGTGACTCTGAGACCTATTGATCAGTTAGGCGCCGCCGGACATATCTTCATACGACTTTTACATCCTTGGTTGAAATGTCTGTCCTGAGCTACATCACTTCTAACTTGCTTTTACTTGTTGTTATGTGGCCGATCATGCCGCTTATGTAGCTGGTATCCTATACACGTTGAGTTCCAAAAATGTATAACAACAATAACAATAGTAATAAAAATAAAAATAATAATGTAATACTCGTCCATCGAGGATATCCATCCAATAAAAAAGAGTACTTATCAAATACTAATACTTATCGTATTTATAAAAGTTGGGGGGGGAGTTAGTTTTACTTTTAAAAGTAGTTGAAAGGGAATATAAAAGCGATAGAAAACTCCAAGAAGATGACGTAAAGAAGGTACAGCCGTGGATCTTTGACTTTGCTCCACAAAAATAAGTTGATCCAACGGCTGACATAACAATTGGCAGGACGGCATTTCAGCATTAGTCGATTTATTTGTCTCTCTTCAAAGACTTCTTTCCATTTCCTTTTCATACTTTACGCCTCTCTTTCCAAAAGACAAGAAAAAGAAAAAGAAGGTATTGGAATAATCAAGAAATTATAGTAAAAGTTTTATATTAATCAACTTTGTTATATGTTTCTTGAACTTAGAGGATGAATAAATATGAAAAGTATTGTAATTCTTTTGACTGATGAATATGTCAATTGTTGTAAATTTGTTGACATGGGTTTGAAAGTAAAGTAGCAAATAGTCAACTCTATAATTCACTTGTCTTGTAAGTAGTAATTTTCTTGATATGAGTTTTTGAATATTGCACAAGTTGAAAAAATTAAATTTTCTTTTGACTGATCAACTATATTAAAGTGTTATAGAAATAATGAAACTTAGACTCCACTTGTAGGATTATACGGGATATGTTGTTGTTGTTGATAGAAATAATGAAACTTGAATAATCTTAGTCATATGTAATTCTTGTGATTTTTTGACGTGGCTCTGGAGGTGGAATATAGTTGATGAAAAGAATACAAGCTCTTTGATGAAAAAAAGAGGATTTATATAATCTTTGCCCGATGATTATGCAACCTTTTTACTTTTCTTGATATGATATTGATGGTAGAGGACCAAATATGGGAACCTTGATCATCTTTGACTTTTATAATGAAGTCTTGATTCAACGGCAACATACCCAGTATGATCCCACAAGTAGGGTCTAGAAAAGGTGAGGTGTACGCAGACCTTAGTGAGGTAGAGAGGCTGTTTCCGGTAGGCCCTAGGCTCTAGAAAAATGAAGTTTTGATTGTTTCTTGTTATAATCAATTAATTGGGATTATATGTTTTTGTTTAGTTTAGTTTAGTTTTCCCTTAATTGATCAACTTTATTTAGCTCCAATGAAAGTTTTGATACCTACTTTTGTTTGATCAGCTTCTCTTTATAGCTTCTGGTTTGAAGGTTTCCTTTTCTTTTATAGGTCAATGTTTGAGTATCATGAATGATTTGGGTCGTAAATTTTTAGGGATTTATATGTTGAATGTAATGTTACAAATTGTTATTTCGTTTGTTTATCTGTTTAGATAGTTTATATTGTTTTAGCTATCAATGAACTGTTGAAATTCTACAAGTTACTTATTCTTGAAATTTCTGAAGCTGATCACCTAGAAAGCGCATATAAAATGAATGAGTTTCTCCATCAGGCAGATGTTTTAAACTTCACTGTTCTTGAAATTTTGGAGATTGTCATAGTATTTTCTTAACAACACCTTCTAAGAATGCTGACTTGATATGCCAAAGGACATAGTCATTTTCTATCATCTAACTTCTTGATCATAGTGGTTATGGTTGATGCTAAATACTAGTATATGGTTTGACAGAATTTGGTGGTTACTGTAATTGATGGATGTATTTTCTGGAAAAAGAGCTAAAAATGGGCTTGTTGTGCCCAGAAGAGGTATAAGGAACACTGCTGATAATCGGGATGAAGATGTTCAGCTGTGCTCCCGGCCTGGATGCAGTGGCCAGCTCAACCATTCGAAGAGCAGTCGGGTTGGAATTACTGAGAATCGCAGACCACTAAGGCCAACTTTTAATTCTTCAAATGGAAAGGATGTTGTTGGAAGTTCATCTAGGACATCCCCTGTGCTGACTAATGTAAGAAAAGCACGCAAGGAATCTCGCATGAAAACTTTCTCTCAAGTCGGAAATGCTCAGTCAGAAGGTAGTTCTTTGGATGGTGCGTCAATAGTTACAGAACAGATGCAGTCATTGCCAGAGTATCAGCTCCGCGTTAATTCAGCAGCAAGAGATACTAGATCAAGCAAAGCTAGCTCGACAAAAGTAGGCAACTCCAGTGAAACATCCAGCAGCGGACCTCGTAAAATAAATAGTCACAGGTCTGGTTCTTACAATGAACATACTCCAATACATTCTGTTTCTTCACCATCTAAGGCCATTGATTCTGAAAAAAGGCCTTGTAGCAGTAGGGCTGGATTTGGGTTGAGAAATTTAAAATGTAAATCCATATCAGATGTCCTCCCACATAATTGTTCAACGTCGGAATCAAGATTTACTCGAAAGGACATAGTCAAAAGGAGAAACACAGAAGGTGAGAGCAGTTCATCTTCTAAAGGGAAGAAATTGACAGAGGCATCACCAAAAGATAGACATGTCACTCGTCCAACTCGTGGTATCTCCATCTCTGAGTCAAGAGGTAGCAGAAATTTTGATTATTTTGTGGATAATCATGCTGGGTCAGTTCAGACCCGACGGTCAATGAATGTGAATTCTAGGTTTAGGGGTACCGTACATGATTCATCGCAAACTGAGTCCTCTGTCTTAGTCCAAACTGTACATCGGCCTGAAACTCCAAATCTCAATCTGTGGTCGTCAAGTCATGTTTTAGATGGTTCTTCAAGTGATTCCAGTTCTTATAGTTATCCTGGAAATGAAATTGATCATTTGCCCAGTTTAGTACCCTTCACTTATGCGGAACTAGGCATTAACCGACTAGTGAGCCGGCAAGCCTTACAGCGATATAACATAGATGGAGTTGCTCAGGTATCCTAGTAGAATCTAGATTTCTTGAAACCTGCTTGATCTTTATTTAAGAGATTTGATTTGGTTACTGCTTCACTTTACAGGCATTACTGGAACTTGGGAGAATCGAACAAGATGAAGAGTTAACATATGAGGTATCTTTTGAGCATTTCTAACCGCCTGACATTGTCCTAATCGGAATTGTCAATGTAACTATTGTTTTGTCTGTCTACAGCAGCTGCTTGCTTTGGAGACCGACTTGTTGCTTAGCAGCCTCAACTTCTATGACCAGCATAGGGACATGAGGCTGGATATAGATAACATGTCTTATGAGGTCTGTTTTGCATCTTGGTGCTTTATGACTACTGAGTATGTACTAGAATATTTGTTCTTATAGCAATGTTCTAGGAAAGTCATTTTGTAGCTGAAAGAATATCATGTTAGGGTATTCCTTGGGGCCAAAAGAATAGCTTTCTTGGTCATGATTCTACAGCTTCCAGGTCATTGTTTATTGCTTGTTAACAGGAATTATTAGCTCTTGGGGAGAGGATGGGGACTGTTAGTACAGCTCTACCAGAGGAAGCACTATCAAAGTGCCTTCAAAGAAGTGATTATCAAGGCATGCACGCGGAAGTAGGGGGAGTTGGAGGTGATGGGGAAGAAGATGAGATCAAATGCAGTATTTGTCAGGTACATTTAGCTATTTTACCTATTTACTGAAGTGGATGATTCTTCACGACTTGTAGCCTCGGCTTTTCATTTTGTTATTCACTTTTTTATGCCATATCATTAGTCTTTCTAAGCCGTATATTAGTTCTATTACATCATCCTAAGATGTTTAAATCTGAAATTAGGCAAAGTTGGTTTGGTTGGTTTTTTGTATTTTCTCCATTCCTGAGCTCTGCCAAAACCTGTAGGGTGCCAGAAATCAACCTGTAGGTGCCAGAAAACGTTTTCTAAGGCCTAATAAGAGCCCTTAATTGGTCGAATCTACAACGGTTGTTCTTATTACTTTGGGTCATACACAACCGTCATAAAAGAAACTGGGGTCACACTGAACAAATTCCCCACTTTCCCTGGGGCCCCTTTTTCTGTGGCCTAATCTTGGACGTTAATGCCATCCTTGACATAGTATCTTAAGCTTTTAGGAATGCTATATCTAAATGAGCACTTATTTCAGTCACTAAGCACGTAATCAAATTTCGTCTTGCAGGAGGAGTATGTGGTTGGAGATGAAATTGGAAAGTTGGAATGCGAGCATGGATATCATGTTGAATGTGTACAGCAATGGTTAAGGGTCAAGAATTGGTGCCCAATCTGCAAGACATCAGCAGCTTCGTCAGCTTCTGAGCTAACGACAAGACCATCTTAGTTCAGAACAATTTAGACACCAACCCAGATGTGGGGAAGCTGAATGGTTTCCCTAATGTACAAATTCATCTGGGTTGGTCGCTCCTGTATATTTCTTCTTTTCCTTTTTCTTCTTCTTTTATATTTCGCTGTTCTCTTTTCATTTTAAACTTGTAAATATTTGACAGTTTAAGCAATAAGCCCAAGTTTCTCTAGCTTTGCTGTGGAAATTTCCATGTTCATTTTCCATCTTTCCCTGTACACTGTTCTTGATTATTTATTGGTTCAGTAACTGTTCCTTTTAATTGGGATGCCCTTGAATTGGTGTTTCCATTCCTATATATGTGCTCCCTTAGCCTTAATAGTGAAGTGTTGAGTAGTATTGCCAGTATCTTATTGAGAGGGTAGCATTTACTGTCTGCCTTGATAATCAAACTCTATTGTTAGGTTCCCAAAATTCATCTTAATGTCCCCAAAGGGTCATAACCATAAGGGGTCGTTCAGTTTCCCGCATAAAATATTAATACCCGCACAAAACTCAGCGTTAATTTAGCGCAACGTTCGGTTGGTTTCTGTGAAATTTTAATACCCGCATAAAACTAATGCAACGTTTGGTTGCGTTTTTGTATATTCCGCATTATTAATACCCGCATTATTAATGCGGGAATCTATGTATTATTTTATGCGGGGTAGAAGGTGGTTTTAATAATGTGGGTATTAATAATGCATGTATTAAAATTTAAAATGACAAAATTAACCTCACAATAATAAGGATATTTTAAAATTTTATTTAAGGAGTAAATAGGGGTCGTTCGGTTTGGGTTTTCTTTTAAGCGGGTATTAACTATTAATGCGGGTATTAGTAATGTGGGGATTAATAATATGTAATGGATCTTGGGTTGTATTATAACTATTGATAATTGTTGATATTTGTATTGAATGAACTTCTGTAATTTGCATTAATGGGATTGCTTACAATGGAATGATTACAAGTGATACAAGCTTAGTAATGGAAATTCTACAGTAGTAAAGATAAGAGGAAGTGAAAGAGAGAATCAGTTGAGAGAATATCAAATCCTAACTCCCTCTTGCGTAATGTCTAAGCTGTATTTAACTAACAAAGTCCAACTAACTATCCTAGTCAGCAAGGTCCAGGTGTATTAATGAATTAATCATGGCCGTCTGTTCTCCTTTAACTGATGCACGCCACGTGTACCCTAATGAACTCTTCTGACTTATTCTTCCGCCTCCACATTTCTCCTCAGCTGCTATTGACTCTTCGACACCCTGCGACAACCTGCGAACCATAGCTATCATAACAATCCACCTTCCATCAAAACAACCTTGTCCTCAAGGTTGTAACTGAGCCACGAACGCCGGAAATTTGCTCCGAAGGTAACCCCAGTCCTCCCAAGTAGCCTCATCGGGGCTCAAATTAGCCCACTGCACCAACACCTTGACACCAGCAGTGTTATTAACCTTGACCATCCGGCGTTGCAAGATCGCCACTGGTTGAATCAAGACCCCGCCTTCCTCGTCACATGCAGGGGGTGACTTTGGATGTTGATGTCGGATCCCACGCGCCTCTTTAACTGGGACACGTGAAATACGGAGTGGATCTGAGAACCCGCAGGAAGATCCAATTGGTAAGCCACTGCTCCTATTCTTTTCAAGATCTTGTATGGTCCATAGAATTTGGCACTTAACTTCAAGTTCCTTCTAATAGCCACTGTAGATTGTCTGTAGGGTTGGAGTTTTAGGTACACCCAGTCCCCTTCCTGTAATTCCCTCTCAGTTCTGACACGATCTGCATAAAATTTCATCCGTGCTTGTGCTTGCATGAGATTGTCTTTGAGGTTTTGGAGCATGTGTTGTCGTTGTACTAAACAGAGCCCAACTTGTGAATTAGATGTATAAGGCAGTGAGCCCATGGGTATTTGGGGTGGTTTGTAGCCGTACAAGGCTTCAAAAGGGGTGGAATTTAATGAGCTATGGTGGTTGGTGTTGTACCACCACTCGGCTAAGGGAAGCCATCTGTGCCACTGCTTGGGGTTGGGAAACACCATGGCCCTCAAGTATGATTCAAGGCAGCGGTTAAGCCTCTCAGTTTGGCCGTCTGTCTGAGGGTGATAGGCTGTAGACATGGTAAGTTTAGTGCCCAATGCCTTGAATAATTGCTGCCAAAACTGAGATGTGAATATAGGGTCTCTGTCAGTGGTTATGGTTTTAGGTATACCATGAAGCTTGTAGATATCTGTGAGGTAGAGGTTGGCAATGTCTTGGGCTGTGTAGGGGTGTTTTAAGGGTAGGAAGTGGCCATATTTGGTCAGTCTGTCCACAATGACTAGGATGGAGTTGTAGTGGTTAGAGTTTGGTAAGCCATCAATGAAATCCATGCCTATGTCTTGCCATGGTGCTTCTGGAATAGGCAGTGGTTGTAAGAGGCCAGGGGGGTATTGATTTTCTGTTTTGACCCTTTGGCATATATCACATTCAGCCACAAGTTTGCTGATATCTTCCCTCATCTTGGGCCAGTAGAAGATCTTCTTGATTCTGTTGTAGGTGCCTAATTGGCCTGAGTGACCACCAATAGCTGACTGGTGTAGGGCTGCTATGATTTTAGATCTTAAGTCAGTATTTCTTCCCACAAAAATCCTGTCTTCAAATCTAATGATACCCTGGTGTAGTGTATATTTTAATTTTCCCCAGGGTCTGCAATCAATTCTACCAACAGTTGAGAGGCCACAGGGTCATGCTCATAACTGGTGGTTATCTCTGTCATCTAAGTAGGCTCAACTGAAGTAATAGCAAATAAACTGGACCCTTGTTCCTCTTCCTCCCTTCTTGACAATGCATCAGCCACTTTGTTCTCACTTCCCTTCTTGTATTGGACTTCATAGTCCAGTCCAAGCATTTTAGTTAATCCTTTTTGTTGCAATGCTGTGGTTACTTTTTGCTCTAGGAGGTACTTGAGGCTGTAGTGGTCTGTTTTGATCAAGAAGTGGCCTCCTTGTAAATAGTGCCTCCATTTGTCTATGGCAGCTAGGACTGCCATGAATCCTTTTCATAAGTAGACAACCCTAGATGTTTAGGAGCAAGAGACTTGCTTGGATAGGCAATCGGCCTACCTTCTTGCATGAGGACTGCTCCTATGCCTTTGGAGCTAGCATCAGTCTCCACCACAAATATTTTCTGAAAATCTGGTAGGGCCAACACTGGAGCTGATGACATGGCCTGTTTAAGTAGCTCAAATGCTGCTTCTGCCTCTGTGGTCCAGTGGAAGGCATTCTTCCTAAGCAAGCTGGTGAGTGGTTTGCATATGGTTCCATAAGATCTTACAAACCTCCTATAGTATCCAGTTAGGCCTAGAAATCCTCTTAGGGCCTTAATGGATTTTGGGGCAGGCCACTGTACCATGGCTTCAATTTTCTTGGGATCTGTGGATACCCTTTCTCCAGTGATGATGTGCCCCAAATACTCCACCTTATTCTGCCCAAAGGCACATTTTAACTTTTTGGCATATAGCTGCTCTTTCCTTAGAATTCCCAACACAATCTTCAAGTGATTCACATGTTCTTCCACCGTAGTGCTGTACACTAGGATGTCATAAAAAAATACCAATACAAACTCCCTCAAATAGTCTTGAAATACATGGTTCATTAAGCTTTGAAAGGTGGCAGGTGCATTTGTTAGGCCAAATGGCATCACTCTAAATTCATAGTGACCCAAATGAGTTCTAAAACTGGTTTTGTGTATGTCTCCTTCAAACATTCTAATCTGATGGTAACCTGCTTTTAAATCAATTTTTGAGAACACCTTAGACCCATGTAATTCATCTAACAAATCGTCAACCAAGGGTATAGGAAACTTGTCTTTGATTGTTAGCTTGTTAAGCTCCCTATAGTCTACACAGAACCTCCAGCTGCCATCCTTTTTCTTTACCAATAAAACTGGGGAAGAGAATGGTGAGTGGCTGGGCTGGATTATGTCAATTTGTAACATCTCCTTAACCTGCTTTTCTATTTCATTCTTTTGGAAAAAATTATACCTGTATGGCCTGATGCTAACTGTTGATGCTTCAGGTTTCAAGGGAATGAAGTGATCATGTGCTCTTGGGGGAGGAAGTGTTTTGGGCTCCTCAAACACATCAGGAAACTGCTGCAACACTTGTTGTATAGGTAATGGCACCTCTTCCTCTTCTGTTATAGTAGTAGCTGAGATAGTAAACAAATGTGCCCATAATACTTGTCCTTTTTTGAAAAACTGTTGCATAGTAGTAGCTGACATACTCTGAATTCTTCCTTCCTCAGTGATCCCCTTAAGTTGTACCTTTCTTCCCTTCAATCTTACTTGTATTTTACACTGTACAAAATCAAGCTTCACAGGGTTATGCTCCCTCATCCAATCTGCCCCCAACACCATGTCACAACCACCTTGGTTAATCAGTCTAAGTTTACCCTCAAACTCTACTCCTTGAATTTTCCACTTGAATTTAGGACAAGAATGTAAACTCATGATATGATCTCCATTTGCCACAGTAACTCTCATAGGAATGTCTTCCACCATAGCACACCCAATCTGATTGGCTGTATTGTAGTCAAAGAAACTATGGGTGCTTCCTGAATCTGCTAGTATTGTCAGGGTAACCTTCTTAGATTCTCCCTTCAATCTGATAGTGTTAGGTACTGGGGTTCCAGATAACGCATTAAGACTAATGGCTCCATCCTCCATGCCTTCCCCTTCTGGAATTTCTACCCCTTCTACCCCTTGAATTTCTTCCTCATAACACTCTTCACCTGCCATTGCATGAAGCTGTCTTCCCTTGCACTGGTGGCCAAAAGAGTATTTTTCCCCACATTTGTAGCATAGTCCATTGGCTCTCCTATACTCCATCAATTTACTGTTATTACTGGATGATCCTTGGCCTGTTTCTCTGCTCATTACAGTGGTCTTACTGTTGTTGCTGAAGGGGATTGTGTTCAGTCTAGGCCATTGCACCTTCTTCTTCTTCTCATTGTTAGCTTGTCTCTCTTGGTGCCTAGCCTTCTCAACTGCTTGGCTAAGGGTAAAGGGAGCCAACAGTCTCACAGTGTGTTTGATATCTTCATGAAGTCTCCCAATGAATGTCTCTAAAAAGAAATCTTTTGGAATTGTGGGATTTCTTATCAACACCCAAGTTCTTAATTCTTCAAACTCATCTAAGTACTCATCCACTGTTCCCTTTTGTGTTATTTTATTAAATTTCTCCACTACCAGGTCATTCCCTATTTCTGCAAACCTCTTACAAATTTCCAAAGTGAACTCACCCCATCTCACCAAACCTCTGCTAACTTGAAAAGAATAGAACCAAGCTTCAGCCCTACCAGTAAGGTGCAAGGTAGCTGCTTCTAGTTTCTTATTCACATCCACAATGTGGTACAAGTTAAAATACTTGTCGCATTTTCTAAGCCATGCCCTAGGGTCAGAATCACCATCATAGTAGGGAAATTTGAACTTAGCCATGAATTCATCATGATGGTACCTGTTATTAATGAATTCTTGATTTGCAGGCCTTCTTGGACGGTTATTCCCCATTTCTTGATCAGAATTTGGAATTTCTTGCATTCTTTCCGCGGATCCAGCAGCTTGTTCATTGGATTGGATCAGCTTTTCAATCATCTTCTCCAATCTGTTCCCTAATTCTTCAATTTTTGAACTATTTTCCTCCAGACGCTGGTTTGTTGTAACCATATAGCTCTGTAATTGATTTTCCACTCGGGTGATGTGTTCTTCATTGCTCTTGGTTCTTGTAGTTGTTTCCACCATTTTTGTAATTGGCCAGGATTTGGGCTCTTGATACCAATTGTAATAGATCTTGGGTTGTATTATAACTATTGATAATTGTTGATATTTGTATTGAATGAACTTCTGTAATTTGCATTAATGGGATTGCTTACAATGGAATGATTACAAGTGATACAAGCTTAGTAATGGAAATTCTACAGTAGTAAAGATAAGAGGAAGTGAAAGAGAGAATCAGTTGAGAGAATATCAAATCCTAACTGCCTCTTGCTAATGTCTAAGCTGTATTTAACTAACAAAGTCCAACTAACTATCCTAGTCAGCAAGGTCCAGGTGTATTAATGAATTAATCCTGGCCGTCTGTTCTCCTTTAACTGATGCACGCCACGTGTACCCTAATGAACTCTTCTGACTTATTCTTCCGCCTCCACATTTCTCCTCAGCTGCTATTGACTCTTCGACACCCTGCGACAACCTGCGAACCATAGCTATCATAACATAATGTGTGTATTGATAATGCGGGTATTAGTTATGTGGGGTTTAATAATGTGGGTATTAGCCACGCATATATTATAACGTAGGGATTATTTGTTGAATCACTGATATATTACAAATTATATTATTATTTGAAATATTTATTTACTCCTTAAATAAAATTTTAAAATATCCTTATTATTATGAGGGTTAATTTTATCATTTAAATTTTAATACCTGCATTATTAACACCCATATTATTAATACCACCTTCTACCCCGCATAAAATAATACATAGATTCTCGCATTAATAATGCGGGTATTAATAATGCGGAATATACAAAAACGCAACCAACGTTGCACTAATTTTATGCGGGTATTAAAATTTCACAGAAACCAACCGAACGCTGCGCTAAATTAACGCTGAGTTTTGTGCGGGTATTAAATATTAATACACGCAACCGAACGACCCCTAAGGGTTTAATAACCACACAAAATTCCGCGCTAATTTAGCGTAGCGTTTGGTTGGTTTTCTGCGAAATTTTAATACCCGCATAAAATGAGTGCAATGTTTGGTTGCGTTTTTGTATATTCCGCATTATTAATACTCGTATTATTAATGCGGGAATCTATGTATTATTTTATGCGGGGTAGAAGGTGGTAATGCAGGAATCTATGTATTATTTTATGCGAGATAGAAGGTGGTATTAATACCGTGGGTATCAATAATGCAGGTATTAAAATTTAAAATAATAAAACTAACCCTCATAATAATAAGGATATTTTAAAATTTTATTTAAGGAGTAAATAAATATTTTAAATAATAATATTCTTTGTTAATTTGTAATATATCAGTGATTCAATAAATAATCCATACGTTATAATATATGCATGGCTAATACTCACATTACTAAACCCCGCGCTAACTAATACCCACATTATTAATACCCACATTATTAATACTCACATTACTAATACACGCATTAATAGTTAGTACCCCGCATAAAAAACACCTTCAACCGAAAGACCTCTTAGGGGTCGTTCGGTTTGGCTTGTATTTTACGCGGGTATTAACTATTAATGCGGGTATTAGTAATGTGGGTATTAATAATGTGTGTATTAATAATGTGGGTATTGATAATGCAGGTATTAGTTATGTGGGGTTTAATAATGTGGGTATTAGCCACACATATATTATAACGTAGGGATTATTTGTTGAATCACTGATATATTACAAATTAACAAAAAATATTATTATTTAAAATATTTATTTACTCCTTAAATAAAATTTTAAAATATCCTTATTATTATGAGGGTTAATTTTGTCATTTTAAATTTTAATACCTGCATTATTAATACCCACATTACTAATACCACCTTCTACCCCGCATAAAATAATACATAAATTCCCGCATTAATAATGCGGGTATTAAATAATAATGCGGAATATACAAAAACGCAACCAAACGTTGCACTAATTTTATGCGGGTATTAAAATTTCACAAAAACCAACTGAACGCTGCGCTAAATTAACGCTGAGTTGTGTGGGTATTAATATTTAATGCTGTCAACCCAACGACCCCTTAGTACCATATTAAAATGCCTAAGGAAAGCAATAGGAAATCCCCCTGGAACATTGTTCCTCTCAAGAGCCACTTAAACCCATTGCACATCTCTATTGTTTGCACAGTGCTTCCGTCTGGCCCCTTAATAGCTTGAGGATTGATCTTCTTGAACTTACGAAGAAGATAGTAATGACCAAATATGGCTCAATAGAATCGTTTTGAAAACATGACCCATTGCACGGAAGACATCTCTAACTATATCTCGATCAAACTAGGATGCCTCAAATCAACTCTCACAACACATATTCTAGCCACGCGTTCATTTGTGTAATGACATGATTCTGAAAGTTGTGGTTCATGGCTGACAAAACAAATTTTAGCCATGATGCATGCAGCCATATCAGAGGCAGACCCAGAATTAGCATTGTCGGGACACTACTAGATTTAGCATAGATATGTCAGCTTCATAATTTTTTCTTACTATTTTCAGTAGGAATTTTTACCCTGTATTTCCAGTGATTTTTATTTTGAACTAAAAATAGTCATATTTAAAAATATTTACCCAAGCTGGCAATTTGACAAAAAATATTTCATTCCATAGCCGCATATACCCCAAGCTTGTATGCCTTATAGCCACAGTATACCCAATGGTATACGGTATCTTCTATTGTATACCATTTTACTATACGTATACCCCAATGGTATACAAGTTTGATACCCCAATAGTATACCCAATGTTGTGGCTGAGTGGCTACAGAATGTTTAAATAAAATTTGGGTCATGGTAGGGTAATATTTTAGTGTGGGCTGACAAGTTTTGAAAGTAAAAATTTCGGCCACAGGTCACTTTTGCCACTGGTATTTGGTTTGAAGCCAATTTTTATATTGATTTTACATGAGAGACCACTTTTTGGAACTTCAATCTTTGTGGGTTGAACTTCATGCCTAAGTTATAAAGTTCAACTTCTATCCGTAAGGGCCGAGCTTTTAGGTATAGATGCGCAAACTTCAGCCCAAAAAACTTCAACCCTTTTGGGCTGAAGTTGAACTCCAACCCTTATGATGGGCTGAAGTTGAACTTCAACCCTTGTGGGCTGAACTTGTGTGAAGTTCAACCCACAAGGATTAAAGTTCCAAAAAATGGTCTCTCATGCAAAACCAGTAAAAAAAGTGGTCTCAAACCAAAGACCATTGGCAAAAATGATTTCCCGTTTTGAAAAACTTCCCTTTTCAATATATAGTGGAGAAAGAAATGGGTTTGAGGCTTTTGAGGGTAAAAAAAAGAAAGAGAGAAACTAAAAATAAAGTACAAATAAAACTAAAAGAAATAGGCAAAAAAGAAAAGGAAAATCTGAGAGTTTTACGCACAAGAAGAGCAAAATGCAAGAGACCTGCCCGCCAGTGCACCACTGGAGTCAATAGGACAGAGGGTGCCAAATGACAATTATATATATTTTTAAGGTGTTTACACCTATAAATAAATATGATAAGATTTCTAACATCAACAGGTGGTCGTGCACCTATAACCCCATGTAGGCCTGCCTCTGAGCCAATCCTTTTGTAACCAGATGTACGTAACAAGTTGTATCGAGTTCACCATCTAAAATAGCACGTAGAACATAAATCCTGCTTTAATTTAATCTCCACAATGACATTTTGATATCGCACTAAGAATTCAACATCCCTAAGTTGTGACATTGTTATAATCTATGCACCTCCTAAGGACACTAGAAGGGGGAGGTTGAATAGCGTCTACCGATTTTCGTTTTAAGAACCTGGTTCTTCTGAGTCAAGAACCCAGTTCTTGCCTTTTCAACTTCACTGTTTCAAACACTGCAACACACCAACCACACGCACAAATGACACGAGGATTTTACGTGGAAAACTCCTTGCTCAAGGGAGAAAAACCACGACCCACACTTTGGGATTTGAGAACTTCAATCCACTAACACAACGAGCAAGTTTCTGATGACAAGACTCTATAACCAAGGGGCTACACTCTAGACCCTAATCACTAATCAAAGCTAAACTCTAGCTTTGCAAGCAATTTCTCACAAGTTCACCTAATACATATGCTTCTACAATAAGCCAATAGGTAAAAACAATGAACGCTCAAACTAAGACAACTTACAACGCAATGAACCTAGACAAAGAATCTAGACTCAACCAACTCGAGCACACCAGTTGTCTTCTTCAGTTATCTCACACAGAAAGATGTTGGATCGCCTTTATATGCTCTCAACTCTCTGTTTGTGAATAACTGATTTACGGCTGCATCAACTACTTGTATTTATACGGGCCTTGTAACCCTAGTTGAGTCCTACAAGGAATCCTTGTAATTATGGTAAGACAGGATTCCCAGCAACTCCTTTCCTTGTTGAAGTCCAACTCCTATTCACACTTCGAAGATACAGCCTGGGCACCGCCTCTTTTAGTCTGACTAGGATACATATTCATTCACGCGCCACTCTTCCTAGTTCCGCAGGGATTTGCAACCCGCAACTCTTTTGATCAGACGTGCCCTTCTATCCAAGGACTAGGTTCTTCTCCAAGACCACTAAGTCTTTCTCGTTTGTCATTCTTCAAAACCAATGCTCAACAAATTCCCCTTTTTTGATGATGACAAACAAATGTTGCCAAAGAACCTGAATAGACAAAATTTTCCAAAAACACAAAAGCAAAAGGTAACAAGTTCAAGTAAATTAAAACAGATGAATTAGGTCACAAACACCCCAACATTTCCTTCTTCCCCCTTTTAGCATCATCGAAAAGATTCAAATACCTGCATGAACCTGTTAGTACTATCCAGTCTAGAGCACAAGGCAACAAGTCAGCAAAAAAAAACACACAGAAGCAAGAGTAAGGGCCCAACAAGAACCAAATACTGTAAAGCCAACAGTCATAAACATGAGAATTTAAAATCATTATCCAGGGTGTGACAGCAGCACTACCCTATCCATTAGTACACAACCAACAAAATAAATTGTTTTAAACAACCATCACATGTGCAAGAGAGAATGGAAGGAATTAACAGCAGTTAGGAGAAAGAACAGGAAGGTAGGACAGGAGGACTCAAGACTGAAGATTGAAGTGTTTGACAAGTGCCTCAAGATGCTTTGTATTTTTGGCCCTCTCCATCACAAGCTCGGCCTCGTACTTGCGGCAGTCTATCTTCAAACGATCAATTTCTTGATCCTTCATCTTCAGCTGTCTGTGAAGCTCTGCATTTTCTGTATTCACTTCAAGAACATGGCTCTCCAGTTCCTTCACAGCATCTATGGCCTCCTCAGGTCCATATTCCTCACTCTCCTCAGCTAGCTCGTGCTTGACCTGCATGGGCTTCTTGGAAGCTCTCCTTTCTGTGAAGAAGTCACAGTTTTTAAGATCTGGTGAATGGTCGGCTTCTTCCCTGCTTCCAGTGGCACCCCAAAATGCTCTAGAACCTGCTGAATGACATAGGAATGCACTAAAGAATGTGGCTTTTGATCTGTATCAGCAATCCTCTTAATATGTCTGATGATTAGCCCAGGCAAGTTTATTTTCACCCCCCTATCCAACAGGTCCATATAAGTTAGGTCTAGAGTACTAGCTTCGCAGTTTCTTTCTCCTCTAGGCAGAAGGAACATGTGCACAATCTCAAACAACAACTGGTGTGCTGGTTCCATCTCCTTTTTGTCTACCTTCCTTTCCTTTCTTAGCTTGGGTTTTCCTGAGAATTTCTTGACCACACTCAGAGGGGTTACACCATCTGTCCTCTTAGGCCACTTCAGCTTTATATACCTGCAATAACCTTCAGCAGGTATGTCAAGGATCACCCCAAGCTCATTCCTCCCAAATTCTATCTCAACTCCATTCACAGTGGTGAACACTCTTCTGGCATTGAATCTGCAGTTTGTGTAAAACTCTCTGACCTCATCAACAAATAACCTCCTCTCTTTGTTTGCAAACAAACCAAGCCATCCTTGGTCACATATCATTCTCAGCAGTAGTTTCATGTGATGTTCCTTTTTATCATGCAAAATACTACCAGGCAGCACCTGAAGTTTTGCAAAAAAGGCCACTCTATCAACTTCTTCTTCAGATCCTCTCCTTCTCTTCCTGTTCTCTGCTTCACTGTCAGTCTCAGAGTCACTTGGCTCTACATAACTACCAGCCTCGTCACTCTCTTCCTCTACCTCCTCAGCTTTCTTTTCTTCCACCGTTTTCTTTGCCTCTCTGTCTCTCACATTTGAAATTGTTCTTTCCAACTTCCCAACAGTCTCCAGCTGTTGCTTCTAAGCAGATCTAGTTCCAACTCTCCTGGCCACTGGCTCAGTAACAGTCCTGTCATCACTTTCTTCACTTGGTTCATCAACCAACTTGCTTTTTGACACTGGCATTCCCCCTTTCACCAGTCTCCTCCTCTTATCAGGCTCTACTCTGTTTTCCCTCACAAACACTACCTCTTCCTCCTCTTCCTCACATACCAGCCTCTCATCCTCCTCACCAAAACTTCCTTTTCAACTTTTTCTTCTTTGTTTCTTCTGTTTTCTTGGTCACTTCTTCACTCTCCATTTTTTTTTCTCAACCTCCTCATCCTTTTCTTCTTTTGAATCTGTCCAATTGAGTCATGCATCATCACCCTCAGTAGGATCTGGGCAAGAAGCAGGTTCTTGACTCAAATCTTGTGAAGCCTCAGCAAGACTAGGTCCACCAACCACAGGACCTTTTGGGACAAATCCCCCTCCACTCTCCTCAGCACGCACAGTACTATCACTTGGTTCATCAGCACTTTCCTTAAGGGACTCAACAAGATCCTGTTCCCTTAGTTGTTCTATCACTCTTTCCGCTACATCCAACTCCACATCAGTCTTTTCTAGTAAAGGCACATGCAAGTTTTCCCTAAGTTCTTCCTGAACACATTTTTGCTCTGTTTCAACTAGGTTCCCCTACCTGTTTTGTCACCAGACTCTACTACTCCTATAATTTCATCTAGTCCTGTTACTAGGGTTTCAGTATCTGTTGTACCAGGGCTTTTTATTTCTTCTAAACCAACAGGAGTAGATGTGATAGGATCAGGGATTACCTCAGAAGGTGGTTCGGATGAACTTTGTGCAATGGGCGTAGTAGACAAGGATCTTGACAGCATCTTCTTGACCAGTTTCTTGTCGCCCTTTTTGAGAATTTTTATCCTGGCCTTAGCAGTTCTTTGTGCGAGGGTGGATGGAGGTGGTTTTGCAGATGATTTCTTGATAGCCTTTGTGGGTGAAGCGGATGAAGATTGTACTTGAGACATTATGAAAGTTTAGTAGGTTTTTGACTGAGATTTCAAGAATGTTTCAGTTTTAAGTCTTTGAGAGAGGATGTAGATTTGAAGAGGCGATGTTATTGAGTGTGTGAGTTTTGTGTGTATTGACGAAGGGGAAGGGTTTTGGTGATTAGACAGTCTCTAGGGAAGACAAAGAAATAATGAGATAAAAAAAAAGCAGCTTTTTGAAATTTTTGAAAATCGGGAAGGGTTATGGATTTGACAGTTATGGACTTATTTGATTTAGCCTTTTCAAGTAGTGGGATCCAAACAAGTCAAATAGAATTCTTTCCCAAAAAGGGATGTGTTCCTATAATTTAGGACAGTTACAGGAACATGGAGGATCTCCCTTGACACACGTATAATTGACAATTTAATTTCAGTTATGACTTCTATCATACAGGGTAGTGTGACTGTACCTGGACATGATTCCTCATGCTTCAGTCGGTTCCTTCTTAGTACATAGCAGGTTCTTCATGGGATCATATTATCCTCACCTGGTGCTTTAAGGATGAACAAGTATACTTAATAAAGTACAAAATTAGACTGAACAGTAATAACAGAGTTTTACACACAAATAATTGAATACTTAACTAACCAATCATTGAGGGACCACCTGCTGGGTCATCCGTGTATTTTGGTCATCCCTAATTCCAACTTGTTCCTCTCAAACTGTACCTTGTTCAATGCTTTGGTAAATATGTCAGCGATTTGATTTTCAGTCCTGCAAGAATTCATAGTAATCAGACCCTTTTCCACATTATCTCTAAGGAAATGGTGTCTAATATCAATATGCTTGGTTCTTTTGTGTTGGACTGGGTTCTTGGCAATATTCACTGCACTTGTGTTATCACAGAAAATTGGCACTGCTCCACATTTGATACCAAAGTCCTCCAACCGTTGTTTGATCCATAGCAGTTGTAAGCAACATGATGCAGCTGCTACATACTCAGCTTCCGCAGTAGATAGGGCAACTGAGTTTTGCTTCTTTGTAGCCCAAGAGACCAAACAAGGACCAAGAAAGTGTGCAATTCCTGAAGTGCTTTTCCTATCCACTAAATGACCTGCATAATCTGCATCAGCAAAACCAATTAGTTCAAAAGTACCTCCCCTTGGGTACCAAAGACAAAGGTCCTGAGTTTCTTTCAAGTATCTCAGGATCCTCTTCACAGCTGTCAGATGTGACTCCTTGGGCTTGGACTGAAATCTAACACACAGTCCCACACTGTATACTATATCAGGTCGACTGGCTGTGAGATAGAGGAGTGAACCTATGATTCCTCTATATTTTGTCTCGTTTGTTGAAGGACCTAGTTCATCCATATCCAGCTTGGTTCCAGGAGCAATGGGCGTAGTCATTTCTTTTGCTCCCTCCATGTCAAATTTCTTCAGAAGTTCCTTGACATATTTTTGCTGATGAATCATAGTCCCTTCAGGCATTTGCTTTATCTGCAGTCCAAGGAAGAAATTTAGTTCACCCATCATGCTCATTTCAAATTCACTTCCTATCAGATCAGCAAACCCTTTGCATAGCTTCTCATCAGTGGCTCCAAAGATGATATCATCGACATACACTTGAACTACCAATAGATCCTTTCCTTTCTTCTTGAGAAATAGCGTATTGTCAATCTTTCCTCTCGAGAAACCATTCTTCAGCAGGAATCCTGAGAGTCTTTCATACCAGGCTCTAGGGGCTTGCTTCAATTCATAGAGAGCCTTGTCCAGTTTGTAAACATGATCAGGAAATTCATTGTTCACAAAGCCTGGTGGCTGTATTACATATACCTCTTCATTCAAGTAGCCATTCAGGAAGACGCTCTTTACATCCATCTGATATAGTGTGAACTCCATGTATGTGGCAAAGACAGTCAGCATTCTAATAGCTTCCATCCTTACAACTGGAGCAAAGGTTTCATCATAGTCTATTCCTTCTTCCTGGCTGTATCCTTGAACTACTAACCTTGCCTTGTTCCTTGTCACTATGCCATGCTCATCCAGTTTGTTCCTGAACACCCATTTTGTTCCAATTATTGATCTGTCCTTCGGCTTAGGAACTAGGTGCCACACTTTACTTCTTTCAAATTGATGAAGTTCCTCCTGCATGGCTAGAACCCAATCTGGATCTTCTAGAGCTTCTTTTACATTCTTTGGTTCCAGAGATGAGAGGAAAGCAAAGAATGCACAGAAGTTCTTCAAGGCTGACCTGGTCATGATTCATGTGTCCAGTTCAGATAAGACATTCTCCAAGGGGTGAGAACTTTGATGTTTCCATGGCCTGCGTTGAATATGACTGGAGGAGTCTGCAGCATTGTCTTGGGGGGTTCTTCCTGACTTGCTGTATCATCAGCTTCGTCTGATGTTCCCCCTGTCATGTTGACTCCTTGTTCTAGTGTACTCGGATTCTCTCCTGATGTCTCTTTTTTTTCTGAGTCTTCCAGTTCAGCTACACCATCTTCCCGACTTAGGCCAATCACTTGATCATCTGCCTCTGTTTCTCCCAATGCTTTATCCGATTCATCAAACGCCACATGCATACTTTCTTCCACTGTTTGTGTTCTTTTATTAAACACTTTGTATGCTTTGCTTTGAGTCGAATAACCAAGGAATATTGCTTTATCACTCCTAGCGTCGAACTTCCCCAATGATACCTTGCCATTGTTGTGAACAAAACACTTACAACCAAAGGGTTTCAGGTGAGCAATATTTGGTTTTCTTCCTCTGAGTAGCTCATATGGGGTCTTATCAAGAATGGCTCTGATGGAACATCTGTTCAGCAAATAGCATGCAGTGTTTATTGCTTCAGCCCAAAAGTTTCTTGCAAGCCCACTTGACAGCAGCATAGTCCTCGCCATATCCTCCAGGGACCTGTTCTTCCTTTCAACCACACCATTTTGTTGGGGGGTTCTTGGTGCAGAGAAGTTATGATCTATGCTGTCCTTTGCACAGTACTCAGAAAATTTTGAGTTTTCGAACTCAGTTCCATGATCAGATCTGATGCTGATGAGTTCTAGATTTAACCTTTTCTGTACTACACCAGCCCAGTCTTTAAAGCTGTCAAAAGCTTCATCTTTAGATGCCAAGAACAAGGTCCATGTGTACCTAGAGTAGTCATCAACAATCACGAACACGAATCACTTTCCTCCTCTGCTCCTGACTCTCATGGGTCCAGACAGATCCATATGCAATAGTTCTAGTGGCTTTGATGTACTTATCACCTTCTTGGACTTAAAGGATGATTTCACATGCTTCCCCCTTACACATTTGTATGTTTTCAAATCTCTTGCTTGGCAATCCACGAACCAGCTCCTTAGATACAAGCTTGTTCAGTTATGAGAGACTTGCATGACCCATCCTTTTGTGCCATAGCTGAGAGTCGCTTTCTTGCACATTCAAGCATGTCAAGTTGTTTTCAGGTAATGACTTCAGCGATGCTTTGTACACTTTGTTCACCATCTTTCCTTCCATAACAATTTCTCCACTCTGTAGGTTCTTCACAATGCATCCTACAGAGGAGAAGCTCACTTCATTGCCTCTATCACATAGTTGGGAGATGCTCAGCAGATTGTGTCTGAGACCATCAACACAGTAAACATTTTCAATTGCATGATCCAGAGTTCTCCCAATCTTTTTAATTCCCACGATTTGACCACTTTTTCCTCCACCGAAGGCCACACTGCCTCCCTGAAATGCTGCGAGTGAGAGAAAATTTCTTCTATCTCCTGTCATGTGCCTTGAACAACCACTATCAAGAATCCAGCTTGGGTTGTTCTCCCTCACTCCAGCCTACAAAACAGATTAGAGGTTAGCCTTAGGAACCCAGACAAGCTTGGGTCCCTTCTTACGAGAGAATGGATAAATCAAATCCTGTCTAGCCCATTTAAGTAGAACACTTATTTTATTCTTGGCCTTTGCCTTGCTAACATTCATGCACCTTTGTTTGTAGTGTCCAGTTTCACCACAAAAGGTACACAACGTGTTGCAAGGCAGCCCCACGTACTTGCTCTTAGGATTATATGGAGGCAGTGGTTTCTTGAATCCTAAATCTTGTTTTCCCTTGTTTTGATTTTCAAGAACCCAGTTCATTGCCTCTGATGATCTATTCCATTTTGTTAATCTGGTAAGCTCGAATTCAGATTTTTCAACCTTTTGGTTTAAAATCCTGTTCTTTTCAGTTTCCTGATACAGAATCTCATTAGCTCTCTTCAGTTCATTTTCCAAAAAGGTTTGAACTTCACTTATTACGTGCTTACCATTTATACTCTCTCTTAACTGATTGCATTCCAATTCTAGTTCAGTGATCTTAGAATTTGACACAACAGTCTGGAGACTCTTGTGCTTGATTCTGAGATCGCCTAGCTCTTCAGTTAATTTATCCTTTTCAATTTTCTCCTTTCATAACCCTCAATCAAAGTGGCAGTGATTAGAATTAAATTTTCAGAAGAGTATGTATGTAAGGTTTCCTTAAGGTCAGATAAGCATACCTCTGCTGAATGAGCAGTTTCAGCTCCATCAGTTGCCATAAGGGCAGAGTCCTTCTTTTGGCTGTCATCTGTGTACAACTCCTTCAGCTTTTCCCAGACTTCCTTAGCGGACTTGCATTCAAGTATCCTTGCTAGCACATCATAGGTAAGTCCTCTCCTCAGGTACAATTCAGCCTTGGAATTTGCCTGTAACCAATCTAGATCTTGAGGATCTAGTTCTTCCACCTTCTTTGGCACCAGAATTCCATTTGCTGCTCTCTTCACAGGGACATGAGGTCCTCTCTTCACGATCAGCCAAAGACTATAATCAGTTGCTTGCAGGAAGATTTTCATCTGTTTCTTCCAGCTCTTATAGTTAGTCCCGTTGAACACAAGTGGCTTTGACGGATCTCTCCCTCCTCTGAACTCTCGAGGGTCTTCTTCATCTGAACTGATGTCTGTCAGGCCCATCAGTGCTAGTGGTGAGTCATCTCCGGAATCCTTTTCATGATCAGATTCACTGTTAGTTGGTCCCCATATGGCATAGAAGGCTTCCTTCTTCTTTCTTCTTTCTGCTCTGAAGTTTGGAGGTCGTCTTGACTTCTTCTTATCTTTGTCATTGTCCTTTGACGTCTCCTTCTCCTTTTCCTTAGATTCTCTATTTTTCATCCATTCTATTTTCCACATAGAACAATCCATAACGGCGTGATGTTTCTTGAAACACTTAAAGCATCCTGAGTAATCCGGACTGTCGACTATGTTCTTCCTGCTAGAATTCTCCTTGTCACTTCTTTTGAAGCCTTTGAATCTACCCAGGTTAAGCTTCTGTCTTAGGGCACTAATCATTGCTGCTTCAACTGATTGCAAGTCAACATATTCATCAGTTTCCTCAGTTGCTTCAAGCGCAAGAGTCTTGTCCTTCTTCAAAGCTGGCTTAGCTTTTGAGTCTTTCATCATCTCATGAGTTTTCAAGCTACCAACCAGTTCTTCAAGTTTGATGGATCTTAAAGGTTTAGACTCAATGATGGCAGTCATCTTGGGTTCCCACGCTTGAGGAAGCACATTTAGAATCTTATCGACCATCTCCACTTCAGGTAATTCCATATCCAGGGATCTCTTCTCATTAGTAATGATGGTCAACCTGGTCATCATATCCTGGATTGATTCCTTCTCACCCATAGAGAATAGCTCAAATTGTCTCTTCAGCATTCTTCTCTTTGAGTCTTTTACTTCGGTGGTTCCTTCATGCGCAACCTGCAGGGCATCCCAAATTTCCTTAGCCGTCTTGTAAGATGATACTCTGTTGAACTCCTCAGGACCAAGACCACAAATGACCAGACGTTTGGCTTTGTGATTCTTTTCAATCATCTTGTAATCCGTCTCATTGAACTCCTCTTTCAGTTTGGGTTCTTGTTTTGCAGTAGCTCCTTCACCAACTATTTTAGTGGGGATCAGGTTTCCTTCAGATACTATTAGCCAGAGTTGATAGTCTTCAGCACATATGTAATTTTCCATCCTGTTCTTCCACCAGGCATAGTACTGCCCATTAAACTGTGGAGGCCTCTGAACTGATTGTCCTTCAGTAATAGTAGGTGGTGCACTCATGATTCTGATCCTTCTCAAAGTGTTAACCTCACACGAGAAGACCTGCTCTGATACCACTTGTTATAATCTATGCACCTCCTAAGGACACTAGAAGGGGGGTTGAATAGTGTCTACCGATTTTCGTTTTAAGAACCTGGTTCTTCTGAGTCAAGAACCCAGTTCTTGCCTTTGCAACTTCGCTGTTTCAAACACTGCAACACACCAACCACACGCACAAATGACACGAGGATTTTACGTGGAAAACTCCTTGCTCAAGGGAGAAAAACCACGACCCACACTCTGGGATTTGAGAACTCAATCCACTAACACAACAAGTAAGTTTCTGATTACAAGACTCTGTAACCAAGGGGCTACACTCTAGACCCTAATCACTAATCAAAGCTAAACTCTAGCTTTGCAAGCAATTTTTCACAAGTTCACCTAATACATATGCTTCTACAATAAGCCAATAGGTAAAAACAATGAACACTCAAACTAAGACAACTTACAACGCAATGAACCTAGACAAAGAATCTAGACTCAACCAACTCGAGCACACCAGTTGTCTTCTTCAGTTATCTCACGCAGAAAGATGCTGGATCGCGTTTATATGCTCTCAACTCTCTGTTTGTGAATAACTGATTTACGGCTGCATCAACTACTTGTATTTATACGGGCCTTGTAACCCTAGTTGAGTCCTATAAGGAATCCTTGTAATTATGGTGAGACAGGATTCCCAGCAACTCCTTTCCTTGTTGAAGTCCAACTCCTATTCACACTTCGAAGATATAGCCTGGGCACCGCCTCTTTTAGTCTGACTAGGATACATATTCATTCACGCGCCACTCCTCCTAGTTCCGCAGGGATTTGCAACCCGCAACTCTTTTCGATCAGACGTGCCCTTCTATCCAAGGACTAGGTTCTTCTCCAAGACCACTGAGTCCTTCTCGTTTGTCATTCTTCAAAACCAATGCTCAACAGACATCAATCATGGCCTCACATATTTTACTAACACCATCTCTCATTATCGCCGAATCAACCTTCTTTGATGACTTCAACTCACATTACACTGGAATCATTTGTGCAAGTACGAATTGTGCTTTGATATCATCTCAAAATCACAATGGTGAAAAAGTTGCACATGTTGATGCATTTCATGCTTAGTCTAATATCAACGCAGTACTCCTGCTTTGGATACCAATCATGCTTAGTACCAATCTCACAATCCATAGCATCCTCTACTTGAATACCAACTGACACGGGTCGACTCCCCCTTAGTGTCAACGAAAAATAACTCATATTGTGCTCGTAGTTCCACATGACTCCAAACCAACCTTTCTAGGAAGCTTGCCTTAGAGGCTTAGCTTCAATTATGTCATCCAAAGATCCCTTGTGCACATCTCATATGCGAAAATGTTAATTGGGCACATCTGAGTTGGCTAAGGACATGTTAGTTGCCTAGAAGTAAGTCTCGCTCCCACTCGAGTAGTGTTATCCTCAAGTTTGACATCTGCCTTGTACACTAGACTTGGTTGTGTTTCGCTCGAGTAGGACAACTCTTAAACCCTTAGACTTTGTCATGTGCGTCTTTCATATGATACCTTCCAATGTCTTATAGCATAACCAAGCATCATGCTTCCATCCCGATTAGCGCAGCATCGCCTCACGATTGCACGTCTAGCCAATGAATCCTTGCTTGCAACTCTGAACCCAAGTCATGCTTACAAGTTCACGAGGCTCTTAATGATAGTGCCTCGAGTACTCAATTGGCATAAAGATCTTTATCTTTCTGCAGATAGCCAGCGGGGCCTAGTCTTTTGCTATGTCAAGCCTCCAGCATCCGATGGGCATCCAACGCGGGCTTCCTGGCCACACTACCGTTTATAAGAGTTTTCTAACTCGTATGGATACCTTAGATACTCCTTAGAGATGCCTATGTAGGCCCTCGAGGTTTGCCCTCAAGGTAGCTCACTTGGTGCGACATCCCGACAATACGCATGGGTGGGGCTGATATGTTGTCACCATTCATACCCTTCTTATATGTCTTAAAAAATGAAAAATCATTGTCTTAGTAATTGACATATTTTATCCCGAGAATCGTACTACGCCTTTCTCTCAACTTTGATATCCAAATGAGGCATCGTCTATTCCTAGAGATTCGTCTTGATATCCCACTTTTATGAAGTTTCATCTCATTCCTATACTTGTAGAGAAAGATTTGGCCTTCGAAAGTTTTGCTATCCTTTCTAGATTTTTTCATAATTACAACAATGTCACTAGAATCTTTGAAATATGGTATTCAACTAATATTTCTAGATCCCAACTTTAGCTCCAAAATATGAGTTACTGACACTTGTTGCTTGCACACAGGCTGCACAACTGACACTCGTCTAGCACACGACTTACACTCATTTAGCATACAATTGACACTCGTCCAGCGCACGACAGATGCTCGAGAGCACGACTTGCACTCGTCCGATACACAACTGACACTTGTTTGTGCAATTGATATTCGCCTGTTTGTAGTGTATAGTCACGACGTGCCCCAAGGTACCAACAAAGGTAACGCGTGACAATATGGACACAACCTCGTAGGTTTAGGGGTCCGCAAACACAACCACATAGGTGTCTATTTGGTTATTCGGTCAAAAGAAAATTAGACAAAAAGTGACGATTTGACTAATTTGTTAAACAACTATAATAAAGAAATTACCCCGAATCAAGATTGAAAAAGATAAAAGAATTCAAAGTTATTCTCCTAATTCCAAATACTTTCTATAGTATTAGTATAAGTTGGTAACAACAACTAAACCAAAAAGGGCCCCAACAAGGAGGCAAACAACATTTGACTGGACGAATAGAAAAGAGTAATGTACTTGCAAAACGCCAACTGAAATCTATCTACTTGTCAGAAATTCACATCAACTTAAAATCTTTAACCCATCTCCAGAAAAGATTATTCGTTGCCCCTCTCTTCCCATTCTCAGGTAAAAAAAAAATTCTCTTCTTGGTGTTCTTAAAAAAATCACATCTTTAGCTCAATTTTGCTATTTAATGCCTCAAATTAATAGAAAATTTACTATGGTGTTTAAATTTTTTCAAGAAAATCATATATTGAGCTCAATTATGGGATTTTTTCAGTTGAATTATGGTTGGAATGTTCACAATTCAATGTTATTGTAATGCAATCTTCTTCTTTTATTTGGTTTTATGTTATTGGATTTGGTTTAGTGGACAAGATGGAGTTGAAAGTTTCAGTCTTTTTTTTTTTTTGGGGGGGGGGGGGGGGGTGGTGTTTCTTCAAATAATTCAAGAAAATAATAATATAATTTTATCTCTATTGTGCTTTTAACTGCCAAAGTTCTAATATGTTATTGGCTTTAATGCAGCTAGAGATCACATCTTTAGCTCAATTATGTTTCGGAATGCTCAATTTATCTATTCCTATTTTTACACTGCCTGAACAGTGGTTATGCTGCTTAAACAAAAAATAGTCATTTTTTGTATATTTCATGTATATTCCATGAATACCATGTGTCGAATAAGTGTATAATCTATTTATCCTGACTATGACAGCTATTTCTGTAAAGTTCTCATGCATATGAATGTTCCTAGGATTTTTTAAGTTAATTAAGAAATCCCATATGTAGCTGAATTACGCTTTGTAAAGCTCAGATTTTTATTATTATAAAGTGATATTTTTTGGGTTTTCATGTTATGGATTTAGAGCTTTAATTGTGCATTTTTCCGTCGTATTATAGTGCTGCTTATCTGAGCAATAATGGCTTCTGCGGCAATGTTGAACTCACCTTGTAATATTGGAGTTGTGAAGTTTGAGGTGAAAGTAAAACCATCGCCAAGCTTGTTGTGTGCACGGCCTTCTATTCGGTTGAATCAGAGAAGGGTGTTGACAATAAGGGCTAGCAGCGAAGGGAATGACAATGGGTCTGGTTCGGGGCCCTTGAGAAAGATGGGCTTGACTGATGAGGAGTGTGAGGCTGCTGTAGCTGCTGGCAATGTGCCTGAAGCACCTCCGGTTCCACCAAAGCCTGCTGCACCTGCTGGTACACCTGTTGTATCTTCGCTGGTTAGTTTCTGACTTATCATTATTTGCATATATGTGGATATGGATTTTGGAAATGGTGAGGAAGTGTTGTAGATATCCATTTATTTTCATTAGTTTTGGAGAAATGTTTTGATTGCACTAGAAGGTTTTTGGTTTTGGTTATGGTGGATGGTATTGACTAAGAAGCTGAAAGGCAGTTTCTAATTTCCCAATCAAATTGTTACCAGAATTAGATATTCATCAGTTCAGGTGCTTGATTATTGTTAACTGAACCAGCTCTATGTATGTTGATTTCACCATGTTGTAATATGTATTTACTCTGAAGTGGCAAGTGACTTACAAACTGCGAGACTAGCTAAAGATGTGGAGAACAAATATGCTATGATAACGTGGTCACAATTGAATATTGGTATCCCAACAAATGATTACTGGCTTAGGACTGATTCATCTACTGCATGGAAATTATATAGCAGAAGTTTCATAAAGGAAAAATGTATTGGAAGACTATGACACTGATGCTGATGGGTGTTAATATAACATTTTGAGGCTTGATGTAACCTTTTCAAAATTTTGTATGACATGTTCAAAAGTTCTGCTATGGAGCCTTATAAAGGAAAGTAACCCACATAATGTTATTCTGAAAAATTACACCCGACTATAAGTTCTTGAAGTGTTAAGGACCTCCCGCTTAAAGATCTTACAACAGCTTCTTGAATATCTTTGACTATTTTTCTTTAGGCATAGGATGCATAATGTTTAACTTGAGATTTACAAAAATGAGATTTAATCTGAACAGTGTTCTGATACTTCTAGAAACATCAAGGGTAGTCCTTATGAATACTTGACTTTAAAGATGATAGAATTAATGCTTTATACTTCAACTTATAATTGTGATCTGTGAGTGTGTACGACATATATTATTTGGTGTTTGCTTGTTTAGTTTGTATAAATGAATTGTCAGACTCTGGTGAATATTTGGTGATAATGTTTTAAAAATATAGGCTCATTACTGCTTTTGAACTTGATACCATTGATTTGCTATGTGTCGAAGCTAATGATCAGAATTTGTTTGTATAGCCTATTAATAGGCGGCCACGCCGTAATCGTAGATCACCAGCAGTTAGGGCTGCCTTCCAGGAAACAAGTTTAAGCCCTGCGAATCTTGTATATCCACTTTTTATTCATGAGGGTGAGTACTTGTGTGAGTTCCTTCTCTACCAAGCTCCTCCCTCTATCTGTTTTCACAAGTTGCACACATCACTTGATTTGCAGGTGAAGAGGACACACCTATTGGAGCAATGCCTGGATGTTATAGGCTTGGATGGAGGCATGGTCTTGTTGAAGAGGTTGGTGATCTATGCTTAGTATTCTTCATCCTCCATAATGGCTTTGTTTCTTTTACCGATTGTTTCAGCGTTTTGATTCCTTAATTCAATTCTTCTCTCCCTAATTGACCTGGTCATCCATCCACTGCTCCCCCTTCTTCCAAATATTAGCTGGTGAAAAAGTAAGTAGCTGATACATAGATCACAAAAATACCAACCAAACGTGCTCTATCGAGTATGCAAGAGCTAGGTCAATAAGTTATGAAAATCCATGCATGATATTGGTTTATTTAACTCGGACCACACAAAGACTATATTTCAGAATCACAATTTCAGAAAAGATGAAAAGTGAGAAATTGTTATCTTCCTCAAAAAAAAGAAAAGATGAAAAGTGAGAACCTTTTGTGTGTTTTTTTTTTATTTTGCCAAAACTGAAATAAGCTTTTAGTGCGGTAAGCTTCTCAAAGATTATGCTATTGTACTATGCAGTTTCCTAGTCATTGGTAACCTTATATCTTGAATTGCTGAAAAAAATGGATTGGCTCTAGATAAATAATAGATGGGAAGCGGGAATTAATCTCCAATCTGAGCTTGCTGCCTCTGATTGAGAACTAAATACGAAATAGAACTGGAATATTTCTAGAATTTAACCAGCTTCCAGAATATCGCCATTCTTGACAGTTGCTGCTTTATGCTTTTTGAGGGCCATATAAATCTTCGAACTTCTTGATTCTTTGGTTTCAATCTTTCTGCGTGCCATTCTTTACTAATCAAATATTACTTGGTTAAAGATAGATTAAATATGACATCCCAAAGTTTATACTTTAGCACAATTATGGTTTACTTTGTGCATTGTCTTGAAGCAATTGGAGTTCTTTTTCTGTATGCAGGTCTCAAAGGCCAGGGATGTTGGTGTCAACAGCATTGTGCTCTTCCCAAAAGTTCCAGATGCTTTAAAGGTCTTTTTTACCCACATAAATTTCCAAGTAGCATCTTAGTTGGGATTCTATAACTTGTTTCTTGTTACTTCAGACCTCTACAGGAGATGAAGCTTACAATGAAAATGGATTAGTGCCTCGAGCAATACGTTTGCTGAAAGACAAATACCCTGATCTTGTATGTGGATACACATTACCTGGTTTCTTTCTATCTGCTTAAACAGCTAAGTTTTGCTATGGGGAAAGTCTTGCGCTTCCTCTAATTTTTAATGCTTCATTGATAGGTTATCTACACTGATGTTGCTTTGGATCCTTATTCATCTGATGGGCATGATGGCATTGTCAGAGAAGATGGTAAGACATAAATTTCATCATACCAGCCCACATGGAAAACCGTTTATGTTATATCATGCTTCAAAAGAAAAGTTCTAACAGATATAATACTCATGAACCCATAGAATCAGTTGGGTATGCTTCTCATTTCTGTTTGCGGAAGGAAATCTTTGTTTAGTTGCTGTAGGATTCCTAAAGCACCTTATAGTTTCTTTTTTATCTTTTATGTTAATTTTGGGTATGCACTACTCTCAGGTTAAGGTGTTCACGGTTCTATTTGGTTCACTTTTTACCTAAAGGAAAACTAAGTCACACATATATCAGTTTGGTAAATCTTCAAGATAAACTATAAACCAAATGAATTGGTTTTTTGGTTTCAGTTTTGTCGCCGTCTTGAGTTCCATCAGTTGGTTTAGTCAATGAAATACAAATTCTGGTAAAACAACAATCTACGTGAGACCTAATAGCAACCTTACGTTCATATATGCTTTCAAGCTTAACTAACCTTAATGATCAAAACAATAAAAAAAATTACTCCTACATAGCTTCAATATTCCAAAATACAAAGCTCAAGCAAGCATCATGAATATGTCTGGACAACTTTTTTATCGTCAAAAATATACTCCCTCCGTCCCAATTTATGTGACATGCTTCCTTTTTAGTCTGTCCCAAAAAGAGTGACACACTTCCTTATTTGACAACTAATTAATAACATTATCTCTATTCTACCATTGTTGGGCCTACTTATTAAAAACTACCAACAACTTTTTAATTACTCCAATCTTCTCTCTCTTATTTTTTCTTTACATCTTACAACGGTAATTTTAAAACTTTACAAGGTCAATCTTATTTCTTAAACTCCGTGCAAAGTCAAACTACGTCACATAAAATGGGACGGAGGAGTATAAAGTTATTAAAAGCTCTATTAAATAAACATTTATATATATAGAAAATTGTAAAATGATACATGATATATGGTCAATGTGGTTCCTTTTTTTTTCCTAATACCGAATCAAACCAAACATTTCCATTTTATTATTTGATTAATACCAAGCCTAGCCAATTAAAAAATGCCAGATGTTTTGGTTGATTTTGTTCGTTTTTAGGTATTTGTATTTTCCTTGAACTCCCTACTATCAATCAAGGTCTACAATGTTGTAGTTGTTATGTGTTTGAAAACGGTTATCAACGGTTGATATATTTAGCATGTTGTCAGTTGTGCATGACTGTCAAAAGATTTTTGGAACATATGCACTTAGGAATGAAGTCATTCGTGACAAGGTGAGAGTGGCCTCAGTGGTGGACAAGATGCGAGAAGCTAGGCTGGATGGTTCGGACACATGAAAAGGAGCAGCACAGATGCTCCGGTGAGGAGGTGCGAGGGTTAGTTGTTCTGAGTCTACGGACAGATAGAGGTAGACCGAAGAAAAATTGGACCAAGGTGATTAGACAGGACATGGCTCACCTCTAGATCATCGAGGACATGACCCTAGATAGGAAAGCGTGGAGGTCGAGGATTAGGGTATAAGGCTAGACAGTAGTCGTGCGATTTTTCTCTTCTCAGCAGTAGTATTATTACTGTATAGACTGTCTCTATCTTAGTCTTCGTCTTTATATTTATTGGTATTATATGTTTATCTTCGATTCTATAAACTACTGTTATCATTTTCTTTATTCATTTGGTTTTTCTTCTTTTTTCCAAACATGTTTTCTAAAATGGTTTTCTTTAGCCGAGGGTCTATCAGAAACAGCCTCTCCACCTTGGTGGGGGTAAGGTCTGCGTACATCTCACCCTCCTCAGACCCCACTTGTGGAATAACATTGGGTATGTTGTTGTTGTTGTATGCACTTATTCCCCGTGTTGTTAGTTTTGTATCTTGTGTTCTCTGTCTCTAGTATTTCTTTTCCATTAAAGGAATAGAATGGACCAGTTTCGTTGTTAATGGGGGTCAAGGGAAGACAAAAAGTGGAAAGACAACAAAGCACATAACTATTTGCCTTTTTGCGGTATATTATGAACGAATGACCACAAATGTACAGAGTTAATGTTAACTTGTTGAATACTTAAGTTTGGTTGAGGCATGGATTATGAACTATTTGCCAACTGTAATGGCTTGCAGGTGTTATCATGAACGACGAGACTGTGCATCAGTTGTGCAAGCAGGCAGTTGCCCAGGTGCCTTTTGTTTTTCCCTTTGCACTTTTTATGATCGCATGCATTTTGTTGAGAACTTGAAAACGCATTTTCCAATCTTGTTACTTTCCCTCTTCTTTTACCTTAGGCTAGAGCAGGAGCAGATGTTGTCAGTCCAAGTGATATGATGGACGGTCGTGTTGGAGCAATTCGTACAGCTCTTGATGCTGAAGGGTTTCAGCATGTGTCTATCATGTCCTACACAGCAAAGTAATTGCAAAAACTCATAAATTCTGCTAATGCAAATACTATGTATTAGTCCTGGAAAAATTTATTGTCTGCATACGTATTCAGTATCCAGTGAAGCAGCTTCCCTACATTTTGCCCTTTTCCTATACTGTGCACTGTGGCTTAGGCCTTCAAGCCAAAACGGATCAACAACATCACATATTGACTTTCTCATGTTAATGCTTAACATAAGTACTCACTGGCAGCTTAAGAACTAGTTCCTTTCATGCAAGAGAATTTGATAATCAGTCACTCTGATGGCTTTGTGCATTTGTGGTCTATTTACTTAGAATACAGAGCTTTGCTTTTTTATTTTGTTTTTATTGCTTCTTTAATATTAAAACTCGACTTCCATCTGTTTCTTTCTTCACTTGTTAGCTTGAATCATATTGCAGGTACGCAAGCTCATTTTATGGACCTTTCAGAGAGGCTTTAGACTCAAATCCACGTTTTGGAGATAAGAAAACGTACTGAACAACAAACTAAAATTAATTTTTATTTTATCAAATAGACCATTTATTATATAGCCAAAATGAGCTTACTTGTGCGTGAATTTGGTTTTCATGTGCAGTTATCAGATGAACCCTGCAAATTACAGAGAAGCACTAGTTGAGCTGCAAGCAGATGAGTCTGAAGGAGCTGATATTCTTCTTGTCAGTATTGGTTTTGTTGTTCTGCAAAAACTTTCGAAGTTTGCTTCTTCTAACGATGCTTTATTTGCATTTCAGGTTAAACCAGGTTTGCCTTATTTGGATATTATAAGGCTTCTCCGGGATAAATCTCCTTTGCCCATTGCTGCCTATCAGGTACTGAGATGTTCATTTATCTTCTTTGTCACCACCCAATAATTTCATTGAACATTACTTGATGCTCAATCTTGCCCATATTTGTCAAAACCGATGATCTAAGTTGCTCTGTCAGAGCTGTACTGTAATTGATGACAAAGCCGTAGGCTATTGAAGGCTTTAGAGGAGCTGAAACGAAATATCTAAGGTTGCTAACTTTAGAGCATTTGTCTCTGTGTTTGTGCTGAAGATGAGTTACTTCATTTCAGCATTTATGTAGATGGGTTGCACTAATAAGAAATGCTATGAATTTATTCAAGGCTTTGATGCTTCGTTTGACACATTGAGATCTCGATTTACTTGTATGTTAACTTCTTGTTTTGAGCAATATATTTGTATAGGATTTTGGATTTGAAACCTTTTTACAGCCTATACAGCTTTTTACTATTTAAGACGGCTTCTTAGGATACCGGAAGTTTGATGGTGTGAAAGTTGTCAAATTCTGAAAGATTGATCGAACTCGAGAGGACAAATACTTAGCCAACTGATGGATGCTTTATTCAGCTGAAGATAAACGTTTACTTCATTGTTGCCAGTGGTTTTTATTTCTGTAGTTATCTACTGTCTAGGAGTAAGTAAAATTGTTTCCGGATGGTCAGTGAGGATACCCAACCCCAACTTGCCTTTGTGTTGTTGTATTTGACTTCTTTCGCCTTTTCGCTGATTCAACCAATTCTAGTGACACTTTAGTGTAAAATTTAAAATATCTTTTGGTGTGTTGGGGCCTAGACTTGAGTTGTTGCTCTGCAGAAAGCATGAAGATTTCTTGGCTCTGTGCTCTCAAGAGTATTCCTCTTTAATGCTGCACTTTGCATTTCTGATTCTTGCCCATGTTTGTTTACAGACGTATGGCATTCTGAGTGAAAAAAAATCATCTTTTCCTATAAGTGGCCTTGCTTCTATATGAAGACAATATACTAGTATCTGAAAATCACTTGTTGCTAATATCCTTGTACACTAGTTTTTGCTTTTCATTTTTACTCTCTTCTACAGTTTTTTGAGTTTCTCTCTCCACAGGTTTCAGGTGAATACTCGATGATTAAAGCAGGTGGGGTTCTGAAAATGATTGATGAAGAAAGGGTTATGATGGAATCATTGATGTGCCTTCGACGAGCCGGTGCTGACATCATTTTGACTTATTTTGCTCTGCAAGCTGGTAGATGCCTGACTGGAGAGAAGAGGTGAAAGGTAGCCTGATCATAAAAGGATGTTGCATACCAAGAAGATTATTGTGTGAACTTTGTAGATTAGTTGATGTGAGCTTCATTGAGGGGGGAAAAAAAAAGGCGCGGCATATGACTACGTTCTTTCTCTAGTATCTATTTTCTTGCTAAATCAGGCGACGAATGTGTTCAGATTATTTGTTCTGAGCTTGATTTAGAGGGAGGCTATGCTCTCTTTGTAACCATTTGTGCATTTGAAGATTAGTTATTTATAATAAAATGAATAAAAGATCAGTTAATTGTTCCACACTTTTGACAGTACTACCATATCAGGATATACCTATTTCGTTTCATTTCCCTAAAGTCAATTGTCGCTAAATTGTTCACTCCCTGGGTTATCATGAAGTTCAACACCTTTAACTTGACATTATAAGATGAGTGACTTTAGTCTATTTGGAATGAAAGGAATAGGAGATGTTTTGATGGCAAAATTGAGCCGCTTCATGCAGTTAAATATAGATGTATTCATAATCTCTATTATTGGAAGAAAGGGAGCTCTGTTTTTAGTTTTCAAGATTTGATAGACTTGCTAGATTTTGTGAACCTATAATGTAGTCAGCTTACAGTATCCCCTTGATACTGTTTTTTTCTATCAATAAAATTTACCATTTCAAAAAAAAAAAAAAAAAAAAAAAAAAAAAAAAACTAGCACTAATATCTTAGGCTTCTATGTGTTTTTGACTCCTTTCTTCTTTTATTGTACTAGTCTTTGGGTACGTGCGTTGCACGTATATCAATACCACCAACAAATTAACTTTTAAACCTAATGTGATAAGTATTGAAAGAAAATGTTTGGGATATTAAAAAGAAATTTTGCAAGCTCGAAAATGATAAAACTGATCATATCAAGCTAACTTAATGAAATAATAAAAATAGACCAGTTATGACTTAGCATAATATAATACATTTTCTTACCAACAATCCGACAAAATTACAACATCTATAAATAGATCCTCTAAAGGAAAGAACAATCTCAATCCCTCACAAAAATATAGGAGATTGCGCTAACACAGTTAAGCTCTAAAAAGTTTATGTGGAAATGAACAAATGTAGGATCAAATATATTAGCTAATTCCACATTTGTTTACTCCAGACTTACCTATGCCATATTTCCTCTTTCTTATTCTAAAATTTGCTATTCCAGCTCTTTCATCATAAATGGTCTCTCGCAACATGAGGAAGATCTTGCATGTTATGATATGTTGGGGTTTTGGAATAAATAGAGTGTGAATGGAAAATGGGTGGGAAGGTGAAAAGGTTCCTTTTAGTAAGGAAATGCACCTTCTCCCATATTGGTAGAGGAAAAGACTTTTGTTGGGTTTAAATACAAATTCACTTCTCTTAGCTCTTAAAAGGGTTGAGAAGAAGGGAAGCCTCGCGCCGTCGTCGCTCGCTCGTCTCGGCTTCGGATATGATTGATTGACTTAATTTTTTGGACCAACAAAAACTAAAAATATTAATTAATTAATAATTTATTATTAATATTTAATATTTAATCTGTTTGTGTAACAGAAATCTGAATGGATTAATCAGATTAATCCAGATTAATTATTCCTCCATGTTCTCCCACGTTTTCCCATTAGTGGACAATTCATTACTGATATTTAGTGAATTCAGCCATTAGTGGCAGTGAATTCTGATGCCATTAGTGGCAGTAAAGTCAGGTGTTAGTGGCCATTAGTGGTGACTCTTCACACTCTTTCCAAAGGCTATATAAACTGGTCAGTCATCAACCTTTGAACACACACTGAAACACAGAAATACAAAACTTCTTACTGCATTCCCTCTCTTTTCTGCATACTAAGTAAGTCGTGTGATTTGCTACTTTCTTTGAGTTCGCAGTGTTCTACTGTTTGAAGTGCCGCTACAGTAGAACTGTTATCCCGTTCCATCCTGAGAGAAATTAACCCGTGAACCTTGGGCAACTGTGAGGGGGTTAGATTTCTTAAGGAGACACAAGTAAATTGTGGGCTCGGGATCGTCCCATACCAAACTGATAATATACTTCTGTTTTCTGTCTTTTCTGATTTATTTGGTTGCAGGAATAACATGATATTCATGGTGAATTCCTTGAGTAGAACCCTTCTTTGCTAGTATATCAGTGGTTGTGTTAGCCTCCCTTAAGCAATGTGAAATACTTTCATTCAGTTGTTTCAGCATATTTTGAATTAGACAATTTCGATAATGCATTCTCTACAATAGCTTTACTTCTCCAGAAATCATGTCGACTATCATCTTAGAGCCCATCTCCGATATAATTATGTTCAAACGTTCTTCAATACTCACCTAAAGGTCCATAATTGCAGGTTGAATTTCTACAATAAAAATATGATAATTATAATTACGCATACCTTCAAGTATATATTTCATGTTGTTGCTAACTCTTAACTTTATCTTTAACCTTGCTATTTGCCAGTGATATCCTTTCACAATAGGCTATTTGTGAGTCACGTCACATCTTTTTTTGTCAATTTCAATTCAACAATAAAAATAATTAAGTGACAAAATTAACAAATTTAACTTACCTACAAAATATTGTTAGAACCTATCACTCAAATTGAACATTTTCTTGGAATGATGTCTTGGGTGTGCACTTGTATGGTAGGCTTTACAGTATAAGTCAATTAAGAATTTTGGTTTCATGACATGGCTTATCACCTCAAGTGATCTCAAAATATATGAGATTAATTCAGAGCAATTAAATTTGTCTAAAAATAGAGATTCTTTACCAAGAGTGATTTAAGTGCTACTGATTTTTACATCAACCAATTAATTGAACTCACCCTACGATCTGCAAGATGAAAAATAAAAGATTATGAGGATCGCCATTAGAAAATCAATAATCAAGTTAGCAATATTTAGTGCTATTCGAATAAATAAATTATTAAGAGAAGATGTCATCGTTCTTGCTTACTACTAACAAAGAAGAAACATGAAAAAGATAAAGAAGACAACTTAGACACATGACATAATGTAAACAATGTATCAAAATTTGAAATCAATTTTGGATTTTTACCTGGATTGATATACAATGCATGGTCCAAATTTCTGCAGATAATATGTCTCTCGATGTTAACTTTTTTGAAATTAAAATGGTCGCTATGTGATCCTGTCAAAATACGAATAATTTACTAAAGGTGAGCAAAGTATATGATGGTGTATAATATGTTGTAGTTCCTGGAACAGTCTCCCATTGTTCTTCAAGCTATAATAACTCTCTTCAGGTAACCAATATTTTACTAACAAACACCCCAATCAATATAATTATTTTTAAAAAGCACAGTAGAATCAAGTATTATATTCACATTCACAATAGAAATAAACGTAAAAAAAAGTACATTAATCTTCCTTGAAGATTCTTTAAAGGAAGACACGAGGGTTAATAAAGTTGGTCAAAGTTACCTTCTAAACGAAAGAGCTATTGGACTCCTTAATACCAACCTTTACTGGACGTTGCATATTCTTCTTTACCAGCGCTTAAAATGTGGAGTACTATGATTTAGCTCCTTCCTAGTAGATTTTCTTAACAGGACTCCTTGTAGTTAGTAAGAATATTAGATGCAACACAAAGCGAAGAAGGAGATGCATACTTTTGTAAAAGATATTGATGGATTATATGGCCGGTTGTGTCCTTTGCCAAGACAAACTCTGCAACTTTGTGCTCGAGTTCTGATGAAAATTAACATTACATGAGTCCTAGAGAAAACTAACATCCACAGGTAACGTATCACATATAATTCTGTATCTTTCCATAATCAAATATCTATCACTCGTGGAAATTCTTTTATACAATATATACTTTTTAATAAAAATATAAAATGTAATGTAATTACAACTTTATCCAATAAAATATTACTTACGAAGGGTAAAAAAGTCGAGTGACATTTCACTAAGGCCTTCGTGCTTTTATAATAATATAGATATAGATTTTTTAAACTTCGGAGAGTACCGAATATTATGCCATACTAAAGATTTGAGATGCTTAAGGAGGCGTTAGCTAAAGAGGGGAGCTAGTTGAATCTAGAAAAGTTATGGCATCTCATTTCATTTAGTTGTAATATTACGAAGAGCAAATGGGCTTTTTCCGTTATACAGTCAAACATCTCTAGAATAGTATCGTTTGTCTAATCATCTTTTGGCAACTACGACAAAATGATGTTATAAAGAATATATAATATAGGCAGAATGGCTAAAGTGCCCCCTGATGTTGGCTCGAAAAACCTGTTACGATCTTTAACTTTTCGGGGGTCCTATTACCCCCCTGAACACATTCGAAGTGGTATAAATACATTCTTAGTCGATCATTTGGCAGAGAGAGTGATGTACACTCTTTTTAAAGAGAGTGAGGTGACCCAGAAGAGATTAAAATTTTATTTTTACAAGATTTTTTATTAAATTTATATTTTTACCTTTTCTCTTTTTAATTCTCTTTTTACTTATTCTTTTCCTTTTTTTCTTTTTTTTTTTTCTCTTTCTTCCTTCTTCTTCGTTCCACCATCTCTACCGCCATTAGCACCACCGCCCAAACCACCACACTAGAATCAGAAACTCAATAAAACTTAACTCTGAATTATTACGCAACTCCCTCAATATCAGATCTGGAATCATATAAAAAAAATACTACCATTATTCCACTTGAAAAAAATCAGTTTTGGCCGGAAAAGTATCTCCGACGATTACTCCTATGTCCTATCCGTAGAATTTCTAGGAAAAAATGTAAAGAAGCAATAAATTTTGAACATACCACCTACACACCCATCATCTCCAATCCACCAACACCGGCTTCAAATATCCCCAATCCAAATTTTCAATTCCAGAAACTTCTTCTCCACCATTGCCATACACTTAATTCACCTAAAAAATATTTTCATCATAGACGTAAAGGTCGTGAAACTGTGTTGTTCCATACGGTAGTTTGAGATATCCAACGGTGTACAACAAAAAAGAATGGTGTTATCTATAAGTTAAGAGCAGATTTGAAGAGCCAATATAAATCTTTGTTCTTATCAAAAAGCCTTTACTATTAGGTGTAAAATCTATGATTCTGATATCTCACCCACAGCAATGGTGGTACAAATCCAAATATATTTGTGTTAGCTACGTGCAGTGGTGCTTGTTTCACAATCTTTTTCATAGTTTACAAAATCTTTCAAGAATTAATGGGCGGGGATCTACAGGAAAAAGGACTTACGGGAAAGGGATTACAGGAAAGGGAAATTAGGGGTGGGGGTGTGTTTTGTGCAGGGAGAGGTTTGACCGACTACTAAAAGAATTGGCAAAATTATAGGAGTAGTTTTTTGTTTTTTAACAAATTGACACGTGGCAACTCGTAATTGGTGCGTGATTATCATTCTCTTTTTAAGAAGTGGGTCTAGCCAACGAAGGGTTATTTTGTACCACTTCGAATGTGTTCAGGGGGGTGATAGGACCCCCGCAAAGTTAAAGGTCGTAACAGGTTTTTCGAGCCAACATCAAGGGGCACTTTAGCCATTCTGCCTATAATATAACATAACATGAAATATTTGTTCCAACAAATACTTGACTGTTATAGTGAAGTGATGTTACAAAGGTCAAAGAATGACTGTTAAAGTGTAATGTTTGACTGTATAATTAAGATTTGATATGTTTAGTGCTATTAAAGGAATCAAAGTCGTTTACTTTAATTAATTTTGCAAACACCTTTTTTTCTAATAAACAAAAGTGTGATAGGAGTGTCTCAACTTGAATTAATAAAAGGCTCAATTATTAGGGTCTCTAAGGTATAACGTGGAAACAAGCCATGTAGTATAAATTCCTAAATTGGCTGTCATTACCTTTGAAATGCTGAGTTCTATAAGAGTAGCATATGCTAATAACCTTTCATGTATTGTTCTTTTAGGTAATAATTGTATGGTCACATGCACTAGACTACAGATCTCTTATTTATTTCCACATTATTGATTGAACTTTATTGTTTGCTTTGCCATTGAACCAAGGCCATGAGATAAGATAAGAAACAAAAAAAAGAAGAGGACAAAGTGCAAGTGTGCCTCACTATTTCAGCATTTTAAGATTTTTTTTTTTCTCCTCTTATCTTAACTATGTTCTTTATTAATTTTATTTTCCTTTGTTTTTATTAATTTATTTTACTGTTCCTCGTTTGTTTGCATGTAAAAGTTAATGGTAGTTATAAGAAGGGAAAAAGGATGGCCAAAGTAAAAAAGTTGTAATTGGTAGTTTGGTACTAGTCAAATTTTCAGATGAGACTATTATGTTCATTTTAAGCATTTTAGAGGTCATTTTGTTTGCACACAGAATGAACGTGGATTATAGTGACATTGGTTTATAATGAGGAAAAATTTGTAACTACTAGAAAGATTGTGAACAGAATTACTTAATAAACAATAATAGAGCATTTTTAAATCTAGGAAATTGTTCAAACCCATTCCGTCAATCCCACATCATGGGATTAATTAATCCCATTAAAGAATGATATATTAATCTGAGATGATTAACTAGTTTGATGTGCCAAAATACAATATTTTTTACTCGATTTCTTTTACGCACTAGTTCCATATTAGTTTGTTACAAAAAGGATAATATATTTTTATATATTATTTAATTTTAAACTTCTTATTTTTTATTATATAACAATGCAAATATTATAACATGTTTAAGATCACTAAATTGAAATTTCTGCATTGAGTCAAATGATCATCTCACATAAATTTAAATGACGAATCATATACAGAGGCCGAATTACATCCGACCATCATTTATCCCTTGGCATCTCTGCCTTTAACACATAATTGTTCTCAATAATAGTTTCAGTAGAAGAAAACAAAGGACAGAAAGAACTGTGAACACTAAGGAGTACTTTCTGCTGCTATTGAAAGTAAAAGAGCCTTTAAATTTCTTTTCCTAAAGTAAATTTCTCGATAAAGTTAGTCCATTTGACACTATAAGAAATACTACTAATTACGTTTTCCTCAACAAACCATACTATACTTTGTGTAAACCGGATTAGGCATTGGTTGTATCTATTAAATTTTATGAAAAGATTGAAGATGCAGCATGGAAGAATTTTAACAAAAACAAAGAGAATTAGTGAATAAAACTGCTCTTTGTTTCTTAGAAGTACAAAGTTTTTACTCATGCAAATAGCATTAAAATCGTGGTAGATAGACCCGTTCCTATATAGGGTGTGATCAACTAGAACTTATAATCAGCAGGCAAATATATGTGTACAAAAAGTTATACATCAATTTAGTGGACAAAAAATAATATATATAGTGTGGTGGTTAGGAAAATTAATTTTCCTTCCTTATGTCATTTGGCTAACATGATTATTTTTAATTATTGCTTCTGATCAATCTTATCTAAGATACTCCTACAATTACAAAAGTGAACCAAAAATGATATGAAATCATTTGCCAAATAAGTGTTGGACAAAGATGATACGAAAGAAGCTGTCATTTGTCTTTATTGTATTGTGCACCATGTGCTATCTTTGGTGTCTTCTTGCTCAAACTCTTCTCAACCACCCTAGATTCCTAGTCACCAAAGATAAAGTCAACATTCTACATCTTATTTTGCCTTGGTAGTTTTTCTTTTCGTGCCAAAACAAATGTTTATACTTTCTTTCTTTCGTTTTTTACCAGTCCCATCTACGATAAACTTTTCTTTAGAGATTTGTATGCAACATAGGAATAAATTAGGAGATTTAAAAAAGTTTTACATTTAATAAGTTCCTAATTTATCTTCATACAAATTATTGAATTCAGGAATGTAAGTGTGTAACTGAGTTGAAAGGTTAGCTTTATGACCAATTACAAATATTTTTTTAGTTATATGATCTTTGCATAGGAAATCATCAATAAATAAAACATATAAGATCTTTGTGCGGTCATTTTCTTCCATTTAAATTGTAATTGTTATGAAAAATTATTTCTCAACCGACCAAGTACAATAAAGTAGATACACATAGAGGAACACATCTAGTTTGTAATAGAGGTATATTGTTAGTTGTTGGAGTATAATTTTGTTGTATGCTCTATTCACTACATTAACTAGAATACTAGATGCCTGACCTAAGTCGATATTTCTCAATTAAAATATAGTATCTATTGTTTAGTTTTGTTCTATATATGTTATATTCACCAACGTAACGAAAATCTCTATTGTTTTTGTCACATCGTACTTACGATATATATTTCCTACTTCTACAGTTATTACTCTGAGAAAATATATTAATCACTTCACATGAAAGTCGAATAAAAGATATGTTCCTTTGGAATAGTCAAACAAAATTAACTACATATAGTCTCACTAAACCTTTCCAAAGAAATTACAAGAAACTATAGGAATAAACAAAGAATAGTAATAGAAGTTATGCATAGCATTAGTAGCCATTTTCTTCACTTACTGCTTCTTCTCTCTCTCATTTTCACAAGTTCTAATGCTCAACTCCGCCGCGATTTTTATCGGGAGTCATGTCCTAATGTGGAGTCAATTGTCCGATCAGCAGTTGAAGAGAAGTATAAACAGACCATTGTTACAGCAGCAGCAACCCTTAGACTCTTCTTCCATGATTGCTTTATACAGGTTTGAGTTTTTCGCATATTCTCTTAGTTAATCCATTGTTTACATGTTTATCAATTTTGATCTTTGTTGCAGTTAATCATCATAATCACAATTATATGATGTTCGAACTTGATCAAAGATAATACATGACAATCTTTAGTTTACATATGAAACTTTCTATTTTGGGACGTCCAAATTAGGTGTTTGATATCATTATTCCGTTTAACTTTGTAGAACTCCATTAAATTATTTAAATTTTAATCTTTGATGTGATGTTTTCGCTATCAAATTCAAACTTTCAATCACTACTCAAGTATTTTCATGCACTATCACTATTATAATATATAAGTCAAACAAAAATTTGTTAAACTCAATTTATGTTCAATCAAACATAGTTATATAAAATGAGAGGGTGAGCGAGTCGTATTAACACAATGTTATTAGTTTATGATGCATTATTTGTTCTTGTGGTTTTATTTGCTTCTTTATTTCCTAAATAGAAGTTTGGATGCATTGGAGAAGGCTTTTGTTCCATAAATAGCTTTAATCTTGTCTTACCTACTAGTATAATAAGAGTTAATTCCTAAAATGGTCCTGAACTAATGTAAAGTATCTAAAAAAGTTATTTTTCTTTGGTTTGGGACAAAAATATCACCCAACTTATCTAAAGTACCTTAAAAGGTCATTCTCCCAAGTTGTGTGTTAAAGTTCACCAAAAAATACTGATGTGGCATTAATTTTATTTTAGTTTTTTTAATAAAAATGGACCCAAAATCTTTTAATTTTTTTTTAAAACATCAAAATTTAAGATATTAGCCACTCCGAAATTTTACACAATAGCCAAAATTTAAGGTATTAGCTACCTCAAAATTTTAAACATTTGACCATGGTAAATCAAACTTCAAACTTTGAATGTGAAGTTTGTTTATGACAATTCAAACTCCAAACCTCTCAAATTTTGCTAATTTTTTTTAAAAATAAGAATATGCTATGGGAAAAGATTCAACTTAAAAGTAAAAACCAAATTTGTTAACCAAAATGTCTAAAAGATATACCGCATATGAAAACAATAAATTTAATAATTATTATGCCAAAAAATATGTAAAAAACTTATGGTGCTACATTTTTCAACTAGAATTGTTGGGGAAGATTTCAAATAACTACATCAGTTATAATTTCTAATTGCAGTCTTTAGCATGTATTGGGTAAAAATCGACCCGCGATGATTCGCCCCGGTCATGTAAATTTCAACGACCGAACACGTCCCGACTAAGTGGTCGCCGAGGCGATTGAGCATATCGCCGAGGTCTTAAAACCGAAGATGCGTCACCGAAGGCGAGCCGTGAGCTGAGCTTCGGTAACCATCACCTCGGTCAAGCAGTAGGGTCAAGCCACCGAGGATATCAAGCTTTCACCTCGGTGGACTCCCCTCGGTTCGTCCGGCTTTGCAGCCCACCACTTCACCCCACTAACTCAGCCACTACACATCCAGATCGTGGGACAACATGGCAGCTGATAGTGGAGATCATGGGCAATGCTCATATCTATAAATAGCAGTTCATTTCATGTAATAGGGATCCAGAAATTGATACCGAAACTCTGCCAAAATTTGTACTCAACGTCCATATATTGAAATACATTTTACGTTCTCGCATTTTATATCTTTTTCTCGCATTACTGCAACTTTGATACGAAGAATTGCTTGTATCCGAATCCGAAATTTATTTGTGTACCTAAAAACGATTTAGGCCCATACAAATTGGCGCCGTCTGTGGGGATATAAGCAGTAACGCTTTGTTCCAAAGTCTCGTGTTCGTTCTTCGTCAGAATCTTTCAACCCAACGCTATGGCAGAAAACGATAACAGTGGGAATAACGGTGATAGGGCTGGCAATCCGCTGAACCAACAGCCCGTTGCTCCAATGACAACGGAAGAATTCCAAATGTACGTTGTCAAAACGCTGAGAACTCTCCAAGCTAAGCAGGATGAGCAAGCAAGCATCAACGCTGAACTTCGTGCCTCGTTAGAGGCAAGGAACAGCGCCGCCCCAAACGGCACTCAGCCCGCGGCTCCTGGTGGAGGCATCCCGCCCTTCGTTCCTACGGGCGCGATAATAGGGGGACCTCGCAATGGAGCCACGTCTGGGGGCTCGGGGACTAATCCATCTTCCACGCCACACTTCGGGACGGTTCCCACCGTGGCTGAGACAACGTCCTCGGTCGACGTTGAGAGGATTAGTAGAGAGATCGAGGCTCGCATCGAGGCGCGCGTTGAAAAGCGCCTCGAACGCGTACCGGGGATAAGCAAAGAGGAGGATGATCTTGACATTGAGCAGTATAGAGAGCAGCCCTATAAGCCCGAAGCAGCGCCCGCTCCAACCCCCGCGGGCTTCAAACTCACATTCCTCAAAAAGTATGATGGGACAACTGATCCCAAGGAGGATGTCAGGGAGTACATGTCCATGGTAAAGAGCAACGACTTGACGTCCACACAGCTCGAGTCCATGTTCCTAAAGAAGTTTGGTAGTTCGTTAGAAAAAGGTGCCCTTCGATGGTATCTATGCTTACCACCGGGGTCAATCTCCTCGTTCAAAGAACTATCCAGCGCCTTCGTCAAGGCTCATACCGGCGCACAAAAGATCCTCCAGAGGAAAGAGGATATATGCGAAGTGAAACAATGGCCCGGCGAGCCCCTTAAAGAATTCCTCGAGCGATTCCATACCGAGCGCATGGAATTGCCTCGGATGGATGACACCCTGGCCATCATGGCCTTTGAAAAGGGCATCAACAGCCGCAATTCTAGCGCTGCAGCTGAATTGCGCAAGGAATTGCAGCAGTATCAGGTCCTAACATGGGAAGACCTGCATAGACGCGCTTACTCCAAAATCAGATTGGAGGAAGCGGAATTCAAGAACCGAGGTTACAACTACAGTAACCGAGGTGACAATTCAAACCGCGCCGAGGCGCCGCGTAACAATTCGAAGGGAGGTACGAACCATACACCTCCCCGAGGCAACATGTCAGTCAGAGGTTGGGGAACAATCCCGGCAACTCACACCCAACCTCTCATGTAAGCCAAAGGCTCGGAGGGAAGGTTCAAACCCACACGAACCAAAGGAATCCCTCGAGCTCCGCTTCGGTCCCGAGAAAAGATCTTCCTCGGATCAAGGATTATAATTTCAGTATATCGACCTCGGAGCTGGTCGATATCGTCAAAGGGACAGCCGGGGTAAGGGTGCCCAAAGATATGAGGACCCCGGCGGACAAAAGGGACCACAATCTGCATTGCGAATTTTACGCAGATTATGGCCACAAAACCGAGGATTGCAAAGCTTTGCGCCTCGAGGTAGCCCACCTGCTCAAAAAAGGAGTTTTGGCTGAATTCCTCACTGACAAGGGAAAAGATAATTTTTCAAAGAACCGAGGTGATGGGCAACCACCTCGGGCCCCACCTCCGGAGAGAGTAGTCAACGTCATCACCGGGGGATCAGAAGTCAACGGCGTAAACTTCGCCGCAGCCAAGAAGTTTGCTAAGCTCTCCATCACCATGGAGAAGAGGACCCGAGTGGGAGGCTCGGGAAGAGACATCGTGTTCGATGAGGATGACTGCGATGGGATGATGTTCCCCCATCACGATGCTCTGGTCATCATGCTAAGAATTAACAACGCCGACATCAAGAGGGTTTTGATTGACCCCGGTAGCTCAGTGAACATCATCAGCTACGGGGCCGTGAAGCAGATGTGGTTAAAAGGGGAAATCGTCCCCAAATCAACAGTGTTGGCTGGTTTTAATAACTCAACGGAGAAGACGTTGGGTGAGATCACGCTAAAGACATTCGCCGAGGGTGTTACTAAAGAGACACTGTTCCAAGTTATGCCCGAGGATCTGGCTTACAACGTGATCCTCGGAAGACCATGGATCCACTCCATGGAAGCTGTTCCTTCTACTTTGCATCAAGTTATCAAATTCCCAACACCTTGGGGAGTTCGATCAATTAAAGGGGAACAGCGGGTAGCAAGGGAGTGCTACTCGGTCGCATTAAAAAGTGGAGTCGCCCCGAGCGGGCCACCAAAATAGCAACCAACGCAGCCGGGGTCAAGCGAGGCGAACCTCCAAAGTGAAAGTGAAAAGATCCCGGCGTGCGTGCAAGAGCCTCGGAAGCAAAAAGCCGAGGACACCACTATCGAGGAGCTGGACTCTTTCACTCTCCTGAAAGAGTTCCCAGAGAGGAAAGTACACATCGGCTCGGAGTTGGACCCGAAGTCGAAAGAGGCGATCATGGAAGTCTTAAGGTCCAACCATGACTGCTTTGCTTGGGCTCATTCAGACATGACGGGTATCGATCCGGAGATCATGACTCACAAGCTGAATGTAGACCCAAAATTCACCCCGGTGAAACAGAAGAAGAGACCTCACGCCGGGGTGAAAAAGAAGGCGATTGAAGATGAAACCACGAAGCTGCAAGAAAATGGTTTCATCAGGGAGGTGAAGTATCCCGAATGGCTGGCAAATATGGTAGTTGTGCCGAAGAAGAATGGCAAGTGGAGAATGTGTGTAGACTACACCGATCTGAATAAAGCTTGCCCCAAAGACTCGTACCCGTTGCCACAAATCGACAGGTTAATAGACTCCACGGCTGGACACAAACTATTAACCTTCTTGGATGCGTATTCGGGCTACAATCAGATCCTCATGGACCCCGAGGACGAAGAAAAGACCTCGTTCATCACAGACCGAGGTACATTCTGTTACAAAGTCATGCCCTTCGGTCTCAAGAACGCCGGGGCGACCTACCAAAGGCTGGTATGTCGCATGTTTAAGGAATATATTGGAAAGTCTATGGAGGTCTACATAGACGACATGCTCATCAAGTCGATCCAAATGGAGGATCACTTAAATCATCTGAGGGAAGCCTTTGCTGTGTTGAGACAATATGGCATGAAGTTGAATCCTGAGAAGTGCGCCTTCGGCGTTGGGTCTGGCAAATTCTTGGGATTCATTGTCTCTGAACGAGGCATCGAGGCTAATCCTGACAAAATCAGAGCTATTGAAGAAATCCCCGAGGAGCTTACCAGGGTGAAAGAAGTTCAACGCTTGACTGGCCGAATCGCTGCCTTGAGTCGTTTCATCTCAAGGTCCTCGGAGCGATGCCACAAATTCTTCTCCGTTTTGAGAAAAAACACTCACTTCGAATGGACACCGGAGTGCAAACAAGCGTTGAAAGACTTGAAACAGTATTTGGCTAACGCACCGTTGCTTGCCAAGCCAAAAGAAGGTGAAACATTGCTAGTCTATTTAGCAGTGTCCGAGGTATCAGTAAGTGTTGTGCTGGTTCGAGAAGAAGATGGCAAGCAGCAACCCATTTACTATGTGAGCAAGGCACTCCTCGACGCTGAAACCAGGTATCCACATCTGGAAAAACTAGCTCTTGCTTTACTTGTTACCGCTCGGAAACTACGACCCTATTTTCAATGCCATCCAATAGCCGTAGTTTCAACCTTCCCTTTGAGAAATATTTTGCATAAGCCAGAGTTGTCGGGGAGGTTGTCAAAATGGGCGGTAGAGTTAAGTGAATATGACATCACCTATCAGCCTCGGAACGCCATTAAGTCCCAAGTCTTGGCAGACTTCGTTGCAGATTTTAGTGTTGGAATCCTACCCGAGGCTGAAAAAGAGAACGCCGAAGCTAAAGGAACAACCCCGGGCCTATGGATACTCTATACCGATGGGGCAACAAATTCCAAAGGTTCGGGACTGGGCATAGTTTTGAGGGCACCCACCGGGGAGAAAGTCAGGCACTCGGTTCGGTTCAAGAAAGTAACCAACAACGAGGCAGAATATGAGGCGGCTTTAGCGGGTTTAGAGTTGGCCAAAGAAATGGGGGTTGAAAGAATCGAATTGAGGTGTGACTCCCAGTTGGTGGTGAACCAAATCCTCGGTGACTACACGGCTCGTGAGCCCAGAATGCAGTTATATTTAGATCGGGCACAGAGGATCTTAACCCAATTCCAAGAGTGGCAAGTTAAACAAGTGCCTCGGGAGGAGAACACCGAGGCTGATGCCTTGGCGAATCTGGGTTCGGCTATTGATGAAGCCCACTCGGGGACTGACTCGGTGGTTCGGCTACTATCTGCGCAGATGAGAGAGATGAAATTGCAGGTCAACTCGGTGGACAACCGATGGGATTGGCGAAGTAAGTTCATCTCCTACTTTGACTCGGGGACTGTCCCCCAAGATAAGAAAGAGGCCAAAAAGCTAAGGACCCAAGCAGCCTCATATCACATGATCGAGGGTAATCTATACAAGAGGTTATATTGCGGCCCGATGGCCAAATGCTTGGGTCCCGATGAGGCAAGATACGTGATGGCCGAAGTGCACGAAGGCGAATGTGGCAATCACTCGGGGGCAAAGTCCTTAGTGCGCAAGCTGTTAAGAGCTGGGTACTACTGGCCCACAATCAGTACCGATGTGAGGGCTTTTGTGCAAAAATGTGATAAGTGCCAGCGCCATGGGCGGCTGATCCACCAACAGGCCGAGCCTCTTCATTCGGTGGTGTCGCCATGGCCCTTCATGAAATGGGGAATGGATGTTGTTGGACCATTGCCCAAGGGAAAAGGTGGTGTTCGTTTCATCTTGGTATTGACTGATTACTTCACCAAATGGGTGGAAGCAGTGGCTCTCACCGAAGTTAAGCAAAAGCAAGTAATCGACTTCATCAAGAAGAACATCATCTACAGATTCGGTGTCCCGAGAGAAATTGCCTGCGACAACGGCAAACAATTCATGGGGATGCTCATCACCAACTTCTTCAAGCAGTGGGGGATCAAGAGAATAGCTTCGACTCCTTATCATCCAAGTGCTAATGGCCAAGCTGAGTCTTCGAACAGGATCATAATTGAGAATCTCAAGAAGAGGCTCGACGAGAAAAAAGGTCCTTGGCCCGAGGAGCTGCATGGGGTTCTATGGGCCATGCGAACAACCGAGAAGAATAGCACCGGGGAGACCCTTTTTTCACTAGCCTATGGCATGGACTCACTCATCCCCGTCGAGGTGGGCGAACCAAGTCTTCGGTACGCTCACACGACCGAGGATGCAAATCAAGAAGCAATGCGCATAGAGTTGGATATGCTCGAGGAGAAAAGGGAGCTAGCTTTGGTTCGGTTGGTTGCTCAAAAGAGGCAGATCGAAGCGTACCTCAATAGAAAGGCAAAATTCAGGGACTTCAAAGTTGGAGATTATGTGCTGAAAACGGTGAATCAATCAACAAAGGAAAATAACGGGGGAAAGCTCATCGCAAATTGGGAAGGACCCTACAGGGTCAAAGAAATTGTGGGAAAAGGCTCTTATCAGATCGAAAGTTTGCAAGGAGAGCCCGAACCTCTGAATTGGAACATCTCCAACTTGAAGCGATACTACTTCTAGCTGAGGTAAATACATTCCAACTCTTTTAAAATTAAACAGCCCCGAGCCGAACAGCGCTCCCATGGCTTCAATAGAAAATGTACTAACTTACTCCTCGTTCCGCCTTTTTGCTTGACCTTTTCAGGAAGCGAACCGAACCGATTCCAGTGCTCGGATCTTCATCAAGATTCACAACCGAACACTGGGGGGGAGTGAGAAGGGTTGATACCGAGGTCAGCATCGAGCCTCCCAACGAAGCTTATCTATCCGACAACCGGGGACTAACACCCGGGGACTAGATTTAGTACATTGTAAATTAGCCCGGTAGCGGCATGACGATAATTTGCTTTTATCTGAAATTTTACCCCAAGGCCCGTTTTCGGCTTGGTTTTATGTACATAGCCAATTTTTGGCTCGTTGATATCAATAAAATTGACTACGATTACACTCATTTTATCCGTGTGAATCTTATAACATTTTTAAGCCGCGCAATGCGTCGACCCGAGGGCGAGACGTCGTCCTAGGTTCGCATCGGTCAAAATTCTATTTAATCTTGCAAGATTAAGTTAAAGTTTGCGTCGAAGTGTTCGGTGTATTTAAAAGGCCATCACACAAAATGAAGATGCAAACATTTTTTCATTGAAAGCCCGAAGGCTGAATATTTACATTCACAAAAGACCCGAAGGTCCAAAATACAAACTTAAAAAAGCCCGAAGGCTTACAAAGAAGTGCTAAAAATAATTCATGCCTCAGGAGAACCACCTCCATCCCCGGAGCCCTCTTCGGCCTCTTCATCTTCCTCATCTTCATCATCGCCGCTCGAGGCCTCACTTGAAGGAAGATCATCGATGATAGCTTGAGCTTCGGTTGCTTTAACCTCGGCCTTCTCAATCTCTTCATCAAGGTTAAGCTCCCCAGCGCGACACCGCTTGAGCAACCTTAACCGAGACTTGATGATGGCCCACCGCTTGTCGAGCTCGGCCCTCTTCACCTTGAGTGCAGCTTTATCCTTTCGGGCCGCAATTTCATCTTTCAGGGCAGCGATCTGATCATCCTTGGCTGAAAGCTTGGAAGTCTCGCCCTCTAGCCTCTTAATATGAAGCAGATGATCTCTCAGCTGCTCTTGGTGCTTTTTGGCCATATTAACTGCCTCGGTTTTGGTTCGCGACAGCTCACCGCTCAGCCTCGCGACTTCCTCTCCCAGCCTCGAGCGTTCAGCTTCAAAATCATCACCGAGGATCTTAATCTTGGCCTCGGAGTTCGCTTCGGCTTCGCGTAGGTCGGCCTGGGACATGGCCAAATCAGCTTTCAGCAAAGTTATCTGGGCTTTGAACTTGTCCCTCTGCTGGTCCCATAGGCGAGCCACACGCTTTACCTCGGCGGTCCTCGCAGATTCGACCTCGATAGCCTTGAGCGAAAGGATGAAACCCTGAACAAAATTTGAAGAACCCAGGTCAGCAGCGAACCGAAGGTAAACATTGGAAATTTTTAAGCTCAAAGTTTGATAAGACTTACCCTTACGGCGTTAGAAGCTAATGTGCTGTACAGCTGGCCTGGGGTAAACTCTTGCACAAGCTTATCCTCGGTTGGCCCCAGCAGAGGTGTGAGGCTTAAAAGTTCCTCGGGGCCGCAAGCTAACAGATTCGAGGAGATGGGCACTTCAAGCCTCCGGTAAGAGCCCACCGAGGACGAAGTCCTTGCGGGTTCAGAATGAGCCCTTACCGACCCGACCCCAGCTTCCTCTCCAAATGTAGCCGTGCCGGTCTCCAAGACCTTGGCTTTACCCTTAGCCCTTGCTATGGCAGCTTCCGCTTCGGTCTCTTGACCCTCGAGGTCAATAACATCTGCGCCTCCTCGAGTCCAAACCTCAGCAGCCGCTTCATCCTCTGGCTCATCCACTAGTCCTCGGCGTCTCTCAGCCACTGCTTCGGGCTGGCGAGGAACTTCCACCTCGGTACGAGGAGTCACCGAGCGGGACGGTTTCTTCGAGGTGGCCCTCTTCCGCTTCACGCCTACAACCAAAGGAGAAGTCGAAACTATTAAAAGCAGAAAAGGGATGATAAGTCACGATGGGAACCGAGGAGAAACGCTACCTTTTGAAGTCCCCTGATCGGGGGCTCCCTTTGAAGTTTTCGAAGACTTAGAAGCCTTCAAGCCCTTATACTCCCCGGCTACCGCAGCCAGATCATCGTCTGACTCGGTTTCTTCGTCATCTTTTTTCTTCTCCTCCTTCTTCTTCTTCTTGCTTTTCTTTGCGCCGGTGGCGCGGTTGGGAAAACCTGGAATCAAGGAAGGAATGCCAGTAGTCAAGACAAACCCCAAAAATAAGAAGTCAAATGAAACTATCAAAAGACAAAAATTCTTTACCATGCCTCTTGCACTGCCAACCGAAGTCAACAGCCATTTTCATCCACGTTCGAACGGGACGCTTCCGGGCCCCCATCACTAATCTCACCCACTCGGTCAGCCCCTCGGGGGGGACGATGGCGACTTTGTTAGCTGAAGGAAAGAACAAAAAGGAAGCTTAACAAGGCATGAACAGCAATCGAAGAGAAACTTGAACGAGGACACTTACGTGTGTTATTCCACCTCTCGGGGAAGTCGGGCTTGGTTGATAAAATGCTTGTCTCCAAAAGGACGTATCTTTTACTCCAGCCTCGATCCCCATGATCCTCGCTTTTGTGAAGAAGCCCATATTTACCTCGATTGTTCAAAGCCACAACCCCGGCTTTGTGAAAATACGGATAATAGAGGGAAAGCAGGTGCTGTAGTGTGAAATCCACCCCGGCCTCCGTGCTCAGTTTGTCCAAGCATTGAACTACCCTCCACACACCAGGGCCAAGCTGAGCCAAGCACAGATTGTATGCTCGGCAAAAGTCATCAACAACCCCGTGCAGTGGTAAAGAGAAGCCAAGGGTGAAGGGGGTAAGTGTAAGCGAAGGAAAGCCCCTCCACGTGCTGGCAAACCCTGCTCGTCGGGTCGGGAACCACCACCTTCACCTCGGCTGCAAACTTGCACTCCCTTCGAACCCGATCGACGTGGACCTGTGTTATGAGAGTCGGCGTGGTGTTCACGGGGATATTTCTCTTCTTCCCCTCTTGATCAGCTGATTGTAGTTGCAACTTGAGGTCTTTGGTGTTGTCAAAATGGGAAGGGATGACATGGTGAGGTTCCAATTCCTGCTCGAGGGGGATCGCCGGGCCCGACGGCCCCACCTCGGTACTCTGGTCACCCTCGGCGGTTACAGCTCCGCCCTCGGCATCGTCGCCCTCGGCGCCTTCTTCCCCAGGAGCAGCTTCTTCCTCCTCCAAGCCGACGTCTTCACTTTCAGTTGCGACGTCGTGCCTGGCTCTCCTCCTCCGTCGCCCAGAGACGTCGGCGTCGGAATTCACCTCTTCGCCACCCTCTGCCTCTATCATCTGAAGCGGCGGCACGGCGGTGATGAACTCGCCGCTAGAAATAATGTTAGCAAACTGATCGGCCTTGGCCCTATCACCAGAATCGCTTGAATCTTGTCGAGAAATCGTTGTAGACATGATGACGGAAATAAGATCTAAGTTATCACTGTTAATCAGAAATTTGGAAGGAATATGAAGCTTTCTTTTTTAGCACTGTTGATCGCTCAAGGAAAAGTGATGAAAATGTTCGACAAAGTGTCCATTTTATAGGCGTGGAAGGCGAAGAGATGACGACGTCGGCGTCATCATTGTAACGTTGGGAGAAGCAAAGATTACGGTGCGGCAGTTTGAACGACCGTGGGATGAATGCCACGTGTCCACGAGAAGTGACCTGATGGGACGCGAACCGTTGGCAAATTTTGAAATACTTGGATAGGATCAAGCCACGTCGCTTTCCCGCTAAAACTTCATTCCACTCCTCGGCCACCTCGGTAGTTAACCGAGGAGTGGGGGGACTATCTGTATTGGGTAAAAATCGACCCGCGATGATTCGCCCCGGTCATGTAAATTTCAACGACCGAACACGTCCCGACTAAGTGGTCGCCGAGGCGATTGAGCATATCGCCGAGGTCTTAAAACCGAAGATGCGTCACCGAAGGCGAGCCGTGAGCTGAGCTTCGGTAACCATCACCTCGGTCAAGCAGTAGGGTCAAGCCACCGAGGATATCAAGCTTTCACCTCGGTGGACTCCCCTCGGTTCGTCCGGCTTTGCAGCCCACCACTTCACCCCACTAACTCAGCCACTACACATCCAGATCGTGGGACAACATGGCAGCTGATAGTGGAGATCATGGGCAATGCTCATATCTATAAATAGCAGTTCATTTCATGTAATAGGGATCCAGAAATTGATACCGAAACTCTGCCAAAATTTGTACTCAACGTCCATATATTGAAATACATTTTACGTTCTCGCATTTTATATCTTTTTCTCGCATTACTGCAACTTTGATACGAAGAATTGCTTGTATCCGAATCCGAAATTTATTTGTGTACCTAAAAACGATTTAGGCCCATACAAAGCATATTTGTTGTGGTACCTAATTACAAAACTACCATAATACTATTTCCACACTTTGATATTTTTCAATGAGTATTCCTTAAAATCAACCGAATACCAAATTACTAAGGAGTATACTTCCATAATCCCTCTCACCTTATGAAGTTCTCACACTTTACATAGATATGTATAATTAGTATATGATGCACACTTTACGGTTGAAGAAAATCAAATATACTATTAATATACAAATAATAGGAAATCATATACTATTAATATGCAAATAGGACACTAATATACACCAGTAATATACCAAAAACTATTATAATATAAAGACGAAGAATAAATAATCCACCAGTAAATTATCTCATAAATAAATAAGTTGGTATTTTTTTTAAAATTTAAAATATTTATTGGGTCCATTTTTAATAAAAAGAACTTAAATAAAATGCAACTCAACATTTTCTAGTGAACTTTAACACACAACTTGAAAGAATGACTTTTCAAGACACTTTGGATAAGGTGAGTGATATTTTTGTCCCAAACTAAAGAAAAGTGTCTTTTTTAGATATTTTGCATTAGTTCAGTGACCATTTTAGAAATTAACTCAGTATAATAATATGACGAACTAAAACTGAAAACTTGCACATGTAATATAATTAATGGAGTGGGCATTCAATATATTCCGAGTGGATTCAATTTATATATGTCGGCTTCAATTACCATCGATCTCGCTGACCTAGTAATTTTAAGATTCTTTTATAATGTCAGTATGTAGAAGTTAAGATCATTTTGAAATGTTCCATGTTAGGGTTGTGATGCTTCAATCATACTAAGGTCCTCATCAAATAATACAGCTGAAAAGGATCATCCGGACAATGTGTCACTTGCTGGAGATGGATTTGACACAGTTATAAAAGCCAAAGCTGCAGTTGATAATGTGCCTGCTTGCAAGAACAAAGTCTCCTGTGCTGATATCTTGGCCATGGCCTCTAGAGATGTCGTGGCATTGGTAAACAGTTAAATTACTCTTTCTAACTTTTATTTGTTGAGCTTTTTTGTGTATTTGATGTTTGTTTGATTTGATCACTTAAGTTGCTTCGTATTATTTGACTAGATTAGTACAAGATAATTATTTCCTTGAGGAATATGATTGCTATATGATAGCCAAGCACCTTTTTCAATAATACACATGGATCTTTATTCTAGTCTTGAAGAAAAATTTGTAATGGGTAAGTATTGGATGTGTAGGCAGGAGGACCACGCTATGCTGTTGAATTAGGAAGGAGGGATGGCAGAATGTCTTCAGAAAGTAGTGTGCACAACAATTTGCCTCACTCAGACTCCGACTTAAATAAGCTCCTTCCTATGTTTGCCTCTCGTGGTCTAACTATCAGACATTTGATTGCCCTATCAGGTACATCACACACACCTCTTTCATTCTCTTTTCTTCTATTCATATTATTTTAAGGTACACCGAAATGTAGCTTAAAATGCCTATCAAGCAATAATCAATCGAGAGGTGTTGTTTTTATGCAGGAGCACATACACTAGGATTTTCACATTGCAACCAGTTCTCAAGCAGGATATACAACTTTAACAGCAAACAGAAGGTTGATCCAACAATTGATGCTACCTATGCTAAGCAACTCCAAGAAATGTGCCCACAAAATGCACCTTCAGGAGTAGTCATCCCACTGGATCCAGACACCCCCACAAGTGTTCGATAACATGTATTTCAAAAACCTTCAGAGAGGTAGAGGGCTCTTTACTTCTGACCAAACGCTCTTCTCCAAAAGCGGATCAAGGAGAATAGTGAATATATTTGCATCAAACAGGACAGATTTTGAAAGGGTCTTCATTGCTGCCATGACAAAGCTTGGAAGGTTCGGGGTCAAAACAGGAAATCTTGGTGAAATTAGGAAAGATTGTGCTGTAGTAAACTAAGTTATCAGAGGATAGAGTAGAATCGTCTTTGGCAACCAAAGACAAAATAAGCAATCCAATTTTACATAAATTTATAGAGGACAGCACTTAATTCAAATTCCACTAATTACACAACAAAGTTTATTCCGGTTCATGATGATTCAGAGCACGCACAGAACGCCTTGCCTCCCATGACCCCTGAAAAGAGCACCTACTACTGCTCTCACCCCCAAAACAGTGCACCCTCGCCTCCTTGAAGCACGCCTGACTAAAAAAACACATGTATACACACAAGGCCTCTTCTCATCACCAATCAAGCTCCAAACTGATCTTCAAAAATATATATTCAATCACCACAAGGGAGTATAAATGATTCCATCAAACATTTTTAGTCTACTAGCGACTACATGAATGAGTTCGGTGAATGTTGAACCTAAGACGTGTAAAAGATGGAAGACCTGACAACAAACTTCTATGCAACCCCCTTAACCGCATACTCACCCTGATATCTACCAAACTTCGCTGCTAAATGAGAAACTAAACAAGAATTAGCAATTATGAAACTACAGAACCGGTGTTTAACAATTATAAGAACAAAAGAATTAGCATTTACAACAGATGGTTAAGTTCACCAATAGCATCCACTTAATGGAAGTTTTCTCGAAGTAATAGCACTTCTATCCATCCCACGATATGAACGGTGGACGGTTCATTCTTGCTGGTTGAGTCCAGCCAAAGGATACAAGTTTATCCAAGATTTCTTCAAATATTGAAACCCTGGAAAAAAATTCCCAGCGCATTCTATTGTGACGAGGGCAGTAACAATAATATCAAATAAAACAATGCTACTTGGTTATTCTCTATCTCTATGAAGTTGGATCGCCAAAACATCCATGGACTAGAACTAGTACCTCACATCAGCTCGAGTGAATGAGCATCTGCTTCCCCGACCCTGATATTTTCCATTTTATCGTCAACAACAATGTTGGATAAGAAAACTATGCATTTCCTCCTTGATTAGATCTCTTGAAAACTTAAATAAATGTTATATGGGAAAACGCTCTTAATATATAATTTAGACACTAAGTAATCTTCTCCAACTTCTTCTGGGAGTTATCCAAAGCTTCTTCCTTGGCATTTAAAGGTACTAATTCAGCTCATCCATGAGATTCACTATCTAAACCAGCCGATTGCTGCACTTCCTATGGCTTTTCATCACTAATGACGACATCAGTGCTCAATCGCATTCCATGGGGACAGCAGAATCTCCATTCTCAAGGCAACTTGATTCCCCCGCTTTACAAATGGCTGTCTGAGTCTCATTAAGAGATAGTGCAGCTTGTCCAACTGATGCATTACCAGATTCAGAATTTTTGTTTTCCACATTAATCTGTTGGTCATCTATATCAATGTGGTTTCCACCAGACAACTCAGACTTGGCACAGGCATTTGAAAAACCATCAAAGGTGCTACTTCGGCAAACTGCCCGTGAGACGTCTTTCTTGGCAGATCTTCTCAATGGGCGTTTATCAAGAAAGCCAGGGGCAAAAACAGGCTTTAACTTTGATCCAGGAGAACTGCCTCCATCTGATTTCAGGAGAGAGTTGTTGATCCCATGAGATGAAAATTCTTTGTTCCAGTTAGCGTTGTCTGGCGTTTGAGTGGAACTTTCTAACTTCATATTGCCTGATATGTCACCTGAGCTTGAGGTACAGGAAGAATCATCATCCCGCATTTCACCATTAGTAGCTACGGAGTCCTCGGTAAAGGAAGAACTCAACAGACGGTCGTTAGTGGTTCTTTGACATGGTTCAGTAGGATCTTCATTGTCAGAAACAGGGGAATTTGTTTCACGTTTCTGAATCTCGACTTCGGCCAAACTAGCACCAAAGGAACAATTGGAGGATACCACCCCAGGGGAACATCTTGTAGCTGCACTGGATGGTTTAACATCCTGCAACTCCTGCTGGACATGAGAACTTACCCCAGACTCGACCTCCTGATGCTCCATTCCGTCCTCAGGGTTGGTTAAGGAGGTTAACCCCTCTTTGTCCCCAATAATATTGGTTTCTGACTCATTAACAGTTAGCGGTGAAGCAGAATTAACAACTGTAGCCGGAGATACTGTTGCGCCGAGACATTCAACAGGTTGGTCTGTGGAAGCTGGCTTTTCCACTTTAACTGTATCCTGGTCCTCATTCTTTAACGGTTCAAAAGGAAATAAGGATGTCGGCCGAGGGTAGCTCCTGTCAAAAGCAAATGAAAATCTAGATCATTTGCTGCTGCCGAAGGCAATGCTTTATATTAAATGGAAGTGATACATGTACACATGGTGGATCAATTAGATCATGGTCAAAAGAAAGTTACCTGCTGTATAAGAGCATGTATGCTCCCTGCGAAAGCACCTCATCGAGATCAACATTAACCACCTAAATTTGCAAGATTAGTCAACACATGAACATATTTGAAGTGCTGAAGAAAAAAGTATGAAGAGAAAACATAAGTTAAGTGCCTATGCAGGAAATAAATATTGTGCTGAGATCATGTTGCCTGAGGTAGAATATTTATTAAGTGATGACTTTTACTAATAACGCTAAAGCGCTCTAACTGCCAAAGCACCTATATTTCAGTTTAACATTGTTGCAGACCGAAACATTCGCTGAGAAGCAACCAAGACTGTGGAAAACAATGGCTGTACAGAGAAAATGAGTATCAGATCCTACATGACAATGACGTAGAAAATAAACAAAAAGTGGCACAAGGGAAGGTGCCAATATTAACTCCTTACACTTTTTGTTTGCACACGCATATATACCCAGGCTAGTTTGTATACATGCCACATATTCATGGAATATTTCTCAAATTATATTCACCAATTAAACCACTTTAAATCTCTCCACAAGCACAAAACAAAAGAGCATAAATATTTCTGAAGCTTCAACTTTTACCAATGGTACATGGTCTTGAGAACGGGCATGTATATGATACAAGTGAGCACGTCTTAATAACATTTGGGGTATGCACTAAATACCCATAGAATGTCACAGCCATTCGACACAAGTACATCAAGCCAAATGAAGGAGCCAAAAAAATAAGACAGAATTGACATATGAGGAGCACAACTAGCTTACAGCCAAAATACTAATCAAAGCACAAGTACTTAAGATTCTTATTGCCAAACAAATCCATTCGTGACAAACATTTGTCAAGCCCACCATAATCTTTCCCCGGGATATAGCAACTTATATAAATTTCCAAGCTTCAGAGATTACAGTGTATACCAGCACAGAAGAATATATATGAAAGTGCAAGATGACAAAATCAGCAAGCAACCCATGCATTTCGAGCATTGGGAAAGCATCCAACAATAAACAATAAGGTAAAGAGAAAGGTAGATGTTTCTACCTTACAATCATCAATCCTGTACCAATCTCCATGGAAGTCTTTGATGTAGCATATGTAATGGCCGAAAAATGATGCATTCAGCATATCCACATGAACAATAACTGCATATAGCTTGTAAATATCATTTCTATCTCCTGCTTCACTCATGTACGGACGAAGATCCAATGTTTCAGGGAAAGTCACCCTCTTGTTCAACTTGCCAAACCTACCACTCTGCATAGAGATTTTGGACACAAATAGACTTAAATAGCAGAAATTTAGCACAGAGACTCACATAGTTGCTTTTCAAGAAAATGAACCTAATGTGAGGAATGTTAATGGAGAGAAAGAAAATCCATGAGTTATTGTACTTCACCAAGTTCATAGAGAAATGCAAATTCTATTCCGCAGTTCTATAAATGATATAATAGCAATAGGAAGCGCTACAGTTCGGGACTAAAATATTTTTTTGTTTTACAACCTAATTGCTTTTTTTTTAACGAAGGTCTAATTGTGTTCTTGTTCCTTGTATAGAAGATTGGGCGCCGTTCGTAAGACTCATATCTTTTTGTAGGTTTTCTGCTTCTTTGGTATACCTCTTCTATATGGGCTTTTCTTTTAGCCCCAACATTAATGAAATTTATTTGCCTTATAAAAGAAATTCTTGTCTCTGATGGAATCCAGCTGAAGAAAATGCATACCAATAATCTTTTCATAATTATTTTATTATCAATTTCTCTCTAACTTCAGAAGTTACTATTTCTTTATAATCTTCCTTTTATGTATACTGGCATCTTATCTAAAAGAGCCTACCTCCGACAAACAAATTTTAGGTTAAGGGGCGAATGGGGAATCATTTCTTTTCAAGGACAAAAACTATCTATATATTAAGTAGGAGTGGCCGCAGTGGTGGACAAGATGCGAGTAGCGAAGCTGAGGTGGTTTGGACATGTGAAGAGGAGGAGCACAGATGCGCCGGTGAGGAGGTGCGAGGGGTTGGCAGTGCTAACATTGCGGAGAGGTAGAGGTAGACCTAAAAAAAATTGGGGTGAGGTAATTAGGCGGGACATGGCCCACGTCCAAATTACCGAGGACATGACCCTAGATAGGAAAAGGTGGAGGTCGAGAATTAGGGTAGAGGGATATAGTAATCGAGAGATTTTCGGTATATTATGCTTTCAGGTTACTCTGCTTACTTTGGATTTTATTTGTTATAGGTGTTTTCTGTTCATCTTGTACGTGTTTGAGTGCTTCCTAGCCGTATTTCATTACATTTATTTGATATTTTGATATTGTCTTTTTGCTTCTCTCGAATATGTTTCTCACTGATGTTATTTAGCTGAGGGTCTATCGGAAACAACCTCTCCACCTTGGTGGAGGTAAGGTCTGCATACATCTCACCCTCCCCCGACCCCACCTTGGTGGGATACCACTGGGTATGTTGTTGTATTCAACACTGCTGAAGGATTTTTTTTTTTTTAATGTGAGATTGGACTTGATGCAAGATCTTAAATGTCACTTAAAAGGTACATGTGGAATCTGTACATCCTAGATTGAACATCTTTGCTTCAGCTGGACTTCCATGAGACCCCCTTTTCTTCTGTAGAATTAAGAACCTAAATACATTCAAGCCCCACATCAAGTCGTTGGCTCTGTATTAATGATGCATTAAAAGAAATCTATTTTTGCAGTATCCACATCTTTCTCTGAATTTGGCCAAAGAATTTCCATCCGGAGAGAGGAGGATCATTTTATTGTGGGAATGATTTGCAGAGGGATGACAATTGGACAAGAACCTTTCTTCTAATTCTCTAGAGAATTTTTTGTATTAGTTAACTAATCATGCGGGAGTAGCATGACACCTCATTTTTGTCACATGAGACAAGTGGTTGCCCACTAACTAAAGACAATCCTAGAAAGAGAGCAAAAATCATTGACTCACAAGTTTAATGACTTGGTAAATAAAAATAAAAATCATTGACTCACAAGTTTAAGCCTTAAAGATCGAGCCAGACAAGTTTAAGGGCCTATAGAGCACTTTAGCTAGATGATTGAAGGACAATAAATAGTAAAAGGAACCAACCTGAAACCTTTTCAAGGCAATTGTTAAGATATTTGGTGCCCTCCTGACCATTAGGCGCTTCCATGCCTTAACATAGTCATTGCATCTGCAAGAACAATCACAGTTGTTGACCATATTAATGATTAGGTATGCTAATAAATCAACCTGAATCGGGTCGGCTAAGTAATCAGAAGTTGGACTATTATGCGTTGGCCGTCAACCTACCGCAACTTAACTAGTGAGATTTAAGCAACTCTGGCACACAATAATGTAAAAATGATAAAAGTCATTGTTAGCATGAAGAACCTCACCCATCACATTTATACAAGTTATCTCCATCAAGCCATTCTTTTGCTGTGAATTGGTCTAAGCATTCCTCCAAAGATTCAGCATCCCCGTGAATCTCTACGGTCAGATCCATCATATTTTCAAACTGATTTGAAACATTGTTGCATTCTGTGCATATGACCTAAAAATAGAAATATTTCATTTATGCATAGAAGGAAAGTGAAGATATCAAAATAATACAAGAGCATAAACACGTGCAGGTGCAGCTTGAAATATCAAAAAGCACATTGAAAAGTATGCTGACAATGCAAAGTATGTGGCGTTGGATAAACATGCTATGTCTTCCCCGTCAAAAATAAAAGTTACCTGAGATTGGAGGTGACCACCAAATATATGCTGAATAAGTGTTGTCTCCTGCGTGTTAGGAGGAACAACCTTCTCTCCACCAAATTCATCGAGGCACACTGACTGCATCGTGTCAATAGCAAACCTACAATTTAGGCAATTTTCATTATTTTGTGAAATATATGCTTTCTGACACAACCCGTGATTGACTATATCAGATACTGGTACTATCCCGAAAATATTATCAGACTATTTATTTTACCACTGAAAATATCTCTCACTTTAAAATACTCATCAGATTTACTATATGAAAAGAAACACACCTCATAAATTCATGAGCATCCTCCTGTTTACCATACCCAAGATTACCACCAATATTAGGTAACCGTGACAGTATGTTGATTGGTGAGAAGGGCTGCTGACTTCGACTAGCCCGTTCTACATGGTGTTGAAATTCACAAAGGAAGCACCAACCATTCCGCCTACCTGAGGGAAGAGAGGAAAAAGTATAAAACATAAGGAGATGTTCCAATTACTTCAAAAGAAGCGCTACTCCATATACTTGTTCTAATGAACACAATTACATTCTCTTAGATGGCCTTTCTTCAACAAGTAGGCAACAAGAGGCTTAGTGTATGTCAGACATTGTAGAACCACGTTAGCGAAGCAACTGCATAAGAACCAAAAAGAATATCTTTAAATACAGGAAAAAAAGACGGCACATTAAACAACTATTGGTTGCTAGAGTCTAAAATGAGGGAATACCTGTTCCCACAATTTAGGAGCCCACAAGGTGGGAAACCTGGGCTATCCCAGTTGAAAAGTTCCAAAAATTCCTCATATGGGAAAAGCACCTAAAAGATTAAACCAAATTCTGGTCAGCTGTTAGGAGCATAAAATGTACTATTTGTTTAATTAACTAAGACAGCATGTACCTTCTTCGATGGGTCTAGCATCTTAGAGGTTCCACTAGTAGGAATCAGTGAAACTGCAGGAGATATCCTCCCTTTCCCAGATACCCGTAAATCTTTGCATTTCAACTTGTGCACAGCGTTCCAGTGGGACTTTTGGCAAGCTTCAGAGCTATGACAGAAAGAAAGAGAGAAAAAACAATCAGGCGCTAACCAGCACTGCACTCCAGACTATATAAGGAAAAGGAAAAAGATAATGGACAGCACAATGCACAGAATAGGAAACAAAGCCAATAGAAAATAGACAGAACAAAATGAGGAAAGCCAACAGATAAAAGTAAGGGAAACCGTGTTATGTAGAAAGTAAATTAGCACAAACATTGACAGGGGCATGGAAGATGTACAAATATCAAGAAGCCTATCAAAGCTAAGATTGGATCACACAGAAAAGGTAGGAAAAGGAAAAAGAAGCCCAAAAAAGAAAGCACCAGGTAAATAAACTTAAAGAATCATAGTCAGTTTGATGATGACTTTGCAAGGATGAATGATAAGAGAAAATAATATATGTATACATGAAAAGGATCTATCTGCAATCATATTAGTTATTACCAACCAAAAAAGAAGCCATCCAAGGGAACTACATGTCACTTAAGTTCAATTTCACTCTGCATGATGGGTACTCATTAGATAATCCAAAATTGAAGACATAAATCCACAATGCTGGACCTTTGACACCTTGCAAGACATAACTTCAGTCCAAATATAAGCTGAAAAAATAATGAGCTATAAATTGCTCTGACCATGATAATCAAGGTCTCACTTTCCTTTGCCACTCTCAAGTGTACAGCATCTGCCGCGCTTAGGCCCCTTCTTTCTTTACTTAAAAGATACATGTACTTAACCAAATTTACTAGTCACTATAGAATGTATTGCTGTGTTGGCATTCTGGTTTGGTCAAATTCACAAAGCAATCTTGCTAGTTTAGTGGGAGGCCAGAATGAAGCACAATACTAGTGTCAGAAGGAGCAGGCAAATATATACCCAAGCTTAAAGTGACCAGATGCGCAAATTAGCGCCTTGATATTCAGCATCAAAACTCAATGCTTTTACCAACCAAACTACACCTGAAGTGTGTTTTTGTGTATGTATTTATAGCTACTGTCAACACCAAACAAATGAAATTACTATAACCGGTATACTAGTATCAGGTTCAAATTCCAGAGTCAAAAAAAAATAAAAAACAGTTGGTTTCTTCCCATCTGTCCAAGCCTTGGTGGATAGTGATGAAGGTAGCATGTACTCCGTAAAACTAATCGAGGCTTGCACAAGTTGCATGAGGTGTCTAGTAGTATTATTTTTCCTAACACGGCCAAACCAAACTACAGCTGAAGCTGTGTTTCTATGTGTGTGTTTATAGCTACTGTTAACACCAAACGAGTGAAGTTACTGTAACCAGTATACTACTATCAGGTTCAAATCCTAACGGATTGTAAAAAAAAAAACACTACCTAATTTCTTTCCATCTGTCCAAGCCTTGGTGGACAGAATTACGCGATACCTAGTACCTATGCTGATGGGAGGTAGCAGGTACCTGTAAAATTAGTCGAGGTGCGCACAAGTTGGCCCCAAACACCATGGTTATCTAAAAACATTAGGTAATTTCTTCTCATCTGTCCAAGCCTTGGTGGACAGACTTACCAGCTACCTAATACCTATGCTGGTGGACAGGGTAGCAAGTACCTCGTAAAACTAGTCGAGGTGTCCACGAGATGGCCCTAACACCATGGTTTACTTATCATATGTCCAAGCCTTGGTGGACAAAATTACCCCGTACCTAGTATCTGTACTGGTGGGAGGTAGCAAGTACCTCGTAGAATTAGTCAAGGTGTGCACGAGTTGGTCCAGACAAAACAGTTATAAAAAAATGGAAACAAGACAAATATTAAACATAAAAGTAAGCAGTAATAATTACAGAATAATTAACATACCAGTACTTAACCAACTTGCAACGAGCACATTGTTTAGTCGTAACACAACCGCAAACGGCACAACCACTAGCCTCCTCCTCCATTATCCGGCGATCAGTAGAGCCGTCGTCGGCGGCGGCGGCGGCGTCAACGACGAAGTATCTAGAAGCAGTAGTTTTAACCAGGTATAAAAGTGAAAGTAAAATAGCTAAAGCTGTTAATACAAAGTGTAAATAGGAATTCAGATCCACTCCTACATGCACCAGCATTACAATTATTATTTATACTATACTTTTCCCTTCACAAAAAAATACTACTTCTCTCATATATGGAAAATTAAAATAAATAAGCTAGGGTTTCGATTCCGGCATTGAATTGGAATTGGGGGAATAATTTAGGGGAACCTTATGTGGAGTTTAATTTCTGGAATATGAAAGGTTTTTTTTTTTTTTTTTTTGATTGATTGTTCAATTGGTATTATGTTTATGTTATGTTATTGTAGTAAGTTAATGTGCAACTTCTCAAAATAAAAAGGGAAATATGGAAAGGAAAAGAAAGGTCTATTTATGAATTGTCCATATGTACCCAAAATAAGATTATTTATGAAATCTCCATATATACATATGGCCATGGGTTTTCTATTTTTTCATTCATATATAGTTCAATTGGTGTTATTGTAGTAAGTAATGTTATTTCCCTTTTTCTCAAAGTAAAACGGAAATAGGGAAAAGAAATGAAGGGTCTATTAATAAAATTTCAATATGTACCTAAAATGATTTATGAACTTTTCACAAATACATATGTGGTTTTCATAGTTTTTATTACTATCTTTGTTTCTTTTATATTGCATCATTTCCTTTATTTTAATGTAGAAAAAGATATAGTTTTGGGATTTTCTTGAACAATTTTGGAGTTTATGATATCAAAGCAATTTGTAGAGCTTTCAATTGGTAAGTTTTGATTTGCGTCTTCACTACAGAGTTAATAACTTTATTTTATTTTAAGTAGTTGTTAATTAGCTAGGATGAAGAATATTTTCTTCTTCTTTTTTTTTGGCAAAGTAAAAGTACAATGATATATATATATATATATATATATATATATATATATATATATATATATATATATATATATATATCTATCTTACTTAATAGCCCAAATTATCTAGAAAGTCCACCTATCTTAATGGAGTTGGTCTCTAGTAGCTACATGACATACACTAGGGCATGTCCCTACTTTTGGATCTGATGTACATACAACTCCTAAGTAGTTAGAAGAAACACATATATAGTGTGTTCTTAAATGCAAATTAGTATCTTTAATGCCTATTTCACCTAATGGAAATAGAATCGAATCATATAAAGTTGGAAAAATAACTCTAGCTGACTCTAAGAATTTTATTTTAAAATATAGCAATATTTTCCCTACTTGATAAATATATATTGCTATTGAAACCTTATTTCTCCTTCTCTCTTCTCTCTCTCCCTCACCTCTCCTTCTCGCCGCCGACAGTTACTCCAGTGATAATGATGGCAATGTTGTCGTTGTCGCCGACGTATTTGCGTTGTTACCAACACCAACTACCACCCTAAACCACCACTATCATCGTCGCTGACGTAAATTTTGCATTGGTTCAACAATAAGGAAACTCACTGGGAAAGGAATGACTCCAGTTCAAAGCTCGTTTCCGTCACCATTGCCAGCGATACTCATGGAACGCGTGTAGATGAAGCCACTCGGATACTGATGCCGACGCTTGAGATCTTTATTGCACGGTAAGAAAATGCGTTGCTCCTTGTTTATTTATTTATTTATTTATTTTGTATTTTCTTGGATGTTTCCACGATGGATTCCGGCAGATTTCGATGGCTTTGGTAGGTTTTTGGTGCGTGTTGAAGGTCGAAGGTAATGTACGTAGTGTGTATAGCCATTATATGTCTGGTGTATGTCCTATGTATTATTTTATATACAGTGGACATATAACAGACATACAAAATCTATATCCTTGACATACAATAATTATGTAATTGTATATATTTGTTTATCCATTATATGTACATTATATATACGATATATATTTGATCTATTGAACATACATACATGGAAATACATCATGCATACAAAGTATGTATAAAAGACATACAAGAATATATGAAATATATGGAAAAAAAATTCAGGTGACCGAAGGCGTCACCTGCCGCCGTTGACAAAGGCGGCAGCATAAAGGGGCAGTTATGGGGGCCACCTGGGGGTGGAAGGGAGGTGTAGGGAGGAGTTCTAGGATTTCACCTACCTTTATACACAAGAAATAGTAATATCATAATATTTTCAAAATATATCAATATTTTTCCTTTAAAAAAAGAACACAACAAATATATATTACTATTTTTTGTGTAAAGTGAAATGTTAGTTTGAGTAGTTATGTAATCATATGTAAAGTATTAAATTAAAATTAGAGCTCTTTAGAGCAAAATTTATTATTTAAACTATGTCGTAGTCAGGTCTTATAAAATGGCACAATTAAGCTTTTTAAGATCTTTAAGGTCATATATTCAAATGTAATTTTGTTAAATAGTGCATTTTTTGTGTGTCTTCACTAAGAAAAAAAGAAAGAAAAATGACCGAGAACTTGTGTTTGTACACTTTTCCTTCTTATTGTGTAAAAAGTAACTTGACCAAACCGTAGTTTAGCTGTGAGAATGGTAGCCTTATTGGGAGAAACGGAGAAAGGAGCTCCATTATTGCTTTTGTTCTTTGTTGTCGTGTTTCAATTTAGAAATAAATATTCCAAGTGAGGACAAATACGGTCGTTGTGATTAACAGATTTTTTTTATTAATTAATTGTGATTAAACTATGACTATATCGCACAGCACTTTAGCAAATTACGAATGAAGTTTGCTATAATGCTCCATCATGAACTAGTAAACTAGAGGTTTGTATCATAGTAATACTATAAGTGGGAGCTTTGTTGATCATCTTGATTGGTTTATTGGTTTACACATTAAGGTTAGGTAAGTTTAAAGCATATATAAATTAAGGTTATTTTATTTAATAACTGTCACGTCTCATAGTGAAGTTTCTTAAATATAGATATTAAGATAAATAGTTAATGACTAAAAATGCCTTAAATTATCATTTTTTTCTATGTTTCACACTTAACATATCTTGTATGTTCATTACCTCCTATACTATAACTTTCTATGGGTAAAACCCTCTCAACTCAACATTATATAATGCGTGGTGCATTATCAAAAACACTGAAAAAAAGTCCCAATTGACAGAAAACATATCAATTAATATTATGTACATGTTGCTAAGTTCGAATAATAAAGGTGAAAAAAGATTTTTAAAAAAAAGGTTAAAGAGAGGAGGCGGTCAAGAACTATTGTTGTTCATCCTCAACCAACATTGTCATTCTCAAGGAGTGAATTTTCAAAAATCTTAAAGAAAATTATGGAATAGTTCAAGAAAGTGTCTTGAAAATTAGTGCTTTTATGGAAAAGAGGAGAAGAAGAGAAATTTTATGAGATGAAATGTCAAAGCTACACCTAAGATATATTCGTGAAAGTGAAGAAGCAAAGAGGATAAGAAAATGCCTAATCAATAGAAAGAGAAAGAAATAAAGAGAAGGAACAAAAAAAAAAATAACCAAAAAAGAAGGAACTTTTTTTTTTCTTTTTATAAAAAATTTAGTTGTTGTAAAAAGGCATGTGGGTGACTAATTAAACTTCTCACGCGTCTCTAAAAACGTATAAGAAAGACTTAGGGATCATTTATTTTATTAAGATTAAGACGTCTGAACCTAAATGCATATCTGAAGATTAAGATGTTGTTCATGGACCTGGATACTATATCATTAAAATTGTTTATTTTTTCTACACCTGAATATGTGTAATTTATTTGTATAATATGAGTAATCATATATAATTCAAATGAAATAATAATTAAACATTATATTATGTCATTAGAGGGCAAAATTCTCTAGCAATCCTCCACCGAATATTCCAAGATACTCAATTTGCAAATTACAGTACTTTCTTTAATCTGTTCCCATCCATGGTGCCATTAAAATTCTCACCATACATATCAAATGCTTCTTTGTTTCTCTGCAACAAAGGATTTATTTTATCAAGCAAATCTAACATCTAATCCTGCCTTATTATTAATATTCAGGTAATTTTGTTCAGAGTGAGATCCTTTTTACCAAACCCAAAAGCTATGTAAATTATCTCTTTTCACTTACAGTTAATCAATCAAATTTTTGGCAACAATATCATATGAATTATTTTTAAACAATCCATGAGACCAAGAATTATGTATCAATTTAGGGCGAAAAGTTTGAGTGGCTTTGATAATCTAGAGAAAAAAGTCAGAAGTATGTGTAGATAGAGAGAGAGGGGAAGAGGCATGAGAAAGAAAAAGAATAAAGTGTTAGATTTGTTATGGTTTTTGTTGTGAACGTGTATCCCGAAAAAATTGCCGTTAATTTTAAAGATATGTACAATAGACAGACTTGGCCACAAATCTGCCTTATTAAGAGGCGTTAAGATCTATTAAGTGATTTTTAAAAAGAAAAATAAATGCACTTAATGGGCTTACATATGTACCATTTAAATTAGGGAAATTTTCAAAAATAGGCAGCTCACTACCCAAAATTACAAATAAGAGATCATATTTTTTTTCATGCATAGCACCCACTCCTAAAATTACAAATTTTAGCACTCCTTCATAAAAAACACCCTAACAACCAAATCCTCCCTCCCCAGCTACTAAGTCGCCGGCATACACCCTCTCCCGCCAGTGGTGTCGTTATTTTTTTGTATTTTACTGAATTTATGTTGTTTATTGCGTTTAAATCATTGCTTTGGACAAGTTTATACACACAAATCTCCCCCCAAAAAATAAATTATACATGAATATACATAGATAAATGCGTAGCAATGAGAGAAATACAAAAATATACACAAAAAAGGTAAAAATTCATATAAACATCCTTAATATACAGATTTATTCACTCGCATATACATACTTATACAAATTTATACAATTTTATACATGTATATAAATTTGTATAAACTTGTATAAACTTGCGGCAGACTGCTATCTCGGGAAAAGGGTGACAGCTCGGGTAAGATTCGAAAATATGGGCCATTTTTGGTAATTTTCGTCGTTTGCTTGTCTTTCATTGTAATTATCCCTTTAGATTAAGAATTTGAGAAAATAACGTATCTAGCCAAAATCAAGCTCGGCCCTACATTCAAATAGCCATATGGAATCTTTCACAAAGGCTAGCCAAAACTAACCTATATAAATAGGTTTACACAAAAAATTTCCCCTTAAATATAACAATTGTGATGGAATATAAGATTAAAAAGGAAAGAAATCCTATTCATCTGTTTGCTACGATTATGGAAACTTTTGTTATCTCTTTCTTTTTCTAATCCCATCCCCAAAAATAAGGAGAAAACCTTGCTATTGAATTTCATAATTAATTGCTAATTGTAGGAGTTAAGGAGCTAATCTCTTCACCAAAAAACAAGGAGATAATATGTTGATAATATTTATTGTCATCTAACTTTGGGTGATCTTGAGGAAAATACAAAAATTACTAAAAATCGGGTTATTCATTCATATATCTTTGTCTTACATTAAATATATATAAGACATATATACATGTTTTCCTCGAACATAATATATGAGTATTTTATACATATCAATCAGTGCTTAGTCGATAATTGTGCTATTATATATAAAGTATAAATTAAATATAAATTGTACTTATCATTGATTACAATTATCATAAAATTAGTCCATGACATCTAAGTTATTCATAAAATATGCATATTATACATATTTCATGCCGTTTCCGTTGTACAAAATAGGTATACATTTGATATTCATAAAATATGAATGTTGTACATACTTCACGCAGTTTCCATTGAACAAGTATGTCATTTACATTAGATTTAAGTTGTATTTATCATTATACAACTTTCAAATAATATCAATTACCACTTCTCTTTTACGTTACAATAATATGCATCTATTATGCAATTTATAAAATAATCATTATTATAATGCATTGGCCATATGCATATCACAGCATATGGCATTAAATATTCATTCTTATGAATGAAATATTCATTCCTATGAATCAATATCACTTCTTTTATTCTTACAATTAGATGTTACGACATATATGATATATGAGGAATATAACTAGTATATACATCGAGTCATGTGTACATTTTAGGAAACATTTTCCTTGGGACAACATACAACACAGTTTAAGAAACAAGAAGGGGCCTGGTAAGTTAGAACCTTAAGATTAATAAATATTTGAATTCGACGTACTTTGGCTCGACATTATGCATCTCTGATCTCTTTGGCTTAGTCATTATACAACTAATACGCATCGGATATACAAAGAATGGTCTAAACAGTGCATAGATATGCACAGGATATATATTAGCTTATACAAATAATATACCTTCAATACACAGTAAATATACATAAAATATGTTTGATGAGGTGAGATGTATACCTATTATACATATTGATATGTGAACAAGAATCACCAGAACTGAAATCTTATGATTCACATAGTCAAATAAATCAATAATTGCAAATCTTATTTCAACAGTAGATCTATTAAGTGCATACGATGAAGAAGAATCCAATATCTCCAAATTTGGACCAGTTGTTCATAAACTTCTTCTTCGTCTCTCATTGACGATGAGTCATATTTTATACATTTTTAACCAATTCTCTTGGAAGTCATGGGATAATCTTTTTTAGGAATCATACAAATAGAGCTTATGGACTTTCTTTGCCTCCATATCTGACAAAATCTCACTCATCTCCTTATGATATGTAGGGGTTCTACAGAAGATTTAAAAGATTGATTGATTTTGTTGAAATTGGAGACGAATAACAGATTGATTTATAGTATATATTGAGAAACTATTATTTAATAGAATATTCTGTAGAAACTGAAGAGTCTTGAATGAAAGATATTTTATCTTTTTGGATGGGACTATGGAGAGAATCGTGGATAAAAGATGAGAATTAGTGGGGATATTGTCATCTAAAAATGGAATTCTAAAGATTTTACTTTTACAGTTTTTACCATGATTGAGGGGGATAATTAGGGAATAGAATCTTTAAAATTGATACATGTAATGTCAATCTATTCCCTAAATATGGGCATTTAATGTGGAAGTGTTACTCTAAAGTGAATGGCTATAAAAAGTGGGATACCTAAGATTAAATGTCTAGAAATCATAATAAAGGAAGAATATGTTCATTTTTTATTTATGACCCTTGTGAATGTTTATACCATGTAATTTTCTCTAATAATTTTTACATTAAAAGACACCCATTACATAAAAATTACCATAAAGGCCCTTATTTCACAACCTTACCCGAAATGTCACCCCCTCAATTTTTTTTAATTTTTTCTTTCACTCATAGCACCCCTCTATTTAAAGAAAAAATAAAATCCTAGCCCCAATTTTTCCTCTCTTCACCTTCTCTCCTTCCCATTTTTCCTCTCTTCTCTCCCCTTACAATACCGCCCCCACCCCTTCCACCTCTGCCTCACCTTCATCTCATCTCCTCCAAGTCACCACCGCCGCCGATGTTTCTTCTTCTTATTCTTTTTTTTTTTTGAATAACAGTGTCGATTTTTCATTGTATATTCCGGTCAAAACTCCGGTGAGGGGTTTGTTTATCATATTTTTCTTCTTTTTTTACCTAATTCATAGAAATCCGATGAGATCTACTAGTTTTTTTGTTAAAACTTTTTCCTAATGTTTAGATCTAGTATTTTTCTTGTATAAAACTGACACGACCCGAAATCCGGTTAGGCCGTGCGGGCACCCGACATCCTCCCCTAGACCCGTCGGGCGAACCCTTACCAATTAAATTAGGAAAATAAATATAATAATTCATAAATAAGGACAAGACTTAAAAAAAAATACAGACATACTGATACCTCTAAGCTGTACAAAAGAAATTACAGCTGACTACCCAGCATACTAGGTTTAGGGCTATCCAGACCAGACATCTAAGAGTACAAAAGAAGACAAATACCTCCTAAAGGGAGCAAACTGCAACTGAAATAATAAACAATAAACTGGTGGCCATCCGGAATGAAAGCTGGCTCACCCTGACAGCTGAAGTCGTCTTCGCTCCTTCACAACGTGGCAAACTCAATCCTGGAGCGAACCTGCCGAAACGAAATAGATAGACAAGAAACAAACAACAAACAAGGGTGAGTCAAAAGGACTCAATAAGTGGGGCAGACTAGCCACCTCAATAAATAGGATAGCTAGCCAGGGAGAAAAGAAATAAATAAATCAAATTCCTCTTATTTAAATTACAAAAAGGCAGAGCCAGATAATAACTAGAAACACGTATGAAACCTTCAACTCAGCCAGGAATACGAGCCAGAAACATATCAACAAATAAGCAATGCACGTATGAGCAGAACAGTAGTTATGTACCACAAGTCTACGCAATGGTATGAAAATGAAATGAAATGAAATGAGATGAAATGAAATCTGATGCAAAGGGTCACATGTGCCCGTCCTCCCATCTCGAAGCGGAATACTCCTGCACTCGAGGGGAACCCAATCTGATAACCAACTGGAGCGGAATACTCCTGCTCCTGGGGCGGAATACTCCTGCACCCGATATAATATAAACTAGAGGCGGAATACTCCTGCACTCTCTTGGGGCGGAATACTCCTGCACCCGATATAATATAATGGAGCGGAATACTCCTGCTCCTGGGGCGGAATACTCCTGCCCTCAATATGATACAATGGAGCGGAATACTCCTGCTCCTGGGGCGGAATACTCCTGCCCTCAATATGATATGCAATGTAATGCATATGAATGACATATAAAGAAACAAATAAACTAGATTTCTCTGATTTAAATTATGAAAAGGGAGAGCCAGATAATAATTAGAAACACGTAAGGAATCACAAACTCATCAAAACCAGGAACGTAAGATAGCCAGAACATATAGGTATCCCAAACATATCAACAATCAGAAATACTTCCTGTTGCGGCGTGCAACCCGATCCATACATTTATACCGTTGCGGCGTACAACCCGATCCCCGCAACACAGAATACGAGCCAGAAATATATAGACAAACTGAAATATGTCCACAATATGGTATACATACCGCATACACAAAACACAGCATGATAGTCACACGATAGTAGCACGCGATGCAATGAAATGGGATGAATGCAGTATGATGCAATGGTGTCACATGTGTCAAATAGATGGAGCGGAATCCTCCTGCTCCGAGGGCGGAATCCTCCTACCCTCAATATGATGCAATGGAGCGGAATCCTCCTGCTCCGAGGGCGGAATCCTCCTACCCTCAATATGATGCAATGGAGCGGAATCCTCCTGCTCCGAGGGCGGAATCCTCCTGCCCTCAATATGATGCAATGGAGCGGAATCCTCCTGCTCCGAGGGCGGAATCCTCCTGCCCTCAATATGATGCAATGTAATGCATATGAATGCAACATGATGCAATAATAACCCTTCATCGGCGCGGGACTCTCGTCGACAGCCGGGAAGTGTATGTCAACTCACAGCCAAAGTACCATGCTCAGATCCTCAATGCAATACCAATAACAGGACATAACATATAGTATACAATGTAAATCCAAAGATAAGGCGTAATGAGTACGCCTATCGGCAGCTACACACGTAAGGGACACGTGGTAGAAAATCCACGAGGCCAGGTGCCTCCAAAGAAATGGATATAAACACTTACCTCTCTCAAAAGTTAGCATTGCGACCAACAACCGCGTTATTCTTTGAATTCATTGCCAAACGATCCCACTGTGATCAATAAGCAGAAAAATATATCACATTAGGCTAAAGGTTTCATTCCTGACATCTTAGGGCAATCCAGGTAGGAACCTGATACCCTATTCGCGTACGCAATACGCAGGCCAGGCCTATATACAGGGTTTAAGGCCACATAACCAAATCCCAAATAAATTACATTTATAAGTTGCCCATAACTCACTGAGCACGAATACATAATCAATTTCATTATCGGGGTCCATTTGACCCTTTAAACTATCAATTTACATCATTAGGGCGATGTCTAATATCCCTATTTTTACCGTAAAAATATATTTAAACACACGTAATAAACTCAAATACTATATTAGGATCATTACCTGAATGTTCTGGGGTGAAAATACTATTTTTCTCCGGCCCCTTTTCTCATTTTCTGGCATTTTTCTACTGTATATTCTCGCGTTTCTCCATTTCTGTTCGTTTCACTTCTCTGCTTCTGTTTTCGTATTAGTACTACTACTACCTTGGTCCTTAGCTTTAAGCTAAGGACCCACCGCCTAACCTTAATTTTGTCTTTTTCTCTTCTTTTTTTTTTTGTTTTCTTTTATTATATTTTCTTTTCTTAACGAAAATTAAAACGGTGCCCTACGATATTCGAAATAATTCTAACTTTTGCATACAAGTTATACAAAATATATGTAACATACTCGCGAAGGCGGATCTCAAATCGGGTTCCCGAAACTCAAGGTGCGAATTTAAATGAAAAGAAATCAAATTATTTAACTTTCGGCATTTTAGCGGAACTAGCCGAACAACATCGAAATTCACTTTCGAAAGTTCTCAAAAATCACAAATAATCATACGAACCTAACGGCGCTTTCGGATTTCGAATCGGAGCTCATTCGGCAAAAACCGAGCTCGAAAATCTCCTTTTAATATTAATCGCCAATAAAAACTGAAACTTTCTTCCGATGCCTACCAAACGAGGTCTGATTTAGCTCAAATTTTACAGACAAGTCCTAATGGACATTACGAACATTTTAAAATTAGCGGCACGCCAATCGGAGTCCTATCTTCCAAAACGACTAACCGAGGTCGTTTCATTAGAGATTTGGGAGTGAGTGTCAGTATCGTCTGCCTGGCAACTTGTTGTGCCATATTTTATTATTATATCAAATTAGTATACCTCTCTTCTCAGAATTCCGTGTTAGTAGGATAATGAGATCCCAATTCGTCACCATCAGAAAGTGTTATCGTTTCTTCCGGTGTAAAGTGGTTAGTAAGTAATATTTGATCTATGTGTCTTCCATGTTTCAAGATGTTTGTAGAGTCATGTTATCCCATGAGCTTATCTGGGTTATAAAAGGGTTTATGGTAAATTGTCAGAATTTCCTTCTTATTGGGAGGTTAAATTGGTATGGATGTTTTTTCATAAAGCTCATTAATGTCTATTTCTTCAATTGCGATTTTTGGGTTAGCCTGACTCGGAAGTAGTCTAGCTTTGGTAGTCAAGCAAATAAGAAGATGAACTTCCTGAAGCTCTAATTATATCTATCCTTGATCTATTTCCATTTCTTCTTCGTCCGGCACTAGTAAGCTTGGGCAGTTGGTAGCCGCTTGTGATGTTCCCTGTGTTGAGCCAGAGTACGTGTTATTGTGGCCGGGTAAGCATATTATTGTTTTGACCCAGTTGTCTCATCTTGTTATCCGCTTAACATGTTTATGTTATCAGTTTATCCGGGTATCCATTCCCATGTATAGTATAGTGCTGGTTTTGTTTTTGCGGATCATCCAGTTTCAGGGGAGACTCTGCCGAAATTTTTATATAGAAGTACCATTCATCAGGCGGTGGTGTTTACGGCAAAGGTATGGAGTTGTGAACTTGAGAGTTGCAGCTGTTTGGCAACTCGAAAAGGTAGTTGGTAGCTTAGGTCTGCCTACGTTCAGCTTTTAGCTAAGTCTTCTTTAATCCAGCAGGTTGTGCGAGGATGGTTATTTCTATTCAAATTAGTTGTATGAGTTTATGCTTTAAGTGGAGGAGTCTTCCTCCCATTTGATACCGAATCATAATATTAAATCTCTAAGGCGTTGCTGAAGCGTAAGCTAATTCTTAGTTCCATCGACCTGTTCTATATTGAAAGGTATATCGAAGAGGTAATTATCGGCTGAATCATGTTAACCCATTCAAAGTTTCGTGTATCTTTGTTTCGAAAATGTAGAACTCTCCTCACGTGATCGAGGAAGGATCAGCTTATTCAGAATAAGCTGGGCGATGACGTTATCATATTATCCAGTTATGTTTTTATCCAAGAATTTGATGTGCGTGTTATAACTCTGATTCGGTAATTATGAGATAATGTCAGTGGAGTAGCTCATGAAGGTCGTTTAAGTTCTCTTGTTGTCTGCGTAAATCTTGCTTTAGACTTAGGCTCGTTCGAGGACGAACGAGAGTTTAAGTGGAGGAGAATGAAACGACCTCGGTTAGTCGTTTTGGAAGATAGGACTCCGATTGGCGTGCCGCTAATTTTAAAATGTTCGTAATGTCCATTAGGACTTGTCTGTAAAATTTGAGCTAAATCAGACCTCGTTTGGTAGGCATCGGAAGAAAGTTTCAGTTTTTATTGGCGATTAATATTAAAAGGAGATTTTCGAGCTCGGTTTTTGCCGAATGAGCTCCGATTCGAAATCCGAAAGCGCCGTTAGGTTCGTATGATTATTTGTGATTTTTGAGAACTTTCGAAAGTGAATTTCGATGTTGTTCGGCTAGTTCCGCTAAAATGCCGAAAGTTAAATAATTTGATTTCTTTTCATTTAAATTCGCACCTTGAGTTTCGGGAACCCGATTTGAGATCCGCCTTCGCGAGTATGTTACATATATTTTGTATAACTTGTATGCAAAAGTTAGAATTATTTCGAATATCGTAGGGCACCGTTTTAATTTTCGTTAAGAAAAGAAAATATAATAAAAGAAAACAAAAAAAAAAAGAAGAGAAAAAGACAAAATTAAGGTTAGGCGGTGGGTCCTTAGCTTAAAGCTAAGGACCAAGGTAGTAGTAGTACTAATACGAAAACAGAAGCAGAGAAGTGAAACGAACAGAAATGGAGAAACGCGAGAATATACAGTAGAAAAATGCCAGAAAATGAGAAAAGGGGCCGGAGAAAAATAGTATTTTCACCCCAGAACATTCAGGTAATGATCCTAATATAGTATTTGAGTTTATTACGTGTGTTTAAATATATTTTTACGGTAAAAATAGGGATATTAGACATCGCCCTAATGATGTAAATTGATAGTTTAAAGGGTCAAATGGACCCCGATAATGAAATTGATTATGTATTCGTGCTCAGTGAGTTATGGGCAACTTATAAATGTAATTTATTTGGGATTTGGTTATGTGGCCTTAAACCCTGTATATAGGCCTGGCCTGCGTATTGCGTACGCGAATAGGGTATCAGGTTCCTACCTGGATTGCCCTAAGATGTCAGGAATGAAACCTTTAGCCTAATGTGATATATTTTTCTGCTTATTGATCACAGTGGGATCGTTTGGCAATGAATTCAAAGAATAACGCGGTTGTTGGTCGCAATGCTAACTTTTGAGAGAGGTAAGTGTTTATATCCATTTCTTTGGAGGCACCTGGCCTCGTGGATTTTCTACCACGTGTCCCTTACGTGTGTAGCTGCCGATAGGCGTACTCATTACGCCTTATCTTTGGATTTACATTGTATACTATATGTTATGTCCTGTTATTGGTATTGCATTGAGGATCTGAGCATGGTACTTTGGCTGTGAGTTGACATACACTTCCCGGCTGTCGACGAGAGTCCCGCGCCGATGAAGGGTTATTATTGCATCATGTTGCATTCATATGCATTACATTGCATCATATTGAGGGTAGGAGGATTCCGCCCTCGGAGCAGGAGGATTCCGCTCCATTGCATCATATTGAGGGTAGGAGGATTCCGCCCTCGGAGCAGGAGGATTCCGCTCCATTGCATCATATTGAGGGTAGGAGGATTCCGCCCTCGGAGCAGGAGGATTCCGCTCCATTGCATCATATTGAGGGTAGGAGGATTCCGCCCTCGGAGCAGGAGGATTCCGCTCCATCTATTTGACACATGTGACACCATTGCATCATACTGCATTCATCCCATTTCATTGCATCGCGTGCTACTATCGTGTGACTATCATGCTGTGTTTTGTGTATGCGGTATGTATACCATATTGTGGACATATTTCAGTTTGTCTATATATTTCTGGCTCGTATTCTGTGTTGCGGGGATCGGGTTGTACGCCGCAACGGTATAAATGTATGGATCGGGTTGCACGCCGCAACAGGAAGTATTTCTGATTGTTGATATGTTTGGGATACCTATATGTTCTGGCTATCTTACGTTCCTGGTTTTGATGAGTTTGTGATTCCTTACGTGTTTCTAATTATTATCTGGCTCTCCCTTTTCATAATTTAAATCAGAGAAATCTAGTTTATTTGTTTCTTTTCTCCCTGGCTAGCTATCCTATTCTTTGAGGTGGCTAGTCTGCCCCACTTATTGAGTCCTTTTGACTCACCCTTGTTTGTTGTTTGTTTCTTGTCTATCTATTTCGTTTCGGCAGGTTCGCTCCAGGATTGAATTCGCCACGTTGTGAAGGAGCGTAGACGACTTCAGCTGTCAGGGTGAGCCAGCTTTTATTTCGGATGGCCACCAGTTTATTGGTTATCATTTCAGTTGCAGTTTGCTCCCTTCAGGAGGTATTTGTCTTCTTTTGTACTCTTAGATGTCTGGTCTGGATAGCCCTAAACCTAGCATGTTGGGTAGTCAGCTGTAATTTCTGTTGTACAGCTTAGAGGTATCAGTATGTCTGTAAATTTTTTTAAAGTCTTATCCTTATTTATGAATTATTATATTTATTTTCCTAATTTAATTTGTAAGGGTTCGCCCGACGGGTCTAGGGGAAGATGTCGGGTGCCCGCACGGCCTAACCGGATTTCGGGTCGTGTCAAAAACTATATAAATCTTGGATATATTAAAATTTTGTGTAAAAGCTGTCCAAAATACTGTATAAAATTATTTTTATGAGTTTATACAATTTTATATATTTTTATACAAGTTTATACAATTCTGTAAACGTGTATAAAAAATGTACAAATCTGTATATGTGTGTATATACAGTGAATAAACATATTTCTTTACACTTCTGTAAATTTATATAAAGTTGTATATATATATATATATATACGCGTGTATGAATAATGAATAAAGTTGTATAGATATTATATTTGTGCGCTATTTTATGGATGTTTGTATAAAATTCACGTTTTGTATGTATTTTTATATTTTTCTTCTTGCATACTTTTTTTTTTTTAATGTATTTATATGTATAATTGATTATTTTTTGATAGATTTGTGTTATAAAGTTATCAAAAATAAATTATTTAAATAAAATCACAAATAATAGAGCTCTGGTGACATAAAATTAACAATCCCAATGAGATCCGGCGATTTTCAGTTTTTCGGCCACTGGCCGCCTGCGGCAGGTCTGTGGCAGGGGACAGTGGGGGAATAGCACTTAGGATTTTTTATTTTGAGGGATAGTTTAAAGGGGGTTCTATGTTATGTAACTTTTAAAATAAGGGGGGTGCTATGCCATGTAAGAAAAAATATGGCCCCTCATTTGTAATTTCTTTGATTTGAGGAGCTAGTTTTGAAAAAAACCTTAAAATTAAGACCCCATTAAGTGCAAACAAATAGGGTCTTAGAGTATTTTGGTACGGCAAAAAATATTTTGTGAAAAATATTATTTTTATTTTTTCATTTTTAGTTGGCTCATATGACATGAAAAACATTCCTCTAGACTACTCATTTTCCTCCAAATAGGAAAAGTATGTTCACAAAAAATTGAAGAAATTATATTTTTCTTGAGCACACACAAAATCCTAATCCCCACTTCCTGCTACTCTAATCCCACAACCCCCCCCCCCCCTTATTGCCTTTCTTACCCTACCTACACCCCATCTCTCCCAGCAACATTAGTAACTAAGTTCTCCGTCTCCACCAGCGCCGCTGGCGACATCAACAACTACTGTTTTCGGCCCAATCGAAAATCCTAATCCCATTTTTTGCCTCGAGGTCTACTACATTGTTCCCTTTACCGAAACGACGACCGTGAGAACCTTACTCTCATTTTTTGGCCTCACCTCACTGCCTCTATCGCTCCCTTCACCAGAACGGCCGTCAAAAACCTATAATCCCTATTTTGGCACTGTTGTCTACTCCCTATACCTCTACTCTCCTTTCACTAGAAGGACACTGGCCCTTTCCTCGCCTCTCCTCGCGACAAAGTCTGGCGAGTTGCGAACAGCCCATCGCTTAGTCCAACGACTGCATTGGACCTTGACTGGTATGCCACCATTGTGTAGGGTGGGGTTTGGGAGTAAAGCGAGGGGTGCGTGAGGTTTTGGAGGTGGAGGAGGTGGTTGGTGATGGGCAGGGACGGATCTTCATAGTGGAGGGTGGTTCAAGTGATCCCATGATCCCTCTACCAAACTAGGTATATGGGGGTAAAAACTTACTCACATCCGGTGTTTACACCAAGCCAATGATAGTAATACATGTGCATTGTATACATACACTTATGCCTTAGTCATGGTTAAATGATGTGAATTTTCTCTTTTATTTTTAACTACAAAGGTTAAATGACTTGTTTTGGTGTAAACACCGGGTATGTGTAAGTATTTGCCATAGGTATATTATGTACATTTTCGCAAAATATGTCTTATATGATGTTGGGAAACCCATGCTATAAAACTTTGAATGGTTCACTTGATGAGCCGGTGGTTCATTTATACTCAAGAAACGTTCATTTAAAATCTTTTTGCCATTCTATTGCTTAGATTGATCCAACTTATTTATTTTTTTGCTTATAACAAAGTTGCATGGAAGACTCAAACCTATAAACATTGATCAAATTTTGAACACTCTTTACTTTTAGACTGCCACTTTTAATTGTGTATAGATGTTCTAAACTTAATATATCACCATATAAAGTGATATATAGTTCTATATACAAAATATAGTTTTTTTACGAAGGTCGTTCGCTGACCATCCATGAAACAATGTAGCTTTGTTAATAACAATAGTGAATCCATCTTCTTTAAATCGTAGATCTGCCTCTGGTGATGGAATGTGATGTGGGTGAGCTTTTAGAGGTGGAAGGGGTGGTTGGTGATGAGAGGTGGGTGGGGTGTATTGGGGGTAAGGATGGGCCATAAGGGTATTAGAAAGGAAAACATTTTTTCTTTCTATTTTGCTACCAAATAAAGAAATAGATAAAAATTTAAAATCAATTATTTTTCCAAAAATATATTTTATGAAAAATATTTTCTTTCTTACCAAATACACTCTTAGCCCCCGTTTGTTTATAGTTTTTGGGGACATTTTTTGGGAGAAAAACTGTTTGTTTATGCTATTTCATCAAAACTTCTCCCAAAAAGTCTCAAAAACTCAAAAAGTGCTCAAAGGCTGTGTTTGGGCAGTTTTTGAGAAATTTGAAAAACTACTCACAAAACTTCAACTATTTTTTCAAGTAAATTCTATGTCCAAACACAAATTCAAGTTCCAAAAATTATTTTTCAACTCAACTCTAAAACTTCAAATTCCCAAGTTTCAACCAAATATACGTCCAAACGCTAGCTTAGCCATCTAGCAAATCTAGGAGTTCTAGGCTTCTAGCCACGAAAAGTTATACTACATGCGGTAATAAAAATATGAGATAGTTAAGTATGAATTAACCATAATAGATCGAATAGATTAATTTAATTTTTTGTAAAGAAAAAAAAACTCTATTTGATGTAAATTAATTTATTTTTTCTAGGTAGATTTGGATCAAATGGAATAAAAAGTTTACACAAAGGAACTATATAAAACCTATCTGCAAAACGGTCGTTCACATCAAACCAATAGATGCATGTCATATATTTCGAATTAATATGTCTACGTAATCATGACTAATTAATACATATGCTCACCTCATTCAATCACTTAACCATGATTTTATTAATATGAATTGGTATAAACCCCCGATGCCAATAAGCTTTTAGCCTAAGGAGCTTAGAAGATTCTTTGATACTTTTCGTGAAAAAGGAGTATGCATAAGAGCCAAAATGAAAATCAGCTAATTATACATGTATAACTTCATCAGAGTTTTGTGATCAATGAAAGAGCAAGAAGATGGAAAATGTTAATTAGAGTGATTAAATAAACATAGCAATTACTGTATTTAATTCGTCCAAAAGTATTAACAAATGCTGAACTTAAGTACTTAACAATTGAAACCTTGAAACATTCACGTGTACTTCAAGTTTTATTTTTCTTTCAACACCTACTAATTAAGTTTTGTTTGTTCTTTTTCCTTTTCCTTTAGAAATTGGATTAGTTGACTTGGCCAAACTAAACCAAAGCATAAGGCATAGTTCCACGACGAAGAGAATCATTGGTCCACTGGTTGACTAATAAATCTTTCTTTATTAATCCGTCGTTTACGGCTATTTTGACGCGGAATATATATATAACTAACTAATTTTGACAAGTCACACACCTAACTTTTCACAGCCGTCCACCTTGTAATTTTTCAAGACTTTTCACAAGGTTCCTATTTTTGTCTCATTTCATTTTCATTGTCCTCCATGCATTAAGTGGTTGTTTGGTTTATAGTATCAACTGTTAATTCTTATTCCTAGTAATTTCAAACGATCCAAATAACAAGTCTTTCTTCCTAAACGAGCACAGTAATCATATAGATAATTCTAGAAAAAAAGTAGATAATTGGATTAATCATGGTATTATTTCATTATTTGTTTATCTTATACAGAGAAGACAATATGCTAAAAGTTCTCATTTCTTCATGGTCCAAGGTAAATTATTTTGATTTTGTAATTTGAATAATGCATGTATCCATTTTTATCAAACTTCATTCTTTGTTGTGCTAGGCTTCTTTTTTTTTCATCTCTCGAAACATGCCGATGAATAATTGTGTTATTTTTAAATTAGATACGTTTAAAAAAATAAAGATAATATCATGTATAGTTCATTGATTTTATCCCTATTCGCCACAAATTATAATGTATATTCGACTACTACCGATCTTAAGTGAGCATCAGTCCCTAATGTAATGAAAATTACAAATGTAGGCCATAGGCCTTCTTTATCACCCTAAACTTTGATTTAGGTGCAGCAGAATTACCATTAACCATTGAATCTTTAATCATTTCTATTTATTTTACAATCAGATCATTTAACCTATGTAATAGTGAAGAATATTTTTAGTGTGACAAGAAAATTTTACGTGGAAATATTAACAATTTACATTTCGGCTTGAGTAATCTTTAAAAGTGATTATGTATCATATTTGAATTACTATGCCTGTAATATGTTAATATACATTCTAATCAAGAGCGATTTTCTAATTAAAAAAACAAGAGTTTTATTTACTTATACTCTAATAATTTTACCAAAGTGTAAAAATTCAAAATGTCCAAATAAGAAAGACGTGCACTTAGTACTTATCCAATTCAAAACTAATAAATCCAAGAGATTCCACCATTTGGCATTGTGCTTTCCTCGTTACTTAATTTTGGCCAATATGTGACAACCAAATACTATTTAAAGTATTTGTTTTTTTGGTTTTCTTATTTTTATTTCTAAAAAGAAAATCTGTCAGTATATTGGCAGGTTTTTACACTAAATTCAAATCCTAATAAATCATTTATGCCCAAACTTAATCTAAATGCGATCCAATCCAAGACTCGACCAACTGATATAATGGAAGTGTTAAATGGTACTTTTGTTTGGTGGCACTGCATATCTAGTAGTAGCATGTAACAGTTGGTATTGAAATCAATAAGGGTGATGGTTAAAAAAGAACAAAAGGTAGTTGATGGATTAAATTAATTAATAGGAGTAGTAGCATGTAACAGTTGGTATTGACATCCGTGTTTAAGAAAGATGGAGCGTTTTTCAGTTAAAAAATTAAATAAAGCAATGTTTTTTTGTAATCATAAATATAAAAATGATGAAAATAATCATAAAATAAGTTGTATAAAGTTAGATGATATCTGAACGACGACAAAATAAACATACCAATTACACAATTGGATGACCATTGGAACCGTCTAACTCGTTTTGCTTTGCCCGCTATATTGTCCAACTCCAAACTAATAAATCCAAGAGATTCCACCATTCGGCATCGTGCATCCTCATTACTTAATTTTGGCGAATATGTGACAACCAAAATACTATTAAAAGTAAGTTTGTTATTTTTTACAAAGAAAATCTGTTAAATTCAATAATAATAGTAGTAATAGAGTAACAAGAAACTGGAAAAGATAAAAAACCAACCCCCACCTCCTCCTTGTGTCTCCATAAAGACACAAGAAAACCCCGCCTTACAATCTGAAATAATCATGAAGAATCGAAACAGAAGCACCAAAGTCTCACCTAAATGGATTGCTATTCTTTGCATTTTTAGCTTTGCTCTTGGCATGCTTTTCTCTAACAGGTAACTACTACTTTCTTGTTTTATATTTTTGTGTATGATCATCTTTTCTTAATGATCCATTTACATGCAAATTCAAGAAATGGCTGATTGGTTCAATTTAATGTGTAAACTCTTGTTCTTTGTTTCATTCATTTTGATGCATGATAGACCTTTGTGAGTTTTCAAGAATTGTGTGTTTGGTTGACTTTTGATGTTTGGTTTTGGTTGAAATGATTTGATTTTTTTGCTTGTCTTTATTAATTGGTTGATCATTTTTGTTATGTGGTGATCATTGCATAATTAGAGTATGGACTCCACCAGAATCAGATGGGAGGATCATGTTTGGAAGGCGCCATAAACAAGAAAGAGACTTGGCTTCTGTTTCTGATGATTGTGATACCAAAACTCACCAGGTTCAATATCCCCCCCCCCCCCCCCCCCCCAACCACCAAATAAAAATGAAAAAAAATTTGGAATATTGCCATTTTTATAAGAAGCTATTATTGTTGTTTACTAAGTATGAATGGTGTTTTTCAGCAAAAGGAGGAGATCATGGGAGAGTTTGACAAAGCCCAAGTAGCTATCCAGTGAGTATTACAGTTTTCTTGTGACCTTTTTTTGTACTTAAACTTAGAACCTGACGGAAGAAATATGTTTGTTAAAAAAAGTTGCGATTTGACCTTGTTTGGTAGGAAAAAATTAAAGAAAGGAAAAGTAGAGTGGAAATATATTTGTAAAGTTGTGATGTTTTACATAGTACTAATCGTGATGATCCTTTTCTTTGTTGGAGCATTGTCAGATCATTGGATGATTCAATTGTTAAAATTCAAAGTGAGCTGCCTTCGACGAAGACTCCTCTAACTTCGTCCAAAACTGAAGCGGTTCCTTCCATGAGTACAGATTCTGAAAGAAGTAGCACGATAAAGAAGGCATTTATGGTTATTGGGATAAACACTGCCTTCAGTAGTAGAAAGAGGCGTGATTCTGTTAGAGAGACCTGGATGCCTCAAGGTGGTAACAATAATATTATTGATGTACTTTGAATACTGTTTTCGTTTTCCTCCTCCTTTGACATCGTTCCATATGTTTGAATAGGTGAAAAGCTACTTAGATTGGAGCAAGAAAAGGGGATCATTGTGCGCTTCATGATAGGCCACAGGTGAGCTAGTTTGCTCCATATCTTCTGCATGCCAAACATACTACTCATCGTTGGTCAATGAGCTTCTGCTGCCTGCTAGAGTGTCGTATTCTTTCTTGCCAAACAAGAGATTTCGTTTTCCATGTGCTGTTATTTGTTTCAAATATTCTCTGTTTCACTTGAACATCGAATGATAAGATTAGTGTTTCAAGTGTTCCGGCTGTAGAATGTATTGACTTTTTTTTTGTCTATGAAGGATATCTTTTAGAAGATTGTTAAAAGTTAATCCTCCACTAAATTTGGATTGGAGAGATTTAATAAATGGTATTGAGAACTGCATATGAGTGAACACTAACACATCTTCTTCGTTATGAACAACCCATTGGAAATCTCTATTCTCAGCAGCTCATACAGAATCATCTATAAGTTCTAGCATTCTGGCACCTTTGTTTCTTGTTTATCTGGTAATGCTCTGTATAAAACTCTTGAGCCAAGCTGTAAGAAATTCTTTTTCCTGCTTACAGGAACTTGCAAGAATTCTTGATCTTCTACAAGCATATGTACATTTGTAAACTAATCTGTGCTTTATTCACTCTTTGTGGGATATCCAGGAATAGTGTTTGACTTCCAGGCCGGGGATGTCATTTTTAGCATAAGATACGATGATCCATGTTAATTTTCCTGCTGTATCTCCAAAATAATCAGATAAAAGGACATTAGCCTTTTCAGAGGTTGTAAATTTGAACTCAGTTGATCTGACATTCAATGCTTCAGTTACTTGTTTTTTTAGAACACCAAGAGTGATCATCTTGCCATGAGATGTGTGCTCTGCTTCCAGTTGTTTACTGTGATTTGTGAGCACCACCCTAGCATTCAATTTAGTTGGATACGGATGATCCGCGATTGCATTGGAACTGATACAGAAAATGTTAAACTGGAGAAGTAATTACATCTCTTATGGATTTGATGGCTGCTATTACTTTCCAATCTTGGGTAGATAAGTTAGGAATCCAGGAATATGGCCTTAACTTGGTTTAGCATGGTAAAAGATAGGTGCTGTGCAAATTAGTTGATAATTGTTTTCTTTTAATTGAAATTCTGAATGTCAGCAGCATGAAAGTTTACTTTGCATCAGAAAGCGAAAGGCTTTTTTTTTTTTGGCTAAATGGTGCATTTGAGTATGATTAGGAGAATGGTTCTCTTGCGTAAACTGTATCTTCCACAACACTAAGTCATAGAGAAGCCATGAAAGATTCAGACACAGTGTGTTGCACATACTGCTCAACTGTAATATTCTATCAGATATTTTTTATATTCTTCTAGAGTTGTTTTATGTGTTCTTTCTTTGTTCTTTACTGTATTTAGATCATGTTATTGTATTTAATCCTGAAAAAAAGAATTGGTACCAAATGAAAGTTAAAGTTCGAGTTATAACACAACTTTAGGTTCTTTACCAGAAGAACAAGCAGAGCAATCTAAACTGATGGAGGATTGAAATACCCAACAATTTGGTCTCATCTATCCTGATTACTAGTTCTTATAAGCATGCAGCTTAGGGATTGTTGAGGTTTACAACCAACTTAAACGAGGAGAATGTTTCCTGTAGTTTTCCTTTTTCTCTTTTTGTATTCTTTGTATTGAGGTTACCAAAACATAATTTTCTGAAAGGTCATGGACTCTGGTCTAAAAGTTTTTATGCTCTTTTAAAACAGTGCAACATCGAATAGCATTTTAGATCGAGCCATTGATTCTGAAGATGCTCAGCATAAGGACATTCTTCGGCTTGTAAGTACAAATTGTCTTTTCACTTGCAACCATCTAATTGTTTTGTCTTTGCAGTTCCATCTCATAATTTTATTTTACAGGATCACATAGAAGGCTATCATGAGTTATCTGCCAAGACGAAATCTTTCTTCTCCGCTGCAGTTGCAAAATGGGATGCTGAGTTCTATATAAAGGTTGATGATGATGTTCACGTCAATTTAGGTATATCTCCGCTCTCTTTACCTGCCATATGTACCTTTTCTTTTTATATACCTTGTCGTTCAGGACCACTGAAAGCTGATGATTTTCAGCTATTTGGATATTAATGGTTGATTGCCATGGTACTGTAGGTACACTAGCTGCAACTCTTGCCAGGCACAGGTTAAAGCCCAGGGTGTACATAGGGTGCATGAAATCTGGGCCTGTTCTTTATCAAAAGTAACTTCTATGAAACTATTCTGGTAGCTGATGTAATGTAACTAATGTTATAGAAGTTCAAAATATCAGGTCCTGGAACTAATCTTAGCAATTTTTTCCTTGATAGGACTGTTAAGTATCATGAACCTGAGTTTTGGAAATTTGGAGAGACGGGAAATAAGTACTTCCGACATGCTACTGGACAGATATATGCCATCTCGAAAGAACTGGCAACATACATTGCCAACAACAAGTAAGATTTTCATCCATATATATGCTTCCTTAAAGCCTGACCCAGTGTCATGCTATAACAGTGTATTTTGGTATGCTGATTATAGTTTTGAAATTCTTGTACAACGGGAAAAGTTTATGCTAATGATAACAAGCACACAGTCAATTGAAATAGGGGAAAGTTGACCTTTCTTCTCACTCACTAACAGCTATAACAGATTTGTTTGGATTGGGGACTGCTCTTGTTTCACTTTTTTCAAGTCTAATCCCACTGATCGAGAATGTTATCAATGCTTGTTCATCTAATAGCAAATACCATGGTGATTTTCAGACCTATTTTGCATAAGTATGCAAATGAAGACGTGTCACTTGGAGCATGGTTGATTGGTTTAGAAGTTGAGCATATTGATGATCGTAACATGTGCTGTGGAACTCCACCTGGTTAGCAGTTTCTAATTATTTCTTGTTTTCTTCTTTGCCTACATAACTTGGAATCAGTACCTAAGGTCTTTTTAATTCCTCTGCTGTGGCAGAATGCGAATGGAAAGCACAAGCCGGTAATGTTTGTGTGGCATCATTTGATTGGAGCTGCAGTGGAATTTGCAAATCAGTCGAAAGAATCAAGCATGTACATGCAAAATGCAGCGAAAGTCCTGCTACTCTGTGGGGTGTTCTTATATAGTCATCATTCTCATTATCATCAGAAAGTATTCTTCAACCACGATATCTGTCCTCTCAACTTTAACAGGGGTAACTTGTCGATCATTTGCAAGGAGGAGACCCAATGCTATGAAAGAAAAGGGAAGAGCTTGGTGGAGAACTTAGCACTGCTGTTTATAAGACAGAAAAACAGTATACGTATTGCTGGCTAGAGGCTGTTGACAAAAGGAGAGCATATATAGTAGGAAGAGTTTAGTCATCATAAAGCATAATTCTTTCCACAGATTAGAGGTGATTGGATGTTAGAATTACTAGATCTGTAATTCCATTCTATTGTGAGTGAAAATTTTGTTGAACTCAATTGGTTATAGTTGCCAAAGATGAGTTTAAATGGCATGAGATGAGTTTAAATGAGAGCAACAGGTCATATTACCTACCAATCACAACTTGTGGACTTTAAATAGAGCATATTGGAATGTTCCAATAGTGAATTAAATCGTTTTCTGGTCAAAAGGTCGAGATGTAGTCCATCTAATTAAAAGAAATCTGACATTTGACATTGGTATGAGAATATGGTTAAAAAAAGTTGGTCAACTACTCGTAATTTGATTGAGCACTAAGGCGACATAAGTCACCTTCACAACAAATACTATTATAACTACCAACTGCATTTACGTGGTTCTCAATCTTATACATTTGACTCTATTGATCCTTCACCGCACTACAATGCATAAATGAAAAGAGTTGGAGAAAAGAAAGAAAAAAACATTAAAATGAGTTTAAATATTTCCCAACATTTTTCTCCTCCCCATGCCTTTCGTTACCTCCCCCGCTCCCCCTCTCATACATACACTCCCATACTCACATAGCTAGTCACATTTGAGCAGGGGCGGCCCGTTGATTTTTGTGGCATAAAGTCAAACTCTAATGAGGGGCCTTACATTTTTTTTTTGGGACACTTACAAAAATACCCACAAAATCAAAAATAATTACAACCACTACCCACTACTTTCAAATATTACTCAACCTACCCACTAAACTATTTATCCATTCTATCCATCCAGACTTGTATACCATAGTTTATGCATTATACCATAAAGGTATACACATATAACTTATAAGGTATAACAAAGGTATACAATAATAAATGGCCCTCCAGACTTTTATACCATAATTTATGCAGTATACCTTAAAGGTATACACCTATAAGATATAACGAAAGTATACAATAATAAATGGGTAGGTTGGGTAAATACTTTTAGTTTTATGGGTAGTGTAATTTTTAATGGGTATGACTTGTAAATACTTTAAATTTCATGGGTATAGAGTGTAAAAATCCCTTTTTTTTAAAAAAAAAACTCTATTTTTATTTGAAGTCTATTTTTCTAGCTTTCTGAGATGCAAAGTTATTAATAATTTTTTATAATCAATTTCTTCTAATAAGTCTTTCTCAATTGATAATATGGCTAATCCATTTAATCTCTCTTGAGACATGTTGATCTTAGGTAAGATTTTATCAATTTTAATTTTGAAAAACTCATTTCCGCTGAAGCAACAGTTACAGGAGTTGTTAACATTATTCTATAAGCAACATATGCATTTGGAAAAAAAATCAAGTCTTTTTATTTGATTGAGTATGTCGATTAAAGTGTTATCTTCTATTTGTACTACTTCCCTTAACACTTTCAATTCAGAAAATAAATCTAAACAATCAATATCAGATTGATTATTATGCTTTAAGGAACATTCCAGATTAAGACAATGTTCTTTCAAATTTACATCATCTAGTGATCAGCTTTTTACCGCTAAATAAAAAACCAAAAATAATGCTTCGAATTGTTCAAATCTATTTTGAAGTGAAAAAATAGGCTTGTCTACTATGTATAAAAAGTAATCAAATATAAAGGACTCTTCGGGAGACTTTGAGATTTCATTATCAACATTCTCATCAAATTATTTTTTCCTATATATCACACGTTTTTTATGAAATTCAAGTTCGATATTCATTTCAAATGCAATTTTCTTAGCAGATATCATAGCAGTTGCAAATTCTTCTTCTCTATATTTGTTAAAGAAAGAAACCAAATCTTTAAATTGATCTATGGCAACATCAATATACATGTTTTTTGACTGCAAACTTTTGCTAACTGAATTAACATCAAATAATATATCATACCAAATAGTCATACCAAATAAAAGTTTAAAATTTTCAAGTTCATATGTTGCTAAGCAATTAGCTTCACTTTTAGTTTTTGGGTCATTGCTAATTTCTACTAATTTCAATAAAGCATCTCTTATTTGCGGAGTTTGAAATCTTATTGCTTTGATACTTTCAATGCGACTTTCCCAATGAGTTTGTGACAATGATTTAAGAGTTAGACTGGGTACAAACAATAGCAACAACAACATACTAAGTTTATCCACAAGTGGGGTCTGGGGAGGGTGAGATGTACGCAGACCTTACCCCCACCAAAGTGGAGAGGCTGTTTCCGATAGACACTCGGCTAGGAAGAGTTAGACTGGGTACACTATCCTTTAATACTTTCCATCACTTAATAGAAGATGAAAATAGTGAATATATACGTTGTACCACTCCAAAGAATGATATAGCTTTCGTACAAGAACTAGCCATGTCACAAAGTACCAAATTTAGGTTATGACAACCACATGGCGTATAAAATGATCTAGGATTTATATCAAGAAGTCTTTTTTGCACTCCTTGATGTTTTCCCTTCATGTTGGACCCATTATCATATCCTTGTCCTCTTAAATTATCAATATCAAGACCAATATTTTTTATCTCATCTATAATAACTTCAAATAGGCCTTTTCCACTTGTATCATCCATTTTTAAAAATTCTAAAAAATATTCGTTAATTTTTATTAGAGTTGTTGAAATATCCACACACCGCGATATAAAAGACATTTGTTCTTTATGACTTGTATCTGGAGTGCAATCAAGTATAATGGAGAAATACTTTGCTTCTATAATCTTTTCAATAATTTTATTTCTAATTTCACTTTCCAATAAGTTTATTAATTCATTTTGTATTCTATGCCCGAGATAATGACTATGAATCTCATCATGCTTAATTCGACGAACATGTTCCTGCATGACGGGATCAAATTCTGCAATCATTTTAATTAAACTTAAAAAATTTCCATTGTTCTCTTGATATATCTTTTCATTTTTTCCTCTAAACGCTAAATTATTTTTACCAAGAGTTTTGATCACGGTAATAATTCTTGACAATACATTTTTTCCTATGCTCTCTATCTTTATTAATCTTTTCCTGAACATATTTATCAATTATTTTAGTTTTTTTAAGTCTCATTTCTAAATCAATTCATGCAACCATATTGATAATATGTTCATTTGTTGTTTCATGAGTTTTAAGCTTAGTACTAATATTTCTCCAGTCATTACTATCTTCACTAGCTAGTTTACCATTACAAGTACCGGAAGTTGAACTAAACAACTTACAGCAAAAACAAAATACTTTATCTAAGTCTTTAGAATAAACTAACCATCTTCTATCATGTCTTTCACCATTCGCTAATTTTTTAATATAATGTGTAGTAGAAAAATGTCTAGAAAAATTATTATACAGAAAAGTTGTGTCAATAATTCTAATCGGTCCCTTTTCTACTAGTAGATCTCTCAACTTTGTATCTACATTAGTCCATTGACTAGGATCATATATATTTATAGGAGTTGAATTATCTAATTCATTTATAAGCTCTTGATTTTCATGAGGATCTATATCCGACTTGTCATTTACTTGTTCTTCTTATTGAATGTCATTATTTTCACAATTATCTAGCTCAATCAAATTAGTAACTTGCTCATCTAAAGAACATTCTCCCAAATTTTCTAACTCAAGATTTTTCTTATTTAATAAAAATTTATCAAGAGCACCTTTTTGGGACTTTATTAAATTCTCAATTCTTCTTTTTTTTTCTTGAGTTTTTCATAACCATATTCATATTTTTTATTTGACATACTTATCATCTTCTAAATAATCTAAAAGCGCACTAGATACGTACGAAATAACAATAGCAAGAATATTAATTTTAGGTGATAAAATAATAAAAAGATAAAAAGATAAAACCTGGTTCAAGGATAAATAGCTTGATATCAAATTATATTTTTTGCTCAAGTATGCTTGTTGTAAGAAAGTTCTCCACTTTTTTCAAATCAATACACCAAAACTCCACAATAATACTTGATTTAGCTATTGCAAAATGGAGATTTTAATTTAAGAATAGTTCAAAAATATAATGTATTGCACAAGTATTCTTTGCTATGAGAATTGAGAGGTGTTGAGGTCCTTGAAGAGTGAAATTTTTTATCAATAGGAACAAGAAGCAGCTATGAGAATTGAGAGGTATTCTTTGTTTTAACAAGGACTCTTCCCATTCCCACAAAATAAATTAACGAAAAAGGAAAAAAAAAAAAAGAAGAGAAATGCTAACGTCTAAGTCCTAACGGTCAGCTAGTACTGCCAATTTCCCAATCAGTCATTCTTTTTTCTATGCTAAAAGTTTATGTGACTTCACACTCAATGGAAGTCCATAAATGGGGCCCAATCAATCAAAAAGCTTTTGTCCTTTTTAAGCCACATGCGTCAGCACTCCCATGTCAGCACTTTTTGACTCATTTTTTTTTTTTTTTTTTTTTTTTTTTTTACAATATATACTAGTATATAACTATAATACAAAATGGGGGCAGCTGCTTTAGCTGCCTTAGGGGAGGACCGGCGCTGATTAAAGTATATAATTAATTATATTAATTAAAAGGGTCATTTGACTACATTGTGATTTTTCTCTCCCTCGTTAACTCCTAGAAAATGTAAATAAAACTTTAAGAAAATTGTTATAGCTAGTGTAAATTGGGATCAAATAATTAGTATTTTTTTATTTTAATTAAAATGACATTTATTGTGGATCATTTTTAAAAGACAAAAAAGACACTTAAAAGTTCGCCAAAGATAGTATTGGTATTAACCATTTGACCAGAAAAATAATTGATTAACTAGTGATCTTCTTAATATACATGATAGCAGGGTGCGAAAAAGTCTTACATTAGTAATCAATAAATAAAAATTATTGTAAAACTAATAGTAAAGTAGAACAAGAACAAGACAATATATATGAGGAGGAGAAGAAAGAACTTATTTTATTCTCAAGTATTTCAAGTGTGTCTTCCATAGAGCAAAATGTCATCTATTTATAAGACACCAATACATAGAAGGTTACAAGTAATCCCAAAGGTTACAAGAATGAAGAGGTGCCTAAATGAGGAATTAAGTAGGAGGACTAAGTGGGAAGTTAAGCCATAGGTTACAAGTGAATAAATGGTGAGTAGTGGTCATCCACATTTACATCAAATACATGAATTTGTAACACTCCCCCTTGGATGACCATTTGGATGGTAATGTGCGTCGTTAAAACCTTACTAGGGAAAACCCGGTGGAAAAAAGCCTAGTGAAGGAAAAAGAGTACACACATCCTGTAATACGCCTCATTAAAAATCTTACAAGGAAAACCCGAGTGGGACAAAATCTTGTCAAGGGAAAAAGAGTGCAGCACGTAATTTACTCCCCCTGATGAAGACATTTCTTGACATCTCGGAGACGACGTATTCCAATCTTGTAAACAAGCTTCTCAACTGTTGAGGTAGGCAATGCCTTAATAAACAAATCCGCCAGATTATCACTTGACCGTATTTGTTGAATATCTATTTCACCAATATTCTCAATATCATGAGTGAAAAAGAATTTTGGTGAAATATGGTTTATTCTGTCTCCTTCATTATATCCTTCTTTCAGCTGCTCAATACATGCACTATTGTGTTCATATAATATTGTTGGAATCTTCTTCAAAGGAAAACCACAAATTTGCTGAATATGTTGAGTCATTAACCTTAATCAAATGCATTCCCAACTTACTTCATGCATGGCTAGTATCTCTGCATGATTTGAAGAAGTAGCAGCAATAGTTTGTTTTACTGAACGCCATAAAATAGTTGTATCTCTATATGTAAACAAATAGCCCGTTTGGGACCGGCCTTTATGTGGATCAGACAAATAATCAATCAATTGTGACTTGGATTAATTTGAATAAAACAACCCTTTATCAGTAGTTCCTTGAAGGTATCTAAGTATATGATTATTACCATCCCAATGTCTTCGAGTTGGGGAAGAACTAAACCTTGCCAATAAGCTTACATCAAAAACTATATTTGGTTGAATATTGTTAGCAAGATACATCAGTACACCAATTGCACTAAGATATGGTAATTCAGCACCAAGAAACTCTTCATCATTTTCACAAGGTTGGAATGGATCTTTATTTACATAAAGTGATCTCACAACCATTGGGGTGCTCAACGGATGTGATTTATCCATGTAAAATCTTTTCAGGACATTTTTTTGTATATGTGGATTAATGAACAAATAGTCCTTTAGACAATTGCTCAATTTGTAGACCAAGACAAATCTTTGTCTTTCCAAGGTCTTTCATTTCAAATTTTTTCTTCAAACACTCCATTGCCTTTGGGAGCTCTTCAGGAGTTCCGATGATATTCAAATCATCAACATACACAGCTATTATGACATATCCAGATCCAGATCTTTTTATTAAAAAACAAAGACAAACAAGATTATTTTTGTATCCTTGTTTCAATAGGTATAAGCTAAGACAATTATACCACATGTGTCCTGATTGTTTCAATCCATACAAGGATTTTTGAAGCTTTATTGAACAAGCTTCTCGGGAACCTTTAAATGCTTCAGGCATTTTGAATCCTTCAGGGATTTTCATAAAAAATTTGTTGTCCAATGACCCACATAAATAGGCTGTGACAACATCCATTAGATGCATATCAAGTCTTTCTCGTACTGCCAGACTTACAAGATACCTGAAGGTGATTGCATCCATCACAAGAGAATATGTCTCCACATAAACAATGTCAGGTCTTTGCGAAAATCTTTGTGCCACGAGTCGTGCTTTACATCTAAAGAATTCATTTGTCTCATTTTGTTTTCACACAAATACCTATTTGTATGGCTTTACACCTTCAGGTGTTCGGACAATTGGTCTGAAAACTTCACATTTTTCAAGTGAAGTCAATACTGCTTGAATTGCATCTTTCCATTTTGGCCAATCATTTTTTTGTCTACATTCATCGACAGATTTTGTTTCAAGGTCCTCATTATGTTGCATTATCTCAACAGAAACATTATATGCAAAAGTGTTGTTGACAACAATATCATTCTGGTTCCATATTTTTCCTATAGAGACATAATTCATTGAGATCTCTTCAATTTTATTATTTTCAGATACCCGAGCCTCTCCTGAAGAGGACTTATCAATTGTTATATCTCTATGCTCGTCTTTGAGCAATTACCTCTATATTATGATCTTTTTGATCAATTGCTCCTTTCCCTTTTCGAGGAATTTTATCTTTAGAACCGGGTGGTCTACCACGCTTCAAGCATGCCTTAGACTCACTTGCACTTATAGATTGTCCTGTCGAGACATCAACTCGAACATGAGCATTTGTACCTGGAATATGGGACTTTGTAACCCTTGGTAGGTCAGTGAATGCATCTGGCAGTTGATTTGCAATATTTTGCAAATACATAATCTTTTGGTTTTCTTGTTCACATTGATTTGTACGAGGATCTAAATAAGATAGGGTTAATGCATTCCAGCTAATATCATTTTCCAGCTGCTTATTGTCTCCCCCTAATGTTGGGAAAACTGATTCATCAAAATGACAATCAACAAACCTTGCGATGAATAAATCTCCCGTCATGGGCTCAAGATATTTAATAATAGACGGAGATTCATACCCAAGATATATCCCCAACATTCTTTGGGGTCCCATCTTTGTGCGTTCTGGTGGAGCAATTGGCACATATACCTCACATCCAAAAATTCTAATATACGAAATATTTGGCTCCTGACCAAAAGCCAATTATAGTGGGGAGAATTTATGATAACCTGTCGGCCTAATCGGAACAAGGGCTGCCGCATGCAAAATAGCATGTCCCCATACTGAAATGGGTAATTTTGTTCTCATAAGCATCGGTCTAGCCATTAATTGGAGGCCTTTGATAAATGATTCTGCTATACCATTTTGAATATGGAGCTACAGAATGTTCAACTATAATCCCAGTTGGCATACAATAATCATTTAATGCTTAAGATGTAAACTCACCAGCATTATCAAGACAAATTGTCTTAATAGCATAATCTGAAAATTGTGCTCTCAATATTATTATTTGAGCAGCAACCTCGGAAATACCATATTGCGAGTTGATAATAAGCACACATGTGACCATCTTGTAGATGCATCTATTAAAACCATTAAATATTTGAACGGTCCATATGGAGGGTGTATGAGCACACATATATCACCCTGTATATGTTCCAGAAATACAGGGATCCTGATCCAAACTTTAGATGCTCTAATAATTAGCTTTCCTTGAGAACAGGCATCACAAGAGAATTCCTTAAATTCAAGAATCTTTGGTTCTTCAATGTATGCCCATTTGACTTCTCAATTATATTGCGCATCATATTATAGCCGGGATGGCTCAACCGGTCATGCCAAATAATAAAATTATTTGATTTAGTAAACTCATTATTTACTATGACATGTGATTCTACTCTACCAATGTTTGTGCAGTACAAACCGGAGGAAAGAGTGGGGAGCTTTTCAAGAACATATTTTTTACCCGACTTTATTGTAGTAATATAAAGATATTCAATCTTTCCATCAGTTTTAGTCTCAATATGATAGCCATTTTGACGAATATCCTTGAAACTTAATAAGTTTCTTTAAGACTTACCACAATACAAGGCTTCATAAATAGCCAAACGTGTTCCTCCCAGTAATAATAAATTGGCCTTTCCATAGCCTTCAATCAACTTTGTACTACCACATATTATACTAATATTGGACTCTTTATTAATCAAATAAGAAAAATATTTCTTATCCTTTAAAATAGTGTGCATTGTAGCACTATCCATGAGACATATATCTTTTTTATTGAACTTGAATCCAACTGAAGACGGAGGAATTTCATTTTCTTCATAAAAAGATAAAATTACATAGTAAGAAATACTGAATAAAAAAAAGTTGAACAAAAAGTACTTTCAAACTTTAAAACATAAATAAAGATGACATTTTTTTTTCAAACTTTAAAACATAAATAAAGACAATATTATTCTTAATTAACTTTATTCCCCAGTTACAACATCAGTACTTCAGTTACGATTCTCATAGAAGTCTCCAGCTTCTAAATGGGCAATCTTTGCGAGGCCCTAAAAAATATCATCTTTTTCAGCAAGATACGCCTCAGTCTTATCATGCTTGTCAGCAAAATGTGCCAGATGTGTCCCATTGTCATTATTCTGAAAGGTCAAATGTGTCTCCACATTATTTTCATTTTTTTTGAGAGAAGCTTGATAAAACTTGACAAAATGTTCCGGCGTACGATAAATTTTCGCCCAATAACCTTTCACACTACATTGATAGAAAATATTATTATTCTTTCCTTTTGAAGGATTAGCTTGAGAACCCCTATTGTTCTCATATTTATTTCCACCGTGACGTTGATTATTATTTCGTCTCTTGCCGCGTCCACGACCATGGTCTTTAACACGGTAATTAATTTTCCTTCTTTCAGGCACATTATTTGTTGCTACCACATTCACCTCAGAGGATGGAGCATGTGTTCCCACATTCACCGTAGGAAACGGAGCAGATCCAGTAGGGCGGGCTTCATGATTTTTGATCAACAGGGAATTATGTTGCTCAGCCACTAGAAGGCATAAGATCAACTCAGAATATTTTTTAAATCCCTTTTATGGTATTGTTGCTATAATGTAACACCATGTTTGATGCATGGAAAGTGGAGAGTGTCTTTTCCAACAACATATCATCATCAATAGTTTCTTCACATAATTTCAATTGAGAACTTATTCTTAAAATGATAATTATATTCAGTTACAGTTTCTTGTAACCGTGAGTGTATCTATTCATCCCCAGCCCTTGGTAGTACCATGGCTTTCAGATGTTCATACCGTTCTTTCAAATTAGTCCACAATTCAAATGGATTTTTTACGGTTAAGTATTCAGTTTTCAATCCTCATCAAGATGATGTCGAAGCAAAATCATGGCTTTCACCTTATCCTGGCTTGATGTTTCATTTCCTTCTTTATTAGTATCACCAATACCTTTGGTATCCAAATGTATTTTGGCATCAAACATCCATGACAAATAGTTTTTGCTGGATATGTCAAGTGCCACAAATTCAAGTTTTGATAAATTCGACATATTGAAAAACTTTAAAAGAAAATAAACTAATTAGAAATAATAAGAATTATTATCAATAAAATTTATCAATAATGTAAAAAATAAAAACTGTGAGTTATGCTAATGGCCGAAGGTGAACTTACCAAGAGAACTGCTTCATTTAAACGACTTAGCTATTATAAAAACAAAAGCAGTAAGTACACTTTGGTGCATGAATCACTTATATTATTATTATTATTATTATTATTATTATTATTATTATTATTTAATTTGTAATATAGAAGTATGGCCTTTTGTGATTCATCATTCCATTGGTATATAAAATAATAAAGTAATAAGCCAACTATGTTATGTACCTTGTTCCGAAGGGAAGCAAAATACAATTTAGAGATGATGGATTAAGTTAGAACCTCGTGCTAATAACATGTTGTAAAACTAATAGTAAGGTAGAACAAGACAATATATATGAGGAGGAGAAAGAAGGACTTATTTTATTCACAAGTGTTTCAACTGTGGCTTCCATAGAGCAAAATGTCCTCTATTTATAGGACACCAATACATAGGAGGTTACAAGTAATCCTAAAGGTTACAAGAATTAAGAGGTGCCTAAATGAGGAATTAAGTGGGAGGACTAAGTGGGGAATTAAGCCTTGAGTTATAAGTGAATAAATGGTGTGTAGTGGTCATCCACATTTACAACAAATACATGAATTTGTAACAAAAGTAGCTATATATAAAATGTAACGATACTCTTAATAGTAATGTAATACTCTTTTGGAGAAAATTGAGTGTCTTGGTCTAAAAACGAATAATATAATTAACAACAAATATATTAAATGTCTTTGGCCGTAATTCATTTAGCCCAACAACATGAAAGAGAAGAAGAGAAAACTATTCTTGGCAATTATAACAAAACAAGAATAACAAATATGGCTCGATGCCAAGCGAGTTGGGCTCAGTGGCGGAGCTAGCATGCTAGCACGGGGTTCGGTCGAACCCCGTAACTTTGACCAAACCGTGTATATTTTCTTTGAAAAAATATTTTATATGTATTAATTATTAATTTAGAACCCCCTAACTTAGAAGACTAGAATTATGAACCCCAAAACTTCAAAATCTGGCTTCGCCTCTGGTTGGGCTGCTAAGAACCATACCCCAGTACATGAAGCCTTTTCTAATACATGTTTTTCTTGATTTGTTGAATCACTAAAAATAGGGTGGCTAAAGGTAAGACTAGTAAAGATTTGCTTTAGGCCCAAAAATTGAGGTCCAAAGAATAAGTAAAAATAAATGTTGTTGTTTTATTTTTGCGTAGACATTGTTATAACTTGTAAAAAGTGCACAAAAACGATATAAAAATAGAAAGAAAACTACGTACTTTATAGTTGATGGTGATTGAAAGTAACTACTAAGGAAAATAAGCCATGATAATTTGGAAAAAAATATTTTAACCTTAAATGTTTCTAAAAAGTCATAATGATAGGTAGCCTTACGTTTAGAATTAAAAGTTGAGAGATTTACAAAAATATACAATCCTAACACCATATTTATAAAAAATATCGATAGTTTACCACTTTACAAAATATAACAATAATTTTTTTACATTGCATATACAAGTTTCAACAAATACTTACAACAACATACATATATATACAAAAAATACACATGCAAAAGTGGATATAGACATTTATATACATAATATAAAAAGATATACTACATGTTTATATATAATATACATGACATATACGATTTATACACATAAGGAGCAGATCGCCGGAAACAGTAACGGAGCCGCCGGAAAACACAATAGTTGCTCGCGCCGCCGCTGCAGAGAAGCAGCGCCGCCGCAGGGGCAGCAGCAGCGATCAGAGCACATCAACTGAAGCAGAGATATAGTCGCTGGAGACATGTAGAAGAGGACAGCGGCGGGGTTGGTGGGTGGATGAGTAGAGGAGGGGAGAGAAGGAGAGAGGAAGAAATTAGGGTTCTATGTTTGGGGGAGAGTGGGAAATGAAAAAAATGGTATGTAGGGTAATTTTTAAAACTATTGTTATATTTTGTAAATATAGTAAAAGTATTGATATTTTTTGTAATTTAGCTATTAGGGTAGTCATGTGGTGCAAATTTTCCTTAAAAGTTCTAAGAAAAATTGTACAAGATAGTACTTCATGGCAGTAGTTCTGATCAGCTGAAAATGGTTTTCAAATTAAATTAATAGAATTTTATTAAATTTAAGATTGAAAATATATCAAGAAAGATCATTATGTATGTATGTATGTATGTATGTATGTATGTATGTATGTATGTATGTAGGTAGGTATGTATGTATGTGTGTGTATCTCTCTCTCTCTCTATATATATATATATATATATATATGAGATCTTTGTTTATCATAAGAAATTAAAGCTCCATCTTTTTTATACGTTGTAATTTATCTTTAAAACTTTCTTATTTTTTGTGATTATTAGTTGACTATTTTAATTAATAAATTTATTATTTCCTTGATGTGATATTTACAGTGCAAAAATGACTTTCCCGGGTCTCCAAGTTCTCAAAATTGGCACTAAAGTTAGTAAATTTAATAAAAATTTCATCATCTCCTTTTATAGTTATTAAGTTAGAAAGTTGTAAATATCATTTCACAAGTCTTCTTATTACTATGAAATTTCTTTGTTTTGTAGGATGATATACGATTGCATTAAATCTTATTTCCAAGTATTCAAGTTTCTTATTTCAAATTCTGAACATATAATAAAGTATTTGGTTTGCTGTAGCCTGTAGGATTCTTTTTTAATTTTAACCACTAGAAAAGTACTACCTTTATTCTAAAATTTATATGAATAATTAATATTTATACTTATATACAATCTTACACTATCTATTACAAGATAATAGCAATATTAACGATATTACACAACATATCAATAGTTTTATATACAAGTTGCTAGACATACTAATAAAGAAAAATCCTAACTTCCATCTCCCATCCCTTCCCCTGCTGCCCCCTATCACCTGCTACCTGCTCTGCTGCCATCGGCCTGTAGAGATAGTGCAAAAACAATACAAACATATTCAACAACAGTGCAAGAATTACAAAAATAATAAAAAATATAAATACAAGCAGAAATAATACAGAAATAGTACAAAAACAGTGCATAATTGTATAAAAAAATAGAAATAATGCATAAACAAGAACTAGAAATAATGTAGATACATGTAGAAACATTATGGAAACAGTAAGATATAGTAAAAAAATAGTGCATACACAGTAAGATACAAAGGAGATACAATAAAATAAAAAGATGAAAAAAAAAGCACAAAAACATAAGGTCTAGACGAAAATACTAAATTAGTATGAAAATACCATTTATGGACCAAAAACACCAAATATGAATGGAAAACATTAAGTTTGAATAGAAAACATTATATCTAAATAAAAAATATCACAAAACCTAGCGAAAATTAACAGATCTACACAAACGTGAAACCTAGCGAAAATCAACAGATCTACACAAACGTGGGAGCTCCGGAGGAAGGGAGGAGTACAGAGGGATGTGGGGTGTCGGTTACTACACAAAAAAGTGTTGCACTTAGACTAATAATAATAGCACAAAACTTTAACAAAGAACAGTGGAAGAAAGCTTTATCCGCAGCTCCGACAATGTGGGAGGAGGCCAGGGCAAGGGGCAGAGAAAGTGAGGGAGTTAAATGGGAAAAATGGGAGGAGGAGTTAGTGTTTTGATATGTTTAGGGTTTTATATTTCGGCTATATTTGTAATTAAGTTCTCAATTCCCCTATATTATGTAATTTGGACAGTATGTCTCTATATGTTTTGTAAAAAAAGTCTCCAAATTATCTGTTGGAGTAATTTTCTCGTAATTACATAATAATAGCACCTCAAATATTAAAGTCAAAAGCAATGAACTCAGAGGGTCACTAACATAAACTTGCACAAATGTCAAAAAAGAATATAAACTTGGGGAAATAAAACAGACAACCAACAAACACTCTTTTTATATTTTTTAATCCTTTTAAAAAGAAAATAACTCAAAACAAACACCCAACTATACCTCCTAACTTTTTCTAGCAACCTCCTTTCTAGGGTTTGTATTTCCCACTTCTTCTTCCCTTCTCTTTACCGTTGCCGCCCATTTCCTCTGGTCACTGTCCATTCTTCCCTCCGGCCTTCACTGCCTCTCACTTCTCTCTGCCATTGTCACGAACATTTTTCTGTGTGTAGCTCCTACGAGATCTGGTCAAACCATCTCCGCCAGTCCCCGTTAAACTTGCTTCGAATCAAACCAGCTCCGCCACTCATCAAACCTGGTCAAACCTGCTCCGAAGATTGTTCCACCATGGTCAAACCTACTCTGCCACTGGTAAAACCTTCTCTAGAGAGATCTGGTCAAACCTGCTCCACCACTGCTCCACCAAACATACTTCTGGTCAAACCTGCTACACCAGTGCGTCCTTTTCTTCTTCATTTTTTGGGAGATTGTGTTATTGTAGATGTATACATAATCTTATTAAAATATATACACAGTATAAAAAATGAGTGTATACATTGCATATAATTGAGAAAACTGATTGTATACACCTGAAAATTGAATATAGCCACTATGTATACGTGACGAGACCGTTTGCACACACTGTATATTAGTTTGGTGTATACTGACTTTGGTGTTTGACTAAATAGATGCATATTTTTGTGACATTTCCTCGCATGTTAGTGATTTTTGTGTGCTTAAATTGATTATGTGACACGACCCGGAATTCGGTTAGGCCGTGCGGGCACCCGACATCCCCCCTAGACCCGTCGGGCGAACCCTTACCAATTAAATCAGGAAAATAAATATAATAATTCACAAATAAG